>OX387193.1:32748254-33948254 GCA_947561395.2 Buxus sempervirens
TCCCATATACGCTTTCCCTGTCAAAGATCCTTTTTCCTATTTTTTTTTTTTTTTTTTTTACGGAAGGAGCATTGTAATGAATTCGCCTTTGTTGATCTAAACGGAAACGAAATCAACTGACAGCGAGCGTTACGTGGGACCCACGCGATGCGAACGCTTCAGAACATAAAAAAAATACGGCAAATGATTCGTTTATTAAATTGTAATGCAAAGGTGTCGCTGCGTTTGGCGAAAGAGTGGACGGGGGTGCAACACGAGGACTTCCCAGGAGGTCACCCATCCTAGTACTACTCTCGCCCAAGCACGCTTAACTTCGGAGTTCTGATGGGATCCGGTGCACTAGTGCTGGTATGATCGCACCCTGTGAGGATTGCGCGCTTTTATTCCCATATACGCCTTTCCTGTCAAAGATCCTTTTTCCTCTTTTTTTTTTTTTTTTTTTTAACGGAAGGAGCACTGGAATGAATTCGCTTTTGTTGATCTAAAAGGAAACGAAATCTACTGACAGCGAGCGTTACTTGGGACCCACGCGATGCGAACGCTTCAGAACAGCAAAAAAATACGGCAAATGATTCGTTTATTAAATAGTAATGCAAAGGTGTCGCTGCGTTTGGCAAAAGAGTGGACGGGGGTGCAACACGAGGACTTCCCAAGAGGTCACCCATCCTAGTACTACTCTCGCCCATGCACGCTTAACTTCGGAGTTCTGATGGGATCCGGTGCACTAGTGCTGGTATGATCGCAGCCTGTGAGGATTGCGCGCTTTTATTCCCATATACGCTTTTCCTGTCAAAGATCCTTTTTCCTATTTTTTTTTTTTTTTTTTTTTTTTACGGAAGGAGCATTGTAATGAATTCGCCTTTGTTGATCTAAAAGGAAACGAAATCTACTGACAGCGAGCGTTACGTGGGACCCACGCGATGCGAACGCTTCAGAACAGCAAAAAAATACGGCAAATGATTCGTTTATTAAATTGTAATGCAAAGGTGTCGCTGCGTTTGGCAAAAGAGTGGACGGGGGTGCAAAACGAGGACTTCCCAGGAGGTCACCCATTCTAGTACTACTCTCGCCCAAGCACGCTTAACTTCGGAGTTCTGATGGGATCCGGTGCACTAGTGCTGGTATGATCGCACCCTGTGAGGATTGCGCGCTTTTATTCCCATATACGCCTTTCCTGTCAAAGATCCTTTTTCCTCTTTTTTTTTTTTTTTTAAACGGAAGGAGCACTGTAATGAATTCGCTTTTGTTGATCTAAAAGGAAACGAAATCTACTGACAGCGAGCGTTACTTGGGACCCACGCGATGCGAACGCTTCAGAATAGCAAAAAAATACGGCAAATCATTCGTTTATTAAATAGTAATGCAAAGGTGTCGCTGCTTTTGGCAAAAGAGTGGACGGGGGTGCAACACGAGGACTTCCCAGGAGGTCACCCATCCTAGTACTACTCTCGCCCAAGCACGCTTAACTTCGGAGTTCTGATGGGATCCGGTGCACTAGTGCTGGTATGATCGCACCCTGTGAGGACTGCGCGCTTTTATTCCCATATACGCTTTCCCTGTCAAAGATCCTTTTTCCTATTTTTTTTTTTTTTTTACGGAAGGAGCATTGTAATGAATTCGCCTTTGTTGATCTAAAAAGAAACGAAATCTACTGACAGCGAGCGTTACGTGGGACCCACGCGATGCGAACGCTTCAGAACAGCAAAAAAATACGGCAAATGATTCGTTTATTAAATAGTAATGCAAAGGTGACGCTGGGTTTGGCAAAAGAGTGGACGGGGGTGCAACACGAGGACTTCCCAGGAGGTCACCCATCCTAGCACTACTCTCGCCCAAGCACGCTTAACTTCGGAGTTCTGATGGGATCCGGTGCCCTAGTGCTGGTATGATCGCAGCCTGTGAGGACTGCGCGCTTTTATTCCCATATACGCTTTCCCTGTCAAAGATCCTTTTTCCTATTTTTTTTTTTTTTTACGGAAGGAGCATTGTAATGAATTCGCCTTTGTTGATCTAAAGGAAACGAAATCTACTGACAGCGAGCGTTACGTGGGACCCACGCGATGCGAACGCTTCAGAACAGCAAAAAAATACGGCAAATGATTCGTTTATTAAATTGTAATGCAAAGGTGTCGCTGCGTTTGGCAAAAGAGTGGACGGGGGTGCAACACAAGGACTTCCCAGGACGTCACCCATCCTAGTACTACTCTCGCCCAAGCACGCTTAACTTCGGAGTTCTGATGGGATCCGGTGCACTAGTGCTGGTATGATCGCACCCTGTGAGGATTGCGCGCTTTTATTCCCATATACGCCTTTCCTGCCAAAGATCCTTTTTCCTCTTTTTTTTTTTTTTTTTTAACGGAAGGAGCACTGTAATGAATTCGCTTTTGTTGATCTAAAAGGAAACGAAATCTACTGACAGCGAGCGTTACTTGGGACCCACGCGATGCGAACGCTTCAGAACAGCAAAAAAATACGGCAAATGATTCGTTTATTAAATAGTAATGCAAAGGTGTCGCTGCGTTTGGCAAAAGAGTGGACGGGGGTGCAACACGAGGACTTCCCAGGAGGTCACCCATCCTAGTACTACTCTCGCCCAAGCACGCTTAACTTCGGAGTTCTGATGGGATCCGGTGCACTAGTGCTGGTATGATCGCACCCAGTGAGGATTGCGCGCTTTTATTCCCATATACGCCTTTCCTGTCAAAGATCCTTTTTCCTCTTTTTTTTTTTTTTTTTTAACGGAAGGAGCACTGTAATGAATTCGCTTTTGTTGATCTAAAAGGAAACGAAATCTACTGACAGCGAGCGTTACTTGGGACCCACGCGATGCGAACGCTTCAGAACAGCAAAAAAATACGGCAAATGATTCGTTTATTAAATAGTAAAGCAAAGGTGTCGCTGCGTTTGGCAAAAGAGTGGACGGGGGTGCAACACGAGGACTTCCCAGGAGGTCACCCATCCTAGTACTACTCTCGCCCAAGCACGCTTAACTTCGGAGTTCTGATGGGATCCGGTGCACTAGTGCTGGTATGATCACACCCTGTGAGGACTGCGCGCTTTTATTCCCATATACGCTTTCCCTGTCAAAGATCCGTTTTCCTTTTTTTTTTTTTTTTTTTTTTTTTTTTTTTTTTTTTTACGGAGGGAGCATTGTAATGAATTCGCCTTTGTTGATCTAAAAGGAAACGAAATCTACTGACAGCGAACGTTACGTGGGACCCACGCGATGCGAACGCTTCAGAGCAGCAAAAAAATACGGCAAATGATTCGTTTATTAAATAGTAATGCAAAGGTGTCGCTGGGTTTGGCAAAAGAGTAGACGGGGGTGCAACACGAGGACTTCCCAGGAGGTCACCCATCCTAGTACTACTCTCGCCCAAGCACGCTTAACTTCGGAGTTCTGATGGGATCCGGTGCACTAGTGCTGGTATGATCGCAGCCTGTGAGGACTGCGCGCTTTTATTCCCATATACGCTTTCCCTGTCAAAGATCCTTTTTCCTATTTTTTTTTTTTTTTTTTTTTTTTTTTTACGGAAGGAGCATTGTAATGAATTCGCCTTTGTTGATCTAAAAGGAAACGAAATCTACTGACAGCGAGCGTTACGTGGGACCCACGCGATGCGCACGCTTCAGAACAGCAAAAAAATACGGCAAATGATTCGTTTATTAAATTGTAATGCAAAGGTGTCGCTGCGTTTGGCAAAAGAGTGGACTGGGGTGCAACACGAGGACTTCCCAGGAGGTCACCCATCCTAGTACTACTCTCGCCCAAGCACGCTTAAATTCGGAGTTCTGATGGGATCCGGTGCACTAGTGCTGGTATGATCACACCCTGTGAGGACTGCGCGCTTTTATTCCCATATACGCTTTCCCTGTCAAAGATCCTTTTTCCTATTTTTTTTTTTTTTTTACGGAAGGAGCATTGTAATGAATTCGCCTTTGTTGATCTAAAAGGAAACGAAATCTACTGACAGCGAGCGTTACGTGGGACCCACGCGATGCGAACGCTTCAGAACAGCAAAAAAATACGGCAAATTATTCGTTTATTAAATAGTAATGCAAAGGTGTCGCTGGGTTTGGCAAAAGAGTGGACGGGGGTGCAACACGAGGACTTCCCAGGAGGTCACCCATCCTAGTACTACTCTCGCCCAAGCACGCTTAACTTCGGAGTTCTGATGGGATCCGGTGCACTAGTGCTGGTATGATCGCAGCCTGTGAGGACTGCGCGCTTTTATTCCCATATACGCTTTCCCTGTCAAAGATCCTTTTTCCTATATATATATATATATATATATATATATATATATATTTTTTTACGGAAGGAGCATTGTAATGAATTCGCCTTTGTTGATCTATAAGGAAACGAAATCTACTGACAGCGAGCGTTACGTGGGACCCACGCGATGCGCACGCTTCAGAACAGCAAAAAAATACGGCAAATGATTCGTTTATTAAATTGTAATGCAAAGGTGTCGCTGCGTTTGGCAAAAGAGTGGACGGGGGTGCAACACGAGGACTTCCCAGGAGGTCACCCATCCTAGTACTACTCTCGCCCAAGCACGCTTAACTTCGGAGTTCTGATGGGATCCGGTGCACTAGTGCTGGTATGATCGCACCCTGTGAGGACTGCGAGCTTTTATTCCCATATACGCTTTCCCTGTCAAAGATCCTTTTTCCTATTTTTTTTTTTTTTTACGGAAGGAGCACTGTAATGAATTCGCTTTTGTTGATCTAAAAGGAAACGAAATCTACTGACAGCGAGCGTTACTTGGGACCCACGCATTGCGAACGCTTCAGAACAGCAAAAAAATACGGCAAATGATTCGTTTATTAAATAGTAATGGAAAGGTGTCGCTGCGTTTGGCAAAAGAGTGGACGGGGGAGCAACACGAGGACTTCCCAGGAGGTCACCCATCCTTGTACTACTCTCGCCCAAGCACGCTTAACTTCGGAGTTCTGATGGGATCCGGTGCACTAGTGCTGGTATGATCGCAGCCTGTGAGGACTGCGCGCTTTTATTCCCATATACGCTTTCCCTGTCAAAGATCCTTTTCCCTATTTTTTTTTTTTTTTTTTACGGAAGGAGCATTGTAATGAATTCGCCTTTGTTGATCTAAAAGGAAACGAAATCTACTGACAGCGAGCGTTACGTGGGACCCACGCGATGCGAACGCTTCAGAACAGCAAAAAAATACGGCAAATGATTCGTTTATTAAATTGTAATGCAAAGGTGTCGCTGCGTTTTGCAAAAGAGTGGACGGGGGTGCAACACGAGGACTTCCCAGGAGGTCACCCATCCTAGTACTACTCTCGCCCAAGCACGCTTAACTTCGGAGTTCTGATGGGATCCGGTGCACTAGTGCTGGTATGATCGCACCCTGTGAGGATTGCGCGCTTTTATTCCCATATACGCCTTTCCTGTCAAAGATCCTTTTTCCTCTTTTTTTTTTTTTTTAACGGAAGGAGCACTGTAATGAATTCGCTTTTGTTGATCTAAAAGGAAACGAAATCTACTGACAGCGAGCGTTACTTGGGACCCACGCGATGCGAACGCTTCAGAACAGCAAAAAAATACGGCAAATGATTCGTTTATTAAATAGTAATGCAAAGGTGTCGCTGCGTTTGGCAAAAGAGTGGACCGGGGTGCAACACGAGGACTTCCCAGGAGGTCACCCATCCTAGTACTACTCTCGCCCAAGCACGCTTAACTTCGGAGTTCTGATGGGATCCGGTTCACTAGTGCTGGTATGATCGCATCCTGTGAGGATTGCGCGCTTTTATTCCCATATACGCATTTCCTTTCAAAGATCCTTTTTCCTCTTTTTTTTTTTTTTTTTTTAACGGAAGGAGCACTGTAATGAATTCGCTTTTGTTGATCTAAAAGGAAACGAAATCTACTGACAGCGAGCGTTACTTGGGACCCACGCGATGCGAACGCTTCAGAACAGCAAAAAAATACGGCAAATGATTCGTTTATTAAATAGTAATGCAAAGGTGTCGCTGCGTTTGGCAAAAGAGTGGACGGGGGTGCAACACGAGGACTTCCCAGGAGGTCACCCATCCTAGTACTACTCTCGCCCAAGCACGCTTAACTTCGGAGTTCTGATGGGATCCGGTGCACTAGTGCTTGTATGATCGCAGCCTGTGAGGACTGCGCGCTTTTATTCCCATATACGCTTTCCCTGTCAAAGATCCTTTTTCCAATTTTTTTTTTTTTTTACGGAAGGAGCATTGTAATGAATTCGCCTTTGTTGATCTAAAAGGAAACGAAATCTACTGACAGCGAGCGTTACGTGGGACCCACGCGATGCGAACGCTTCAGAACAGCAAAAAAATACGGCAAATGATTCGTTTATTAAATAGTAATGCAAAGGTGTCGCTGGGTTTGGCAAAAGAGTGGACGGGGGTGCAACACGAGGACTTCCCAGGAGGTCACCCATCCTAGTACTACTCTCGCCCAAGCACGCTTAACTTCGGAGTTCTGATGGGATCCGGTGCACTAGTGCTGGTATGATCGCAGCCTGTGAGGACTGCGCGCTTTTATTCCCATATACGCTTTCCCTGTCAAAGATCCTTTTTCCTATTTTTTTTTTTTTTTACGGAAGGAGCATTGTAATGAATTCGCCTTTGTTGATCTAAAAGGAAACGAAATCTACTGACAGCGAGCGTTACGTGGGACCCACGCGATGCGCACGCTTCAGAACAGCAAAAAAATACGGCAAATGATTCGTTTATTAAATTGTAATGCAAAGGTGTCGCTGCGTTTGGCAAAAGAGTGGACGGGGGTGCAACACGAGGACTTCCCAGGAGGTCACCCATCCTAGTACTACTCTCGCCCAAGCACGCTTAACTTCGGAGTTCTGATGGGATCCGGTGCACTAGTGCTGGTATGATCGCACCCTGTGAGGATTGCGCGCTTTTATTCCCATATACGCCTTTCCTGTCAAAGATCCTTTTTCCTCTTTTTTTTTTTTTTTTTTTTTTTTTTACGGAGGGAGCATTGTAATGAATTCGCCTTTGTTGATCTAAAAGGAAACGAAATCTACTGACAGCGAGCGTTACGTGGGACCCACGCGATGCGAACGCTTCAGAACAGCAAAAAAATACGGCAAATGATTCGTTTATTAAATAGTAATGCAAAGGTGTCGCTGGGTTTGGCAAAAGAGTGGACGGGGGTGCAACACGAGGACTTCCCAGGAGGTCACCCATCCTAGTACTACTCTCGCCCAAGCACGCTTAACTTCGGAGTTCTGATGGGATCCGGTGCACTAGTGCTGGTATGATCGCAGCCTGTGAGGACTGCGCGCTTTTATTCCCATATACGCTTTCCCTGTCAAAGATCCTTTTTCCTATTTTTTTTTTTTTTTACGGAAGGAGCATTGTAATGAATTCGCCTTTGTTGATCTAAAAGGAAACGAAATCTACTGACAGCGAGCGTTACGTGGGACCCACGCGATGCGCACGCTTCAGAACAGCAAAAAAATACGGCAAATGATTCGTTTATTAAATTGTAATGCAAAGGTGTCGCTGCGTTTGGCAAAAGAGTGGACGGGCGTGCAACACGAAGACTTCCCAGGAGGTCACCCATCCTAGTACTACTCTCGCCCAAGCACGCTTAACTTCGGAGTTCTGATGGGATCCGGTGCACTAGTGCTGGTATGATCGCACCCTGTGAGGATTGCGCGCTTTTATTCCCATATACGCCTTTCCTGTCAAAGATCCTTTTTCCTCTTTTTTTTTTTTTTTTTTTAACGGAAGGAGCACTGTAATGAATTCGCTTTTGTTGATCTAAAAGGAAACGAAATCTACTGACAGCGAGCGTTACTTGGGACCCACGCATTGCGAACGCTTCAGAACAGCAAAAAAATACGGCAAATGATTCGTTTATTAAATAGTAATGCAAAGGTGTCGCTGCGTTTGGCAAAAGAGTGGACGGGGGTGCAACACGAGGACATCCCAGGAGGTCACCCATCCTAGTACTACTCTCGCCCAAGCACGCTTAACTTCGGAGTTCTGATGGGATCCGGTGCACTAGTGCTGGTATGATCGCACCCTGTGAGGACTGCGAGCTTTTATTCCCATATACGCTTTCCCTGTCAAAGATCCTTTTTCCTCTTTTTTTTTTTTTTTTTTACGGAAGGAGCACTGTAATGAATTCGCTTTTGTTGATCTAAAAGGAAACGAAATCTACTGACAGCGAGCGTTACTTGGGACCCACGCGATGCGAACGCTTCAGAACAGCAAAAAAATACGGCAAATGATTCGTTTATTAAATAGTAATGCAAAGGTGTCGCTGCGTTTGGCAAAAGAGTGGACGGGGGAGCAACACGAGGACTTCCCAGGAGGTCACCCATCCTAGTACTACTCTCGCCCATGCACGCTTAACTTCGGAGTTCTGATGGGATCCGGTGCACTAGTGCTGGTATGATCACACCCTGTGAGGACTGCGCGCTTTTATTCCCATATACGCTTTCCCTGTCAAAGATCCTTTTTCCAATTTTTTTTTTTTTTTTTTTTTTTTTTTTACGGAAGGAGCATTGTAATGAATTCGCCTTTGTTGATCTAAAAGGAAACGAAATCTACTGACAGCGAGCGTTACGTGGGACCCAGGCGATGCGAACGCTTCAGAACAGCAAAAAAATACGGCAAATGATTCGTTTATTAAATTGTAATGCAAAGGTGTCGCTGCGTTTTGCAAAAGAGTGGACGGGGGTGCAACACGAGGACTTCCCAGGAGGTCACCCATCCTAGTACTACTCTCGCCCAAGCACGCTTAACTTCGGAGTTCTGATGGGATCCGGTGCACTAGTGCTGGTATGATCGCACCCTGTGAGGATTGCGCGCTTTTATTCCCATATACGCCTTTCCTGTCAAAGATCCTTTTTCCTCTTTTTTTTTTTTTTAACGGAAGGAGCACTGTAATGAATTCGCTTTTGTTGATCTAAAAGGAAACGAAATCTACTGACAGCGAGCGTTACTTGGGACCCACGCGATGCGAACGCTTCAGAACAGCAAAAAAATACGGCAATTGATTCGTTTATTAAATAGTAATGCAAAGGTGTCGCTGCGTTTGGCAAAAGAGTGGACGGGGGTGCAACACGAGGACTTCCCAGGAGGTCACCCATCCTAGTACTACTCTCGCCCAAGCACGCTTAACTTCGGAGTTCTGATGGGATCCGGTTCACTAGTGCTGGTATGATCGCATCCTGTGAGGATTGCGCGCTTTTATTCCCATATACGCCTTTCCTTTCAAAGATCCTTTTTCCTCTTTTTTTTTTTTTTTTTTTTTAACGGAAGGAGCACTGTAATGAATTCGCTTTTGTTGATCTAAAAGGAAACGAAATCTACTGACAGCGAGCGTTACTTGGGACCCACGCGATGCGAACGCTTCAGAACAGCAAAAAAATACGGCAAATGATTCGTTTATTAAATAGTAATGCAAAGGTGTCGCTGCGTTTGGCAAAAGAGTGGACGGGGGTGCAACACGAGGACTTCCCAGGAGGTCACCCATCCTAGTACTACTCTCGCCCAAGCACGCTTAACTTCGGAGTTCTGATGGGATCCGGTGCACTAGTGCTGGTATGATCACACCCTGTGAGGACTGCGCGCTTTTATTCCCATATACGCTTTCCCTGTCAAAGATCCTTTTTCCTATTTTTTTTTTTTTTTTACGGAAGGAGCATTGTAATGAATTCGCCTTTGTTGATCTAAAAGGAAACGAAATCTACTGACAGCGAGCGTTACGTGGGACCCACGCGATGCGAACGCTTCAGAACAGCAAAAAAATACGGCAAATGATTCGTTTATTAAATAGTAATGCAAAGGTGTCGCTGGGTTTGGCAAAAGAGTGGACGGGGGTGCAACACGAGGACTTCCCAGGAGGTCACCCATCCTAGTACTACTCTCGCCCAAGCACGCTTAACTTCGGAGTTCTGATGGGATCCGGTGCACTAGTGCTGGTATGATCGCAGCCTGTGAGGACTGCGCACTTTTATTCCCATATACGCTTTCCCTGTCAAAGATCCTTTTTCCTATTTTTTTTTTTTTTACGGAAGGAGCATTGTAATGAATTCGCCTTTGTTGATCTAAAAGGAAACGAAATCTACTGACAGCGAGCGTTACGTGGGACCCACGCGATGCGCACGCTTCAGAACAGCAAAAAAATACGGCAAATGATTCGTTTATTAAATTGTAATGCAAAGGTGTCGCTGCGTTTGGCAAAAGAGTGGACGGGGGTGCAACACGAGGACTTGCCAGGAGGTCACCCATCCTAGTACTACTCTCGCCCAAGCACGCTTAACTTCGGAGTTCTGATGGGATCTGGTGCACTAGTGCTGGTATGATCGCACCCTGTGAGGATTGCGCGCTTTTATTCCCATATACGCCTTTCCTGTCAAAGATCCTTTTTCCTCTTTTTTTTTTTTTTTTTTTTTTTACGGAGGGAGCATTGTAATGAATTCGCCTTTGTTGATCTAAAAGGAAACGAAATCTACTGACAGCGAGCGTTACGTGGGACCCACGCGATGCGAACGCTTCAGAACAGCAAAAAAATACGGCAAATGATTCGTTTATTAAATAGTAATGCAAAGGTGTCGCTGGGTTTGGCAAAAGAGTGGACGGGGGTGCAACACGAGGACTTCCCAGGAGGTCACCCATCCTAGTACTACTCTCGCCCAAGCACGCTTAACTTCGGAGTTCTGATGGGATCCGGTGCACTAGTGCTGGTATGATCGCACCCTGTGAGGATTGCGCGCTTTTATTCCCATATACGCCTTTCCTGTCAAAGATCCTTTTTCCTCTTTTTTTTTTTTTTTTTTTTTTACGGAGGGAGCATTGTAATGAATTCGCCTTTGTTGATCTAAAAGGAAACGAAATCTACTGACAGCGAGCGTTACGTGGGACCCACGCGATGCGAACGCTTCAGAACAGCAAAAAAATACGGCAAATGATTCGTTTATTAAATAGTAATGCAAAGGTGTCGCTGGGTTTGGCAAAAGAGTGGACGGGGGTGCAACACGAGGACTTCCCAGGAGGTCACCCATCCTAGTACTACTCTCGCCCAAGCACGCTTAACTTCGGAGTTCTGATGGGATCCGGTGCACTAGTGCTGGTATGATCGCAGCCTGTGAGGACTGCGCGCTTTTATTCCCATATACGCTTTCCCTGTCAAAGATCCTTTTTCCTATTTTTTTTTTTTTTTACGGAAGGAGCATTGTAATGAATTCGCCTTTGTTGATCTAAAAGGAAACGAAATCTACTGACAGCGAGCGTTACGTGGGACCCACGCGATGCGCACGCTTCAGAACAGCAAAAAAATACGGCAAATGATTCGTTTATTAAATTGTAATGCAAAGGTGTCGCTGCGTTTGGCAAAAGAGTGGACGGGGGTGCAACACGAAGACTTCCCAGGAGGTCACCCATCCTAGTACTACTCTCGCCCAAGCACGCTTAACTTCGGAGTTCTGATGGGATCCGGTGCACTAGTGCTGGTATGATCGCACCCTGTGAGGATTGCGCGCTTTTATTCCCATATACGCCTTTCCTGTCAAAGATCCTTTTTCCTCTTTTTTTTTTTTTTTTTTTAACGGAAGGAGCACTGTAATGAATTCGCTTTTGTTGATCTAAAAGGAAACGAAATCTACTGACAGCGAGCGTTACTTGGGACCCACGCATTGCGAACGCTTCAGAACAGCAAAAAAATACGGCAAATGATTCGTTTATTAAATAGTAATGCAAAGGTGTCGCTGCGTTTGGCAAAAGAGTGGACGGGGGTGCAACACGAGGACATCCCAGGAGGTCACCCATCCTAGTACTACTCTCGCCCAAGCACGCTTAACTTCGGAGTTCTGATGGGATCCGGTGCACTAGTGCTGGTATGATCGCACCCTGTGAGGACTGCGAGCTTTTATTCCCATATACGCTTTCCCTGTCAAAGATCCTTTTTCCTCTTTTTTTTTTTTTTTTTTACGGAAGGAGCACTGTAATGAATTCGCTTTTGTTGATCTAAAAGGAAACGAAATCTACTGACAGCGAGCGTTACTTGGGACCCACGCGATGCGAACGCTTCAGAACAGCAAAAAAATACGGCAAATGATTCGTTTATTAAATAGTAATGCAAAGGTGTCGCTGCGTTTGGCAAAAGAGTGGACGGGGGAGCAACACGAGGACTTCCCAGGAGGTCACCCATCCTAGTACTACTCTCGCCCAAGCACGCTTAACTTCGGAGTTCTGATGGGATCCGGTGCACTAGTGCTGGTATGATCACACCCTGTGAGGACTGCGCGCTTTTATTCCCATATACGCTTTCCCTGTCAAAGATCCTTTTTCCAATTTTTTTTTTTTTTTTTTTTTTACGGAAGGAGCATTGTAATGAATTCGCCTTTGTTGATCTAAAAGGAAACGAAATCTACTGACAGCGAGCGTTACGTGGGACCCACGCGATGCGAACGCTTCAGAACAGCAAAAAAATACGGCAAATGATTCGTTTATTAAATTGTAATGCAAAGGTGTCGCTGCGTTTTGCAAAAGAGTGGACGGGGGTGCAACACGAGGACTTCCCAGGAGGTCACCCATCCTAGTACTACTCTCGCCCAAGCACGCTTAACTTCGGAGTTCTGATGGGATCCGGTGCACTAGTGCTGGTATGATCGCACCCTGTGAGGATTGCGCGCTTTTATTCCCATATACGCCTTTCCTGTCAAAGATCCTTTTTCCTCTTTTTTTTTTTTTTTAACGGAAGGAGCACTGTAATGAATTCGCTTTTGTTGATCTAAAAGGAAACGAAATCTACTGACAGCGAGCGTTACTTGGGACCCACGCGATGCGAACGCTTCAGAACAGCAAAAAAATACGGCAAATGATTCGTTTATTAAATAGTAATGCAAAGGTGTCGCTGCGTTTGGCAAAAGAGTGGACGGGGGTGCAACACGAGGACTTCCCAGGAGGTCACCCATCCTAGTACTACTCTCGCCCAAGCACGCTTAACTTCGGAGTTCTGATGGGATCCGGTTCACTAGTGCTGGTATGATCGCATCCTGTGAGGATTGCGCGCTTTTATTCCCATATACGCCTTTCCTTTCAAAGATCCTTTTTCCTCTTTTTTTTTTTTTTTTTTAACGGAAGGAGCACTGTAATGAATTCGCTTTTGTTGATCTAAAAGGAAACGAAATCTACTGACAGCGAGCGTTACTTGGGACCCACGCGATGCGAACGCTTCAGAACAGCAAAAAAATACGGCAAATGATTCGTTTATTCAATAGTAATGCAAAGGTGTCGCTGCGTTTGGCAAAAGAGTGGACGGGGGTGCAACACGAGGACTTCCCAGGAGGTCACCCATCCTAGTACTACTCTCGCCCAAGCACGCTTAACCTCGGAGTTCTGATGGGATCCGGTGCACTAGTGCTGGTATGATCACACCCTGTGAGGACTGCGCGCTTTTATTCCCATATACGCTTTCCCTGTCAAAGATCCTTTTTCCTATTTTTTTTTTTTTTTTACGGAAGGAGCACTGTAATGAATTCGCCTTTGTTGATCTAAAAGGAAACGAAATCTACTGACAGCGAGCGTTACGTGGGACCCACGCGATGCGAACGCTTCAGAACAGCAAAAAAATACGGCAAATGATTCGTTTATTAAATAGTAATGCAAAGGTGTCGCTGGGTTTGGCAAAAGAGTGGACGGGGGTGCAACACGAGGACTTCCCAGGAGGTCACCCATCCTAGTACTACTCTCGCCCAAGCACGCTTAACTTCGGAGTTCTGATGGGATCCGGTGCACTAGTGCTGGTATGATCGCAGCCTGTGAGGACTGCGCGCTTTTATTCCCATATACGCTTTCCCTGTCAAAGATCCTTTTTCCTATTTTTTTTTTTTTACGGAAGGAGCATTGTAATGAATTCGCCTTTGTTGATCTAAAAGGAAACGAAATCTACTGACAGCGAGCGTTACGTGGGACCCACGCGATGCGAACGCTTCAGAACAAAAAAAAAATACGGCAAATGATTCGTTTATAAAATAGTAATGCAAAGGTGTCGCTGGGTTTGGCAAAAGAGTGGACGGGGGTGCAACACGAGGACTTCCCAGGAGGTCACCCATCCTAGTACTACTCTCGCCCAAGCACGCTTAACTTCGGAGTTCTGATGGGATCCGGTGCACTAGTGCTGGTATGATCGCAGCCTGTGAGGACTGCGCGCTTTTATTCCCATATACGCTTTCCCTGTCAAAGATCCTTTTTCCTATTTTTTTTTTTTTTTACGGAAGGAGCATTGTAATGAATTCGCCTTTGTTGATCTAAAAGGAAACGAAATCTACTGACAGCGAGCGTTACGTGGGACCCACGCGATGCGCACGCTTCAGAACAGCAAAAAAATACGGCAAATGATTCGTTTATTAAATTGTAATGCAAAGGTGTCGCTGCGTTTGGCAAAAGAGTGGACGGGGGTGCAACACGAGGACTTCCCAGGAGGTCACCCATCCTAGTACTACTCTCGCCCAAGCACGCTTAACTTCGGAGTTCTGATGGGATCCGGTGCACTGGTGCTGGTATGATCGCACCCTGTGAGGACTGCGAGCTTTAATTCCCATATACGCTTTTCCTGTCAAAGATCCTTTTTCCTATTTTTTTTTTTTTTTTTTACGGAAGGAGCACTGTAATGAATTCGCTTTTGTTGATCTAAAAGGAAACGAAATCTACTGACAGCGAGCGTTACTTGGGACCCACGCGATGGGAACGCTTCAGAACAGCAAAAAAATACGGCAAATGATTCGTTTATTAAATAGTAATGCAAAGGTGTCGCTGGGTTTGGCAAAAGAGTGGACGGGGGTGCAACACGAGGACTTCCCAGGAGGTCACCCATCCTAGTACTACTCTCGCCCAAGCACGCTTAACTTCGGAGTTCTGATGGGATCCGGTGCACTAGTGCTTGTATGATCGCAGCCTGTGAGGACTGCGCGCTTTTATTCCCATATACGCTTTCCCTGTCAAAGATCCTTTTTCCAATTTTTTTTTTTTTTTTACGGAAGGAGCATTGTAATGAATTCGCCTTTGTTGATCTAAAAGGAAACGAAATCTACTGACAGCGAGCGTTACGTGGGACCCACGCGATGCGAACGCTTCAGAACAGCAAAAAAATACGGCAAATGATTCGTTTATTAAATAGTAATGCAAAGGTGTCGCTGGGTTTGGCAAAAGAGTGGACGGGGGTGCAACACGAGGACTTCCCAGGAGGTCACCCATCCTAGTACTACTCTCGCCCAAGCACGCTTAACTTCGGAGTTCTGATGGGATCCGGTGCACTAGTGCTGGTATGATCGCAGCCTGTGAGGACTGCGCGCTTTTATTCCCATATACGCTTTTCCTGTCAAAGATCCTTTTTCCTATTTTTTTTTTTTTACGGAAGGAGCATTGTAATGAATTCGCATTTGTTGATCTAAAAGGAAACGAAATCTACTGACAGCGAGCGTTACGTGGGACCCACGCGATGCGCACGCTTCAGAACAGCAAAAAAATACGGCAAATGATTCGTTTATTAAATTGTAATGCAAAGGTGTCGCTGCGTTTGGCAAAAGAGTGGACGGGGGTGCAACACGAAGACTTCCCAGGAGGTCACCCATCCTAGTACTACTCTCGCCCAAGCACGCTTAACTTCGGAGTTCTGATGGGATCCGGTGCACTAGTGCTGGTATGATCGCACCCTGTGAGGATTGCGCGCTTTTATTCCCATATACGCCTTTCCTGTCAAAGATCCTTTTTCCTCTTTTTTTTTTTTTTTTTTTAACGGAAGGAGCACTGTAATGAATTCGCTTTTGTTGATCTAAAAGGAAACGAAATCTACTGACAGCGAGCGTTACTTGGGACCCACGCATTGCGAACGCTTCAGAACAGCAAAAAAATACGGCAAATGATTCGTTTATTAAATAGTAATGCAAAGGTGTCGCTGCGTTTGGCAAAAGAGTGGACGGGGGTGCAACACGAGGACATCCCAGGAGGTCACCCATCCTAGTACTACTCTCGCCCAAGCACGCTTAACTTCGGAGTTCTGATGGGATCCGGTGCACTAGTGCTGGTATGATCGCACCCTGTGAGGACTGCGAGCTTTTATTCCCATATACGCTTTCCCTGTCAAAGATCCTTTTTCCCATTTTTTTTTTTTTTTTTACGGAAGGAGCACTGTAATGAATTCGCTTTTGTTGATCTAAAAGGAAACGAAATCTACTGACAGCGAGCGTTACTTGGGACCCACGCGATGCGAACGCTTCAGAACAGCAAAAAAATACGGCAAATGATTCGTTTATTAAATAGTAATGCAAAGGTGTCGCTGCGTTTGGCAAAAGAGTGGACGGGGGAGCAACACGAGGACTTCCCAGGAGGTCACCCATCCTAGTACTACTCTCGCCCAAGCACGCTTAACTTCGGAGTTCTGATGGGATCCGGTGCACTAGTGCTGGTATGATCACACCCTGTGAGGACTGCGCGCTTTTATTCCCATATACGCTTTCCCTGTCAAAGATCCTTTTTCCAATTTTTTTTTTTTTTTTTTTTTTTTTACGGAAGGAGCATTGTAATGAATTCGCCTTTGTTGATCTAAAAGGAAACGAAATCTACTGACAGCGAGCGTTACGTGGGACCCACGCGATGCGAACGCTTCAGAACAGCAAAAAAATACGGCAAATGATTCGTTTATTAAATTGTAATGCAAAGGTGTCGCTGCGTTTGGCAAAGGAGTGGACGGGGGTGCAACACGAGGACTTCCCAGGAGGTCACCCATCCTAGTACTACTCTCGCCCAAGCACGCTTAACTTCGGAGTTCTGATGGGATCCGGTGCACTAGTGCTGGTATGATCGCACCCTGTGAGGATTGCGCGCTTTTATTCCCATATACGCCTCTCCTGTCAAAGATCCTTTTTCCTCTTTTTTTTTTTTTTTTTTTTTAACGGAAGGAGCACTGTAATGAATTCGCTTTTGTTGATCTAAAAGGAAATGAAATCTACTGACAGCGAGCGTTACTTGGGACCCACGCATTGCGAACGCTTCAGAACAGGAAAAAAATACGGCAAATGATTCGTTTATTAAATAGTAATGCAAAGGTGTCGCTGCGTTTGGCAAAAGAGTGGACGGGGGTGCAACACGAGGACTTCCCAGGAGGTCACCCATCCTAGTACTACTCTCGCCCAAGCACGCTTAACTTCGGAGTTCTGATGGGATCCGGTGCACTAGTGCTGGTATGATCGCACCCTGTGAAGACTGCGAGCTTTTATTCCCATATACGCTTTCCCTGTCAAAGATCCTTTTTCCTATTTTTTATTTTTTATTTTTACGGAAGGAGCACTGTAATGAATTCGCTTTTGTTGATCTAAAAGGAAACGAAATCTACTGACAGCGAGCGTTACTTGGGACCCACGCGATGCGAACGCTTCATAACAGCAAAAAAATACGGCAAATGATTCGTTTATTAAATAGTAATGCAAAGGTGTCGCTGCGTTTGGCAAAAGAGTGGACGGGGGAGCAACACGAGGACTTCCCAGGAGGTCACCCATCCTAGTACTACTCTCGCCCAAGCACGCTTAACTTCGGAGTTCTGATGGGATCCGGTGCACTAGTGCTGGTATGATCACACCCTTTGAGGACTGCGCGCTTTTATTCCCATATACGCTTTCCCTGTCAAAGATCCTTTTTCCTATTTTTTTTTTTTTTTTTTTTTTTTTACGGAAGGAGCATTGTAATGAATTCGCCTTTGTTGATCTAAAAGGAAACGAAATCTACTGACAGCGAGCGTTACGTGGGACCCACGCGATGCGAACGCTTCAGAATAGCAAAAAAATACGGCAAATGATTCGTTTATTAAATTGTAATGCAAAGGTGTCGCTGCGTTTGGCAAAAGAGTGGACGGGGGTGCAACACGAGGACTTCCCAGGAGGTCACCCATCCTAGTACTACTCTCGCCCAAACACGCTTAACTTCGGACTTCTGATGGGATCCGGTGCACTAGTGCTGGTATGATCGCACCCTGTGAGGACTGCGCGCTTTTATTCCCATATACGCTTTCCCTGTCAAAGATCCTTTTTCCTATTTTTTTTTTTTTTTTACGGAAGGAGCATTTTAATGAATTCGCCTTTGTTGATCTAAAAGGAAACGAAATCTACTGACATCGAGCGTTACGTGGGACCCACGCGATGCGAACGCTTCAGAACAGCAAAAAAATACGGCAAATGATTCGTTTATTAAATAGTAATGCAAAGGTGTCGCTGCGTTTGGCAAAAGAGTGGACGGGGGTGCAACACGAGGACTTCCCAGGAGGTCACCCATCCTAGTACTACTCTCGCCCAAGCACGCTTAACTTCGGAGTTCTGATGGGATCCGGTGCACTAGTGCCGGTATGATCACACCCTGTGAGGACTGCGCGCTTTTATTCCCATATACGCTTTCCCTGTCAAAGATCCTTTTTCCTATTTTTTTTTTGTTTTTTTTTTTTTACTGAAGGAGTATTGTAATGAATTCGCCTTTGTTGATCTAAAAGGAAACGAAATCTACTGACAGCGAGCGTTACGTGGGACCCACGCGATGCGAACGCTTCAGAACAGCAAAAAAATACGGCAAATGATTCGTTTATTAAATAGTAATGCAAAGGTGTCGCTGGGTTTGGCAAAAGAGTGGACGGGGGTGCAACACGAGGACTTCCCAGGAGGTCACCCATCCTAGTACTACTCTCGCCCAAGCACGCTTAACTTCGGAGTTCTGATGGGATCCGGTGCGCTAGTGCTGGTATGATCGCACCCTGTGAGGACTGCGCGCTTTTATTCCCATATACGCTTTCCCTGTCAAAGATCCTTTTTCCTATTTTTTTTTTTTTTTTTTTTTTACGGAAGGAGCATTGTAATGAATTCGCCTTTGTTGATCTAAAAGGAAACGAAATCTACTGACAGCGAGCGTTACGTGGGACCCACGCGATGCGAACGCTTCAGAACAGCAAAAAAATACGGCAAATGATTCGTTTATTAAATAGTAATGCAAAGGTGTCGCGGCGTTTGGCAAAAGAGTGGACGGGGGAGCAACACGAGGACTTCCCAGGAGGTCACCCATCCTAGTACTACTCTCGCCCAAGCACGCTTAACTTCGGAGTTCTGATGGGATCCGGTGCACTAGTGCTGGTATGATCACACCCTGTGAGGACTGCGCGCTTTTATTCCCATATACGCTTTCCCTGTCAAAGATCCTTTTTCCTATTTTTTTTTTTTTTTTTTTTACGGAAGGAGCATTGTAATGAATTCGCTTTTGTTGATCTAAAAGGAAACGAAATCTACTGAGAGCGAGCGTTACGTGGGACCCACGCGATGCGAACGCTTCAGAACAGCAAAAAAATACGGCAAATGATTCGTTTATTAAATTGTAATGCAAAGGTGTCGCTGCGTTTGGCAAAAGAGTGGACGGGGGTGCAACACGAGGACTTCCCAGGAGGTCACCCATCCTAGTACTTCTCTCGCCCAAGCACGCTTAACTTCGGAGTTCTGATGGGATCCGGTGCACTAGTGCTGGTATGATCGCACCCTGTGAGGACTGCGCGCTTTTATTCCCATATACGCTTTCCCTGTCAAAGATCCTTTTTCCTATTTTTTTTTTTTTTTTTTTTTGACGGAAGGAGCATTGTAATGAATTCGCCTTTGTTGATCTAAAAGGAAACGAAATCTACTGAAAGCGAGCGTTACGTGGGACCCAGGCGATGCGAACGCTTCAGAACAGCAAAAAAATACGGCAAATGATTCGTTTATTAAATAGTAATGCAAAGGTGTCGCTGCGTTTGGCAAAAGAGTGGACGGGGGAGCAACACGAGGACTTCCCAGGAGGTCACCCATCCTAGTACTACTCTCGCCCAAGCACGCTTAACTTCGGAGTTCTGATGGGATCCGGTGCACTAGTGCTGGTATGATCACACCCTGTGAGGACTGCGCGCTTTTATTCCCATATACGCTTTCCCTGTCAAAGATCCTTTTTCCTATTTTTTTTTTTTTTTTTTTTTACGGAAGGAGCATTGTAATGAATTCGCCTTTGTTGATCTAAAAGGAAACGAAATCTACTGACAGCGTGCGTTACGTGGGACCCACGCGATGCGAACGCTTCAGAATAGCAAAAAAATACGGCAAATGATTCGTTTATTAAATAGTAATGCAAAGGTGTCGCTGGGTTTGGCAAAAGAGTGGACGGGGGTGCAACACGAGGACATCCCAGGAGGTCACCCATCCTAGTACTACTCTCGCCCAAGCACGCTTAACTTCGGAGTTCTGATGGGATCCGGTGCACTAGTGCTGGTATGATCGCACCCTGTGAGGACTGCGAGCTTTTATTCCCATATACGCTTTCCCTGTCAAAGATCCTTTTTCCCATTTTTTTTTTTTTTTTACGGAAGGAGCACTGTAATGAATTCGCTTTTGTTGATCTAAAAGGAAACGAAATCTACTCACAGCGAGCGTTACTTGGGACCCACGCGATGCGAACGCTTCAGAACAGCAAAAAAATACGGCAAATGATTCGTTTATTAAATAGTAATGCAAAGGTGTCGCTGCGTTTGGCAAAAGAGTGGACGGGGGAGCAACACGAGGACTTCCCAGGAGGTCACCCATCCTAGTACTACTCTCGCCCAAGCACGCTTAACTTCGGAGTTCTGATGGGATCCGGTGCACTAGTGCTGGTATGATCACACCCTGTGAGGACTGCGCGCTTTTATTGCCATATACGCTTTCCCTGTCAAAGATCCTTTTTCCTATTTTTTTTTTTTTTTTTTTTTTTTTTACGGAAGGAGCATTGTAATGAATTCGCCTTTGTTGATCTAAAAGGAAACGAAATCTACTGACAGCGAGCGTTACGTGGGACCCACGCGATGCGAACGCTTCAGAACAGCAAAAAAATACGGCAAATGATTCATTTATTAAATAGTAATGCAAAGGTGTCGCTGCGTTTGGCAAAAGAGTGGACGGGGGTGCAACACGAGGACTTCCCAGGAGGTCACCCATCCTAGTACTACTCTCGCCCAAGCACGCTTAACTTCGGAGTTCTGATGGGATCCGGTGCACTAGTGCTGGTATGATCGCAGCCTGTGAGGACTGCGCGCTTTTATTCCCATATACGCTTTCCCTGTCAAAGATCCTTTTTCCTATTTTTTTTTTTTTTTTTTTTTTTTTTACGTAAGGAGCATTGTAATGAATTCGCCTTTGTTGATCTAAAAGGAAACGAAATCTACTGACAACGAGCGTTACGTGGGACCCACGCGATGCGCACGCTTCAGAACAGCAAAAAAATACGGCAAATGATTCGTTTATTAAATTGTAATGCAAAGGTGTCGCTGCGTTTGGCAAAGGAGTGGACGGGGGTGCAACACGAGGACTTCCCAGGAGGTCACCCATCCTAGTACTACTCTCGTCCAAGCACGCTTAACTTCGGAGTTCTGATGGGATCCGGTGCACTAGTGCTGGTATGATCGCACCCTGTGAGGATTGCGCGCTTTTATTCCCATATACGCCTTTCCTGTCAAAGATCCTTTTTCCTCTTTTTTTTTTTTTTTTTTTTTAACGGAAGGAGCACTGTAATGAATTCGCTTTTGTTGATCTAAAAGGAAATGAAATCTACTGACAGCGAGCGTTACTTGGGACCCACGCATTGCGAACGCTTCAGAACAGGAAAAAAATACGGCAAATGATTCGTTTATTAAATAGTAATGCAAAGGTGTCGCTGCGTTTGGCAAAAGAGTGGACGGGGGTGCAACACGAGGACTTCCCAGGAGGTCACCCATCCTAGTACTACTCTCGCCCAAGCACGCTTAACTTCGGAGTTCTGATGGGATCCGGTGCACTAGTGCTGGTATGATCGCACCCTGTGAGGACTGCGAGCTTTTATTCCCATATACGCTTTCCCTGTCAAAGATCCTTTTTCCTATTTTTTATTTTTTATTTTTACGGAAGGAGCACTGTAATGAATTCGCTTTTGTTGATCTAAAAGGAAACGAAATCTACTGACAGCGAGCGTTACTTGGGACCCACGCGATGCGAACGCTTCATAACAGCAAAAAAATACGGCAAATGATTCGTTTATTAAATAGTAATGCAAAGGTGTCGCTGCGTTTGGCAAAAGAGTGGACGGGGGAGCAACACGAGGACTTCCCAGGAGGTCACCCATCCTAGTACTACTCTCGCCCAAGCACGCTTAACTTCGGAGTTTTGATGGGATCCGGTGCACTAGTGCTGGTATGATCACACCCTGTGAGGACTGCGCGCTTTTATTCCCATATACGCTTTCCCTGTCAAAGATCCTTTTTCCTATTTTTTTTTTTTTTTTTTTTTTTTTTTACGGAAGGAGCATTGTAATGAATTCGCCTTTGTTGATCTAAAAGGAAACGAAATCTACTGACAGCGAGCGTTACGTGGGACCCACGCGATGCGAACGCTTCAGAACAGCAAAAAAATACGGCAAATGATTCGTTTATTAAATTGTAATGCAAAGGTGTCGCTGCGTTTGGCAAAAGAGTGGACGGGGGTGCAACACGAGGACTTCCCAGGAGGTCACCCATCCTAGTACTACTCTCGCCCAAGCACGCTTAACTTCGGAGTTCTGATGGGATCCGGTGCACTAGTGCTGGTATGATCGCACCCTGTGAGGACTGCGAGCTTTTATTCCCATATACGCTTTCCCTGTCAAAGATCCTTTTTCCCATTTTTTTTTTTTTTTTTACGGAAGGAGCACTGTAATGAATTCGCTTTTGTTGATCTAAAAGGAAACGAAATCTACTCACAGCGAGCGTTACTTGGGACCCACGCGATGCGAACAATTCAGAACAGCAAAAAAATACGGCAAATGATTCGTTTATTAAATAGTAATGCAAAGGTGTCGCTGCGTTTGGCAAAAGAGTGGACGGGGGAGCAACACGAGGACTTCCCAGGAGGTCACCCATCCTAGTACTACTCTCGCCCAAGCACGCTTAACTTCGGAGTTCTGATGGGATCCGGTGCACTAGTGCTGGTATGATCACACCCTGTGAGGACTGCGCGCTTTTATTGCCATATACGCTTGCCCTGTCAAAGATCCTTTTTCCTATTTTTTTTTTTTTTTTTTTTTTTTTACGGAAGGAGCATTGTAATGAATTCGCCTTTGTTGATCTAAAAGGAAACGAAATCTACTGACAGCGAGCGTTACGTGGGACCCACGCGATGCGAACGCTTCAGAACAGCAAAAAAATACGGCAAATGATTCGTTTATTAAATAGTAATGCAAAGGTGTCGCTGCGTTTGGCAAAAGAGTGGACGGGGGTGCAACACGAGGACTTCCCAGGAGGTCACCCATCCTAGTACTACTCTCGCCCAAGCACGCTTAACTTCGGAGTTCTGATGGGATCCGGTGCACTAGTGCTGGTATGATCGCAGCCTGTGAGGACTGCGCGCTTTTATTCCCATATACGCTTTCCCTGTCAAAGATCCTTTTTCCTATTTTTTTTTTTTTTTTTTTTACGGAAGGAGCATTGTAATGAATTCGCCTTTGTTGATCTAAAAGGAAACGAAATCTACTGACAACGAGCGTTACGTGGGACCCACGCGATGCGCACGCTTCAGAACAGCAAAAAAATACGGCAAATGATTCGTTTATTAAATTGTAATGCAAAGGTGTCGCTGCGTTTGGCAAAGGAGTGGACGGGGGTGCAACACGAGGACTTCCCAGGAGGTCACCCATCCTAGTACTACTCTCGTCCAAGCACGCTTAACTTCGGAGTTCTGATGGGATCCGGTGCACTAGTGCTGGTATGATCGCACCCTGTGAGGATTGCGCGCTTTTATTCCCATATACGCCTTTCCTGTCAAAGATCCTTTTTCCTCTTTTTTTTTTTTTTTTAACGGAAGGAGCACTGTAATGAATTCGCTTTTGTTGATCTAAAAGGAAATGAAATCTACTGACAGCGAGCGTTACTTGGGACCCACGCATTGCGAACGCTTCAGA
The DNA here is from genome assembly GCA_947561395.2 of Buxus sempervirens. Classification (NCBI taxonomy): domain Eukaryota; kingdom Viridiplantae; phylum Streptophyta; class Magnoliopsida; order Buxales; family Buxaceae; genus Buxus; species Buxus sempervirens. The sequence continues at coordinate 32,772,225 of OX387193.1, forward strand.
ACAGGAAAAAAATACGGCAAATGATTCGTTTATTAAATAGTAATACAAAGGTGTCGCTGCGTTTGGCAAAAGAGTGGACGGGGGTGCAACACGAGGACTTCCCAGGAGGTCACCCATCCTAGTACTACTCTCGCCCAAGCACGCTTAACTTCGGAGTTCTGATGGGATCCGGTGCACTAGTGCTGGTATGATCGCACCCTGTGAGGACTGCGAGCTTTTATTCCCATATACGCTTTCCCTGTCAAAGATCCTTTTTCCTATTTTTTATTTTTTATTTTTACGGAAGGAGCACTGTAATGAATTCGCTTTTGTTGATCTAAAAGGAAACGAAATCTACTGACAGCGAGCGTTACTTGGGACCCACGCGATGCGAACGCTTCATAACAGCAAAAAAATACGGCAAATGATTCGTTTATTAAATAGTAATGCAAAGGTGTCGCTGCGTTTGGCAAAAGAGTGGACGGGGGAGCAACACGAGGACTTCCCAGGAGGTCACCCATCCTAGTACTACTCTCGCCCAAGCACGCTTAACTTCGGAGTTTTGATGGGATCCGGTGCACTAGTGCTGGTATGATCACACCCTGTGAGGACTGCGCGCTTTTATTCCCATATACGCTTTCCCTGTCAAAGATCCTTTTTCCTATTTTTTTTTTTTTTTTTTTTTTTACGGAAGGAGCATTGTAATGAATTCGCCTTTGTTGATCTAAAAGGAAACGAAATCTACTGACAGCGAGCGTTACGTGGGACCCACGCGATGCGAACGCTTCAGAACAGCAAAAAAATACGGCAAATGATTCGTTTATTAAATAGTAATGCAAAGGTGTCGCGGCGTTTGGCAAAAGAGTGGACGGGGGAGCAACACGAGGACTTCCCAGGAGGTCACCCATCCTAGTACTACTCTCGCCCAAGCACGCTTAACTTCGGAGTTCTGATGGGATCCGGTGCACTAGTGCTGGTATGATCACACCCTGTGAGGACTGCGCGCTTTTATTCCCATATACGCTTTCCCTGTCAAAGATCCTTTTTCCTATTTTTTTTTTTTTTTTTTACGGAAGGAGCATTGTAATGAATTCGCCTTTGTTGATCTAAAAGGAAACGAAATCTACTGACAGCGAGCGTTACGTGGGACCCACGCGATGCGAACGCTTCAGAACAGCAAAAAAATACGGCAAATGATTCGTTTATTAAATTGTAATGCAAAGGTGTCGCTGCGTTTGGCAAAAGAGTGGACGGGGGTGCAACACGAGGACTTCCCAGGAGGTCACCCATCCTAGTACTTCTCTCGCCCAAGCACGCTTAACTTCGAAGTTCTGATGGGATCCAGTGCACTAGTGCTGGTATGATCGCACCCTGTGAGGACTGCGCGCTTTTATTCCCATATACGCTTTCCCTGTCAAAGATCCTTTTTCCTATTTTTTTTTTTTTTTTTGTTTTTTTTTTTACGGAAGGAGCATTGTAATGAATTCGCCTTTGTTGATCTAAAAGGAAACGAAATCTACTGACAGCGAGCGTTATGTGGGACCCACGCGATGCGAACGCTTCAGAACAGCAAAAAAATACGGCAAATGATTCGTTTATTAAATAGTAATGCAAAGGTGTCGCTGGGTTTGGCAAAAGAGTGGACGGGGGTGCAACACGAGGACTTCCCAGGAGGTCACCCATCCTAGTACTACTCTCGCCCAAGCACGCTTAACTTCGGAGTTCTGATGGGATCCGGTGCGCTAGTGCTGGTATGATCGCACCCTGTGAGGACTGCGCGCTTTTATTCCCATATACGCTTTCCCTGTCAAAGATCCTTTTTCCTATTTTTTTTTTTTTTTTTTTTTTTTTACGGAAGGAGCATTGTAATGAATTCGCCTTTGTTGATCTAAAAGGAAACGAAATCTACTGAAAGCGAGCGTTACTTGGGACCCACGCGATGCGAACGCTTCAGAACAGCAAAAAAATACGGCAAATGATTCGTTTATTAAATAGTAATGCAAAGGTGTCGCTGCGTTTGGCAAAAGAGTGGACGGGGGAGCAACACGAGGACTTCCCAGGAGGTCACCCATCCTAGTACTACTCTCGCCCAAGCACGCTTAACTTCGGAGTTCTGATGGGATCCGGTGCACTAGTGCTGGTATGATCACACCCTGTGAGGACTGCGCGCTTTTATTCCCATATACGCTTTCCCTGTCAAAGATCCTTTTTCCTATTTTTTTTTTTTTTTTTTTACGGAAGGAGCATTGTAATGAATTCGCCTTTGTTGATCTAAAAGGAAACGAAATCTACTGACAGCGTGCGTTACGTGGGACCCACGCGATGCGAACGCTTCAGAACAGCAAAAAAATACGGCAAATGATTCGTTTATTAAATTGTAATGCAAAGGTGTCGCTGCGTTTGGCAAAAGAGTGGACGGGGGTGCAACACGAGGACTTCCCAGGAGGTCACCCATCCTAGTACTACTCTCGCCCAAGCGCGCTTAACTTCGGAGTTCTGATGGGATCCGGTGCACTAGTGCTGGTATGATCGCACCCTGTGAGGACTGCGCGCTTTTATTCCCATATACGCTTTCCCTGTCAAAGATCCTTTTTCCTATTTTTTTTTTTTTTTTACGGAAGGAGCATTGTAATGAATTCGCCTTTGTTGATCTAAAAGGAAACGAAATCTACTGACAGCGAGCGTTACGTGGGACCCACGCGATGCGAACGCTTCAGAACAGCAAAAAAATACGGCAAATGATTCGTTTATTAAATAGTAATGCAAAGGTGTCGCTGCGTTTGGCAAAAGAGTGGACGGGGGTGCAACACGAGGACTTCCCAGGAGGTCACCCATCCTTGTACTACTCTCGCCCAAGCACGCTTAACTTCGGAGTTCTGATGGGATCCGGTGCACTAGTGCTGGTATGATCGCACCCTGTGAGGATTGCGCGCTTTTATTCCCATATACGCCTTTCCTGTCAAAGATCCTTTTTCCTCTTTTTTTTTTTTTTTTTTTTTAACGGAAGGAGCACTGTAATGAATTCGCTTTTGTTGATCTAAAAGGAAATAAAATCTACTGACAGCGAGCGTTACTTGGGACCCACGCATTGCGAACGCTTCAGAACAGGAAAAAAATACGGCAAATGATTCGTTTATTAAATAGTAATGCAAAGGTGTCGCTGCGTTTGGCAAAAGAGTGGACGGGGGTGCAACACGAGGACTTCCCAGGAGGTCACCCATCCTAGTACTACTCTCGCCCAAGCACGCTTAACTTCGGAGTTCTGATGGGATCCGGTGCACTAGTGCTGGTATGATCACACCCTGTGAGGACTGCGCGCTTTTATTCCCATATACGCTTTCCCTGTCAAAGATCCTTTTTCCAATTTTTTTTTTTTTTTTTTTTTTTTTTTTACGGAAGGAGCATTGTAATGAATTCGCTTTTGTTGATCTAAAAGGAAACGAAATCTACTCACAGCGAGCGTTACTTGGGACCCACGCGATGCGAACGCTTCAGAACAGCAAAAAAATACGGCAAATGATTCGTTTATTAAATAGTAATGCAAAGGTGTCGCTGCGTTTGGCAAAAGAGTGGACGGGGGAGCAACACGAGGACTTCCCAGGAGGTCACCCATCCTAGTACTACTCTCGCCCAAGCACGCTTAACTTCGGAGTTCTGATGGGATCCGGTGCGCTAGTGCTGGTATGATCGCACCCTGTGAGGACTGCGCGCTTTTATTCCCATATACGCTTTCCCTGTCAAAGATCCTTTTTCCTATTTTTTTTTTTTTTTTTTTTTTACGGAAGGAGCATTGTAATGAATTCGCCTTTGTTGATCTAAAAGGAAACGAAATCTACTGAAAGCGAGCGTTACGTGGGACCCACGCGATGCGAACGCTTCAGAACAGCAAAAAAATACGGCAAATGATTCGTTTATTAAATAGTAATGCAAAGGTGTCGCTGCGTTTGGCAAAAGAGTGGACGGGGGTGCAACACGAGGACTTCCCAGGAGGTCACCCATCCTAGTACTACTCTCGCCCAAGCACGCTTAACTTCGGAGTTCTGATGGGATCCGGTGCACTAGTGCTGGTATGATCGCAGCCTGTGAGGACTGCGCGCTTTTATTCCCATATACGCTTTCCCTGTCAAAGATCCTTTTTCCTATTTTTTTTTTTTTTTTTACGGAAGGAGCATTGTAATGAATTCGCCTTTGTTGATCTAAAAGGAAACGAAATCTACTGAAAGCGAGCGTTACGTGGGACCCACGCGATGCGAACGCTTCAGAACGGCAAAAAAATACGGCAAATGATTCGTTTATTAAATAGTAATGCAAAGGTGTCGCTGCGTTTGGCAAAAGAGTGGACGGGGGAGCAACACGAGGACTTCCCAGGAGGTCACCCATCCTAGTACTACTCTCGCCCAAGCACGCTTAACTTCGGAGTTCTGATGGGATCCGGTGCACTAGTGCTGGTATGATCACACCCTGTGAGGACTGCGCGCTTTTATTCCCATATACGCTTTCCCTGTCAAAGATCCTTTTTCCTATTTTTTTTTTTTTTTTTTTACGGAAGGAGCATTGTAATGAATTCGCCTTTGTTGATCTAAAAGGAAACGAAATCTACTGACAGCGTGCGTTACGTGGGACCCACGCGATGCGAACGCTTCAGAACAGCAAAAAAATACGGCAAATGATTCGTTTATTAAATTGTAATGCAAAGGTGTCGCTGCGTTTGGCAAAAGAGTGGACGGGGGTGCAACACGAGGACTTCCCAGGAGGTCACCCATCCTAGTACTACTCTCGCCCAAGCACGCTTAACTTCGGAGTTCTGATGGGATCCGGTGCACTAGTGCTGGTATGATCGCACCCTGTGAGGACTGCGCGCTTTTATTCCCATATACGCTTTCCCTGTCAAAGATCCTTTTTCCTATTTTTTTTTTTTTTTTTACGGAAGGAGCATTGTAATGAATTCGCCTTTGTTGATCTAAAAGGAAACGAAATCTACTGACAGCGAGCGTTACGTGGGACCCACGCGATGCGAACGCTTCAGAACAGCAAAAAAATACGGCAAATGATTCGTTTATTAAATAGTAATGCAAAGGTGTCGCTGGGTTTGGCAAAAGAGTGGACGGGGGTGCAACACGAGGACATCCCAGGAGGTCACCCATCCTAGTACTACTCTCGCCCAAGCACGCTTAACTTCGGAGTTCTGATGGGATCCGGTGCACTAGTGCTGGTATGATCGCACCCTGTGAGGACTGCGAGCTTTTATTCCCATATACGCTTTCCCTGTCAAAGATCCTTTTTCCCATTTTTTTTTTTTTTTTACGGAAGGAGCACTGTAATGAATTCGCTTTTGTTGATCTAAAAGGAAACGAAATCTACTCACAGCGAGCGTTACTTGGGACCCACGCGATGCGAACGCTTCAGAACAGCAAAAAAATACGGCAAATGATTCGTTTATTAAATAGTAATGCAAAGGTGTCGCTGCGTTTGGCAAATGAGTGGACGGGGGAGCAACACGAGGACTTCCCAGGAGGTCACCCATCCTAGTACTACTCTCGCCCAAGCACGCTTAACTTCGGAGTTCTGATGGGATCCGGTGCACTAGTGCTGGTATGATCACACCCTGTGAGGACTGCGCGCTTTTATTCCCATATACGCTTTCCCTGTCAAAGATCCTTCTTCCTATTTTTTTTTTTTTTTTTTTTTTTTTTTTTACGGAAGGAGCATTGTAATGAATTCGCCTTTGTTGATCTAAAAGGAAACGAAATCTACTGACAGCGAGCGTTACGTGGGACCCACGCGATGCGAACGCTTCAGAACAGCAAAAAAATACGGCAAATGATTCGTTTATTAAATAGTAATGCAAAGGTGTCGCTGCGTTTGGCAAAAGAGTGGACGGGGGTGCAACACGAGGACTTCCCAGGAGGTCACCCATCCTAGTACTACTCTCGCCCAAGCACGCTTAACTTCGGAGTTCTGATGGGATCCGGTGCACTAGTGCTGGTATGATCGCAGCCTGTGAGGACTGCGCGCTTTTATTCCCATATACGCTTTCCCTGTCAAAGATCCTTTTTCCTATTTTTTTTTTTTTTTTTTTTTTTTTTTTTTTTTTTTAACGGAAGGAGCATTGTAATGAATTCGCCTTTGTTGATCTAAAAGGAAACGAAATCTACTGACAACGAGCGTTACGTGGGACCCACGCGATGCGCACGCTTCAGAACAGCAAAAAAATACGGCAAATGATTCGTTTATTAAATTGTAATGCAAAGGTGTCGCTGCGTTTGGCAAAGGAGTGGACGGGGGTGCAACACGAGGACTTCCCAGGAGGTCACCCATCCTAGTACTACTCTCGTCCAAGCACGCTTAACTTTGGAGTTCTGATGGGATCCGGTGCACTAGTGCTGGTATGATCGCACCCTGTGAGGATTGCGCGCTTTTATTCCCATATACGCCTTTCCTGTCAAAGATCCTTTTTCCTCTTTTTTTTTTTTTTTTTTTTTTAACGGAAGGAGCACTGTAATGAATTCGCTTTTGTTGATCTAAAAGGAAATGAAATCTACTGACAGCGAGCGTTACTTGGGACCCACGCATTGCGAACGCTTCAGAACAGGAAAAAAATACGGCAAATGATTCGTTTATTAAATAGTAATGCAAAGGTGTCGCTGCGTTTGGCAAAAGAGTGGACGGGGGTGCAACACGAGGACTTCCCAGGAGGTCACCCATCCTAGTACTACTCTCGCCCAAGCACGCTTAACTTCGGAGTTCTGATGGGATCCGGTGCACTAGTGCTGGTATGATCGCACCCTGTGAGGACTGCGAGCTTTTATTCCCATATACGCTTTCCCTGTCAAAGATCCTTTTTCCTATTTTTTATTTTTTATTTTTACGGAAGGAGCACTGTAATGAATTCGCTTTTGTTGATCTAAAAGGAAACGAAATCTACTGACAGCGAGCGTTACTTGGGACCCACGCGATGCGAACGCTTCATAACAGCAAAAAAATACGGCAAATGATTCGTTTATTAAATAGTAATGCAAAGGTGTCGCTGCGTTTGGCAAAAGAGTGGACGGGGGAGCAACACGAGGACTTCCCAGGAGGTCACCCATCCTAGTACTACTCTCGCCCAAGCACGCTTAACTTCGGAGTTCTGATGGGATCCGGTGCACTAGTGCTGGTATGATCACACCCTGTGAGGACTGCGCGCTTTTATTCCCATATACGCTTTCCCTGTCAAAGATCCTTTTTCCTTTTTTTTTTTTTTTTTTTTTTTTTTTTTTACGGAAGGAGCATTGTAATGAATTCGCCTTTGTTGATCTAAAAGGAAACGAAATCTACTGACAGCGAGCGTTACGTGGGACCCACGCGATGCGAACGCTTCAGAACAGCAAAAAAATACGGCAAATGATTCGTTTATTAAATTGTAATGCAAAGGTGTCGCTGCGTTTGGCAAAAGAGTGGACGGGGGTGCAACACGAGGACTTCCCAGGAGGTCACCCATCCTAGTACTACTCTCGCCCAAGCACGCTTAACTTCGGAGTTCTGATGGGATCCGGTGCACTAGTGCTGGTATGATCGCAGCCTGTGAGGACTGCGCGCTTTTATTCCCATATACGCTTTCCCTGTCAAAGATCCTTTTTCCTATTTTTTTTTTTTTTTTTTTTTTTTTTTTTTTTTACGGAAGGAGCATTGTAATGAATTCGCCCTTGTTGATCTAAAAGGAAACGAAATCTACTGACAACGAGCGTTACGTGGGACCCACGCGATGCGCACGCTTCAGAACAGCAAAAAAATACGGCAAATGATTCGTTTATTAAATTGTAATGCAAAGGTGTCGCTGCGTTTGGCAAAGGAGTGGACGGGGGTGCAACACGAGGACTTCCCAGGAGGTCACCCATCCTAGTACTACTCTCGTCCAAGCACGCTTAACTTCGGAGTTCTGATGGGATCCGGTGCACTAGTGCTGGTATGATCGCACCCTGTGAGGATTGCGCGCTTTTATTCCCATATACGCCTTTCCTGTCAAAGATCCTTTTTCCTCTTTTTTTTTTTAACGGAAGGAGCACTGTAATGAATTCGCTTTTGTTGATCTAAAAGGAAATGAAATCTACTGACAGCGAGCGTTACTTGGGACCCACGCATTGCGAACGCTTCAGAACAGGAAAAAAATACGGCAAATGATTCGTTTATTAAATAGTAATGCAAAGGTGTCGCTGCGTTTGGCAAAAGAGTGGACGGGGGTGCAACACGAGGACTTCCCAGGAGGTCACCCATCCTAGTACTACTCTCGCCCAAGCACGCTTAACTTCGGAGTTCTGATGGGATCCGGTGCACTAGTGCTGGTATGATCGCACCCTGTGAGGACTGCGAGCTTTTATTCCCATATACGCTTTCCCTGTCAAAGATCCTTTTTCCTATTTTTTATTTTTTATTTTTACGGAAGGAGCACTGTAATGAATTCGCTTTTGTTGATCTAAAAGGAAACGAAATCTACTGACAGCGAGCGTTACTTGGGACCCACGCGATGCGAACGCTTCATAACAGCAAAAAAATACGGCAAATGATTCGTTTATTAAATAGTAATGCAAAGGTGTCGCTGCGTTTGGCAAAAGAGTGGACGGGGGAGCAACACGAGGACTTCCCAGGAGGTCACCCATCCTAGTACTACTCTCGCCCAAGCACGCTTAACTTCGGAGTTCTGATGGGATCCGGTGCACTAGTTCTGGTATGATCACACCCTGTGAGGACTGCGCGCTTTTATTCCCATATACGCTTTCCCTGTCAAAGATCCTTTTTCCTATTTTTTTTTTTTTTTTTTATTTTACGGAAGGAGCATTGTAATGAATTCGCCTTTGTTGATCTAAAAGGAAACGAAATCTACTGACAGCGAGCGTTACGTGGGACCCACGCGATGCGAACGCTTCAGAACAGCAAAAAAATACGGCAAATGATTCGTTTATTAAATTGTAATGCAAAGGTGTCGCTGCGTTTGGCAAAAGAGTGGACGGGGGTGCAACACGAGGACTTCCCAGGAGGTCACCCATCCTAGTACTACTCTCGCCCAAGCACGCTTAACTTCGGACTTCTGATGGGATCCGGTGCACTAGTGCTGGTATGATCGCACCCTGTGAGGACTGCGCGCTTTTATTCCCATATACGCTTTCCCTGTCAAAGATCCTTTTTCCTATTTTTTTTTTTTTTTTACGGAAGGAGCATTGTAATGAATTCGCCTTTGTTGATCTAAAAGGAAACGAAATCTACTGACATCGAGCGTTACGTGGGACCCACGCGATGCGAACGCTTCAGAACAGCAAAAAAATACGGCAAATGATTCGTTTATTAAATAGTAATGCAAAGGTGTCGCTGCGTTTGGCAAAAGAGTGGACGGGGGTGCAACACGAGGACTTCCCAGGAGGTCACCCATCCTAGTACTACTCTCGCCCAAGCACGCTTAACTTCGGAGTTCTGATGGGATCCGGTGCACTAGTGCCGGTATGATAACACCCTGTGAGGACTGCGCGCTTTTATTCCCATATACGCTTTCCCTGTCAAAGATCCTTTTTCCTATTTTTTTTTTGTTTTTTTTTTTTACGGAAGGAGCATTGTAATGAATTCGCCTTTGTTGATCTAAAAGGAAACGAAATCTACTGACAGCGAGCGTTACGTGGGACCCACGCGATGCGAACGCTTCAGAACAGCAAAAAAATACGGCAAATGATTCGTTTATTAAATAGTAATGCAAAGGTGTCGCTGGGTTTGGCAAAAGAGTGGACGGGGGTGCAACACGAGGACTTCCCAGGAGGTCACCCATCCTAGTACTACTCTCGCCCAAGCACGCTTAACTTCGGAGTTCTGATGGGATCCGGTGCGCTAGTGCTGGTATGATCGCACCCTGTGAGGACTGTGCGCTTTTATTCCCATATACGCTTTCCCTGTCAAAGATCCTTTTTCCTATTTTTTTTTTTTTTTTTTTTTTTACGGAAGGAGCATTGTAATGAATTCGCCTTTGTTGATCTAAAAGGAAACGAAATCTACTGACAGCGAGCGTTACGTGGGACCCACGCGATGCGAACGCTTCAGAACAGCAAAAAAATACGACAAATGATTCGTTTATTAAATAGTAATGCAAAGGTGTCGCGGCGTTTGGCAAAAGAGTGGACGGGGGAGCAACACGAGGACTTCCCAGGAGGTCACCCATCCTAGTACTACTCTCGCCCAAGCACGCTTAACTTCGGAGTTCTGATGGGATCCGGTGCACTAGTGCTGGTATGATCACACCCTGTGAGGACTGCGCGCTTTTATTCCCATATACGCTTTCCCTGTCAAAGATCCTTTTTCCTATTTTTTTTTTTTTTTTTTACGGAAGGAGCATTGTAATGAATTCGCCTTTGTTGATCTAAAAGGAAACGAAATCTACTGACAGCGAGCGTTACGTGGAACCCACGCGATGCGAACGCTTCAGAACAGCAAAAAAATACGGCAAATGATTCGTTTATTAAATTGTAATGCAAAGGTGTCGCTGCGTTTGGCAAAAGAGTGGACGGGGGTGCAACACGAGGACTTCCCAGGAGGTCACCCATCCTAGTACTTCTCTCGCCCAAGCACGCTTAACTTCGGAGTTCTGATGGGATCCGGTGCACTAGTGCTGGTATGATCGCACCCTGTGAGGACTGCGCGCTTTTATTCCCATATACGCTTTCCCTGTCAAAGATCCTTTTTCCTATTTTTTTTTTTTTTTGTTTTTTTTTTTACGGAAGGAGCATTGTAATGAATTCGCCTTTGTTGATCTAAAAGGAAACGAAATCTACTGACAGCGAGCGTTACGTGGGACCCACGCGATGCGAACGCTTCAGAACAGCAAAAAAATACGGCAAATGATTCGTTTATTAAATTGTAATGCAAAGGTGTCGCTGCGTTTGGCAAAAGATTGGACGGGGGTGCAAAACGAGGACTTCCCAGGAGGTCACCCATCCTAGTACTACTCTCGCCCAAGCACGCTTAACTTCGGAGTTCTGATGGGATCCGGTGCACTAGTGCTGGTATGATCGCACCCTGTGAGGACTGCGCGCTTTTATTCCCATATACGCTTTCCCTGTCAAAGATCCTTTTTCCTATTTTTTTTTTTTTTTTTACGGAAGGAGCATTGTAATGAATTCGCCTTTGTTGATCTAAAAGGAAACGAAATCTACTGACAGCGAGCGTTACGTGGGACCCACGCGATGCGAACGCTTCAGAACAGCAAAAAAATACGGCAAATGATTCGTTTATTAAATAGCAATGCAAAGGTGTTGCTGGGTTTGGCAAAAGAGTGGACGGGGGTGCAACACGAGGACTTCCCAGGAGGTCACCCATCCGAGTACTACTCTCGCCCAAGCACGCTTAACTTCGGAGTTCTGATGGGATCCGGTGCACTAGTGCTGGTATGATCGCAGCCTGTGAGGACTGCGCGCTTTTATTCCCATATACGCTTTCCCTGTCAAAGATCCTTTTTCCTATTTTTTTTTTTTTTTTTTTTTTTTACGAAAGGAGCATTGTAATGAATTCGCCTTTGTTGATCTAAAAGGAAACGAAATCTACTGACAGCGAGCGTTACGTGGGACCCACGCGATGCGAACGCTTCAGAACAGCAAAAAAATACGGCAAATGATTCGTTTATTAAATTGTAATGCAAAGGTGTCGCTGCGTTTGGCAAAAGAGTGGACGGGGGTGCAACACGAGGACTTCCCAGGAGGTCACCCATCCTAGTACTACTCTCGCCCAAGCACGCTTAACTTCGGAGTTCTGATGGGATCCGGTGCACTAGTGCTGGTATGATCGCACCCTGTGAGGATTGCGCGCTTTTATTCCCATATACGCCTTTCCTGTTAAAGATCCTTTTTCCTCTTTTTTTTTTTTTTTTTTAACGGAAGGAGCACTGTAATGAATTCGCTTTTGTTGATCTAAAAGGAAACGAAATCTACTGACAGCGAGCGTTACTTGGGACCCACGCGATGCGAACGCTTCAGAACAGCAAAAAATACGGCAAATGATTCGTTTATTAAATAGTAATGCAAAGGTGTCGCTGGGTTTGGCAAAAGAGTGGACGGGGGTGCAACACGAGGACTTCCCAGGAGGTCACCCATCCTAGTACTACTCTCGCCCAAGCACGCTTAACTTCGGAGTTCTGATGGGATCCGGTGCACTAGTGCTGGTATGATCGCACCCTGTGAGGACTGCGCGCTTTTATTCCCATATACGCTTTCCCTGTCAAAGATCCTTTTTCCTATTTTTATTTTTTTATTTTTTACGGAAAGAGCATTGTAATGAATTCGCCTTTGTTGATCTAAAAGGAAACGAAATCTACTGACAGCGAGCGTTACGTGGGACCCACGCGATGCGAACGCTTCAGAACAGCAAAAAAATACGGCAAATGATTCGTTTATTAAATTGTAATGCAAAGGTGTCGCTGCGTTTGGCAAAAGAGTGGACGGGGGTGCAACACGAGGACTTCCCAGGAGGTCACCCATCCTAGTACTACTCTCGCCCAAGCACGCTTAACTTCGGAGTTCTGATGGGATCCGGTGCACTAGTGCTGGTATGATCGCACCCTGTGAGGACTGCGCGCTTTTATTCCCATATACGCTTTCCCTGTCAAAGATCCTTTTTCCTATTTTTTTTTTTTTTTACGGAAGGAGCATTGCAATGAATTCGCCTTTGTTGATCTAAAAGGAAACGAAATCTACTGACAGCGAGCGTTACGTGGGACCCACGCGATGCGAACGCTTCAGAACAGCAAAAAAATACGGCATATGATTCGTTTATTAAATAGTAATGCAAAGGTGTCACTGGGTTTGGCAAAAGAGTGGACGGGGGTTCAACACGAGGACTTCCCAGGAGGTCACCCATCTTAGTACTACTCTCGCCCAAGCACGCTTAACTTCGGAGTTCTGATGGGATCCGGTGCGCTAGTGCCGGTATCATCGCACCCTGTGAGGACTGCGCGCTTTTATTCCCATATACGCTTTCCCTGTCAAAGATCCTTTTTCCTATTTTTTTTTTTTTTTTACGGAAGGAGCATTGTAATGAATTCGCCTTTGTTGATCTAAAAGGAAACGAAATCTACTGACAGCGAGCGTTACGTGGGACCCACGCGATGCGAACGCTTCAGAACAGCAAAAAAATACGGCAAATGATTCGTTTATTAAATAGTAATGCAAAGGTGTCGCTGGGTTTGGCAAAAGAGTGGACGGGGGTGCAACACGAGGACTTCCCAGGAGGTCACCCATCCTAGTACTACTCTCGCCCATGCACGCTTAACTTCGGAGTTCTGATGGGATCCGGTGCGCTAGTGCTGGTATGATCGCACCCTGTGAGGATTGCGCGCTTTTATTCCCATATACGCCTTTCCTGTTAAAGATCCTTTTTCCTCTTTTTTTTTTTTTTTTTAACGGAAGGAGCACTGTAATGAATTCACTTTTGTTGATCTAAAAGGAAACGAAATCTACTGACAGCGAGCGTTACTTGGGACCCACGCGATGCGAACGCTTCAGAACAGAAAAAAAAATACGGCAAATGATTCGTTTATTAAATAGTAATGCAAAGGTGTCGCTGGGTTTGGCAAAAGAGTGGACGGGGGTGCAACACGAGGACTTCCCAGGAGGTCACCCATCCTAGTACTACTCTCGCCCAAGCACGCTTAACTTCGGAGTTCTGATGGGATCCGGTGCACTAGTGCTGGTATGATCGCACCCTGTGAGGATTGCGCGCTTTTATTCCCATATACGCCTTTCCTGTTAAAGATCCTTTTTCCTCTTTTTTTTTTTTTTTTAACGGAAGGAGCACTGTAATGAATTCGCTTTTGTTGATCTAAAAGGAAACGAAATCTACTAACAGCGAGCGTTACTTGGGACCCACGCGATGCGAACGCTTCAGAACAGCAAAAAAATACGGCAAATGATTCGTTTATTAAATAGTAATGCAAAGGTGTCGCTGCGTTTGGCAAAAGAGTGGACGGGGGTGCAACACGAGGACTTCCCAGGAGGTCACCCATCCTAGTACTACTCTCGCCCAAGCACGCTTAACTTCGGAGTTCTGATGGGATCCGGTGCACTAGTGCTGGTATGATCGCACCCTGTGAGGACTGCGCGCTTTTATTCCCATATACGCTTTCCCTGTCAAAGATCCTTTTTCCTATTTTTTTTTTTTTTTTACGGAAGGAGCATTGTAATGAATTCGCCTTTGTTGATCTAAAAGGAAACGAAATCTACTGACAGCGAGCGTTACGTGAGACCCACGCGATGCGAACGCTTCAGAACAGCAAAAAAATACGGCAAATGATTCGTTTATTAAATAGTAATGCAAAGGTGTCGCTGGGTTTGGCAAAAGAGTGGACGGGGGTGCAACACGAGGACTTCCCAGAAGGTCACCCATCCTAGTACTACTCTCGCCCAAGCACGCTTAACTTCGGAGTTCTGATGGGATCCGGTGCACTAGTGCTGGTATGATCGCACCCTGTGAGGACTGCGCGCTTTTATTCCCATATACGCTTTCCCTGTCAAAGATCCTTTTTCCTATTTTTTTTTTTTTTTACGGAAGGAGCATTGTAATGAATTCGCCTTTGTTGATCTAAAAGGAAACGAAATCTACTGACAGCGAGCGTTACGTGGGACCCACGCGATGCGAACGCTTCAGAACAGCAAAAAAATACGGCAAATGATTCGTTTATTAAATAGTAATGCAAAGGTGTCGCTGGGTTTGGCAAAAGAGTGGACGGGGGTGCAACACGAGGACTTCCCAGGAGGTCACCCATCCTAGTACTACTCTCGCCCATGCACGCTTAACTTCGGAGTTCTGATGGGATCCGGTGCGCTAGTGCTGGTATGATCGCACCCTGTGAGGACTGCGCGCTTTTATTCCCATATACGCTTTCCCTGTCAAAGATCCTTTTTCCTATTTTTTTTTTTTTTTTTTATTTACGGAAGGAGCTTTGTAATGAATTCGCCTTTTTTGATCTAAAAGGAAACGAAATCTACTGACAGCGAGCGTTACGTGGGACCCACGCGATGCGAACGCTTCAGAACAACAAAAAAATACGGCAAATGATTCGTTTATTAAATTGTAATGCAAAGGTGTCGCTGCGTTTGGCAAAAGAGTGGACGGGGGTGCAACACGAGGACTTCCCAGGAGGTCACCCATCCTAGTACTACTCTCGCCCAAGCACGCTTAACTTCGGAGTTCTGATGGGATCCGGTGCACTAGTGCTGGTATGATCGCACCCTGTGAGGATTGCGCGCTTTTATTCCCATATACGCCTTTCCTGTCAAAGATCCTTTTTCCTCTTTTTTTTTTTTTTTTTAACGGAAGGAGCACTGTAATGAATTCGCTTTTGTTGATCTAAAAGGAAACGAAATCTACTGACAGCGAGCGTTACTTGGGACCCACGCGATGCGAACGCTTCAGAACAGCAAAAAAATACGGCAAATGATTCGTTTATTAAATAGTAATGCAAAGGTGTCGCTGGGTTTGGCAAAAGAGTGGACGGGGGTGCAACACGAGGACTTCCCAGGAGGTCACCCATCCTAGTACTACTCTCGCCCATGCACGCTTAACTTCGGAGTTCTGATGGGATCCGGTGCGCTAGTGCTGGTATGATCGCACCCTGTGAGGACTGCGCGCTTTTATTCCCATATACGCTTTCCCTGTCAAAGATCCTTTTTCCTATTTTTTTTTTTTTTTTTTTTTTTTTTTTTTTTTTTTTTTACGGAAGGAGCTTTGTAATGAATTCGCCTTTGTTGATCTAAAAGGAAACGAAATCTACTGACAGCGAGCGTTACGTGGGACCCACGCCATGCGAACGCTTCAGAACAACAAAAAAATACGGCAAATGATTCGTTTATTAAATTGTAATGCAAAGGTGTCGCTGCGTTTGGCAAAAGAGTGGACGGGGGTGCAACACGAGGACTTCCCAGGAGGTCACCCATCCTTGTACTACTCTCGCCCAAGCACGCTTAACTTCGGAGTTCTGATGGGATCCGGTGCACTAGTGCTGGTATGATCGCACCCTGTGAGGATTGCGCGCTTTTATTCCCATATACGCCTTTCCTGTCAAAGATCCTTTTTCCTCTTTTTTTTTTTTTTTTTTTAACGGAAGGAGCACTGTAATGAATTCGCTTTTGTTGATCTAAAAGGAAACGAAATCTACTGACAGCGATCGTTACTTGGGACCCACGCGATGCGAACGCTTCAGAACAGCAAAAAAATACGGCAAATGATTCGTTTATTAAATAGTAATGCAAAGGTGTCGCTGCGTTTGGCAAAAGAGTGGACGGGGGTGCAACACGAGGACTTCCCAGGAGGTCACCCATCCTAGTACTACTCTCGCCCAAGCACGCTTAACTTCGGAGTTCTGATGGGATCCGGTGCACTAGTGCTGGTATGATCACACCCTGTGAGGACTGCGCGCTTTTATTCCCATATACGCTTTCCCTGTCAAAGATCCTTTTTCCTATTTTTATTTTTTTATTTTTTACGGAAAGAGCACTGTAATGAATTCGCTTTTGTTGATCTAAAAGGAAACAAAATCTACTGACAGCGAGCGTTACTTGGGACCCATGCGATGCGAACGCTTCAGAACAGCAAAAAAATACGGCAAATGATTCGTTTATTAAATAGTAATGCAAAGGTGTCGCTGCGTTTGGCAAAAGAGTGGACGGGGGTGCAACACGAGGACTTCCCAGGAGGTCACCCATCCTAGTACTACTCTCGCCCAAGCACGCTTAACTTCGGAGTTCTGATGGGATCCGGTGCACTAGTGCTGGTATGATCGCACCCTGTGAGGACTGCGCGCTTTTATTCCCATATACGCTTTCCCTGTCAAAGATCCTTTTTCCTATTTTTTTTTTTTTTTACGGAAGGAGCATTGGAATGAATTCGCCTTTGTTGATCTAAAAGGAAACGAAATCTACTGACAGCGAGCGTTACGTGGGACCCACGCGATGCGAACGCTTCAGAACAGCAAAAAAATACGGCATATGATTCGTTTATTAAATAGTAATGCAAAGGTGTCGCTGGGTTTGGCAAAAGAGTGGACGGGGGTGCAACACGAGGACTTCCCAGGAGGTCACCCATCTTAGTACTACTCTCGCCCAAGCACGCTTAACTTCGGAGTTCTGATGTGATCCGGTGCGCTAGTGCTGGTATGATCGCACCCTGTGAGGACTGCGCGCTTTTATTCCCATATACGCTTTCCCTGTCAAAGATCCTTTTTCCTATTTTTTTTTTTTTTTTTTTACGGAAGGAGCATTGTAATGAATTCGCTTTTGTTGATCTAAAAGGAAACGAAATCTACTGACAGCGAGCGTTACTTGGGACCCACGCGATGCGAACGCTTCAGAACAGCAAAAAATACGGCAAATGATTCGTTTATTAAATAGTAATGCAAAGGTGTCGCTGGGTTTGGCAAAAGAGTGGACGGGGGTGCAACACGAGGACTTCCCAGGAGGTCACCCATCCTAGTACTACTCTCGCCCAAGCACGCTTAACTTCGGAGTTCTGATGGGATCCGGTGCACTAGTGCTGGTATGATCGCAGCCTGTGAGGACTGCGCGCTTTTATTCCCATATACGCGTTCCCTGTAAAAGATCCTTTTTCTTATTTTTTTTTTTTTTTTTATTTTTTATTTTTTACGGAAGGAGCATTGTAATGAATTCGCCTTTGTTGATCTAAAAGGAAACGAAATCTACTGACAGCGAGCGTTATGTGGGACCCACGCGATGCGAACGCTTCAGAACAGCAAAAAAATACGGCAAATGATTCGTTTATTAAATTGTAATGCAAAGGTGTCGCTGCGTTTGGCAAAAGAGTGGACGGGGGTGCAACACGAGGACTTCCCAGGAGGTCACCCATCCTAGTACTACTCTCCCCCAAGCACGCTTAACTTCGGAGTTCTGATGGAATCCGGTGCACTAGTGCTGGTATGATCGCACCCTGTGAGGATTGCGCGCTTTTATTCCCATATACGCCTTTCCTGTCAAAGATCCTTTTTCCTCTTTTTTTTTTTTTTTTTAACGGAAGGAGCATTGTAATGAATTCGCTTTTGTTGATCTAAAAGGAAACGAAATCTACTGACAGCGAGCGTTACTTGGGACCCACGCGATGCGAACGCTTCAGAACAGCAAAAAAATACGGCAAATGAGTCGTTTATTAAATAGTAATGCAAAGGTGTCGCTGCGTTTGGCAAAAGAGTGGACGGGGGTGCAACACGAGGACTTCCCAGGAGGTCACCCATCCTAGTACTACTCTCGCCCAAGCACGCTTAACTTCGGAGTTCTGATGGGATCCGGTGCACTAGTGCTGGTATGATCGCACCCTGTGAGGACTGCGCGCTTTTATTCCCATATACGCTTTCCCTGTCAAAGATCCTTTTTCCTATTTTTTTTTTTTTTTTTTTACGGAAGGAGCATTGTAATGAATTCGCCTTTGTTGATCTAAAAGGAAAAGAAATCTACTGACAGCGAGCGTTACGTGGGACCCACGCGATGCGAACGCTTCAGAACAGCAAAAAAATACGGCAAATGATTCGTTTATTAAATAGTAATGCAAAGGTGTCGCTGGGTTTGGCAAAAGAGTGGACGGGGGTGCAACGCGAGGACTTCCCAGGAGGTCACCCATCCTAGCACTACTCTCGCCCAAGCACGCTTAACTTCGGAGTTCTGATGGGATCCGGTGCACTAGTGCTGGTATGATCGCAGCCTGTGAGGACTGCGCGCTTTTATTCCCATATACGCTTTCCCTGTCAAAGATCATTTTTCCTATTTTTTTTTTTTATTTTTTTATTTTACGGAAGGAGCATTGTAATGAATTCGCCTTTGTTGATCTAAAAGGAAACGAAATCTATTGACAGCGAGCATTACGTGGGACCCACGCGATGCGAACGCTTCAGAACAGCAAAAAAATACGGTAAATGATTCGTTTATTAAATTGTAATGCAAAGGTGTCGCTGCGTTTGGCAAAAGAGTGGACGGGGGTGCAACACGAGGACTTCCCAGGAGGTCACCCATCCTAGTACTACTCTCGCCCAAGCACGCTTAACTTCGGAGTTCTGATGGGATTCGGTGCACTAGTGCTGGTATGATCGCACCCTGTGAGGATTGCGCGCTTTTATTCCCATATACGCCTTTCCTGTCAAAGATCCTTTTCCCTCTTTTTTTTTTTTTTTTTTAACGGAAGGAGCACTGTAATGAATTCGCTTTTGTTGATCTAAAAGGAAACGAAATCTACTGACAGCGAGCGTTACTTGGGACCCACGCGATGCGAACGCTTCAGAACAGCAAAAAAATAGGCAAATGATTCGTTTATTAAATAGTAATGCAAAGGTGTCGCTGGGTTTGGCAAAAGAGTGGACGGGGGTGCAACACGAGGACTTCCCAGGAGGTCACCCATCCTAGTACTACTCTCGCCCAAGCACGCTTAACTTCGGAGTTCTGATGGGATCCGGTGCACTAGTGCTGGTATGATCGCACCCTGTGAGGATTGCGCGCTTTTATTCCCATATACGCCTTTCCTGTCAAAGATACTTTTTCCTCTTTTTTTTTTTTTTTTTTTTAACGGAAGGAGCACTGTAATGAATTCGCTTTTGTTGATCTAAAAGGAAACGAAATCTACTGACAGCGAGCGTTACTTGGGACCCACGCGATGCGAACGCTTCAGAACAGCAAAAAAATACGGCAAATGATTCGTTTATTAAATAGTAATGCAAAGGTGTCGCTGCGTTTGGCAAAAGAGTGGACGGGGGTGCAACACGAGGACTTCCCAGGAGGTCACCCATCCTAGTACTACTCTCGCCCAAGCACGCTTAACTTCGGAGTTCTGATGGGATCCGGTGCACTAGTGCTGGTATGATCACACCCTGTGAGGACTGCGCGCTTTTATTCCCATATACGCTTTCCCTGTCAAAGATCCGTTTTCCTATTTTTTTTTTTTTTTTTTTTACGGAAGGAGCATTGTAATGAATTCGCCTTTGTTGATCTAAAAGGAAACGAAATCTACTGACAGCGAGCGTTACGTGGGACCCACGCGATGCGAACGCTTCAGAACAGCAAAAAAATACGGCAAATGATTCGTTTATTAAATAGTAATGCAAAGGTGTCGCTGGGTTTGGCAAAAGAGTGGACGGGGGTGCAACACGAGGACTTCCCAGGAGGTCACCCATCCTAGTACTACTCTCGCCCAAGCACGCTTAACTTCGGAGTTCTGATGGGATCCGGTGCACTAGTGCTGGTATGATCGCAGCCTGTGAGGACTGCGCGCTTTTATTCCCATATACGCTTTCCCTGTCAAAGATCCTTTTTCCTATTTTTTTTTTTTTTTTTTTTTTTTTTTTTACGGAAGGAGCATTGTAATGAATTCGCCTTTGTTGATCTAAAAGGAAACGAAATCTACTGACAGCGAGGGTTACGTGGGACCCACGCGATGCAAACGCTTCAGAACAGCAAAAAAATACGGCAAATGATTCGTTTATTAAATTGTAATGCAAAGGTGTCGCTGCGTTTGGCAAAAGAGTGGACGGGGGTGCAACACGAGGACTTCCCAGGAGGTCACCCATCCTAGTACTACTCTCGCCCAAGCACGCTTAACTTCGGAGTTCTGATGGGATCCGGTGCACTAGTGCTGGTATGATCGCACCCTGTGAGGATTGCGCGCTTTTATTCCCATATACGCCTTTCCTGTCGAAGATCCTTTTTCCTCTTTTTTTTTTTTTTTTTAACGGAAGGAGCACTGTAATGAATTCGCTTTTGTTGATCTAAAAGGAAACGAAATCTACTGACAGCGAGCGTTACTTGGGACCCACGCGATGCGAACGCTTCAGAACAGCAAAAAAATACGGCAAATGATTCGTTTATTAAATAGTAATGCAAAGGTGTCGCTGCGTTTGGCAAAAGAGTGGACGGGGGTGCAACACGAGGACTTCCCAGGAGGTCACCCATCCTAGTACTACTCTCGCCCAAGCACGCTTAACTTCGGAGTTCTGATGGGATCCGGTGCACTAGTGCTGGTATGATCGCACCCTGTGAGGACAGCGAGCTTTTATTCCCATATACGCTTTCCCTGTCAAAGATCCTTTTTCCTATTTTTTTTTTTTTTTTTTTACGGAAGGAGCACTGTAATGAATTCGCTTTTGTTGATCTAAAAGGAAACGAAATCTACTGACAGCGAGCGTTACTTGGGACCCACGCGATGCGAACGCTTCAGAACAGCAAAAAAATACGGCAAATGATTCGTTTATTAAATAGTAATGCAAAGGTGTCGCTGCGTTTGGCAAAAGAGTGGACGGGGGTGCAACACGAGGACTTCCCAGGAGGTCACCCATCCTAGTACTACTCTCGCCCAAGCACGCTTAACTTCGGAGTTCTGATGGGATCCGGTGCACTAGTGCTGGTATGATCACACCCTGTGAGGACTGCGCGCTTTTATTCCCATATACGCTTTCCCTGTCAAAGATCATTTTTCCTATTTTTTTTTTATTTTTTTATTTTACGGAAGGAGCATTGTAATGAATTCGCCTTTGTTGATCTAAAAGGAAACGAAATCTATTGACAGCGAGCGTTACGTGGGACCCACGCGATGCGAACGCTTCAGAACAGCAAAAAAATACGGTAAATGATTCGTTTATTAAATTGTAATGCAAAGGTGTCGCTGCGTTTGGCAAAAGAGTGGACGGGGGTGCAACACGAGGACTTCCCAGGAGGTCACCCATCCTAGTACTACTCTCGCCCAAGCACGCTTAACTTCGGAGTTCTGATGGGATCCGGTGCACTAGTGCTGGTATGATCGCACCCTGTGAGGATTGCGCGCTTTTATTCCCATATACGCTTTCCCTGTCAAAGATCCTTTTTCCTATTTTTTTTTTTTTTTTTTTTTTTTTTTTTTTTTTTTTTTTTTTTTTTACGGAAGGAGCATTGTAATGAATTCGCATTTGTTGATCTAAAAGGAAACGAAATCTACTGACAGCGAGCGTTACTTGGGACCCACGCGATGCGAACGCTTCAGAACAGCAAAAAAATACGGCAAATGATTCGTTTATTAAATAGTAATGCAAAGGTGTCGCTGCGTTTGGCAAAAGAGTGGACGGGGGTGCAACACGAGGACTTCCCAGGAGGTCACCCATCCTAGTACTACTCTCGCCCAAGCACGCTTAACTTCGGAGTTCTGATGGGATCCGGTGCACTAGTGCTGGCATGATCGCACCCTGTGAGGATTGCGCGCTTTTATTCCCATATACGCCTTTCCTGTCAAAGATCCTTTTTCCTCTTTTTTTTTTTTCTTTTAACGGAAGGAGCACTGTAATGAATTCGCTTTTTTTGATCTAAAAGGAAACGAAATCTACTGACAGCGAGCGTTACTTGGGACCCACGCGATGCGAACGCTTCAGAACAGCAAAAAAATACGGCAAATGATTCGTTTATTAAATAGTAATGCAAAGGTGTCGCTGCGTTTGGCAAAAGAGTGGACGGGGGTGCAACACGAGGACTTCCCAGGAGGTCACCCATCCTAGTACTACTCTCGCCCAAGCACGCTTAACTTCGGAGTTCTGATGGGATCCGGTGCACTAGTGCTGGTATGATCGCACCCTGTGAGGATTGCGCGCTTTTATTCCCATATACGCCTTTCCTGTCGAAGATCCTTTTTCCTCTTTTTTTTTTTTTTTTTAACGGAAGGAGCACTGTAATGAATTCGCTTTTGTTGATCTAAAAGGAAACGAAATCTACTGACAGCGAGCGTTACTTGGGACCCACGCGATGCGAACGCTTCAGAACAGCAAAAAAATACGGCAAATGATTCGTTTATTAAATAGTAATGCAAAGGTGTCGCTGCGTTTGGCAAAAGAGTGGACGGGGGTGCAACACGAGGACTTCCCAGGAGGTCACCCATCCTAGTACTACTCTCGCCCAAGCACGCTTAACTTCGGAGTTCTGATGGGATCCGGTGCACTAGTGCTGGTATGATCGCACCCTGTGAGGACAGCGAGCTTTTATTCCCATATACGCTTTCCCTGTCAAAGATCCTTTTTCCTATTTTTTTTTTTTTTTTTTTACGGAAGGAGCACTGTAATGAATTCGCTTTTGTTGATCTAAAAGGAAACGAAATCTACTGACAGCGAGCGTTACTTGGGACCCACGCGATGCGAACGCTTCAGAACAGCAAAAAAATACGGCAAATGATTCGTTTATTAAATAGTAATGCAAAGGTGTCGCTGCGTTTGGCAAAAGAGTGGACGGGGGTGCAACACGAGGACTTCCCAGGAGGTCACCCATCCTAGTACTACTCTCGCCCAAGCACGCTTAACTTCGGAGTTCTGATGGGATCCGGTGCACTAGTGTTGGTATGATCACACCCTGTGAGGACTGCGCGCTTTTATTCCCATATACGCTTTCCCTGTCAAAGATCATTTTTCCTATTTTTTTTTTTATTTTTTTATTTTACGGAAGGAGCATTGTAATGAATTCGCCTTTGTTGATCTAAAAGGAAACGAAATCTATTGACAGCGAGCGTTACGTGGGACCCACGCGATGCGAACGCTTCAGAACAGCAAAAAAATACGGTAAATGATTCGTTTATTAAATTGTAATGCAAAGGTGTCGCTGCGTTTGGCAAAAGAGTGGACGGGGGTGCAACACGAGGACTTCCCAGGAGGTCACCCATCCTAGTACTACTCTCGCCCAAGCACGCTTAACTTCGGAGTTCTGATGGGATTCGGTGCACTAGTGCTGGTATGATCGCACCCTGTGAGGATTGCGCGCTTTTATTCCCATATACGCCTTTCCTGTCAAAGATCCTTTTCCCTCTTTTTTTTTTTTTTTTAACGGAAGGAGCACTGTAATGAATTCGCTTTTGTTGATCTAAAAGGAAACAAAATCTACTGACAGCGAGCGTTACTTGGGACCCATGCGATGCGAACGCTTCAGAACAGCAAAAAAATACGGCAAATGATTCGTTTATTAAATAGTAATGCAAAGGTGTCGCTGCGTTTGGCAAAAGAGTGGACGGGGGTGCAACACGAGGACTTCCCAGGAGGTCACCCATCCTAGTACTACTCTCGCCCAAGCACGCTTAACTTCGGAGTTCTGATGGGATCCGGTGCACTAGTGCTGGCATGATCGCACCCTGTGAGGATTGCGCGCTTTTATTCCCATATACGCCTTTCCTGTCAAAGATCCTTTTTCCTCTTTTTTTTTTTTTTTTTAACGGAAGGAGCACTGTAATGAATTCGCTTTTTTTGATCTAAAAGGAAACGAAATCTACTGACAGCGAGCGTTACTTGGGACCCACGCGATGCGAACGCTTCAGAACAGCAAAAAAATACGGCAAATGATTCGTTTATTAAATAGTAATGCAAAGGTGTCGCTGCGTTTTGCAAAAGAGTGGACGGGGGTGCAACACGAGGACTTCCCAGGAGGTCACCCATCCTAGTACTACTCTCGCCCAAGCACGCTTAACTTCGGAGTTCTGATGGGATCCGGTGCACTAGTGCTGGTATGATCGCACCCTGTGAGGATTGCGCGCTTTTATTCCCATATACGCTTTCCCTGTCAAAGATCCTTTTTCCTATTTTTTTTTTTTTTTTTTTTTTTTTTTTTTTTTTTTTTTTTTTTACGGAAGGAGCATTGTAATGAATTCGCATTTGTTGATCTAAAAGGAAACGAAATCTACTGACAGCGAGCGTTACGTGGGACCCACGCGATGCGAACGCTTCAGAACAGCAAAAAAATACGGCAAATGATTCGTTTATTAAATTGTAATGCAAAGGTGTCGCTGCGTTTGGCAAAAGAGTGGACGGGGGTGCAACACGAGGACTTCCCAGGAGGTCACCCATCCTAGTACTACTCTGGCCCAAGCACGCTTAACTTCGGAGTTCTGATGGGATCCGGTGCACTAGTGCTGGTATGATCGCACCCTGTGAGGATTGCGCGCTTTTATTCCCATATATGCCTTTCCTGTCAAAGATCCTTTTTCCTCTTTTTTTTTTTTTTTTTTTTTTTTTTTTTTTTTTTTTTTTTTTTTTTTTTTTTTTTTAACGGAAGGAGCACTGTAATGAATTCGCTTTTGTTGATCTAAAAGGAAACGAAATCTACTGACAGCGAGCGTTACTTGGGACCCACGCATTGCGAACGCTTCAGAACAGCAAAAAAATACGGCAAATGATTCGTTTATTAAATAGTAATGCAAAGGTGTCGCTGCGTTTGGCAAAAGAGTGGACGGGGGTGCAACACGAGGACTTCCCATGAGGTCACCCATCCTAGTACTACTCTCGCCCAAGCACGCTTAACTTCGGAGCTCTGATGGGATCCGGTGCACTAGTGCTGGTATGATCGCACCCTGTGAGGACTGCGCGCTTTTATTCCCATATACGCTTTCCCTGTCAAAGATCCTTTTTCCTATTTTTTTTTTTTTTTTTACGGAAGGAGCATTGTAATGAATTCGCCTTTGTTGATCTAAAAGGAAACGAAATCTACTGACAGCGAGCGTTACGTGGGACCCACGCGATGCGAACGCTTCAGAACAGCAAAAAAATACGGCAAATGATTCGTTTATTAAATAGTAATGCAAAGGTGTCGCTGGGTTTGGCAAAAGAGTGGACGGGGGTGCAACACGAGGACTTCCCAGGAGGTCACCCATCCTAGTACTACTCTCGCCCCAGCACGCTTAACTTTGGAGTTCTTATGGGATCCGGTGCACTAGTGCTGGTATGATCGCACCCTGAGGGGATTGCGCGCTTTTATTCCCATATACGCTTTCCCTGTCAGAGAAACTTTTTCCTCTTTTTTTTTTTATTTCTTTTATATTTTACGAAAGCAGAACTGTAATGAATTCGTTTTTGTTGATCTAAAAGGAAACGAAATCAACTGACAGCGAGCGTTACGTGGGACCCATGCGATGCGAACGCTTCAGAACAGGAGAAAATATACGGCAATTGATTCGTTTATTAAATAGTAATGCAAAAGTATCGCTGGGTTGGGCAAAAGAGTGGATGGGGGTGCAACTCGAGGACTTCCCAGGAGGTCACCCATCCTAGTACTACTCTCGCCCAAGCACGCTTAACTTCAGAGTAATGATGGGATCCGGTGCACTAGAGCTGGTATGATCGCACCCTGAGAGGACTGCACGCTTTTATTCCCATATACGCTTTCCCTGTCAGAAATACTTTTTCCCCTTTTTTTTTAATTTTTTTTACGGAAGGACCATTGTAATGAGTTCGGTTTGTTGATCTAAAAAGAAACGAAATCTACTGACAGCGAGCGTTACGTGGGACCCACGCGATGCGAACGCTTGAAAACTGCAGAAAATATTCGGCAAATGATTCTTTTATTAAGTAGTAATGCAAAAGTATCGCTGGGTTGGGCAAAAGAGTGGATGGGGGTGCAACACGAGGGCTTCCCAGGAGGTCACCCATCCTAGTACTACTCTCGCCCAAGCATGCTTAACTTCGGAGTTCTGATGGGATCCGGTGCACTAGTGCTGGTATGATCGCACCCTGAGAGGACTGCGCGTTTTTATTCCCATATACGCTTTCCCTATCAGAGATCCTTTTTCCTCTTTTTTTACGGAAGGAGCACTGTAATGAATTCGTTTTTTTTTTATGTAAAAGGAAACGAAATCTACTGACAGCGAGCGTTACGTGGGATGATGTACTTTTTCGCAAGTGCACGAATTCGTAACAAGTAATAAAGTGATGAAATAGAGTGCCGAACCCACAGGGAATGGTAGCTACTAAATACTGAAATTACTATCCTAAATTCTTTTTGAATAATCAAAGATTGAGATGAGTATTTAACTAACAATTAAAATTATCACCTAAGAAAATATAAGATTTAGATTTAACAAGAGATTTAAAATACTAAGGCATTTGATTTCATCATAAACAAATCTGAATTAATTCTTGAATACACATGCTAATGAATGCTATAATCCAATTTGAAAGCGAAAATCCCTATTCTATCCAATGGTCTCTCTCGAGCACCAATGAACTTACCTTCCCACAATAACTCACTATATCTCTATGTGAATTTAAAAGCAACAAGGCACATTAAGATCTGTAGATTTTCATGTCAAAAACACAAAGCTACATAAACCATGTCAATATCTCTATCAACATGTAGAGTATGGTATTTTATCATAGGAACTAAAATTGTATATCTCCTCTCGGTCTCAATACAATTATCAAATACAAGTTAATGGTGATCAAATACTCAATTGGGTTAAGCACAATAATAAAATACTCAAATAGTGAATCACAAATCCATTAACAATAATATTCAAAAATAAAACATCATGTTTAGACTACATCAAAGCCTTAGAAAAAGAAATTAGTTCATAACTGAACTAGGAATAACCATTAAAAACAGAGTATATTTAAAAAAAGAAGAAGTAAACTAATGGAGTCCAAGCTTTGATCTCCCACGTTCCTCTGGTTCTTCCTCACGTTCCCAGCATCAATCCTCCTCTCATTCACGTTCAAGCTCCTCCTTTTTATATCTCCCAACTTGCCCAGAAATCCCTTGAAGAGAAAAATAGAAACTTGCCTTCCAAGACTACTTAGGAAGAGAGAACTTCCTTTCCATGTATATCCACGATTTTTAAGTCCAAAAACGACCTAATCTTCTTTATTAGAAACCCCTAAAAATCCTCCTAAAGACTAGAAGAAGATCCCCAAGAAAAAGGAAACAAATCCTCAAAGTTCGGAATTTTATAACAGGATTTACTACTTGATCGTTCGAACGGTCATCAAACGCGGGTCGAACGCTCAAGTCAAAAAGTTGTTTCTTCATCTCTTGTTCGAACGTTCATCGAACGGTCAGCGAACGCCACTCTCAATTTCTCTATTTTTCACCAACATTCGAACGACAGTCGAACGTTCATCGCACGCTGCTCTCGGGTTTCTCTGTGGATCACTAACGTTCGAACGGCAGGCGAATGGCCAACGAACGCTACTCTCGGGTTTCTATGCAGAACATCAACGGTCGAATGGCAGGCGAACGGCCAGGGAACGCTACTCTCGGGTTTCTCTGCAGAACACCAACGTTCGAACGGCAGGCGAACGGCCAGCGAACGTTGCTCATATCTTCTACAATTTGACTCCGATTGTTACGCCGTTTGAACCGTGACTTCTATAATCACCAAGAGTATCTCTACATCAACAAATTAGACATAATTTAGACAATGAAAATAAAATGTAGAGATGAAAGATTTTGACAATTTCTAAGTAAAATTGGGAATTAAATATGAAATAAAACCAGATAAGTCATCAATTAAATGTGCTATAATGTGGTATTTTCATGACTTATCACACCCCCAACTTACTTTTTGCTGGTCCCTAGCAAAACTGACTAAAACAAATAAAACACATGCTATCAAAGACCATAAAAGCAACACCCAAAACAACCATTAATATTGAAGGATAACTTAATATTTTAAACTCCATGTTCACTCTCTTAAGAAATCATCAATGAGCCTAAACACTTATACTTAGATAGTGAAACATCACAAGTGCCTTTGGTGTAAAGTGATCTAACACATCATTATGAGGCTTCAAAATAATTCCATTATAAAAGTTCCAACTAACCCGAATTCAGAGGATTCCTTATTTTGATGAAACAACCAAAGCATGACATTTTGAATATTTTTTTTTTCACAACATGTGGACTGTGCAATGTCTAGCTTCCTTAAGCTTTCTAATTGACCCTTTTATCGAGTGTTGGACCAATGACTCCCGAACCAGATGGCTCAAAGGGCATTAGGTGTGAAGATACCCCTACAGGTTTTATTAACTCGAGTCAAAAAGGCTACGAAGCTAAACTAGCCACATTATCAACCATATAAGGCTCTTTACCTTTTGACGCGAACACTCATTGCTTAGTGAGGCAAGAGGCCCGGTTACTCAGTAAAAAGAAGCTCAAAATCTCTTAGCACTGCTTGCTACTCTGAAATTTTTTTTTTCTTTTCTCATACCACAATTATCATGCCAAAGTTGTCCATCTATAAGTCAATCAATCAGAACTCAAGTTATCAAAACTTCCATTAATGGTTTCAGTTCTCATGCCCCACACATAATGCATTAGTGTGCTCGTGCTAAGTTCAAAGTGAGACAAATGAAATCACACTATCCAAAGATAAGTAATAAAGGCCAAAATTTAGATCTCCTAGTCATGTGATTATGTGTTCAACTATTTAAGCTTAACCAAGAATATCAAGATTGCAAGGCATGAGCTAGAAATTCACATCAAATAAAACTCTCCTACCAGCAGGTTATTCAGCATAATAAATCAAAATCTGGGTTTTAGATCACCAAAACAGGGGTCAACAAACATGAGATTTCAGCACAACACCCCCCAACTTAAATCTAACATTGCCCTCAATGTTTAAGAGTAGAATGAAAAATAAAGAGAAAAGGGCAAAATACTCCCCAGATTTTCTGATGTTGAGATGGACTGTAGGATGGACTTGTATGACAGTGAATAACCTTCAAGAACCTGAAAAATTAAAAAAAATTTATGAGTAAAACTGAAAGAAAAACTAAAATAAAAAACACTTGGGTTGCCTCCCAAGAAGCGCTTGGTTATAGTCATTAGCTTGACTGAAAACCATCTTTTATGTGGATGGGTGGAGCAAATAGGAGGACTTGTAGTTCTTGAAGTCCTCATCAACATAAGGCTTTAATCTCTGACCATTGACCTTGAAAGTGCCTTTTGTGTCATGATGAATCTCTACAGCTCCATGGGGGTAAACTTTTACCACAGTAAAAGGGCCAGACCAACGAGAACGAAGCTTGCCCAGAAATAATCTCAACCTAGAGTTGTAGAGTAAGACTTTCTGGCCCACTAGAAACTCCTTTGGTTGAATATGCTTATCATGCCAGATTTTTGTTCTGTCCTTGTAAATTCGAGCATTCTCATAAGCATCAAGCCGAAATTCATCCATCTCATTTAGCTGTAGAAGCCTCTTCTCTCCAGCAGTCCCAAGATCAAAATTTAAAGTCTTCATTGCCCAGTAGGTCTTGTGCTCTAATTCCACCGGGAGATGACAAGCTTTTCCATAAACAAGTCGGTATGGAGACATTCCAATTGGTGTTTTGAAAGCAGTCCGGTATGCCCACAATGCATCATCAAGCTTCTTTGACCAATCCTTGCGGGATGAGTTAACTGTCTTTTCCAATATGCGCTTCAGTTCCCGGTTGGAAACCTCAACTTGACCACTTGTTTGGGGATGATAAGGAGTGGCAACTCTATGTGTAACTCCATATTTCCGTAAGAGTGCCTCAAAGTGTTGATTGCAAAAGTGTTTTCCCCCATCACTAATGATTGCTCTTGGAGTGCCAAACCTGGTAAAAATCTGTTTTCTCAAAAAATTCAACACAACTTTAGAATCATTTGTAGGGAGGGCTACTGCCTCTACCCATTTGGAAACATAATCAACAGCAACTAAAATGTATTGATTTGAGAAAGATGAAGGGAATGGTCCCATAAAATCAATGCCCCAAACATCAAATAATTCAACAACAAGATTATTGTTTAATGGCATTTCATTTTTTCTGGAAATATTTCCACTTCTTTGACATTGATCACATGATGAAACAAAAGCAAAAGCATCTTTAAAGAGAGAGGGCCAATAAAAACCTGACTGTAGCACCTTGGCAACAGTTTTGTTTGGTCCAAAATGGCCTCCAACTTCGAGTGAATGACAATGCTTTAAGATATTCTCCATCTCTTCTTCAGGTACACATCTCCTAATGATTTGATCTTTGCAATGCTTGTAGAGGAAAGGATCTTCCCAAAAGTAGTGCTTTACATCCGAAAAGAATTTCTTCTTTTGTTGATATGAGAACTCCGGATTTACCACATTGCTAGCCAAGTAATTCACAAAATCTGCATACCAGGGAACTTCTATTAATGAAAAGGCAAGAAGTTGTTCATCTGGAAATACCTCATTGATTGGGATGGATGTGGTGGCTTTTTCATCTTCAAGCTCAAGTCGAGAGAGATGATCAGCTACTTGGTTCTCGGTTCCCTTCTTGTCTTTGATTTCCAAGTCGAACTCTTGCAAAAGTAGAATCCACCGACATAGCCTTGGTTTTGCTTCCTTTTTGGCAAGCAAGTATTTGAGAGCTGAATGGTCAGTATATACAATAACCTTGGAGCCAATCAAATAAGATCTAAATTTATCAAAGGCAAAAACTACAGCCAATAATTCTTTTTCAGTTGTAGCATAATTGAGTTGAGCATCATTCAAGGTCCTACTAGCATAGTAAATAACATGCAATAATTTATTTTTCCGCTGTCCTAAAACAGCTCCTAAAGCATAGTCACTAGCATCACACATCAACTCAAAAGGTAGCTCCCAATCTGGAGCACAAATTATTGGGGATGAAATCAGTTTTTCCTTCAAAAGCTCAAACGCATGCAAACAGTCTTTTGAAAAAATAAAGGGTGTATCCTTGACCAACAAGCTACAAAGGGGTTTAGTGATCTTAGAAAAATCTTTAATAAAACGACGGTAAAACCCCGCATGCCCAAGAAAACTCCGCACACCCTTGACTGTTGTGGGTGGAGGTAATTTTTCAATAACCTCCACCTTGGCTTTATCCACTTCGATCCCTTTGGATGAGATCCTATGACCAAGCACTATTCCTTCCTGCACCATGAAGTGGCATTTTTCCCAATTTAAAACAAGGTTAGTTTCTTCACATCTTGTAAATACCATAGATAAATGATTCAAACAAGCATCAAAAGAGAAACCAAAAACAGAGAAATCATCCATGAAAATTTCCAGAAATTTCTCCACCATGTCAGAAAATATTGCCATCATGCAACGCTGAAAAGTGGCTGGAGCATTGCACAAACCAAAAGGCATCCTCTTATAGGCAAATGTTCCATAAGGGCAAGTGAAAGTAGTCTTCTCTTGATCTTCTGGTGCAATTTGGATTTGGTTGTACCCTGAGTATCCATCAAGAAAACAGTAATAAGCATGACCAGCAAGCCTTTCCAACATTTGATCAATAAAAGGGAGAGGAAAGTGGTCTTTTCGAGTGGCATCATTGAGTTTCCTATAATCTATGCACACCCTCCAACCTGTTACTATTCTTGTTGGAATAAGCTCATTGGTTTCATTCCTAACAACTGTAATACCACCTTTCTTTGGTACTACTTGAACTTGACTCACCCATGAACTATCAGAAATTGGATAGATGATACCTGCGTCCAGCAACTTGAGAACCTCAGACCTTACCACTTCTTGCATGTTTGGATTGAGCCTTCTTTGTGGTTGTACCGTGGTTTTGTGGCTCTCCTCCATAAGGATTTTGTGCATGCAAATTGAAGCACTAATCCCCTTTATATCGGCTATTGACCAACCCAATGCTGATTTGTGAGCTCTTAACACCCGAAGTAGTTTCTCTTCTTCAAGACCTGTCAAAGAGGAAGAGATAATTACTGGAAAAGAATTTTCAACTCCTAAATAAACATATTTTAAATGAGAAGGTAGAGTTTTAAGCTCAAGCTTGGGAGGATCAGAAATCAGTAAATTCTTTGGGGGATCTTCTTTCTTATGAAGATCTTCAAAATTTGGCTTCTTCTTGTGAGTGTAGTGTGGTGAAGCTTCTAAATAGAGTGCATACTCTCTAATGTTCATGTCCTTAGAAGAAATACTCCCTGATTTGGTCATGCATGCTTCTAGTGGTTCCGTTGGATTATTTTCATTGAAGGTATCTGATACCAACTTGCTGATGGTATCAATCTGAAAACATGAATCACTTGTGGAGGGATGCTTCATAGCTTCGAACACATCAAACACAATCTGTTCCTCTTGCACTCTAAGTATGAGCTTCCCTTGTTGGACATCAATAAGAGTTCTTCCCGTAGCTAAGAATGGTCGGCCTAGGATGAGTGGAATTTCTCTGTCCTCCTCCATGTCCAATACAATGAAATCTGCAGGAAAAATAAACTTGTCAACTTTCACAAGAACATCTTCTATGATACCTCTTGGGTATTTGATTGATCGATCCGCCAGTTGGAGAGATACGGTTGTTGCCTTAGCTTCACCAATCCCCAATTTCTGGAAAACAGAATAAGGCATTAGATTTATACTTGCTCCTAGATCACATAAAGCTTGATTGAAATGAGAATTTCCTATTGTGCAAGGAATAGTGAAACTCCCTGGATCTTTTAGCTTTTGTGGAAGTTTATTTTGCAAGATTGCTGTACATTCCTCGGTTAGCATCACCGTTTCATGCTCCTCCCATTTTCTCTTGTTAGACAACATCTCCTTCATGAACTTGGCATAAGTAGGCATTTGCTCCAATGCATCTGCAAAAGGGATGTTAATATGCAATTTCTTAAAAATATCTAGAAACTTAGAAAATTGCTTGTCCAACTTATTTTTCCTCAATCTTTGTGGAAAAGGAATAGGAGGAACATAAGGAGGAGGAGTTTTAGAAAGCAAATCTGTTTTTGTATTTTCTTTGTGCTTCTCTTTTTCCTCTTCTTCATCTTCTTTTCTAGCTTCTTGCTGAGTTTCCAGATTTTTCCCACTCCTTAGGGTGATGGCTTTAGCATGTTCTCTTGTATTGGTAATGGTATCACTTGGGAGGGACCCTTGAGATCTTTCTGCCAATTGCTTTGAAAACTGCCCCATCTGGTGCTCAAGATTCCGGATGCTAGCATCTTGGTTCCGGAAAGTAGTCCTTGCTTCTTGCATGAATCCTGAAGTGTCTTGCATGAACTTGGTAAGCAATTCCTCCATATTTGGCTTCTTTTCTTGCTGTTGGAACCCGGGAGGTTGCTTATTGAAATTTTGAGGACCACTCCAAGAAAAATTTGGATGATTTCGCCATCCGGGGTTGTAAGTATTTGAATAGGGATTATTTGGGCGTTGAAAATTGGAGACATAATTGGCTTGGTCGGATGCACCCATGGCAAAAGAGTTTCCAACTTAACATTCAACACTTGAATGATTCCCTGCACAAATTTCACAAACAAAGTGAGTAGATTGAATAGCATTCACATTAATATTATCTACTTTCTTTGTCAACAAAGCAACTTGAGAAGTTAAAGAATTTAATGCATCAATTTCATGAACTCCCTGAATTCTTCTTGGTCCCAAACGATCTGATGGCCATTGGTAGTTATTTGAGGCCATTTCCTCAAGTAAATTGTATGCTTCTTCATAAGGCTTCCCCATCAATGCTCCACCCGCTGCGGCATCCACAATTGTCCGTGTATTTGGACTCAATCCATTATAGAAAGTTTGGACTTGCAACCAATTGGGTAAACCATGGTGAGGACATCTTCTGAGCAAGTCCTTATATCTTTCCCATGCTTCATATAGTGACTCCATGTCGAATTGAGCAAAGGTAGTGATATCATTCCTTATCTTAGCAGTTTTTGATGGAGGAAAGAATTTTGCCAAAAATTTCTGAGCCAAACCATCCCACGTAGTGATGGTCATTGGTGGAAGTGAATTCAACCAACCTTTTGCCTTATCTCTTAAGAGAAAGGAAAGAGCCTCAACCTTATTGCATCATCAGAAACTCCATCGTGCTTGAAGGTATCACAAATTTCCAGAAAATTTGCAATATGAGCATTGGGATCATCATTCGGCATGCCACTGAATTGCACGGTTGATTGGATCATTTGAATGATTGCTGGCTTTATCTCAAAATTGTTGGCTTGTATTGCTGGCCTTCTAATGCTTGTGTGAGCCCCGGTGACTAATGGCATGGCATAGTCTCTCAAGGCCCAATTGTTCTCCTCTTCTTCAATTTGATTTGCCATTCCAACTAGAGAGTTATTCAAAACTTGCCTTTTCTCCTTGTTCAACCTCCTAAAGGTACGATCAATTTCGGGATCACAAGGAAAGATTTCGGCACTTCTAGAGTGTCGCATACACAAGACCTGAAATAAAAATTAAAATCCAAATTAAAACTGAGAATAGATAGTATCAATATTAGTAAACAAATCAACCCCCGGCAACGGCGCCAAAAACTTGATGTACTTTTTCGCAAGTGCACGAATTCGTAACAAGTAATAAAGTGATGAAATAGAGTGTCGAACCCACAGGGAATGGTAGCTACTAAATACTGAAATTACTATCCTAAATTCTATTTGAATAATCAAAGATTGAGATGAGTATTTAACTAACAATTAAAATTATCACCTAAGAAAATATAAGATTTAGATTTAACAAGAGATTTAAAATACTAAGGCATTTGATTTCATCATAAACAAATCTGAATTAATTCTTGAATACACATGCTAATGAATGTTATAATCCAATTTGAAAGCGAAAATCCCTATTCTATCCAATGGTCTCTCTCGAGCACCAATGAACTTACCTTCCCACAATAACTCACTATATCTCTATGTGAATTTAAAAGCAACAAGGCACATTAAGATCTGTAGATTTTCATGTCAAAAACACAAAGCTACATAAACCATGCCAATATCTCTATCAACATGTAGAGTATGGTATTTTATCATAGGAACTAAAATTGTATATCTCCTCTCGGTCTCAATACAATTATCAAATACAAGTGAATGGTGATCAAATACTCAATTGGGTTAAGCACAATAATAAAATACTCAAATAGTGAATCACAAATCCATTAACAATAATATTCAAAAATAAAACATCATGTTTAGACTACATCAAAGCCTTAGAAAAAGAAATTAGTTCATAACTGAACTAGGAATAACCATTAAAAACAGAGTATATTTAAAAAAAGAAGAAGTAAACTAATGGAGTCCAAGCTTTGATCTCCCACGTTCCTCTGGTTCTTCCTCACGTTCAAGCTCCTCCTTTTTATATCTCCCAACTTGCCCAGAAATCCCTTGAAGAGAAAAATAGAAACTTGCCTTCCAAGACTACTTAGGAAGAGAGAACTTCCTTTCCATGTATATCCACGATTTTTAAGTCCAAAAACGACCTAATCTTCTTTATTAGAAACCCCTAAAAATCCTCCTAAAGACTAGAAGAAGATCCCCAAGAAAAAGGAAACAAATCCTCAAAGTTCGGAATTTTATAACAGGATTTACTACTTGATCGTTCGAACGGTCATCAAACGCGGGTCGAACGCTCAAGTCAAAAAGTTGTTTCTTCATCTCTTGTTCGAACGTTCATCGAACGGTCAGCGAACGCCACTCTCAATTTCTCTATTTTTCACCAACGTTCGAACGACAGTCGAACGTTCAGCGCACACTGCTCTCGGGTTTCTTTGTGGATCACTAACGTTCGAACGGCAGGCGAACGGCCAGCGAACGCTACTCTCGGGTTTCTCTGCAGAACATCAACGTTCGAACGGCAGGTGAACGGCCAGTGAACGCTACTCTCGGGTTTCTCTGCAAAACACCAACGTTCGAACGGCAGGCGAACGGCCAACGAACGTTGCTCATATCTTCTACAATTTGACTCCGATTGTTACGCCGTTTGAACCGTGACTTCTATAATCACCAAGAGTATCTCTACATCAACAAATTAGGCATAATTTAGACAATGAAAGTAAAATGCAGAGATGAAAGATTTTGACAATTTCTAAGTAAAATTGGGAATTAAATATGAAATAAAACCAGATAAGTCATGAATTAAATGTGCTATAATGTGGTAATTTCATGACTTATAATGGGACCCACGCGATGCGACAGCCTCAGAACAGGAGAAAATATACGGCAAATGATTCGTTTATTAAATAGTAATGCAAAAGTGTCGCTGGGTTTGGCAAAAGTGTGGATGGGGGTGCAACACGAGGACTTCCCAGGAGGTCACCCATCCTTGTACTACTCTCACCCAAGCACGCTTAACTTCGGAGTTCTGATGGGATCCGGTGCACTAGAGCTGGTATGATCGCACCCTGAGAGGACTGCGCGCTTTTATTCCCATATACGCTTTCCCTGTCAGAGATACTTTTTCCTCTTTTTTTAATTTTTTTTATGGAAGGAGCATTTTAATGAATTCATTTTGTTGATCTAAAAAGAAACGAAATCTATTGACAGCGAGCGTTACGTGGGACCCACGCGATGCGAACGCTTCAAAACTGCAGAAAATATACGGCAAATGATTCTTTTATTAAATAGTAATGCAAAAGTATCGCTGGGTTGGGCAAAAGAGTGGATGGGGGTGCAACACGAGGACTTCCCAGGAGGTCACCCATCCTAGTACTACTCTCGCCCAAGCATGCTTAACTTCAGAGTTCTGATGGGATCCGGTGCACTAGTGCTGGTATGATCGCACCCTGAGAGGACTGCGCGCTTTTCTTCCCAAATACGCTTTCCCTGTCAGAGATCCTTTTTCCTCTTTTTTTTAATTATTTTTTTTTACGAAAGGAGCACTGTAATGAATTCGTTTTTTTTTATCTAAAAGGAAACGAAATCTACTGACAGCGAGCGTTACGTGGGACCCACGCGATGCGACCACTTCAGAACAGGAGAAAATATACGGCAAATGATTCGTTTATTAAATAGTAATGCAAAAGTGTCCCTGGGTTTCGTAAAAGTGTGGATGTGGGTGAACCACGAGGACTTCCCAGGAGGTCACCCATCCTAGTACTACTCTCGCCCAAGCATGCTTAACTTCGGAGTTCTGATGGGATCCGGTGCACTAGTGCTGGTATGTTCGCACCCTGAGAGGGCTGCAAGCTTTTATTCCCAAATACGCTTTCCCTGTCAGAGATCCTTTTTCCTCTTTTTTTTTAATTATTTATTTTTTTTACGGAAGGAGCACTGTAATGAATTCATTTTTTTTGATTTAAAAGGAAACGAAATCTACTGACAGCGAGCGTTACGTGGGACCCACGCGATGCGAACGCTTCAGAACAGCAGAAAATATAGGGCAAATGATTCGTTTATTAAATAGTAATGCAAAAGTGTCGCTGGGTTTGGCAAAAGAGTGGATGGGGGTGCAACACGAGGACTTCCCGGGAGGTCACCCATCCTAGTACTACTCTCGCCCAAGCACGCTTAACTTCGGAGTTCTGATGGGATCCGGTGCACTAGTGCTAGTATGATCGCACCCTGAGAAGACTGCGCGCTTTTATTCCCCTATACGCTTTCCCTGTCAAAGATCCTTTTTTTTTTTTACGGAGGGAGCACTGTAATGAATTCGTTTTTGTTGATCTAAAAAGAAACGAAATCTACTGACAGCGAGCGTTACGTGGGACCCACGCGATGCGAACGCTTCAGAACAGCAGAAAATATACGGCAAAAGATTCGTTTATTCAATAGTAATGCAAAAGTGTCGCTGGGTTTGGCGAAAGAGTGGATGGGGGTGCAACACGAGGACTTCCCGGGAGGTCACCCATCCTAGTACTACTCTCGCCCAAGCACGCTTAACTTCGGAGTTCTGATGGGATCCGGTGCACTAGTGCTGGTATTATAGCACCCTGAGAGGACTGCGCGCTTTTATTCCCATATACGGTTTCCCTGTCAAAGATCCTTTTTCCTCTTTTCTTTTTATTTTTTTTATTTTTTTTATTTTGACGGAGGGAGCACTGTAATGAATTCGTTTTTGTTGATCTAAAAAGAAACGAAATCTACTGACAGCGAGCGTTACGTGGGACCCATGCGATGCGAACGCTTCAGAACAGCAGAAAATATACGGCAAATGATTCGTTTATTAAATAGTAATGCAAAAGTGTCGCTGGGTTTGGCAAAAGAGTGGATGGGGGTGCAACACGAGGACTTCCCGGGAGGTCACCCATCCTAGTACTACTCTCGCCCAAGCACGCTTAACTTCGGAGTTCTGATGGGATCCGGTGCACTAGTGCTGGTATTATCGCACACTGAGAGGACTGCGCGCTTTTATTCCCATATATGCTTTCCCTGTCAAGGATCGTTTTTCCTCTTTTCTTTTTTTGTTTTTTCAATTTTTTTTCTTACGGAAGGAGCACTAAAATGAATTCGTTTTTTTGATCTAAAAAGAAACGAAATCTACTGACAGCGAGCGTTTCGTGGGACCCACGCGATGCGAACGCTTCAGAACAGCAGAAAATATACGGCAAATGATTCGTTTATTAAATAGTAATGCAAAAGTGTCGCTCGGTTTGGCAAAAGAGTGGATGGGGGTGCAACACGTGGACTTCCCAGGAGGTCACCCGCCCTAGTACTACTCTCGCCCAAGCACGCTTAACTTCGGAGTTCTGATGGGATCCGGTGCACTAGTGCGGGTATGATCGCACCCTGAGAGGACTGCGCGCTTTTATTACCATATACGCTTTCCCTGTCGAAGATCTTTTTTCCTCTTCCTTTTTTTTTTTTATGGAAGGAGCACTGTAATGAATTCCTTTTTGTTGATCTAAAAAGAAACGAAATCAACTGACGGCGAGCGTTACGTGGGTCCCACGCGATGCGAACGCTTCAGAACAGCAGAAAATATGCTGCAAATGATTCGTTTATTAAATATTAATGCAAAAGTGTCCCTGGGTTTGGCAAAAGAGTGGATGGGGGTGCAACACGAGGACTTCCCAGGTGGTCACCCATCCTAGTACTACTCTCGCCCAAGCACGCTTAACTTCGGAGTTCTGATGGGATCAGGTGCGCTAGTGCTGGTAAGATCGCACCCTGAGAGGACTGCGCGGTTTTATTCCCATATACGCTTTCCCTGTCAAAGATCCTTTTTCCTCTTCTTTTTTTTTTTTTTATGGAAGGAGCACTGTAATGAATTCGTTTTTGTTGATCTAAAAAGAAACGAAATCTACTGACAGCGAGCGTTACGTGGGTCCCATGCGATGCGAACGCTTCAGAACAGCAGAAAATATGCGGCAAATGATTCGTTTATTAAATAGTAATGCAAAAGTGTCACTGGGTTTGGCAAAAGAGTGGATGGGGGTGCAACACGAGGACTTCCCAGGTGGTCACCCATCCTAGTACTACTCTCGCCCAAGCACGCTTAACTTCGGAGTTCTGATGGGATCAGGTGCGCTAGTGCTGGTATGATCGCACCTTGAGAGGACTGCGCGGTTTTATTCCCATATACGCTTTCCCTGTCAAAGATCCTTTTTCCTCTTCTTTTTTTTTTTATTTTTACGGAAGGAGCACTGTAATGAATTCATTTTTGTTGATCTAAAAAGGCACGAAATCTACTGACAGTGAGCGTTACGTGGGTCCCATGCGATGCAAACGCTTCAGAACAGCAGAAAATATGCGGCAAATGATTCGTTTATTAAATATTAATGCAAAAGTGTCGCTGGGTTTGGCAAAAGTGTGGATGGGGGTGCAACACGAGGACTTCCCAGGAGGTCACCCATCCTAGTACTACTCTCGCCCAAGCACGCTTAACTTCGGAGTTCTGATGGGATCCGGTGCACTAGTGCTGGTATGATCGCACCATGAGAGGACTGCGTGCTTTTAATCCCATATACGCTTTCCCTTTCAGAGATCGTTTTTCCTCTTTTTTTTATTTTTTTTTTACGGAAGGAGCACTGTAATGAATTCGTTTTTGTTGATTTAAAAAGAAACGAAATCTACTGACAGCTAGCGTTACGTGGGACCCATGCGATGCGAACGCTTCAGAACAGCGGAAAATATACGGCAAATTATTCGTTTATTAAATAGTATTGCAAAAGTGTCGCTGGGTTTGGCAAAATAGTGAATGGGGGTGCAACCCGAGGACTTCCCAGGAGGTCACCCATCCTAGTACTACTCTCGCCCAAGCACGCTTAACTTCGGAGTTCTGATGGGATCAGGTGCACTAGTGCTGGTATGATCGCACCCTGAGAGGACTGCGCGCTCTTATTCCCATATACGCTTTCCTTGCCAAAGATCCTTTTTCCTCTTTTTTTTTTTATTTTTTTTATTTTTTACGGAAGGAGAACTGTATTGAATTCGTTTTTGCTGATCTAAAAGGTAACGAAATCTACTGACAGCGACCGTTACGTGGGACCCACGCGATGCGAACGCTTCAGAAACGGAGAAAATATACGGCGAATGATTCATTTATTAAAAAGTAATGCAAAAGTATCACTGGGTTGGGCAAAAGAGTGGATGGGGGTGCAACACGAGGACTTCCCAGGAGGTCACCCGCCCTAGTACTACTCTCGCCCAAGCACGCTTAACTTCGGAGTTCTGATGGGATCCGGTGCACAAGTGCTGGTATGATCGCACCCTGAGAGGACTGCGCGCTTTTATTACCATATACGCTTTCCCTGTCGAAGATCCTTTTTCCTCTTCCTTTTTTTTTTTTTACGGAAGGAGCACTGTAATGAATTCGTTTTTGTTGATCTAAAAAGAAACGAAATATACTGACAGCGAGCGTTACGTGGGTCCCAAGCGATGCGAACGCTTCAGAACAGCAGAAAATATGCTGCAAATGATTCGTTTATTAAATAGTAATGCAAAAGTGTCGTTGGGTTTGGCAAAAGAGTGGATGGGGGTACAACACGAGGACTTCCCAGGTGGTCACCCATCCTAGTACTACTCTCGCCCAAGCACGCCTAACTTCGGAGTTCTGATGGGATCAGGTGCGCTAGTGCGGGTATGATCGCACCCTGAGAGGACTGCGCGGTTTTATTCCCATATACGCTTTCCCTGTCAAAGATCCTTTTTCCTCTTCTTTTTTTTTTTTTTTTTTTTTACGGAAGGAGCACTGTAATGAATTCGTTTTTGTTGATCTAAAAAGAAACGAAATCTACTGACACCGAGCGTTACGTGGGTCCCATGCGATGCGAACGCTTCAGAACAGCAGAAAATATACGGCAAA
Organism: Buxus sempervirens; assembly: GCA_947561395.2. Classification (NCBI taxonomy): domain Eukaryota; kingdom Viridiplantae; phylum Streptophyta; class Magnoliopsida; order Buxales; family Buxaceae; genus Buxus; species Buxus sempervirens. The sequence continues at coordinate 32,813,895 of OX387193.1, forward strand.
TGATTCGTTTATTAAATAGTAATGCAAAAGTGTCGCTGGGTTTGGCAAAAGAGTGGATGGGCGTGCAACACGAGGACTTCCCGGGAGGTCACCCATCCTAGTACTACTCTCGCCCAAGCACGCTTAACTTCGGAGTTCTGATGGGATCCGGTGCATTAGTGCTGGTATGATCGCACCCTGAGAGGACTGCGCGCTTTTATTCCCATAGTAATGCAAAAGTGTCGCTGGGTTTGGCAAAAGAGTGGATGGGGGTGCAACACGAGGACTTCCCAGGAGGTCACCCATCCTAGTACTACACTCGCCCAAGCACGTTTAACTTCGGAGTACTGATGGGATCCGATGCACTAGTGCTGGTATGATCGCACCCTGAGAGGACTGCGCACTTTTATTCCCATATACGCTTTCCCTGTCAGAGATCGTTTTTCCTCTTTTTTTATTTTTTATTTTTTTTACGGAAGGAGCACTGTAATTAATTCATTTTTGTTGATCTAAAAAGAAATGAAATCTACTGACAGCGAGCGTTACGTCGGTCCCATGCGATGCGAACGCTTCAGAAAAGAAGAAAATATACGGCAAATGATTCGTCTATTAAATAGTAATGCAAAAGTGTCGCTGGGTTTGGCAAAAGAGTGGATGGGGGTGCAACACGAGCACTTCCCAGGAGGTGACCCATCCTAGTACTACACTCACCCAAGCACGCTTAACTTCGGAGTTCTGATGGGATCCGGTACACTAGTGCTGGTATGATCGCACCCTGAGAGGACTTCGCGCTTTTACTCCCATATACGCTTTCCCTGTCAGAGATCCTTTTTCCTCATTTTTTTTTAATTTTTTTTATATTTTACGGAAGGAGAACTGTAAGGAATTCTTTTTTGTTGATCAAAAAGGAAACGAAATCAACTGACAGCGAGCGTTACGTGGGACCCACGCGATGCGAACGCTTCAGAACTGTAGAAAATATACGGCAAATGATTCGTTTATTAAATAGTAATGCAAAAGTATCGCTGGGTTGGGCAAAAGAGTGGATGGGGGTGCAACACGACGACTTCCCAGGAGGTCACCCATCCTAGTACTACTCTCGCCCAAGCACGCTTAACTTCGGAGTTCTGATGGGATCCGGTGCACTAGTGCAGGTATTATCGGACCCTGAGAGGACTGCACGCTTTTATTCCCATATACGCTTTCCCTGTCAAAGATCATTTTTCCTCTTTTCTTTTTTTTTTTTTTATTTTTTTTACGGAAGGAGCACTGTAATAAATTCGTTTTGTTGATCTAAAAAGAAACGAAATCTACTGACAGCGAGCGTTTCGTGGGTCCCACGCGATGCGAACGCTTCAGAACAGCAGAAAATATGCGGCAAATGATTCGTTTATTAAATAGTAATGCAAAAGTGTCGCTGGGTTTGGCAAAAGAGTGGATGGAGGTGCAACACGGGGACTTCCCAAGAGGTCACCCATCCTAGTACTACTATTGCCCAAGCATGCTTAACTTCGGAGTTCTGATTGGATCCGGTGCACTAGTGCTGGTATGATCGCACCCTGAGAGGATTGCGCGCTTTTATTCCCATATACGGTTTCCCTGTCAGTGATCCTTTTTCCTATTTGTTTTTATTTTTTTTTTACGGAAGGAGCACTGTAATGAATTCGTTTCATTGATCTAAAAAGAAACGAAATCTACTGACAACGAGCGTTACATGGGACCCACGCGATGCGAACGCTTCAGAACAGCAGAAAATATACGGCAAATGATTCGTTTATTAAATAGTAATGCAAAAGTGTCGCTGGGTTTGGCAAAAGAGTGGATGGGGGTGCAACACGAGGACTTCCCAAGAGCTCACCCATCCTAGTACTACTCTCGCCCAAGCACGCTTAACTTCGGAGTTCTGATGGGATCCGGTGCACTAGTGCTGGTATGAACGCACCCTGAGAGGACTGCGTGGTTTTATTCCGATATACGCTTTCCCTGTCAAAGATCCTTTTTACTCTTCTTTTTTTTTACGGAAGGAGCACTGTAATGAATTCGTTTTTGTTGATCTAAAAGGAAATGAAATCTACTGACAGCGAGCGTTAAGTGGGACCCACGCGATGCGAACGCTTCAAACCTACAGAAAATATACGGCAAATGATTCGTTTATTAAATAGTAATGCAAATGTATCGCTGGGTAGGGCAAAACAGTGGATGGGGGTGCAACATGAGGACTTCCCCGGAGGTCACCCATCCTAGTACTACTCTCGCCCAAGCATGCTTAACTTCGGAGTTCTAATTGGATCCAGTGCACTAGTGCTGGTATGATCGCACCCTGAGAGGACTGCGCGCTTTTATTCCCATATACGCTTTCCCTGTCAAAGATCCTTTTTCCTCTTTTTTTTTTTTTTTACGGAAGGAGCACTGTAATGAATTCGTTTTTGTTGATCTAAAAAGTAACGAAATCTACTGACAGCGAGCGTTACGTGGGACCCACGCGATGCGAACGCTTCAAAACTGCAGAAAATATACGGCAAAATGATTTGTTTATTAAATAGTAATGCAAAAGTGTTGCTGGGTTGGGCGGAAGAGTGGATGGGGTGCAACACGAGGACTTCCCAGGAGGTCACCCATCCTAGTACTACTCTCGCCCAAGCACGCTTAACTTCGGAGTTCTGATGGGATCCGGTGCACTAGTACTGGTATGATCGCACACTGAGAGGACTGCGCGCTTTTATTCCCATATACGCTTTCCCTGTCAAAGATCCTTTTTCTTCTGTTCTTTTTTCTTTTTTTTTTACAGAGGGTGCACTGTAATGAATTCGTTTTCGTTGATCTAAAGAGAAACGAAATCTACTGACAGCGAGCGTTACGTGGGACCCACGCGATGCGAACGCTTCAAAACTGGAGAAAATATACGGCAAAATCATTTGTTTATTAAATAGTAATGCAAAAGTGTTGCTGGGTTGGGCGAAAGAGTTGATTGGGTGCAACACGAGGACTTCCCAGGAGGTCACCCATCCTAGTACTACTCTCGCCCAAGCACGCTTAAGTTCGGAGTTCTGATGGGATCCGGTGCACTAGTACTGGTATGATCGCACACTGAGAGGACTATGCGCTTTTATTCCCATATGCGCTTTCCCTGTCAAAGATCCTTTTTCCTCTTTTGTTTTTTTTTACGGAAGGAGTACTGTAATTAATTCGTTTTTGTTGATCTAAAACGAAACGAAATCAACTGACAGCGAGCGTTACGTAGGACCCATGCGATGCGAACGCTTCAAAACAGCAGAAAATATACGGCAGAATGATTTGTTTATTAAATAGAAATGCAAAAGTGTCGCTGGGTTTGGATAAACAGTGGATGGGGGTGCAACACGGGGACTTCCCAGGAGGTCACCCATCCTAGTACTACTATTGCCCAAGCACGCTTAACTTCGGAGTTCTGATGGGATCCGGTGCACTAGTGCTGGAATGATCGTAGCCTGAGATGATTGCGCGCTTTTATTCCCATATACGCTTTCCCTGTCAGTGATCCTTTTTCCTATTTTTTTTTTATTTTTTTTACGGCAGGAGCACTGTAATGAATTCGTTTTGTTGATCTAAAAAGAAACGAAATCTACTGACAAGTAGCGTTACATGGGACCCACGCGATGCGAACGCTTCAGAACAGCAGAAAATATACGGCAAATGATTCGTTTATTAAATAGTAATGCAAAAGTGTCGCTGGGTTTGGCAAAAGAGTGGATGGGGGTGCAACACAAGGACTTCCCAGGAGGTCACCCATCCTAGTACTACTCTCACCCAAGCACGCTTAACTTCGGAGTTCTGATGGGATCCGGTGCACTAGTGCTGGTATGATCGCACCCTGAGAGGACTGCGTGGTTTTATTCTGATATACGCTTTCCCTTTCAAAGATCCTTTTTCCTCTTCTTTTTTTTTTTTTTTACGGAAGGAGCACTGTAATGAATTCGTTTTTGCTGATCTAAAAAGAAACGAAATCTACTGACAGCGAGCGTTACGTGGGACCCACGCGATGCGGACGCCTCAAAACTGCAGAAAATATACGGTAAAAGATTCGTTTATTAAATAGTAATGCAAAAGTATAGCTGGGTTGGGCCAAAGAGTTGATGGGGGTGCAAATCGAGGACTTCCCAGGAGGTCACCCATCCTAGTACTACTCTAGCCCAAGCACGCTTAACTTCTGAGTTCTGATGGGATCCGGTGCACTAGTGCTGGTATGATCGCGCCCTGAGAGGACTGCGCGCTTTTATTCCCATATACGCTTTCCCTGTCAGAGATCCTTTTCCCTCTTTTTTTTTTCCGAAAGGAGGACTGTAATGAATTCATTTTTCTTGATCTAAAAAGTAACGAAATATACTGACTGCCAGCATTACGTGGGACCCACGCGATGCGAACTCTTCAAAACTGCAGAAAATATACGGCAAATGATTCGTTTATTAAATAGTATTGCAAAAGTATCGCTGGGTTGGGCAAAAGAGTAGATGGGGTGCAACACGAGGACTTCCCAGGAGGTCACCCATCCTAGTACTACTCTCGCCCAAGCACGCTTAACTTCCGAGTTCTGATGGGATCCGGTGCACTAGTGCTGGTATGATCGCACCCTGAGAGGACTGCGCGCTTTTATTCCCATATACGCTTTCGCTGTTAGAGATCCTTTTTCCTCTTTTTTTTTTATTTTCTGAAAGGAGCACTGTAATGAATTCGTTTTTGTTGATCTAAAAAGAAACGAAATATACTGACAGCCAGCATTACGTTGGACCCACGCATTACGAACGCTTCAAAACTGCAGAAAATATACGGCAAATGATTCGTTTATTAAATAGTAATGCAAAAGTATCGCTGGGTTGGGCAAAAGAGTGGATGGGGGTGCAACACGTGGACTTCCTAGGAGGTCACCCATCCTAGTACTACTCTCGCCCAAGCACGCTTAACTTCAGAGTTCTGATGGGATCCGGTGCACTAGTTCTGGTATGATCGCACCTTGAGAGGACTGCGCGCTTTTATTCCCATATACGCTTTCCTTGTCAAAGATCCTTTTTCCTCTTTGTTTTTTTCTTTTTAACGGAAGCAGCACTGTAATGAATTCATTTTTCTTTATCTAAAAAGAAACGAAATACACGGACAGCGAGCGTTACGTGGGACCGTCGCGATGCGAACGCTACAAAACAGCAGAAAATATACGGTGCACTAGTTCTGGTATGATCGCACGAAATGATTCGTTTATACGGCGAGAGTAGTACTAGGAGGTCACCAATCGTAGTACTACTCTAGCCCAAGCACGCTTAACTTCGGAGTTCTGATGGGATCCGGTGTACTAGTGCTGGTATGATCGCACCTTGAGAGGACTGCGCGCTTTTGTTCCCATATACTCTTTCCCTATCAAAGATCCTTTTTCCTCTTTGTTTTTTTTTTTAACGGAAGGAGCACTGTAGTGAATTCATTTTTCTTGATCTAAAAAGAATTGAAATATACTGACAACGAGTATTACGTGGGACCCACGCGATGCGAACGCTTCAAAACTGCAGAAAATATACGGCAAATGATTCGTTTATTAAATAGTAATGAAAAAGTATCGCTGGGTTGGGCAAAAGAGTGGATGGGGGTGCAACACGAGGACTTCCGATGAGGTCACCCATCCTATTACTACTCTCGCAATAGCACGCTTAACTTCGGTGTTCAGATGGGATCCGGTGCACTAGTGCTGGTATGATCGCACCCTGAGAGGACTGCGCGCTTTTATTTCCATCTACGCTTTACCTGTCAAAGATCCTCTTTCCTCTTTTTTTTAATTACGGAAGAAGCACTGTAATGAATTCCTTTTTCTTGAACTAAAAAGAAATGAAATATACTGACAGCGAGCATTGCGTGGGACCCACGCGATGCGAACGCTTCAAAACCGAAGAAAATATACGGCAAATGATTCGTTTATTAAATAGTAATGCAAAAGTATCGCTGGGTTGGGCAAAAGAGTGGATGGGGGTGCAACACGATGACTTCCCAGGAGGTCACCCATCCTAGTACTACTCTTGCCCAAGCACGCTTAACTTCGGTGTTCTGATGGGATCCGGTGCACTAGTGCTGGTATGATCGCACCCTGAGAGGACTGCGCGCTTTTATTCCCATCTACGCTTTCCCTGTCAAAGATCCTCTTTCCCCTTTTTTTTTTTTTAACGGAAGGAGCACTGTAATGAATTCATTTTTCTTGATCTAAAAAGAAACGAAATACATTGACAGCGAGCGTTACGTGGGACCGTCGCGATGCGAACGCTACAAAACAGCAGAAAATATACAGTGCACTAGTTCTGGTATGATCGCACGAAATGATTCGTTTATACGGCGAGAGTAGTACTAGGAGGTCACCCATCGTAGTACTACTCTAGCCCAAGCACGCTTAACTTCGGAGTTCTGATGGGATCCGGTGCGCTAGTGCTGGTATGATCGCACCTTGAGAGGACTGCGCGCTTTTATTCCTATATACTCTTTCCCTGTCAAAGATCCTTTTTCCTCTTTGTTTTTTTTTTTAACGGAAGGAGCACTGTAATGAATTCATTTTTCTTGATCTAAGAAGAAGCGAAATATACTGACAACGAGTATTACGTTGGACCCACTCGATTCGAACGCTTCAAAACTGCAGAAAATATACGGCAAATGATTCGTTTATTAAATAGTAATGCAAAAGTATCGCTGGGTTAGGCAAAAGAGTGGATGGGGGTGCAACACGAGGACTTCCCAGGAGGTCACCCATCCTAGTACTACTTTCGCCCAAGCACGCTTAACTTCGGAGTTTTGATGGGATCCGGTGCACTAGTGCTGGTATGATCGCACCCTGACAGGACTGCGCGCTTTTATTCACATATATGCTTTCCCTGTCAGAGATCCATTTTACTCTTTTTTTCCTTTTTTTTTTTTCTTTTTTTTTTTACGGACGGAGCACTGTAATGAATTCATTTTTCTTGATCTAAAAAGAAACGAAATATATTGACAGCGAGCGTTACGCGGGACGCACGCGATGCGAACGCTACAATAAAGCATAAAATATATGGCAAATGATTCGTTTATAAAATTGTAATGCAAAAGTATCCCTGGGTTGGGCAAAAAAGTAGATGGGGTTGCAACACGAGGACTTCCCAGGAGGTCACCCATCCTAATACTACTCTCGCCCAAGCACACTTAACTTCGGAGTTCTGATGGGATCCGGTGCAATAGTGCTGGTATGATCGTACCCTGAGAGGACTGCGCGCTTTTATTCCCATATGCGCTTTCCCTGTCAAAGATCCTCTTTCCACTTCTTTTTTTTACGGAAGGAGCACTGTAATGAATTCATTTTTCTTAGCCTAAAAAGAAACGAAATATACTGACAGCGAGCGTTACGTGGGACCACGCGATGCGAGCGCTTCAAAACTGTCGAAAATGTACGGCATATGATTCGTTTATTAAATAGTAATGCAAAAGAATCGCCGGGTTGGGCAAAATAGTGGATGGGGGAGCAACACGAAGACTTCCCAGGAGGTAACCCATCCTAGTACTACTCTCGCGCAAGCACGCTTTACTTCGGTGTTCTGATGGGATCCGGTGCACTAGTGCTGGTATGATCGCACCCTGAGAGGACTGCGCGCTTTTATTCGCATATACACTTTCCCTGTCAGAGATCCTTTTTACCCTTTTTTTCCTCTGTTTTTTTATTTTTTTATTTTTACGGATGAAGCACTGTAATGAATTCATTTTTCTTGATCTAAAAAGAAATGAAATATACTGACAGCGAGAGTTACGTGGGACCCACGCGATGCGAACGCTACATAACAGCAGAAAATATACGGCAAATGATTCGTTTATAAAATAGTAATGCAAAAGTATCACTGGGTAGGGCAAGGGGGTGGATGGGGGTGCAACACGAGGACTTCCCAGGAGGTCATCCATCCTTGTACTACTCTCTCCCATGCACGCTTAACTTCGGAGTTCTGATGGGATCCGGTGCACTAGTGCTGGTATGATCGCACCCTGAGAGGACGGCGCACTTTTATTCGCATATAGGCTTTCCCTGTCAGAGATCCTTTTTACTCTTTTTTTCCTCTGTTTTTTTTATTTTTTTTATTTTTACAGAAGAAGCACTGTAATGAATTCATTTTTCTTGATCTAAAAAGAAATGAAATATACTGACTCTCGCCCAAGCACGCTTAACTTCGGAGTTCTGATGGGATCCGGTGCACTAGTGCTTGTATGATCGCACCCTGAGAGGACTGCGCGCTTTTATTCCCATATACGCTTTCCCTGTCAAAAATCCTATTTCCTTTTTTTTTTTTTTACGGAAGGAGAACAATAATGAATTCATTTTTATTGATTCTACATAGAAACGAAATATACTGACAGCGAACGTTACGTGGGACCCGCAAGATGCGAACGCTTCAAAACTGCAGAAAATATACATCAAATGATTCGTTTATTAAATAGTAATGCAAAAGTATCGTCGGGTTGGGCAAAAGAGTGGATGGGGGTGCAACACGAGGACTTCCCAGGAGGTCACCCATCCTAGGTCACCTCTCGCCCAAGCACGCTTAACTTCGGAGTTCTGATGGGATCCGGTTCACTAGCGCTGGTATGATCGCACCCTGACAGGACTGCGCGCTTTTATTCCCATATACGCTTTCCCAGTAAAAGATCCTTTTCCTCTTTCTTTTTTTTTATATTTTTACGGAAGGAGAAAAATAATGAATTCATTTTTCTTGAATCTAAATACAAACGAAATATACTGACGGCGAACGTTACGTGGGACCCACGCGATGCGAACGCTACAAAACAGCAGAAAATATACGGCAAATGATTCGTTTTTTAAATAGTAATGCAAAAGTATCGCTGGGTTGGGCAAAAGAGTGGATGGGGGTGCAACACGAGGACTTCCCAGGAGGTCACCCATCCTAGCACTACTCTTGCCCAAGCATGCTTAACTTCGGAGTTCTGATGGGATCCGGTGCACTAGTGCTGGTATGATCGCACCTTGAGAGGACTGCGTGCTTTTATTCACATATACGCTTTCCCTGCAGAGATCCTTTTTACTCCTTTTTTCCTCTTTCTTTTTTATTTTTTTTTATGGAAGGAGCACTGTAATGAATTCATTTTTCTTGATCTAAAAAGAAACAAAATATACTGACAGCGAGCGTTACGCGGGACCCACGCGATGCGAACGCTACAAAATAGCATAAAATATACGGCAAATGATTCGTTTATGAAATAGCAATGCAAAAGTATCGCTGGGTTGGGCAAAAGAGTAGATGGGGGTGCAACACGAGGACTTCCTAGGAGGTCACCCATCCTAGCACTACTCTCGCCCAAGCATGCTTAACTTCGGAGTTCTGATGGGATCCGGTGCACTAGTGCTGGTATGATCGCACCCTGAGAGGACTGCGTGCTTTTATTCACATATACGCTATCCCTCTAGAGATCCTTTTTACTCTTTTTTTTTATTTTTTATTACGGAAGGAGCACTGTAATGAATTCATTTTTCTTGATCTAAAAAGAAACGAAATATACTGATAGCGAGCGTTACGTGGGACCCACGTGATGCGAACGCTACAAAACAGAAGAAAATATACGGCAAATGATTCGTTTATTAAATAGTAATGCAAAAGTATCGCTGGGTTGGGCAAAAGAGTAGATGGGGTGCAACACGAGGACTTCTCAGGAGGTCACCCATCCTAGCACTACTCTCGCCCAAGCATGCTTAACTTCGGAGTTCTGATGGGATCCGGTGCACTAGTGCAGGAATGATCGTACCATGAGAGGACTGCGCGCTTTTTTTCCCATCTACGGTTTCCTTGTCAAAGATCCTCTTTCCTCTTTTTTTTTTTTACGGAAGGAGCACTGTAATGAATTCATTTTTCTTGAACTAAAAAGATATGAAATATACTGACAGCGAACATTACGTGGGACCCACGCGATGCGAACGCTTCAAAACTGCAGAAAATATACGGCAAATGATTCGTTTATTAAATAGTAATGCAAAAGTATCGCTGGGTTGGGCAAAAGAGTGGATGGGGGTTCAACACGAGGACTTCCCAGGAGGTCACCAATCCTAGCACTACTCTCGCCCAAGCACGCTTAACTTCGGAGTTCCGATGGGATCCGGTGCACTAGTGCTGGTATGATCGCACCCGAAGAGGACTGCGTGCTTTTATTCCCATATACGCTATCCCTGTCAAAGATCCTCTTTCCCCCTTTTTTTTTTTTTACGGAAGGAGCACTGTAATGAATTCATTTTTCTTGGTCTAAAAAGAAACGAAATATACTGACAACGAGCTTTACGTGGGACCCACGCGATGCGAACGCTACAAACAGCAGAAAATATACGGCAAATGATTCGTTTATTAAATAGTAATGCAAAAGTATCGCTGGGTTGGGCATAAGAGTGGATGGGGGTGCAACACGAGGACTTCCGAGGAGCTCAACCATCCTAGTACTACTCTCGCCCAAGCACGCTTAACTTCGAAGTTCTGACGGGATCCGGTGCACAAGTGCTAGTATGATCGCACACTGAGAGGACTGCGCGCTTTTATTCCCATCTACGCTTTCCCTGTCAAAGATCCTCTTTCCTCTTTTTTTTTTTATGACGGAAGGAGCACTGTAATGAATTCATTTTTCTTGGGCTAAAAAGAATTGAAATATACTGCCAGCGAGCATTACGCGGGACCCACGCGAAGCGAAAGCTCCAAAACAGCAAAAAATATACGGCAAAAGATTCGTTTATGAAATTATAATGCAAAAGTATCGCTGAGTTGGGCAAAAGAGTGACTGGGGGTGCAACACGAGGACTTCCCAGGAGGTCACCCATCCTAATACTACTCTCGCCCAAGCCCGCTTAACTTCGGAGTTCTGATGGGATCCAGTGCACTAGTGCTGGTATGATCGCACCCTGAGAGGACTGCGCGCTTTTATTCCCATATACGCTTTCCCTGCCAAACATCCTCTTTCCCCCCCCCCCCTTTTTTTATGGAAGGAGCACTGTAATGAATTCATTTTTCTTGGTCTAAAAAGAAATGAAATATACTGACAGCGAGCGTTACGTGGGACCCATGCGATGCGAACGCTTCAAAACTACAGAAAATATACGGCAAATGATTCGTTTATTAAATATTAATGCAAAAGTATCGCTGGGTTGGGCAAAAGAGTGGATGGGGGTTTAACACGAGGACTTCCCAGGAGGTCACCCATCCTAGTACTACTCTCGCCCAAGCCCGCATAACTTCGGAGTTCTGATGGGATCCGATGCACTAGTGCTAGTATGATCGCACCCTGAGAGGACTGCGCGCTTTTATTCCCATATACGCTTTCCGTGTCAAAGATCCTCTTTCCCCCCCCCCCCCTTTTTTTTTACGGATGGAGCACTGTAATGAATTCATTTTTCTTGGTCTAAAAAGAAACGAAATATACTGACAGCGAGCGTTACGTGGGACCCACGCGATACGAACGCTTCAAAACTGCAGAAAATATACGCCAAATGATTCGTTTATTAAATAGTAATGCAAAAGTATCGCTGGGTTGGGCAAAAGAGTGGATGGGGGTTTAACACGAGGATTTCCCAGGAGGTCTCCCATCCTAGTACTACTCTCGCCCAAGCACGCTTAACTTCGGAGTTCTGATGGGATCCGGTGCACTAGTGCTGGTATGATCGCACCCTGACAGGATTGAGCGGTTTTATTCCCATATACGCTTTCCCTGTAAAAGATCCTTTTTCGACTTTTTTCTTTTTTTTTTTACGGAAGGAGAAAAATAATGAATTCATTTTTCTTGAACCTAAATAGAAACGAAGTATACTGACAGCGAACGGTACGTGGGATCCACGCGATGCGAACGCGTCAAAACTGCAGAAATATACAACAAATAATTCATTTATTAAATTGTAATGCAAAAGTATCCTCGCGTTGGGCAAAAGAGTGGATGGGTGTGCAACACGAGGACTTCCCAGGAGGTCACCCATCCTGGTACTACTCTCGCCCAAGCATGCTTAACGTCAGAGTTCTAATGGGATCCGGTGCACTAGTGCCTGTATGATCGCACCCTGAGAGGACTGCGCTCCTTTATTCCCATATACGCTTTCCCTGTCAAAAATCCTTTTCCTCGTTTTTTTATTTTTATTTTACGAAAGGAGAACAATAATGAATTCATTTTTCATGAATCTAAATAGAAACGAGATTCACTGACAGCGAACGTTACGTGGGTCCCGCGCGATGCGAGCGCATCAAAACGACGGAAAATATACAGCAAATGATTCGTTTATTAAATAGTAATGCAAAAGTATCGTCGGGTTGGGCAAAAGAGTGGATGGGGGTGCACACGAGGACTTCCCAGGAGGTCAACCATCCAAGTACTACTCTCGCCCAAGCACGCTTAACTTCGGAGTTCTGATGGGATCCGGTGCACTAGTGCGGGTATGATCGCACCCTGACAGGACTGAGCGCTTTTATTCCCATATACGCTTTCCCTGTCAAAATCCTTTTTCGTCCTTTTTTTTTTAAACGGTAGGAGAACAATAATGAATTCATTTTTCTTGAATCTATATAGAAACGAAATATACTGGTAGCAAACGGTACGTGGGACCCACGCGATGCGAACGCTTCAAAACTGCAGAAAATATACAACAATTGATTCGTTTATTAAATAGTAATGCAAAAGTATCATCGGGTTGGGCAAAAGAGTGGATGGGGGTGCAACATGAGCACTTCCCTGGAGGTCACCCATCCTAGTACGACTCTCGCCCAAGCACGCTTAACTTCGGAGTTCTGATGGGATCCGGTGCACTAGTGCTGGTATGATCGCACCCAGAGAGGACTGCACGCTTTTATTCCCATATACGCTTTCCCCGTCAAAATCCTTTTTCCTCCTTTTTTTTTAACGGAAGGAGAACAAGAATGAATTTATTTTTCTTGAATCTAAATAGAAACGAAATATAATGACAGCGAATGTTATGTGGGACACACGCGATGCGCACGCATCACAACTACAGAAAATATACAACAAATGATTCGTTTATTAAATTGTATTGCAAAAGTATTGTCAGGTTGGGCAAAAGAGTGGATTGTGGTGCAACACGACGACTTCCCAGGACGTCACCCATCCTCGCACTACTCTCGCAAATGGACGCTTAACTTCGGAGTTTTGATGGGATCCGGTGCACTAGTGCTGGTATGATCGCACCCTGAGAGGACTGCGCGCTTTTATTCCTATATACGCTTTCCCTGTGAAAAATCCTTTATCCTCTTTTTTTTTGTTTTTTTTTACGGAAGGACAACAATAATGAATTCTTTTTTCTTGAACCTAAATAGAAGCGAAATATTCAGACAAAAAACGTTACGTGGGACCCGCGCGATGCGAACGCTTCTAAACGGCAGAAAATATACAGCAAATGATTCGTTTATTAAATAGCAATGCAAAAGTATCGTCGAGTTGGGCAAAAGAGTGGATGTGGGTGCAACACGAGGACTTTCCATGAGGTCACCCATCCTAGTACTACTCTCGCCCAAGCACGCTTAACTTCGGACTTCTAATGGGATCCGGTGCACTAGATCTAGTATGATCGCACCCTGAGAGGACTGCGCTCCTTTATTCCCATATACACTTTCCCTGTCAAAAATCCTTTTACCTCTTTTTTTTTTTTTACGGTAGGACAACAATAACGAATTCTTTTATGTTGAATCTAAATAGAAACGAAAGATACAGATAGCGAACGTTACGTGGGACCCGCACGATGCGAACGCTTCGAAACGGCAGAAAATAACAGCAAATGATTCGTTTATTAAATAGTAATGCAAAAGTATCGTCGGGTTGGGCAAAAGAGTGGATGGGGGTGCAACACGAGGACTTCCCAGGAGGTCACCCATCCTAGGTCACCTCTCGCCCAAGCACGCTTAACTTCGGAGTTCTGATGGGATCCGGTTCACTAGCGCTGGTATGATCGCACCCTGACAGGACTGCGCGCTTTTATTCCCATATACGCTTTCCCAGTAAAAGATCCTTTTCCTCTTTCTTTTTTTTTATATTTTTACGGAAGGAGAAAAATAATGAATTCATTTTTCTTGAATCTAAATACAAACGAAATATACTGACGGCGAACGTTACGTGGGACCCACGCGATGCGAACGCTTCAAAACTGCAGAAAATATACAAGAAATAATTCGTTTTTTAAATAGTAATGCAAAAGTATCGTCGGGTTGGGCAAAAGAGTGGATGGGGGTGCAACACGAGGACTTCCCAGGAGGTCACCCTTCCTATTACTACTCTCGCCCAAGCACGCTTAACTTCGGAGTTCTGATGGGATCCGGTGCACTAGTGCGGGTATGATCGCACCCTGACAGGACTGAGCGCTTTTATTCCCATATACGCTTTCCCTGTCAAAATCCTTTCTCCTGTTTTTTTTTCTTTTTTAAACGGAAGGAGAACAATAATGAATTCATTTTTCTTGAATCTAAATAGAAACGAAATGAACTGACAGCGAACGTTACGTGGGACCCACGTGATGCGAACGCCTCAAAACTGCAGAAAATATACAGCAAATAATTCGTTTATTAAATAGTAATGCAAAAGAATCGTCGGGTTGGGCAAAGGAGTGGATGGGAGTGCAACACGAGGACTTCCCAGGAGGTCACCCACCCACGTACTACTCTCGCTCAAGCACGCTTAACTTCGAAGTTCTGATGGGATCCGGTGCACTTGTGCTGGTATGATCGCACCCTGACAGTACTGCGTGCTTTTATTCCCATATACGCTTTCCCTGTAAAAGATCCTTTTTCCTCTTTCTTTCTTTTTTATTTTTTACGGAAGGAGAAAAATAATGAATTCATTTTTCTTGAATCTAAATACAAACGAAATATACTGACAGCGAACGTTACGTGGGACCCACGCGATGCGAACGCTTCAAAACTGCAGAAAATATACAACAAATAATTCGTTTATTAAATAGTAATTCAAAAGTATCATCGGGCTGGGCAAAGGAGTGGATGGGGGTGCAATACGAGGACTTTCCAGGAGGTTACCCATCCTAGTACTATTCTCGCCCAACCACGCTTAACTTCGGAGTTTTTATGGGATCCGGCGCACTAGTGCTGGTATCATCACACCCTGAGAGGACTGCACGCTTTTATTCCCATATACGCTTTCCCTGTCAAAATCCTTTTTCCTCTTTTTTTTTTTTTAAACGGAAGGAGAACAATAATGAATTCATTTTTCTTGAATCTAAATAGAAACGAAGTATACTGACAGTGAACGGTACGTGGGACCCATGAGATACGAACGCTTCAAAACGGCAGAAAATATACAGCAAATGATTCGTTTATTAAATAGTAATGCAAAAGTATCATCGGGTTGGGCAAAAGAGTGGATGGGGGTGCAACAGGAGGACTTCCCAGGAGGTCACCCATCTTAGTACTACTCTCACCCAAGCACGCTTAACTTCGGAGTTCTGATGGGATCCGGTGCACTAGTGCTGGTATGATCGCACCCTGAAAGGACTACACGCTTTTATTCCTATATACGCTTTCCCTATCATTTCCTTTGTTTATTTGTTTTTAAACGGAAGGAGAACAATAGTGAATTCATTTTTCTTGAATCTAAATAGAAATGAAATATATTGACAGCGAACGGTACGTGGGACCCACGCGATGCGAACGCTTCAAAACTGCAGAAAATATACAACAAATGATTCATTTATTAAATAGTAATGCAAAACTATCGTCGGGTTGGGCAAAGGAGTGGATGGGGGTGCAACACGAGAATTCCCAGGAGGTCAACCATCCTAGTACTACTCTCGCCCAAGCACGCTTAACTTCAGAGTTCTGATGGAATCCGGTGCACTAGTGCTGGTATGATCGTACCCTGAGAGGACTGCGCGCTTTTATTCCCGTATACGCTTTCCCTGTAAAGATCCTTTTTCCAATTTTTTTTATTTTTATTTTTTACAGTGGGAGAAAAATAATGAATTCATTTTTCTTGAATCTAAATAGAAACGAAATATACTGACAGCGAATGTTATGTGGGACCCACGTGATGCGAACGCTTCAAAACTGCAGAAAATATACAACAAATGATTCCTTTATTAAATAGTAATACGAAAGTATCGTCGGGTTGGGCAAAAGAGTGGATGGGGGTGCAGCACGAGGACTTCTTAGTAGGTCACCCATCCTAGTACTACTCTCGCCCAAGCACGCTTAACTTCGGAGTTCTGATGGGATCCAGTGCAGTAGTGCTGGTATCATCGCACCCTTAGAGGACTGCACGCTTTTATTCCCATATACGCTTTCCCTGTCAAAATCCTTTTTCCTCCTTTTTTTTTTAAACGGAAGGAGAATAATAATGAATTCATTTTTCTTGAATCTAGATAGAAACGAAATATACTGCGGGGCGCAAAAACGAGGTTCTTTTTATTCTTTGCCGTTCATCCCCAAGGTGACTCCGGCAAAGAGGGACTGCTGTAAGCACCTCATTTTTGCACCTCCTAAAATGCAGAAAATGAAATTTTAATTCAAAAGTAAAACTTGAGAATGTCAAACTTGAGAAAGTCAAAAAGTTGACTTTTTAATCTGGTGCAAATCAGTCACCATGCTTCCCACCATTGGAAAGAGGATTCTGATACGATTCTAATGGAACAGAGTTTGCTCAAATCGGAGTCCAAATGAAGAAGTTATGGACTGGTCAAATTTGAGAAAAGCAGAAATTTACTTTTTGCTAAACCCCAGATCAGCTACCCCATTTGATACCAGCAGAAAGAGCATCTCAACACGATTCCAATGCAACTGAGTATGTTGGAATCGGAGTCCCGGATGAGGAAATATGAGCAAAATTTGCTCCGGGACGCGACCCGGCACTTCTGCTAAAAAAACTCGAATTTGCTTCTAAACTGAAGTTCAGTGGATAGGGAATCTCGCATTGATTCCAACGCCACTAAGTTTACTAAAATCGGATATCAAACAAAAGAGTTGTGGGCAGTTAAAGTTTCTGAAAATCTGCACACGTGGCAAAAAGTGAAAAAAGAGTAGCAAAGTAAAAAGTTTTGAATTAAAAAATTAATATTTTTGCTAAAAATCTAATTAAAGTATTTAAAATAAAAGAAAAAGAAAAGAAAATTAAAAGATGCATGTGCATCCAAAACCCAAAGCAAAAACCTTAATAAAATAATAATAAAAGCAAAATATCTAATGAATTAAATAAATAAAAAAAGAAAATAATAAGATTGGACGAATTCTCCCATGTGGAGAATTCGTCCAATATTGCTTGGAGGCTAAGTTTGCCAAGCAATCATTGCTTTTGTTTAAAAAAGGGGCATGAATTGAAAAGATTAAGGCTTTGGTGATGAAGTGCAAAAGTAATTGCATTTTGGTCAAGCAATATAAAAGGCACTTTAGCCCATTGGGGAAGGGGTCGGCTCATTCTTCTTTGCAAAAATCTCTCTCACCTCTCTCACTTCCTCCTTCCTTCTCCCCTCACCTTACCTTCCTTTGGCTCCCAAAACCCTCAAGCATAACCTTAAGAACCTAACCCTTCCCCTTCCTTCTTCTCCTTCATTGCAAGTCTTGGAAGGAGCTTGGAGTAGCTCCTTGGAGGAACCAAAGGAGGTGGTCGGCTGCTGGTGGAGCTTCTAAGGAGTTCCACACACTCAAAAAGGGGACTAAACCCCCAAGGTGAGCTCTTTTTTGTCTTGTTTCATATACATGAAAATGAAGTGATTTAAAGAAGGTTTCAAAGGTCTTGATTTACTGTTTAGAAGCTATCCTTTAGCATGCTCTTATGGTGTTGACTTGTTCCATTCGGAAGGGGGAGAATGTTCCCCCATGAATGATCTTCCATTGTACCCCTCATGTAACCCCCCTTCTCTTCCTTTTTTAGGTCTTTTTTTAAGTTTAATGATTTAGTTAAGATGAGATGAGCATGCTAAGTTGTTTGCTTCAACTTCACTTGCACATGGCTTACTTGTCATTTTGGACACACATGAGGCCTCCTAGCACTCATCTCCATTTGTGAGCCACACGTCACCGTCTTGTAACCATGCAATCCCCTGTGGCTTGCTGTTTTCATGTGTTTACCATGATCTCCAAGTCCACTTTGGGTAGGCATGGTAGGTACACTCTCACATACATTTTGGTAGATAATTTGTGCTTTAAATACTGTAGTGAGCCCAATTTATGTGGGTGTTTGGGTCACCGGCTCTCGTGGTGAGGAGGGAACCACAGCAAGGACTCCACTTGGTCCTTGTTCCACCATGGGGTTGAACCACCAGCTAGTTAAAACCGCATCCTCTCCCTTTTAATTCACAAAACTCTTTAAGAGAGCCAAGTGGCTCTCCTCCTGAACCAATGTGGGCTCACACAGGAGCCCACACAACCCTTGGAACATCCTAGAAGACCCAGAAACCCAACCCCCTTGGAAAAATCCAAAAACAAGCCTCTGTATGCTGATCCGGCAACTCAGGCCGGATCAACAGAAACCCATTCGTAACCCAAAGGTGCCGGATACACTGTATCCAGTGTGTAACCGGCATCTCAGGCTGGCTACACTGTCTGAATGTTAATTTTCCTGTTTTTGTGATTCTATGTCATTTTCTTAATTGTCTAAATCAAACCGGATGAACCAGTAGGGTTTCTGGGTCACCCGGAAACCCAAGATGGGACATGGACCCCCGGTCGAATATGATTCCTAGTGGGCCTCCCAACGGGGCCCACTAAGCCCGACAAACTCATTTTGTTAAACAAAGATAAAATCAACCTGATTGAGTGGGCCAAACCATTGGAGGCCCACCAAAGCCCACTTGGGAAGCATGTTGCTTAGATCTAGGCTTGGTTTGGCCGAGACCACGGGCAGGGCCTATCGGGTCCATTAAGCCCATTGAACCCAACCAAAGTTAGGGTTTCTAAACCCTAACTCAAGAAGCCTTGGGCTTTCAGGCCCAAGCCTAGTTAGAGGGCCCCAAGCCCAAGACATGGCCCATTTTGGCACGGATAATCAAAGATAAACTAAATCATTCAGCAACCAATAGTGGGGCCCACTCAACGGCCCACAAACCAACCCAGCCCACCTTTGCATAAAAATCACTTTAAATTCAACTTAAACTTTAAAGTAAAATCACTACATTTGAGCCAAGCCCAAAGGGCCTCTCAGGCTAGACTGAGGCCCACCAAGGAACACGTGGGATCAACCAAGCCCACCAAGGAATCCGCGGGCCTTCCAACAGGGCCCGCCCATGCAGACTCATCTCACTTTAAGCTAAAGAAGATAAAATCAAGTAAAGGGACCCACACCACTTTGGCGGTCCCGTCGGACTTAACCAAATTGAATGTTGGATTAGGAATCGGGTGAGTGAGAGACCAGAGTTGACTCAAAACCAGGGAAACCTATGGGGCCCGTCACTTGACGGGGTGGACTGGGGTGTCTACGGACTTCCCCAAACCGCAACCGAGAATCTACTTAGAATCTCAAGCCGCAGACCAAGCCTTAGAAAAAAAAACTTAGGCTCCCAGGTGTCTGCCTACACCCCATCAGGCAGTGGCATCTCCAAACAATCCCGAGGTACGCATCGTTTTGTGTGCGCCTTGTCGTGCGACCGAAATCGGGTGCGCACACCTGTCGAAAATCCTTTTTCCTCTTTTTTTCTTTTTTTTTTTTACGGAAGGAGAACAATAATGAATTCATTTTTCTTGAATCAAAATAGAAACGAAATATACTGGCAGCGAATGTTATGTGGGACCCCTGCGAAGCGAACAATTCAAAACTGCAGAAAATATACAACAAATGATTCGTTCATTAAATAGTAATGCAAAAGTATCGTCGGGTTGGGCAAAAGAGTGGATGGGGTTGAAACACGAGGACTTCCTAGGACGTCACCCATGCTAGTACTACTCTCGCGTGTAACGCCCCGGATCCATGTTGTTCATTAAAGATATAACACGTCTCACGGAGGTTAGGCAAGGATCGTTAATCAATTTATGATCGCTGGATAATCATACATCTATAACCTGACAGAGTGCACATTTCCATTTATGCAAAATTGTAACATTTAAACTGAACTGAAATCATATGGTTCATCCCCAATTTACTTTAATACATCTCAATTAATTCAAAGTTCTCAAATTCGGAACAGATAACCTACAAGTCTAAGGAAGGTAATAGTAGTCTTCCTCCCTATATGCCTCAACAGGATCTACCCCAGTAATCGCCTCACCACGAGTATCTGAAAAAACAGAACAACAACAGAGTGAGATACGAATATCTCAGCGAGTAGCACATGCATGCAGAAATAGTTGATCACATTTTAAAACTATGCATCGACAACACTACAATACGTTTAAACAACCAACATCAACTTCCCAAGTTCAAATCAAACAAATCACATCTCAGTTAAGTACAATAACACATCGATTGGTCAATGTCATGACTATCGTTTAGTTGATAAATTAAACATGCCAAGTAGACACTCCACACCTCCATGTACACAGTTCCGGCCTACTCAGGGTTTCGGATACTCTGAAATGACGGCCTACTCAGGGTTTCGTCATCCAATGCAGGCCTACTCCCCGGGTTTCTGCATTGACAACCAGGCCTACTCAGGGTTTCTGGCTGCTCTACACCGGTCGTGGCAACACACAAGGCCATGCAATTCCAACAACCAACAATAACATCACATTACTAAGCTTAAACATCTGGATCCAGGACAAGCTAGACCAAAACAGTAAAACATCGTATAATCTCAATACCAATATCAAAGAAAAACCATTCATTTCATATCATGTAAAAACTCATCACAATTCATCACCTGTCCCTCTGGACCAAGCAGTACCTCAAGTACATTCAGTAATTTCTCATTTCCGTAGCACAATTCATATGGAAGTAAAACTCAATGCATTCATACCAAGGAAATCCTTTCAATACATTTAAAGTTTCCAACAAGCGAAACCAGAAATACAATAACTTCTCAATCAAAACAGTGTATAGAACAAGGAAAAACAACTGGTAACTCTTACTAGTTTGGTGTCCGGCACAATACTCATAAGTAACCTAAACTCAACTTAAAAACTCTTAAGATGTTCACTAATTTTTCCTCTAATAATTTCATAGGCAAAATGGTTTCCCAGGTTCCTAACCAAGTGAATAGTGAAGTGGTTTAACCCCTAAGTAATACAAATACTCTTGGTCAAATCAGAAATTCCATTTCAGTAAGCAAAATAGGTCTGCCGCTCACTTACTGAGGTGGGCGCGAGGTGAGCGCCGGTCGGCGGTGAAGAAAAAGGGTAAAATCGACCTGCCGCTCACCCGACGCTAGGTGAGCGTGAGATGAGCGCGAGATGGGCGTGAGGTGGGCGCGAGATTCGCGCGAGATGGGCGCATCGTTTTCCGCTGAGCACGAGCTGAGCGGCAGCTGGGCGCGAGCTAAGCGGTGGGTCGTTTTTAACGGGGCGCCTACCTCTGAGGTGAGTGCCGGTGAGCGCGAGGTGAGCGGATACCCCCTGTGATTTTCATTTCTCTGTTATTTTGAGATCTACATGACTGGCCGGTTTGTGAAGCTCTGTAATTACTCCAAGACACTCCTAATACTCCCAGAAGACTTCCCAACCATATTTGGAATTAATCTAAACACTTTCATTTTCAAATATAAAATTAAATCCGGAGACTCTGTTCATGTAATTTCCCGAAAACCAGAAACCCAGAAAAACTCATACTATCAGTTGATATATAAACCATGCATCAGAATAATCTCGAGAGAAACATAAAACACAAAACCCAGTTGTAAAACCGTGCTACTCACCTGAGTGCGCTTATTCCCGAATGGTAAAATCTCGGCCGATCACTTCTCCGGCCACGCACGCGAATGAAAAATCTACCGAAACAAATCTTCTCGAGCAGAGAGAAATAACCCAATGAACTTCAGCTCCAAAACCCTTCTTTTAGCCCTTGCGATTCTTGTTCTTCACGAACAGAAACCCTAGTCGCCTCTCCAGCCGAAATCGCGAGTTCTCCCGATGTCCAGACTTAACGAAAATGTTTCCCAAATTATGGTAAGCGTATTCTCGTAAACCCAACCCTACTTTCCATTTTAGTACACTTACTTGATACATACTCGCTCGAATACTCTCCCCTTTCCTTGATCCTATGCATGCTCGCCCACCGGAAAAACTACATGTTCCGCATCCATTCGCGTTAATAATCACATAACTATACTTTAATAATACCAATGATAATACTACGATTTTTCGGAAAAATGGCTACATAACGCCTGTACATACGAGTATGGGCTAAGCCCTCAAACCACAAAATAACCTGATAAACACAGTTTATGCATCAGAATAAATAACTAAATAAATAAATAAATAACTCACAAAAATCAGGGTCTTACATCGCGCCAAGCACGCTTAACTTCGGAGTTCTGATGGGATATGGTGCACCAGTGCTGGTATGATCTCACCCAGAGAGGACTGCGCGCTTTTATTCCCACATACGCTTTCCCTGTCAAAAATCCTTTTCATCTTTTTTTTATTTTTATTTTACGGAAGGTCAATATTAATGAATTCTTTTTTCTTGAATCTAAATAGAAACAAAATATACTGACAGTGAACATTACGTGGGACCCGCGCGATACGAATGCCTCAAAACGGCAGAAAATATACAGCAAATGATTCGTTTATTAAATAGTAATGCAAAAGTATCATCGGGTTGGGCAAAAGAGTGGATGGGGGTGCAACAGGAGGACTTCCTAGGAGGTCACCAATCTTAGTACTACTCTCACCCAAGCACGCTTAACTTCGGAGTTCTGATGGGATCCGGTGCACTAGTGCTTGTATGATCGCACCCTGAGAGGACTGCGCGCTTTTATTCCCATATACGCTTTCCCTGTCAAAAATCCTATTTCCTTTTTTTTTTTTTTACGGAAGGAGAACAATAATGAATTCATTTTTATTGATTCTACATAGAAACGAAATATACTGACAGCGAACGTTACGTGGGACCCGCAAGATGCGAACGCTTCAAAACTGCAGAAAATATACATCAAATGATTCGTTTATTAAATAGTAATGCAAAAGTATCGTCGGGTTGGGCAAAAGAGTGGATGGGGGTGCAACATGAGGACTTCCCAGGAGGTCACCCATGCTAGTACTACTCTCGCCCAAGCACGCTTAACCTCGGAGTTCTGATGGGATCCGGTGCATTAGTGCTGGTATGATCGCACCCTGAGAGGACTGCGCGCTTTTATTCCCATATACGCTTTCCCTCTGAAAAATCCTTTTTCCCCTTTTTTTTGTTTTTTTTTTACGGAAGAACAACAATAATGAATTCTTTTTTCTTGAGTCTAAATAGAAACGAAATATACTGACAGTGAACATTACGTGGGACCCGCGCGATGCGAATGCTTCCAAACGGCAGAAAATATACAGCAAATGATTCGTTTATTATATAGTAATGCAAAAGTATCGTCGGGTTGTGCAAAAGAGTGGATGGGGGTGCAACACGAGGACTTCCTAGGAGGTCACCCATCCTAGTACTACTCTCGCCCAAGCACGCTAAACTTCGGAGTTTTGATGGGATATGGTGCACCAGTGCTGGTATGATCTCACCCAGAGAGGACTGCGCGCTTTTATTCCCACATACGCTTTCCCTGTAAAAAATCCTTTTCATCTCTTTTTTTTATTTTTATTTTACGGAAGGTCAATATTAATGAATTCTTTTTTCTTGAATCTAAATAGAAACAAAATATACTGACAGTGAACGTTACGTGGGACCCGCAAGATGCGAACGCCTCAGAACTGCAGAAAATATACATCAAATGATTCGTTTATTAAATAGTAATGCAAAAGTATCGTCGGGTTGGGCAAAAGAGTGGATGGGGGTGCAACATGAGGACTTCCCAGGAGGTCACCCATGCTAGTACTACTCTCGCCCAAGCACGATTAACTTCGGAGTTCTGATGGGATCTGGTGCATTAGTGCTGGTATGATTGCACCCTACGGGCACTGCGAGCTTTTATTCCCATATACACTTTCCCCTGGCAGCGAATGTTATGTGGGACCCCCGCGATGCGAACAATTCAAAACTGCAGAAAATATACAACAAATGATTCGTTCATTAAATAGTATTGCAAAAGTATCGTCGGGTTGGGCAAAAGAGTGGATGGGGGTGAAACACGAGGACTTCCTAGGAGGTCACCCATGCTAGTACTACTCTCGCCCAAGCACGCTTAACTTCCGAGTTCTGATGGGATCTGGTGCACTAGTGCTGGTATGATCGCACCCTGAGAGGACTGCGTGCTTTTATTCCCATATACGCTTTCCCTCTGAAAAATCGTTTTTCCCCTTTTTTTTGTTTTTTTTACGGAAGAACAACAATAATGAATTCTTTTTTCTTGAATCTAAGTAGAAAAAAAAATATACTGACAGTGAACATTACGTGGGACCCGTGCGATGCGAATGCTTCCAAACAGCAGAAAATATACAGCAAATGATTCGTTTATTATATAGTAATGCAAAAGTATCGTCGGGTTGTGCAAAAGAGTGGATGGGGGTACAACACGAGGACTTCCTAGGAGGTCACCCATCCTAGTACTACTCTCGCCCAAGCACGCTTAACTTCGCAGTTCTGATGGGATCCTGTGCACTAGTGCTGGTATCATCACATCCTGAGAGGACTGCGCGCTTTTATTCCCATATACGCTTTCCCTGTCAAAAATCCTTTTACCTCTTTTTTTTTTTTTTTTTTTTTTTTTTTTTTTTTTTTTTTTTTTTGCGGGAGGACAACAATAACGAATTCTTTTTTCTTGAATCTAAATAGAAACGAAATATACTGACAGCGTACGTTACGTGGGACCCGTGCGATGCGAACGCTTCAAAACGGCAGAAAATATACAGCAAATGATTCGTCGGGTTGGGCAAAAGAGAGGATGGGGGTGCAACACGAGGGCTTCCGAGGAGGTCACCCATCGTAGTACTACTCTCGCCCAGGCACACTTAACTTCGGAGTTCGGATGGGATCCGGTGCACTAGTGCTGGTATGATCACACCTAACGAGGACTGCGCAGTTTTATTCCCATATACGCTTTCCTTGTCAAAAATCGTTTTTCCTCTTTTCTTTTTTTTTTTTTAACGGAAAGAGAACAATAATGAATTCTATTTTCTTGAATCTAAATAGAAACGAAATATACTGACAGCGAACGTTACATGGGACCCGCGCGATGCGAATGCTGCAAGACTGAAGAAAATATATAGCAAATGATTCGTTAATTAAATAGTATTGCTAAAGAATCGTCGGGTTGGGCAAAAGTGTGGGTCCAAGACGAGAACTTCCCAGGAGGTCACCAATCCTAGTACTACTCTCGCCCAATAACGCTTAACTATGGAGTTCTGATGGGATCCAGTGCACTAGTGCTGGTATGACCGCACCCTACGAGGAATGCGTGCTTTTATTCCCATATACGCTTTCCCTGTTAAAATTCCATTTTCCTCCTATTTTTTTTTTTTTTACAAAAGAAGAACAATATTGAATTCTTTCTTCTTGAATCTAAATTGAAATGAAATATAATGACAGCGAGCGTTACATGGGACCCGCGCGATACCAATGCTGCAAAACTACAGAAAATATACAGCAAATGATTCGTTGATTAAATAGTAATGCAAAAGAATCGTCGGGTTTGGCAAAAGAGTGGGTCGAAGACGAGGACTTCCCAGGAGGTCACCCATCCTAGTACTACTCTTGCCCAAGAACGCTTAACTACAGAGTTCTGATGGGATCCGGTGCACTAGTGCTGGTATGATCGCACCCTACGAGGACGGCGCGCTTTTATTCCCATACACGCTTTCCTTGTCAAAAATCCATTTTCCTGTTTTTTTTATTACAGAAGGAGAACAATAATTAATTCTTTTTTCTTGAATCTAAATAGAAACTAAATGTACTGGCAGCGAACGTTACGTGGGAACCACGCGATGCTAATGCTGCAAAACTCTAGATAATATACAACAAATGATTCGTTGATTAATATTAATGCAAAAGAATCATCGGTTTGGTCAAGAGAGTGGAGGGGGTTGCAACCCGAGGACTTCCATGGAGATCACCCTTCCTAGTACTACTCTCGCCCAAGCACACTTAACTTCGGAGATCTGATGGGATCCGGTGCACTAGTGCTTGTATGATCGCACCCTACGAGGACTACACGCTTTTATTCTCATATACGCTTTCCCTGTCAAAAATCCTTTTTCGTCTTATTTTTTAATTTTTAAAATTTTTTTTTACAGAAGGAGAACATTAATGAATTCTTTTTTCTTGAATCTAAATAGAAATGAAATATACTGACAACGAACGTTATGTGGGACCTGCGCGATGCCAACACTGCAAAACTCCAGAAAATATACAGCAAATGATTCGTGGATTAAATAGTAATGCAAAAGAATCGTCGGCTTGGGCAAAAGAGTGGATGGGGGAGCAACACGAGGACTTCCAAGGAGCTCACCCATCCTAGTACAACTCCTGCCCAAGCACGCTTAACTTCGGAGTTCTGATGGGATCCGGTACACTAGTACTGGTATGATCGCACCCTACGGGGACTGCGTGCTTTTATTCTCATATACGCTTTCCCTGTCAAAAATCATTTTTCCTCTTCTTTTCGTAATTTTTTTTTTACTGAAGGAGAACAATAATGAATTCTTTTTCCTTCAATATAAATAGAAAATAAATATACTGATAGCAAATGTTACGTGGGACCCGCGTGATGCGAATGGTGCAAAACTGCTGAAAATATACAGCGAATGATTCGTTAATTAAATAGTATTGCAAAAGAATCGCCGGGTTGGGCAAAAGTGTGGGTCCAAGACGAGGGCTTCCCAGGAGGTCACCGATCCTAGTACTACTCTCGTCCAAGAACGCTTAACTACGGAGTTCTAATGGGATCCGGTGCACTAGTTCTTGTATGATAGCACCCTACGAGGACTGCGCACTTTTATTCCCATATATGCTTTCCCTGTCAATATCAATTTTTCTCTGTTTTTTTATTTTACAGAGGGAGAAATATATTGAATTCTTTTTTCTTGAATCTAAATAGAAACAAAATATACAGACAGCGAACGTTACGTGGGACCCGCGCGATGCTTACGCCGCAAAACTACACAAAATATAGATCAAATGATTTGTTGATTAAATAGTAATGCAAAAGAATCGTCTGGTTGGGCAAAAGAGTGGATGGGGGTGCAAAACAGGGACTTCCCAGGAGGTCACCCATCCTAGTACTACTCTCGCCCAAGCACGCTTAATTTTGGAGTTTTGATGGGATTCGTTGCACTAGTGCTGGTATGATTTCACCCTACGAGGACTGTGCTCTTTTATTCCCATTTACGCTTTCCCTGTCAAAAATACTTTTTCCACTTTTTTTTTCTTTTATTTTACAGAAGGAGAACAATATTGAATTCTTTTTTCCTGAATCTAAAAAGAAACAAAATAGACTGACAGGGAACGTTACAAGGGACCTGCGCGATGCGAACGCTGCAAAACTGCAGAAAATATACAGTAAATGATTCGTTTGTTAAATAGTAATGCAAAAGAATCGTCGGGTTGGGCAAAAGAGCGGATGGGGATGCAACACGAGGACTTCCCTAGAGGTCAGCCATCCTAGTACTATTCTCGACCAAGCATGCTAAACTTCTGAGTTCTGATGGGATCCGGTGCACTAATGCTTGTATGATTGCACCCTAAGAGGACTGAGCGCTTTTATTCCAATATACGCTTTCCCTGTCAATATCCATTTGCCTCTTTTTTTTTAAAGAAGGTGAACAATATTGAATTCTTTTTTCTTGAATCTAAATAGAAACGAAATATAATGACAACGAACGTTACGTGGGACCCGTGCTATGCGAATGCTAACCTATGCGAATGCTAACAAACTTCAGAAAATATAATGTAAATGATTCGTTGATAAAATAGTAATGCAAAAGAATCGTCGGGTTGGACAAAAGAGTGGATGGGGGCGCGACACGGGGACTTCCCAGGAGGTCACCCATCCTAGTATGACTCTCACCCAAGCACGCTTAAGTTCGGAGTTTTGATGGGATCCGGTGCACTATTGCTGGTATGATCGCA
Organism: Buxus sempervirens; assembly: GCA_947561395.2. NCBI lineage: Eukaryota > Viridiplantae > Streptophyta > Magnoliopsida > Buxales > Buxaceae > Buxus > Buxus sempervirens. Next base: position 32,841,960 of record OX387193.1, read on the forward strand.
CCCTACGAGGACTTTGCGCTTTTATTCCCATTTATGCTGTCCCTGTCAAAAATACTCTAACCACTTTTTTTTTGTTACAGAAGGAGAACAATATTGAATTCTTTTTTCTAGAACCTAAATTGAAACGAAATATACTGACATCGAATGTTACGTGGGACCCGCGTGATGCAAAAGCCGCCGAACTGCAGAAAATATACAGCAAATGATTCCTTAATTAAATAGTAATGTAAAAGAATCGTCGGGTTGGGCAAAAGAGTGGATGGGGGTGCAACACGAGGACTTCCCAGGAGGTCACCCATCCTAGTACTACTCTCGCCCAAGCACGCTTAACGTCGGAGTTCTGATGGGATCTGTTCCACTAGTGTTGGTATGATTTCACCCTACGAGGACTGCGCGCTTTTATTCCCATTTACGCTTTCCCTGTAAAAAATATATTTTCCTCTTTTTTTTTTTACAGGAGGAGAACAATATTGAATTCTTTTTCCTTGAATCTAAATAGAAATGAAACATACTGATAGCGAACGTTACGTGGGACCCGCGCGATGCTAACACTACAGAACTGCAGAAAATATACAGGAAATGATTCGTTGATTAGATAGTAATGCAAAAGAATCGTCAAGTTGGGCAAAAGAGTGGATGGGGGTGCAACACGAGGACTTCCCAGGAGGTCACCCATTCTAGTACTACTCTCGCCCAAGCACGCTTAACTTCGGAGTTCTGAGTGGTTCCGGTTGACTAGTGCAGGTATGATCGCACCTTACGAGGACCGTGCACTTTTATTCCCATATACACTTTCCCTGTCAAAAATCCCTTTTCCTTTATTTTTTTTACAGAAGGGGAACAATGTTGAATTCTTTTTTCTTGAATCTACATAGAAACGAAATATACTGACAGCGAACGTTTCGTGGGACCCATGCTATGTGAACGTTGCCAAACTGCAGAAAATATACTGCAAATGATTCGTTGATTAAATAGTAATGCAAGAGAATCGTCGGGTTGGAAAAAAGAGTGGATGGGGGCACAACACGAGGACTTCCCAGGAGGTCACCCATCCTAGTACGACTCTCGCCCAAGCACGCTTAAGTTCGGAGTTTTGATGGGATCCAGTGCACTATTGCTGGTATGATCGCACCCTACGAGGATTGCGCGCTTTTATTCCCATTTACGCTTTCCCTGTAAAAAATACTTTAACCTCTTTTTTTTTTTTTTACAGAAGGAGAACAATATTGAATTCTTTTTTCTTGAACCTAAATAGAAATGAAATATACTGACATCGAGCGTTACGTGGGACCCGCGCAATGCGAATGCTGCAAAATTGCAGAAAATATACAGCAAATGATTCGTTGATTAAATAGTAATGATGAAAAATCGTCCGGTTGGGCAAAAGAGTTGATGGGGGTGCAGCACGAGGACTTCCAAGGAGGTCACCCATCATAGTACTACTCTCGCCCAAGCACGCTTAACTTCGGAGTTCTGATTCGATCGGGTGCACAACTGCAGGTCTGATCGCACCCTACGAGGAACACGTACTTTTAATCCCATATACGCTTTCCCTGTCAAAAATCCTTTTTCCTCTATTTTCTTTTTTTACAGAAGGGGAACAATATTGAATTTCTTTTTTCTCTTATCTAAATTGAAACGAAATATACTGACAGCGAACGTTACGTGGGACCCGCGCGTTCCGAATGCTGCAAAACTATAGAAAATATACAGCAAATGATTCGTTGATTAAATAGTAATCCAAAAGGATCGTAGGATTGGGCAAAAGAGTTGATGGGGGTGCAACACGAGGACTTCGTAGGAGGTCACCCATCCAAGTACAACTCTCGCCCAAGCACGCTTAACTTCGGAGTTCAGATGGGATCTGGTGCACTAGTGCTGGTATGATCGCACCCTACGGAGCATTAATCGTCTACAGCGTAAGCTGTAAACACCCCCTCACATTCAGTGGGGGGTCCCACCATTCATTTGATGGACCCCACCATTCAATGTGAGGGGCTGTCTACAGCTTACGCTGTAGACGATGCCCATTCCACCCTACGAGGACTAGACGCTTTTTTTCCCATATACGCTTTCCCGGTCAAAAATCCATTTTCCTTTTCTTTTTCTGTTTTTGTTTATTTTTATTTTACACAAGGAGAACAATATTGAATTCTTTTAGCTTGAATCTAAATAGAAACGAAATATACTGATAGCGAACGTTACGTGGGACCCACGCAATGCGAACGCTACAGAACTACAGAAAATATACAGCAAATGATTCGTTGATTAAATTGTAATGCAAAAGAGTCGTCGAGTTGGGCAACAAGTGGATGGGGGTGTAACACGAGGACTTCCCAAGAGGTCACCCATCCTATTACTCCTCTTGCCCAAGCACGCTTAACTTCGGAGTTCTGATTGGAACCGGTTGACTAGTTCAGGTATGATCGCACCCTACGAGGACCGTGCACTTTTATTCCCATATACGCTTTCCCTTTCAAAAATCATTTTTCCTCTATTTTCTTCTACAGAAGTGGAACAATGTTGAATTATTTTTCTTGAATCTAAATAGAAACGAAATATACTAACAGCGAACGTTACGTGGGACCCGCGCTATGCAAACGTTGTCAAACTGCAGAAAATATACTGCAAATGATTCGTTGATTAAATAGTAATGCAATAGAATCGTCGGTTGGACAAAAAAGTGGATGGGGGCGCAACACGAGGACTTCCTAGGAGGTCACCCATCCTAGTGCGACTCTCGCCCAAGCACGCTTAAGTTCGGAGTTTTGATGGGATCCGGTCCACTGTTGCTGGTATGATCGAACCCAACGAGGATTGCACGCTTTTATTTCCATTTACGCTTTCCCTGTCAAAAATACTTTAACCTCTTTTTTTTTTTTTACAGAAGGAGAACAATATTGAAGTCTTTTTTCTTGAACCTAAATAGAAATGAAATATACTGACATCGAACGTTACGTGGGACCCGCGCGATGCGAACTCTGCAAAACTGTGGAAAATATACAGCAAGTGATTCGTTGATTAAATAGTAATGCAAAAGAATTGTTGGGTTGGGTAAAAGAGTGGATGGGGGTGCAACACGAGGACTTCCAAGGAGGTCACCCATCATAGTACTACTCTCGCCGAAGCACACTTAACTTCGGAGTTCTGATTGGATCCGGTGCACTAGTGCAGGTCTGATCACACCCTACAAGGACCGCGCACTTTTATTCCCATATACGCTTTCCCTATGAAAAATCCTTTTTCCTCTATTTTCTTTTTAAAGAAGGGGAAAAATATTGAATTCATTTTTCTTGAATCTAAATTGCAACGAAATATACTGACAGCGAACGTTACGTGGGACCCGCACGATGCGAACGCTCCAAAATTGCAGAAAATATACTGCAAATGATTCGGAGAATCAATAGTAATCCAAAAGGATCATAGGGTTGGGCAAAAGAGTGGATGGGGGTGCAACATGAGGACTTCCCAGGAGGTCACCCATCCAAGTACAACTCTCTCCCAAGCACGCTTAACTCCGGAGTTCTGATGGGATTCGGTGCACTAGTGCTTGTATGATCGCATCCTACGAGGACTGCGTGCTTTTATTCCCATACATGCTTTCCTTGTCAAAAATCCTTTTTCCTCTATTTTTTTTACAGAAGGAGAACAATATTGAATTCTTTTTTCTTGAATCTAAATAGGAACAAAATATACTGACAGCGAACGTTATGTGGGACCCGCGCGATGCGAATGCTGCAAAACTGCAGAAAATATACGACAAATGATTCGTTGATTAAATAGTAATGCAAAAGAATCATCGGGATGGTCAAAAGAGTGGATGGGGGTGCAACATGGGGACTTCCCAGCACGTCACCCATCCTAGTACTACTCTCGCCCAAGCACGCTTAACTTCGGAGTTCTGATGGGATCCGGGGCACTAGTACTGGTATGATCTCACCCTACGAGGACTGCGCGCTTTTATTCCCATACACGCTTTCCCTGTCAAAAATCCTTTTTCCGCTTTTTTTTTTTTTTTTTTTTACAGAAGGAGAACAATATTGAATTCTTTTTTCTTGAATCTAAATAGGAATGAAATATACTGACAGCGAACATTACGTTGCACCCACGTGATGCGAATGCTGCAAAACGGCAGAAAATATACAACAAATGATTCGTTGATTAAATAGTAATGCAAAAGAATCGTCAGGATGGTCAAAATAGTGGATGGGGGTGCAACACGAGGACTTCCCAGGTGATCACCCATCCTAGTACTACTCTCGCCCAAGCACGCTTAACTTCGGAGTTCTGATGGGATCCAGTGCACTAGTGCTGGTCTGATCGCACCCTACGAGGACTGTGCGCTTTTATTCCCATATACGCTTTCCCTGTCAAAAATCCATTTTCCACTTTTGATTTTATTTTATACAGAAGGAGAACAATATTGAATTCTTTATTCTTGAATCTAAATAGAAACGAAATATACTGAGAGTGAACGTTACGTGGGACCCGTGCGATGCAAACACTGCAAAACTGCAGAAAATATACTGCAAATGATTCGTTGATTAAATAGTTATGCCAAACGATCGTCGGTTTGGGCAAAAGAGTGGATGGGGGTGCAACACGAGGACTTCCCAAGAGGTCACCCATCCTAGTACTACTCTCACCCAAGCACGCTTTACTTCGGGTTCTGATCGAATCCGGTGCACTAGTGCGGGTATAATCGCACCCTACGAGGACCGCGCGCTTTTATTCCCATATACGCTTTCCCGGTCAAAAATCCTTTTTCCTCTATTTTTTTTACAGAAGGGGAACAATATTGAATTCTTTTTTTTTGAATCTAAATTCAAACGAAATATACTGACAGCGAATGTTGCATGGGACCCGCGTGATGCAAACGCTGCAAAACTATGGAAAATATATAGCAAATGATTCGTTGATTAAATAGTAATGCAAAAGAATCATCGGGTTGGGCAAAAGAATGGATGGGGGTGCCACCCAAGGACTTCCCAGGAGGTCACCCATCCAAGTACAACTCTCGCCCAAGCACGCTTAACTTCGAAGTTCTGATGGGATCGGGTGTACTAGTGCTGGTATGATCGCACCCTACGAGGACTGCGCGCCTTTATTCCCATATACTCTTTCCCCCACACGGGTGCGGGAATACATGAAGCCGCTTGCCCGGTGTTTCCATCTGAAACAATCATCCAATTCTTCATATATTAATTGCCGTTTTTCCTGAAATTATTTTTCCTCTTTTTTTTTTTGTTTTTTTTTCAGTAGGAGAAAAATATTGCATTCTTTTTTCTGGAATTTAAATATTACGAAATATACTGACAGTAAACGTTACGCGGGACCCGCACTATGCGAATACTGCAAAACAGAAGAAAATATAAAAGCAAATGATTCGTTGATTAAATAGTAATCCCATAAGAATCGTCGGGTCGGGCAAAAGAGTTGATGGGGGTGCAACACGAGGACTTCCCAGGAGGTCACCGATCCTAGTACTAGGATCGCCCAAGCACGCTTAACTTCAGAGTTCTGATGAGATCCGGTGCAGTAGTGCTAGTACGATCGCACCCTTTGAGGATTGCGCGGTTTTATTCCCAAATACGCTTTCCCCCACACGGCTGTGGGAATACATGAAGCCGCTTGCCCGGTCTTTCCATCTGAGACAATCATCCTCTTCTTCATATGTTAATTCCTGTTTTTCCCAAAAATTATTTTTCCTCTTTTTATTTGTTTTTTTTTCAATAGGAGAACAATATTGCATTCTTTTTCTGGAATTTAAATATTACGAAATATTCTGACAGCGAACGTTACGCGTGACCCTTACGATGCAAATGCTGCAAAACCGTAGAAAATATAAAGCAAATGATTCGTTGATTAAATATTAATTCAAAAGAATCGTCGGCTTGGGCAAAAGAGTTGATGGGGTGCAACACGAGGACTTCCCAGGAGGTCACCCATCCTGTGCGCACCCGATTTCGGTCGCACGACGAGGCGCACGCAAAACGATGCATGCCTCGGGATTATTTGGAGTCGCCACTGCCTGATGGGGTGCAGGCAGACACCTGGGTGCCTAAGTTTGTCTATTAAGGCTTGGTCTGCGGCTTGAGATTCTAAGTTGGTTCTCGGTTGCAGTCTGGGGAAGTCCATAGACACCCCAGTCCACCCCGTCAAGTGACGGGTCCCATAGGTTTCCCTGGTTTGAGTCAACTTTGGTTTCTCACTCACCCGATTCTTGTTTCAGCATTTGATTTGCTTAAGTCTGGCGGGACCGCCAAAGTGGCGCGGGTCCCTTTACTTGATTTTATCTTCTTATTATTGAATGAAGTGAGTCTGATTGGGTGGGCCCCGTTGGAAGGCCCACGGATCTCTTGGTGGGCCAAGTGTGGCCCACATGTCCCCTTTGGCGGGCCTCAGTCTAAACCTGAGTGGCCCTTTGGGCTTTGGTTCAAATGAATTGAATTTTATTTGAAGTTTAAGTTTGATCATTTAAGTGGATTTCATGCCAAAGCGGGCCGGGATTGCTTGGTGGGCCCTTGAGTGGGCCACACAATTGGTTGCCAAGTGATTTTAGCTTATCTTGCTTAATTTGTGCCAAAGTGGGCCAGGATTTGGGCTTGGGGCCCTTTACCTGGGCTTGGGCTTGAAAGCCCAAGTCTTCATGAGTTAGGGTTTGGAAACCCTAAAATTGGTTTGATTTAATGGGCTTTAGCGGGCCCGATCGGCCCTACCCGCAGTCTCGGCCAAACCAAGCCTAGATCTAAGCATGCATGTTGCCCCAGTTGGGCTTTGATGGGCCTCACAGGGTCTGGCCCACTCAATTCTTTTAATTGTCTTATTTAAGTACAAATAAGTTGGTCGGGCTTGGTGGGCCCCATTGGAAGGCCCACCGGAAATCGATTTGGACCGGGTCGGTCCATGGCCCATCTTGGGTTTCCGGGTGACTCGGAAACCCTTCTGGTTCATTTGGTTCGGTCAAACCAAGCACAAAAATAGCAAAATAGCACAAAATAGCAAAAATAACATCCTGGCAGTGTAGCCGACCTAAGATGCCGGTTACACACAGGGCTCTGTGTATCCGGCATCTTTAGCCGGCTACACATGGGTTTCAATTGATCCGGCCTGAGTTGCCGGATCAACCCACAGAAGCCTTTTCCTCGGATGTTTGCATTGGGTTGGGTTTTTAGGCTCCTTGGGATGTTCCAGGGGCTGTGTGGGCCCCTGTGTGGGCCCACGGTGGTTCATATAGAGACATATGGCCTCCTTCTTGAGGTTTTGAAGCCAAGAGAATGGGAGAAGGCTAAAGGCTTGCCTTCTCTTTCCATTGAACCATATCTGATAAGGAAACAGGGACCTATGTGTCCCTATCTTGGTCTTCTTTATTTTAGAAAATCAGCAACTCATTAGCATGAATAAAAGCCAATCAAATGAACATAGAACCACATGCTTCAAACCACAAAAAGAACACAAGCATCTCCATATTTCACATGAATAAAAGCGAAAAGTGTGTGCTCACCTAGACAAAGATCATGTGGCAAAATAGATAAGCTAGAATTAGCATGCTTCTAATGGGTAAGAATACACATATACACATGAGATACGTAAATAAAGATGGGGTTAACTTCATGTAGACAAAACAGTAACTAATATTTGGACATATTCAGACTCCACTTCAAATACCATGAAAGGTAAATAAGTGATCAAAGCATGCCTCTCATGCATGTCTAGATCTTTATCATGCTCTAAACATCTAAAGGAACCTAAGGACATATTAAGAATCTTAGAACAGTAGCAAATACAAAGGGGACTTATTTCCAAACTTAAATAAGAGAAACCTAAATCTAAGCACATATCTATCATGCCATATCAAACAAGTATGGAGCTGAAATGTAAAGCAAGTCAAGAGAAGGGGCTAGAGGGATAGTTTAAGGGGTACAATGGATAGGGAAGAGAGGAACATGCTCCTCTAATAAAATACTCAAAATAAGCCCCAAAACAGCAACCTACGGACACTAGAAGTTCGTAAAAAAGAGACTCTCATGCTCACATGGAACTACACATGGATCTCTCTCCTTTGACCCATACGTATAATCACTTGCCTTGTGAGATCTTTATGTGAAAAAAAATGGGAAGGAAAGCACACGAAAACTATATGGAAAAACTGATGTTAACATGGAAAATGCAAGACTTCCTAAGCATCACAAAATGCATTCATTCTCACATATGTGGTATAAAGGGTCATGGGGAACAATACCTTGGGATTTCTTTTCTTCTTGGAGGTGTGTTGAGCCTTCTTGAGGCAAGGCAAGGGCTGGACAGCCCCTCTCCCACAGCAACAACAGCAGCTCCTCTCTTCTTGCTTGGATGAAGAAAGATGGAGAAGAAGAAGAGAAGAGAAAGTGGGAGAGCTCAAAGAGATGCTTCAAGGGTTGTGGGAGAGAGATGGGAGCTTTGGAGAAGAAGAATGGTGGGAGAAAAATATGCTCAACCCCCCATACGTATGGGGGCTTGGGCTTTTTATAGTGGGGTGGTATGGGTGTGATGGTATGCATGCATGTGATGTGTATGCATGCATGGGGGACACAATTATGGGGGAGAGAGAGAGAGAGAGAGTTATGGGTGGATGGCATGCATGTATGATGCACATGCATGCTCATCAACCATGAGAGAGAAGGGATGCATGTATGGATGATGATGTATGATCATGGGGGGAGAGAGAGAGAGAGAGAGAGAGAGAGAGAGAGAGAGAGAGAGAGAGAGAGAGAGAGAGAGAGAGGGATGCATGCATGGATGATGCCCATGCATGCCCATAGGGGACATCAATCATGGGCAAATCTTGGTATTTGTGGATTGGTCCCTGGAACTTTGGATTTTTACAGATTTAGTCCATGATACCTTTGGATATTTACAGATTTAGTCCTTGATACTTTTCATATTTACAGATTTAGTCCCTGATATTTTTGGATATTTACAGATTGGTCCCTGGGATATTTTCTCAAGTTTTGATGCTTATGGATCTAGTCCCTGATACCCTTGGATATTTGCAGCTTTACCATTGAGATATTTTTCACTGATTTGGGTAATTACAGATTTAATCCCTGAGACCTTTTTGCTCTGCTGCTTGCCACGTGTGCAGTTTTCCAGCACGCTGCCCTAGAACTTTAACTGCTTACATCTTCTTCATCCGGACTCCGATTTGGGCAAACTCAATTGCGTTAGAACCGTGTCGGAGTCCTCTATCCATTGGCATAGGGTTAAGCAGTTGACTCGGGGTTTAGCAGAAAGTCAACTTTCTGCTCCCCTTCAAGTTTGACCAGCACGTAGATCCTTCATCTGGACTCCGATTCCAGCAAACTCAGTTGTGTTGTAACCGTGTCGGGATTCTCTATCCACTGAGATAAATCAAGGTGGCCAATTATCACTTGATCAAAAAGTCAACTTTTTGCCCCTCAGGGTTTGACCTTCTGTCTAGGGTTTGCATTTCCGGCACTGCCGGGGGTGCAAAAATGAGGTGCTTACACATCCTAGTACTACTCTCGCCCTAGCACGCTTTACTTCGGAGTTCTGATGGGATCCGGTGCAGTAGTGCTGGTATGATCGCACCCTTCGTGGACTGCACGCTATTATTTCGATATAAGCTTTCCCCCACACGGCTGCGGGAATACATGAAGCCCCTGATCAGTCTTTCCATCTAAAACAATCATCCTCTTCTTCATATGTTAATTCCTGTTTGTTCCCAAAAATTATTTTTCCTCATGTTTGTTTTTTTTTATTGAAGGAGAACAATATTGAATTTTTTTTTTCTTGAATCTAAATAGAACGAAATATACTGACAACGAACATCACATGGGACCTGCATGATGCGAATGCTGTAAAACTGTAGAAAATATAAAGCAAATGATTCATTGATTACATACTAATGAAAAAGATTCGTCGGTTTGGGCAAAAGAGTGGATGGGGGTGCAACACGAGGTCTTCCCATCCTAGTACTGCTCTCGCCCAAGCATGCTTAACTTCGGCGTTCTGATGGGATCCGGTGCACTAGTGCTGGTATGATCGCACCCAACGAGGGCTGCGCACTTTTATTCCTATATACGCTTTCCCCGATACGGCTGCAGGAATACATGAAGCTGCTTGCCCGGTCTTTCAATCTGAAACAATCATCGTATTCTTCATATGTTAATTTCCGTTTTTCCCAAAAATTATTTTTCCTTATGTTTGTTTTTTTTTTTTTTTACAGAAGGAGAACAATATTGAATTCTTTTTTCTTGAATCAAAATAGAAGGAAACATACTGAAAGCGAATGTTACGTGGTACCCGCACGATGCGAATGCAGCAAAACTGCATAAATTATAAAGCAAATGATTCGTTGATTAAATAGTAATGCAAAAGAATCGTCGAGTTGGGCAAAAGAATGGATGGGGGTGCAACACAAGGACTTCCCTGGAGGTCACCCATCCTAGTACTACTCTCGCCCAAGCACGCTTAACTTCGGAGTTTTGACGGGATCTGGTGCACAATTGCTGGTATGATCGCTCCCTACGAGGACTACGCGCTTTTATTCCCATATACGCTTTCCCCTACACAGTTGCGGGAATACATGAAGCCCCTTGCCCGGTCTTTCCACCTGAAACAATCATCCTCTTCTTCATATGTTAACTCTTGTTTTATCCCAAAAATTATTTGTCCTCTTGTTTTTTTCTTTTTTTCTCAGAAGGAGAAAAATATTGAATTCTTTTTTCCTGAATCTAAATAGAACGAAATATACTGACAGCGAATGTTACGTGTGACCTGCACGATGCGAAGGCTTCAAAACTGCATAAAATATAAATCAAATGATTCATTGATTAAATAGTAATGCAAAAGAACCGTTGTTTTAGGCAAAAGAGTTGATGGGGGTGCAACAGGAGGACTTCCCAGGAGGTCACCCATCCTAGTACTACTCTCGTCGGATTGGGCATAAGAGTGGATGGGTTGCAACACGAGGACTTCCCAGGAGGTCACCCATCTGAGTACTACTCGCGTCGGGTTGGGCAAAAGAGTGGATGGGTTGCAACACGAGGACTTCCTAGGAGGTCACCCATCCTAGTACTACTCTTGCCCAAGCACGCTTAACTTCGAAGTTCTGTTGGGGTCCGGTGCACTAGTGCTGGTATGATTGCACCCTACGGGCACTGCAAGCTTTTATTCCCATATACGCTTTCCCCTGTGCGGCTGCGGGAATACATGAAGCCGCTTGCCTGGTCTTTCAATATGAAACAATCATCCTCTTCTTCCTATGTTAATTTTTGTTTTTTCCCAAAAATTATTTTTCCTCATGTTTTTTTTAAAGGAGAACAATATTGAATTCTTTTTTCTTGAATCCAAATTGAACGAAATATACTGAAAGCGAACGTTACGTGGGACCCGCACGATGTTAATGCTGCAAAACTACAGAAAATATATAGCAAATGATTCGTTGATTAAACAGTAATGCAAAATGATCGTCAAGTTGGGCAAAAGAGTGGATGGGGGTGCAACACGAGGACTTCCCAGGAGGTCGCCCACCCTAGTACTACTCTCGCCCAGGCGCACGCATAACTTCGGAGTTCTGATCGAATCTGGTGCACTAGTGCTAGTATGATCGCACCCTACGAGGACTACGCGGTTTTAGTCCCAATACTTTCCCCACACGGCTGCCGGAATACATGAAGCCGTTTGCCCGGTCTATCCATCTGAAAAAATCATCCTCTTCTTCAAATGTAAATTCCCGTTTTTTCACAAAAATTATTTTTCCTATGTTTTTTTTTTGCAGTAGGAGATCAATAATGCATTCTTTTTTCTTGAATTTAAATTGAACGAAATATACTGACAGCGAACGTTAAGCGGGACCCGCACAATGCGAATGCTGCAAAACAGCAGCAAATATAAAACAAATGATTCGTTGATTAAATAGTAATGCAAAATGATCGTCGGGTTGGGCAAAAGAGTGGATGGGGGTGCAACAAGAGGACTTCCGAGGAGGTCGCCCATCCTAGTACTACTCTCGCCCAAGGACACGCTTAACTTCGGAGTTCTGATGGAATCCGGTGCACTAGTGCTGGTATGATCGCACCCCACGAGGACTGCGTGCTTTTCTTCCCATATACACTTTCCCCCACATGGCTGAGGGAATACATAAAGCCGCTTGCCCGGTCTTTCCATCTGAAACAATCATCCTCTTCTTCATATGTTAATTTCCGTTTTTTCCCAAAAATTATTTTTCCTCGTGTTTGATTTTTTAACAGAAGGAGAACAATATTGAATTCTTTTTTCTTGAATCTAAATAGAAGGAAATATACTGAAAGCAAACGTTACATGGGGCCCACACGATGCGAATGCTGTAAAACAGTAGAAAATATAAAGCAAATGATTCGTTGATTAAATAGTAATGCAAAAGAATCGTTGGGTTGGGCAAAAGAATGGATGGGGGAGCAACACGAGGACTTCCCTGGAGGTCACCCATCCTAGTACTACTCTCGCCCAAGCACACTTAACTTTGGAGTTCTGATGGGATCTGGTGCACAATTGCCGGTATGATCGCACCCTTTGAGGATTGCGCGGTTTTATTCCCAAATACGCTTTCCCCCACACGGCTGCGGGAATACATGAAGCCGCTTGCCCGGTCTTTCCATCTGAAACAATCATCCTCTTCTTCATATGTTAATTCCTGTTTTTCCCAAAAATTATTTTTCCTCTTTTTTTTTTGTTTTTTTTTCAGTAGGAGAACAATATTGCATTCTTTTTCTGGAATTTAAATATTACGAAATATACAGACAGCGAACGTTACGCATGACCCTTATGATGCAAATGCTGCAAAACCCCAGAAAATATAAAGCAAATGATTCGTTGATTTAGTAGTAATGCAAAAGAATCGTCGGGTTGGGCAAAAGAGTTGATGGGGGTGCAACACGAGGACTTCCCAGGAGGTCACCCATCCTAGTACTACTCTCGCCCAAGCATTATTAACTTCGGAGTTCTGATGGGATCCGGTACAGTAGTGCTGGTATGATCACACCCTTAGAGGACTGTGTGCTATTATTCCCATATACGCTTTCCCCCACATGGCTGCGGGAATACATGAAGCCCCTAATTAGTCTTTCCATCTGAAACAATCATCCTCTTCATCATAGGTTAATTCCTCTTTTTTCCCAAAAATTATTTTTCCTCATGTTTGTTTTTTTATTGAAGGAGAACAATATTGAATTCTTTTTTCTTGAATCTAAATAGAACGAAATATACTAACAGCGAATGTCACGTGGGACCCGCACGATGCGAGTGCTGTAAAACTGCAGAAAATATTAAGCAAATGATTCATTGATTAAATATTAATGCGAAAGATTCGTCGGTTTGGGCAAAAGAGTGGATGGGGGTGCAACGCGATGTCTTCCCAAGAGGCCACCCATCCTAGTACTACTCTCACCCAAGCACGCTTAACTTCGGCTTTCTGATGGGATCCGGTGCACTAGTGCTGGTATGATCACACCCAATGAGGGCTGCGCGCTTTTATTCCTATATACGCTTTCCCCCACACGGCTGCTGGAATACATGAAGCTGCTTGCCCGGTCTTTCCATCTAAAACAATCATCGTATTCTTCATATGTTAATTTCTGTTTTTTCCCAAAAATCATTTTTCCATATGTTTGTTTTTTTTTTACAAAAGGAGAAAAATATTGAATTCTTTTTTCTTGAATCTAAATAGAAGGAAATATACTGAAAGCGAACGTTACGTGGGACCCACACGATGCGATGGCAGCAAAACTGCAGAAAATATAAAGCAAATGATTCGTTGATTAAATAGTAAGGTAAAAGAATCGTCGGGTTGGGCAAAAGAGTGGATGGGGGTGCAACACGAGGACTTACCAGTAGGTCACCCATCCTAGTACTACTCTCGCCCAAGCATGCTTAGCTTCGGAGTACTGATGGGATTTGGTGCACTAGTGTTGGTATGATTGCACCTACATATTCCCATATACGCTTGGCCCCACACCGCTGCGGGAAAACATGAAGCCGCTTGCCTTGTCTTTCCTTGTGAAACAATTCTCCTTTTCTTCATATTTTTCTTCCTTTTATTTCCAAAAAATTCTTTTTCCTCTTTTTTATTTTTGTAGAAGGAGACCAATATTGCATTCTTTGTTCTTGAGTCTAAGATAGACCGAAATATACTGATTGCAAACATTACACCGGACCCGCTCGATGCGAGTGCTGCAAAAGTGTAGAAAATATTAAGTAATTGATTCTTTGATTAAATGATAATGCAAAAGAATAATCGGGTCGGGCGAAAAAGTGGATGGGGGAGCAACACGAGGACTTCCTAGGAGGTCAACCATCCAAGTACTACTCTCACCCAAGCACGCTTAACTATGGAGTTCTGATGGGATCCGGTGCACTAGTGCTGGTATGATCGCACCCTACAAGGGCTACTCGCTTTTATTCCCATATAAGCTTGCCCCCACACGGCTGTGGGAATACATGAAGCCACTTGCCTTGTCTTTCCTTGTGAAAAAATTATCCTTTTGTTCATATTTTTCCTCCTTTTTTTCCAAAAAATTCTTTTTCTCTTTTTATTTTTGCATAAGGTGACTAATATTGCATTCTTTGTTCTTGAATCTAATATAGAACAAAATATACTGACAGCAAACATTACGCGGGACTCGCTCGATGAAAATGCAGCAAAAGTGCAGAAAATATTAAGTAAAATATTCGTTGATTAAATAATAATGATAAAGAATAATCTGGTCAAGCGAAAAAGTGGATGAGGGTGCAACACGGGGACTTCCTAGGATGTCACTCGTCTTAGTATTACTCTCACCCAAGCACGCTTAAGTTCGGAGTTCTGATGGGATCCGGTGCACTAGTGCTGGTATGATCACACTCTACGAGTACTTCACGCTTTTATTCCCATATACACTTTCCCCCACATAGCTGCGGGAATACATGAAGCCGCTTGCCTTGACATTCCTTGTGAAACAATTATCCTTTTTTTCATATTTTTCTTCCCCATTTTTCAAAAAAATTCTTTTTCCTCTTTTTTTATTTTTGCAGAAGGAGACCAATATTGCATTCTTTGCTCTTGAATCTAAGATAGAATAAAACATACTAACAGCGAATGTTACGCGGGACCTGCTCGATACGAATGCTGCAAAAGTGCAGAAAATATTAAGTAATTGATTCATTGATTAAATAATAATGCAAAAGAATTACCGAGTCAGGCGAAAAAGTGGATGGGGGAGCAACACTAGTACTTCCCAGGAGGTCAACCATCCTTGTACTACTCTTGCCCAAGCACGCTTAACTTCGGAGTTCTAATGGGATTCGGCGCACTAGTGCTGGTATTATCGCACCCTATGAGGACTGTACGCTTTTATTCCCATATATGCTTGCTGTAATGCCCTTGATTCGAGTTACGTATTTTAACCGTAACACGTCTCCGGAGGTTAATATAAACACAGGATTGCAATATCAGAGTGAAGGAAAAACATGAATACAACAATAACTATATAACAAAGTGTGCTAAAATAAACCCACACTGGAATAAAACTCACTTGACCAAGAACTACCCGCAAGTATCATCCTCTCCAAGAGCAGCTGAAAACAAAACAAAAACAAACGGAATGAGATACGAATATCCCAGTGAGTAGCACATGCATGCACAAAACCATTTAGTTCAGTTCTAAAAACATGCCACAGTGCAACACATATACGATGACGATAACACGTCTAATCCGAGTAATCCAAAAGAATCCCAATAATCCATGTGATATAAAATGCAGAATCCATCATATAAATCAAGCAATACTGTCGGTATCAAATCATGCATATAGCCATAAAGTCACGTATAACCCAAATATAAAACGTATCTAGTACCAATCTCCTGTCAAACTAGATGAGGGAACCACGCCGGGTCTATGTACCTCATCCCAATACCATATCCGATGATGGAGCCTGTAAGCACCTCATTTTTGCGCCCCCGAAAGAGCCGAAAATGCAAACCCTGGTCAACAAGTCAAACCCTGATGGGTCAAAAATTTGACCTTTTGATCAAGTAATAAACTGCCACCTTGCTTCATCTCAATGGATAGGGAATCTCGACACGGTTCCAACGCAACTGAGTCTGTTGGAATCGGAGTCCGGATGAAGGTTCTGCGGGCGGTCAAACTTGAGGATGAGCCGAAAGTTGACTTTTCCTCGATTTCCGTGCCAATTACCTTGCCCTATACCATTGGATAGAGAATCTCGACACGGTTCCAACGCAACTGGGTTTGCTGGAATCGGAGTCCGGATGAGGGTTCTGCGGGCGGTCAAACTTGAGGATGAGCCGAAAGTTGACTTTTCCTCGAACCCCGTGCCAAGTGATTAACCCTATGTCATTGAATAGAGGGCTCCGATACGAGTTCAACGCAATTGAGTTTGCTCAAATCGGAGATCAGATGAAAGAGATATGAGCTGTCGAAGTTTCCGGGCAGCAAAAGCCGGAAACTGCACACGTGGCTGCCAACGCAGCGAAATATCTCGGGGACTAAATCTTGAATATCCAAAAATCTCAAGGACTAAAAAAAAATTCGTGCGGGGCAATCCGTAGATATCCAAAAGTGTCAAATCGGTCGAATCGGTCAAGTCGAAGGGCAAATCCGTAATTTGTTGATTTGTATCCGGTCAAATATACCGGATACACATACCCTTATGTATATCCGGACTCCAAGGCCGGATACGAAGATTTGCTCGGCGAGATTCGCGTCGATTCTCCGACAAATTCGCGGCGGAATTAAATTTTGGCAATTATTATGTTTTGTATCCGGCCTTCAAGACCGGATACACATGAGGCTTAGTGTATCCAGCCTTGGAGGTCGGATACACATGGTATATAGTGTATCCGGACTCCAAGTCCGGATACATTAAAATTGTTATAAAAGGGGGCATCAGCCCCCTTTCCAATGGTTGGCTCATCCCATTGTTCTTAGACCTCCTTGCCCGACTTCTGCCCATCTGAACCTTCCCTCTCCAACACCCATTGGCCTCCACCACCTTCCTACCACCATCCCAAGGCACCTCCACCCCTTCTCCCCCTTCTTCCTCTTCAAGGTCACCCCAAGAAGAGGAGGTCTTTTGCTGTAGTTGCTGGAGAGGAAGTCTCCAGCCCTTGTTCCACCTCCAAGAGGTGCCTCCAGCTTACTCAAGGACTTGAGAGCCACCAGCTACTCCTGCCTCCATACAACCTCCCACCATAACTCAAGACCACCACCCCTCTTGCATTCCTCTTCTTCTCTATCCTCATACAAAACCAAGGAGGGACTGGTTGCTGTTGGTGCAAGAAGAAGCAACCCCCAGCTGCTGTACCACCTCAAAAAGTTATCTACGCCTTGCTAGAGTGCTCAAGCACCACCAGGTGAGGTTCCTCCTCCCAATGCATTATACATATATTAAAACCAGATTTTTTCCTTGCATTTTTCTGCTCCTTTCTTCTTCCTTGGTATGAGTTCTGGCCTATGGTGGTTTGAGCATGTATTCACCACCTTCTCCATGGCATGAAAATCACCAGAGCAACTATTAGAGGAGCATGTTCTCTCTAAGGCTCCATCCAATGTACCCTGAGTACCCTCCATCATCCTTCATGATTCTGGTTTTTTCTTCTCTTGTCTCTCTCTTTTATGATCCTCATGGTGGTTTTGGCTGGACGTGTCCTCTGGATTTTTTGTTATGTACCATGATGAGTGGGGTTGCTGTTGGTGGACAACAGCAGCTCCTCCTTTTCCTTATTTTTATCTTGCTTTAATGCTTCTTTCATCCCTTGCCTAATTAATGATATGTTGATAGAACTACTACTGTTGCATGCCTATAGCATGCTCCACCCCCCAGCTATTAAAAAATCTGTTGTTCAAGCATCTGTGGCAGCGTAGTTCTCTTTAGGAATTCATATAGCATGCTTACTTGCTTGGATATTTCACATGCCTGATTGGTTAAGTGGGTATCTATAAGTTACTGTTTCATGCATGAGCATCTCCTTTCTTGGAACGTAGAAAAGCATCCTGTAAGCCTCACTCACTGCATTTGTTGAAGCCCAGGGTGCGGCCATAGGCCCAGCTCACGATACTAAGGCATCCCATGGTGCATTTGAGCATGAGTTCTTCCATTGAGCCCTTTGTGAGAGGTTGAGGGATGGGTAAGGCTTGCTGTTTTTTTTGTAAACCTACTGTCTAATTAGCTACAGTCGAGCCCTACCATCTCTTGACCAGATATAGTCTCACCCATCAACATGTTATCCAACCTTTCGCCCCAATATGCTTGTCTATCCATGCTGAAGTCCGCATGCATCCAGATGTGTTCCCATTTGAAGTATGTCGGGAATGCCATTCCCGTCTAATTCTTGAGCATAATAGAGAATACTCTCTGAATATTTGAAGGCTTTTGGTCGTGTGTTTTATTATTCATCTCTAATGCGGACCTATGATCCTTCCCTAGCTTGCGGGTGACATGGGATCCATGCACTTCTAGTCTTGTCATTGGCTTACCCCCTTTTACTTAGTGCTGTATTTTTGCCTACAGCAAGACCTTTTCATTTTCTGATAGTGCATACATGATGAGCTTTCTTTTGTTGCTGTCGGATTGTTGTGAGCATGCTCCCCCACCCCATACCTCCTTAAGTTGCTGTTTTGTCTCCTTTGAGTGAATCTATGTGAGCCAAACCATCTACTGCTGTGTTTTCCTTTTTGAGGATCTTCTTGCATGCTTGAAACCACCTGGGACAGCAGCTGTCCCAGTAGGATTGGCCCCCCGGTCTTCATCCCTAAGACCCCCACTATGTTGCTACAATTGTCGGAAAAGAAGAAAGAGATGGAGGGCAACCAGCCCCAATGCCACCCTTACCTTTGCTGGAAAATCGCCAAAAGTGACCAAGGGGATGCTTTCCCAAATCTGAACCAGCATGGGCCTGTCTAAGGGCCCACATGACTTGTGAAAACCCCTAGGAACCCCTTTGAAACAACCCCCATGGCCTAACCCCAAAAAAGGGCATTTTTAAGGTGATCCGGCAACTCAGGCCGGATCACCTAGGGTCTGTGTGTATCCGGTAACCAAGGCCGGATACATGATAAAAAATGCAATTTTCATGATTTTGTGTTCTTGGTCGAATTTTTGGAGTGATTTGAACCAAAACCACTGAACCAACACCCGGAAACCCAACTTGGGACCTGGACTACCGGTCCAACTTGGTACACTAGTGGGCCTTCCAACGGGGCCCACCAAGCCCAGTAAATCCCAAAGCATGCAAATAAGTAAGATTAAATAAAGTAAACTAATTGAACCGGGTGGGCCAAACCCAATGCGGCCCACCCGAACCTTGTTGTGTGGAATGAGTATACGAATTGCATGGTTTGGCCGAGACCAAGGGCTAGGGCCTATCGGGCCCGCCAAAGCCCATTAACCTAACCAAGGAAGGGTGCAAACCCTAAGCCTCAAGGAACTGGGCTTTTTAAGCCCAAATTTGGACTACGGGCCCCAAGCCCAACATCCAACCCACCTGGGTGAATTTAAATAAGATAAATTAAAGGCATTTTGGTAACCAACATGGGGGCCCACCCAGGGGCCCGCAAATCAATGCCGGCCCGCTTCTTGCATGCAAAATCACTTAAGTATCCAACTTGAACAAAACTAAATAAAACCAACACACTTAACCAAAGCCCACAGGGCCTCCTAGGCTTAGACAGAGGCCCACATGGGCACATGGGCTTACCCAAGCCCGCCAAGGACACCGTGGGCCCTCCAACGGGGCCCACCCAATCAGACTCAGACAATTTAAGTTAAGCAAAGATAAAATCAACTAAAGGGACCCACACCAATCAGGTGGTCCCGCCAAGACCTAACTTAAATACCTGCTGGATTAGGAATCGGGTGAGACCAAAGCAAACTGACTCAAACCAGGGTACCTACGGGACCCGTCATCCGACGGGGTAGACTGGGGTGTCTACGGACTTCCCCAGACCACAACCGAGAACCAAACTTAGAATCTCAAGCCGCAGACCCAAGAGCCTTAATAGACAAGATTAGGCACCCAGGTGTCCGCCTGCACCCCATCAGGTGGTGGCGACTCCGAAATTACCCCGTGCCGCGTTTCCCACGCGCGCACAGAGCCACACGGGCCTATGTTACCTCATCCCAACACAACACTCGATGAGGGAGCCACACGGGCCTATGTTACCTCATCCCAACACAATTCATCACAGGCCACTCCGGATCAGAACATTCCCTCATGTACTTTCAGTAATTACTCAAATCCCAAAACACAAGACCATTGGTAATAAAACCCATTTTCTATTTGCACAAAGATATTGTGGCACATACAGCTCAACACTTGAAAATCACGCAAATCCCGATTAGAACGAGTTCATAAACTGGAAACAATTATAAAACATAATTTAAAACTAAGTCCTTAACTCATGGCATTCAGAACAATAATTTTTAACTCAACAGTTTTCCCAAACTTGCCTTGTAGAATCCCACAATTCGTGTAATTATATCTACGAAGGTTTTTGATTAACTTAAGATACCTCTAGTATCTTATTCAAGGTTTTGGCAAAAAGATTTAATCCCTAAAGTATAAAAAATGGACTCAGTATGGACAGCCGCAACTCCCTGTATATATTGGAGGGTGCGCTGACCTCGGCGCAGTTGGCGCTAGGTCGGAGTGAACTCGGCGATACAAAAAAAACACTTCGTGCTAACTAAAAGTACTTGGCGTTAGATAAGTGCGAACTCGGCGAGACCCAAAAACATATCTCGCGCTGACTCAACCACTTGGCGCTAGGTAGGCGTCAAGTCGGTGAACCCCACCTTCGATTCATGACTCTCTGTAACTCCCAGAACTCCATGACTGTCTCATTTTCTCACCTCTGTAACAACTTTTCTATACTCCTACCATCTTCCAAAGACTATTAGACATGATTCGAAATTAATCTAACAACATGTATTTTTCGCCTCTAAAAATAATCCAAAAACATGTGCGAATCGTTATTTTTCCGAGATCATGCATACGGCTAAATCCAATAGACAAAACCCAAGACATCAGATTAAAACGATGCTACTCACATGATAGGAAGAACCCCACGATCGATTACTTGTAAATCCACTTCAGACCTCGCACAGCAGCAGCTCCAAAATCACTTCAATGATCGATCGGTGTTCCAAATCTCGATTCCTGATCGCACCCCAGGTTGGACCAATCCTAGCAACCTCCAATAGAAAGATCTCCTACTTCTGAATAGCTTCCAAACAAATCCAGCACCCCAATCCACCTTGCCCTAGTTTCTTGATCGAGATGAGCCACAGCCGCAACCTCCTCCTCCGAACAAAACGAGCTAAACCTAAACTCCCAAAAATTGCTGCTACTTATAGTGGTCGCTTGCGCCCTAAAACCACCTCATGATCTATTGCGTGCTCACCCACCTCCACATGTTACCTAGGCACCCACCTACTCTGATTTAATTTCGCCACTCCACCAAGGCTCACATTATCACCTTTCAAATTATAATAAATTTCAACCACACTACTATAAATTTATTTAAACCAATATTTGATGCCCACTTACCTTAATTTAAAGTCTTCATAATTTAGGCTTGGGGAAATTCCGAGATTATCCTCACTTGCTCCAACACCGAACCACCAAAATCCAAATACATGGACGTCCAATAACCAAATTTTCCCATTTTAATAATTCATTTAAAATTTGAAATTTAACTCTAATTAATTTCCCTTTCACTGTTTCTAAAGTTTTACACTATTTAAATAAATAAAAACATAAAAATCTAATTTTTAATGTTATTAAAAATTCGGGATTTTACATTTATGTGACATCCTGGCTGCCTGTGTGGACAGGTGAATGGGTAATCTCCCTGGGAGCTACCAGGCAAGGATGTGCATATGGTTGGGATCCCACAGTGCTCGGGGATGCTATAAGTAGTCTTAAGACCCCCAACTAAGCAAGAGGCCTTTTAAGGAGCAACATGGGACTAAATCCCCTAGGAACCCTAAAGTTAAGTGTACTTGGGTGGCAGCACTGCTAGGATGGGTGACCCCTGAGAAGTTTTCTCGTGTTGTCCTTGAGAACAAATCCGTGAGGGCTCGTGGGCCCAAAGCGGACAATATCTTGCTGGTTATGGGTCCGAGGCGTTACAAATGGTATCAGAGCCTGCCTCGACCGAAAAGTGTGGGGGTTCGACCCAACCCGAGGATGCGTTGTCCCATGGAGGGGAGTATGTGACATCCTAGCTGCCTGTGTGGACAGGTGAATGGGTAATCTCCCTGGGAGCTACCAGGCGAGGATGTGCATATGGTTGGGATCCCACAGCGCACGGAGATGCTATAAGTAGTCTTAAGACCCCCAACTAAGCAAGAGGCCTTTTAAGCAACATGGGACTAAATCCCTTGGGATCACTAAAGTTAAGCGTGCTCGGGTGGGAGCACTGCTAGGATGGGTGACCCCTAGGAAGTTTTCTCGTGTTGTCCTGAGAACAAATCCGTGAGGGCCCGTGGGCCCAGCGCGGACAATATCTTGCGCGTTATGGGTCTACGGCATTACACTTGCCCCCACATGGCTGCGGGAATACATGAAGCCGCTCGCCTTGTCTTTCCTTGTGAAAATTTTATCATTTTCTTCATATTTTTTTTCCAAAAAATTCTATTTCCTGTTTTTTTATTTTTGCAGAAGGAAACCAATATTGCATTCTTTGTTCTTTAATCTAAGATAGAACGAAATATACTGATAGCGAACATTACACGGGACCCGCTCGTTGCGAATGCTGCAAAAGTGCGGAAAATATTAAGTAGATGATTCGTTGTTTAAATAATAATGAAAAAGAATAATCGGGTCGGGCAAAAAAGTTGATGGGGGTGCAACACGAGGACTTTTCTGGAGGTCACCCATCCTAGTACTACTCTCTCCCAAGAACGCTTAACTTCGAAGTTCGGATGGAATCCGGTGCACTAGTGCTGGTATGATCACACCCTACGAGGACTGTACGCTTTTATTCCCATATACGATTGCGCCCACATGGCTCCGGGAAAACATGAAGCCACTTGCCTTGTTTTTCCTTGTGAAACAATTATCTTTTTCTTCATATTTTTCTTCCTTTCTTTACCTAAAAATTCTTTTTCCTCTTTTTTCATTTTTGCTGAAGGAGGCCAATATTGCATTCTTTGTTCTTGAAACTAAGGTAAAACGAAATATACTGACAGCAAACATTACGCGGGACCTGCTTGATGCGAATGTTGCAAAAGTACAGAAAATATTAAGTAATTGATTCGTTGAGTAAATAATAATGTAAAAGAATAATCGAGTCGGGCGAAAAAGTGGATGGGGGTGCAACACGTGGAATTCCCAGGATGTCACTTGTCCTAGTACTACTCTCGCCCAAGAACACTTAAGTTCGGAGTTCTAATGGGATCCGATGCACTAGTGCTGGTATAATCGAACCCTACAAGGACTTCACGCTTTTATTCCCATTTACGCTTTCCCCCACACGACTGCGGGAATACATGAAGCCGCTTGCCTTGTCATTCCTTGTTAAACAATTATCATTTTTTTTCATATTTTTCTTCCCTTTTTTTCAAAAAAATTCTTTTTCCTCTTTTTTTGTTTTTGCTGATGGAGGCCAATATTGCATTCTTTGTTCTTGAATCTAAGGTAGAACGAAATATACTGACAGCGAACGTTATGCGGGACCCGCTTGATGCAAATGCTGCAAAAGTACAGAAAATATTAAGTAATTGATTCGTTGATTAAATAATAATGTAAAAGAATAATCGGGTAGGGCGAAAAAGTTGATGGGGGTGCAACACGTGGAATTCCCAGGAGGTCACCCATCCTAGTACTACTTTCGCCCAAGCACGCTTAACTTTGGAGTTTTGATGGGATTCGATGCACTAGTTCTGGTATAATAGTACCCTACGACGACTGCACGCATTTATTCCCATATACTCTTGCCCCCACACGGCTGTGGGAATACATCAAGCCGCTTGCCTTGTCATTCCATGTGAAACAATTATCCTTTTCTTCATATTTTTCTTCCTTTTTTTACCAAAAAATTCTTTTTCCTCTTTTTTCATTTTTGCAGAAGGAGACCAATATTGAATTCTTTGTTCTTGAATCTAAGGTAGAAAGAAATATACTTACAGTGAACGTTACGCGGGACCCGTTCAATGCAAATGCTGCAAAAGTGGAGAAAATATCAAGTAATTGATTCATTGATTAAATAATAATGCAAAAGAATTATCGGGTCGGGCGAACAAGTTGATGGGGGAGCAACACGAGGAATTCCCAGGTGGTCAACCATCCTAGTACTACTCTCACCCAAGCGCGCTTAACTTTAGAGTTCTGATGGAATCCGGTGCACTAGTGCTGGTATGATCTCACCCTACGAGGACTGCATGCTTTTTTTCCCATATACGCTTGCCCCCACACGGCTGCGGGAATACATGAGGCCGCTCGCCTTGTCTTCCATGTGAAACAATTATCCTTTTCTTCATATTTTTCTTCCCTTTTCTCTAAAAAATTCTTTTTCCCTTTTTTTTTATTTTTTCAGATGGAGACCAATATTGCATTCTTTGTTCTTGAATCTAAGATAGAACAAAACATACTGACAGTGAACGTTACCCGGGACCCACTCGATGCGAATGCTGAAAAGTGCAAAAATATTAAGTAATTGATTCTTTAATTAAATAATAATGCAAAATAATAATCGGGTCGGGCAAAAAAGTGGATGCGGGTGCAACACAAGGACTTCCCAGGAGGTCAACCATCCTGTACTACTCTCGCCCAAGCACGCTTAACTTCAGAGTGCTGATGGAATCCGGTGCACTAGTGCTAGTATGATCGCACCTTACGAGGACTTCACGCTTTTATTCCCATATAAACTTGCCCCCACACGGCTGCGGGAATACATGACGCCGTTTGCCTTATCTTTCCTTGTGAAACAAGTATCCTTCTCTTCATATTTTTCTTCCCTTTTCTCAAAAAAAATTTTCTTCCTTTTTTTTAATTTTTGCAGAAGGAGAGCAGTATTGCATTCTTTGTTCTTGAATCTAAGATAGAACGAAACATACTTACAGTGAACATTACGCGAGACCGGCTCGATGCGAATGCTGCAAAAGTGTAGAAAATATTAAGTAATTGATTCGTTGATTAAATAATAATGCAATAGAATAATCGGGTCGGGCGAAAAAGTTGATAGGAGTGCAACACGAGGACTTCCTAGTAGATCACCCATCCTAGTACTACTCTCGCTCAAGCTCCCTTAACTTCGGAGTTCTGATGGGATCCGGTGCACTAATGCTGTTATGATCGCACCCTACAAGGACTGCACGCTTTTATTCTCATATAAGCTTGTCCCCACATGGCTACGGGAATACTTGAAGCCGTTTGCCTTGTCTTTCCTTGTGAAACAATTATCCTTTTCTTCATATTTTTCTTCCCTTTTTTTCCAAGAAATTCTTTTTCGTCTTTTTTTTTTTAGTTTTGCAAAAGGTGATCAATATTGCATTCTTTGTTCTTGAATCTAAGATAGAATGAAATATATTGACAGCGAATGTTACACGGGACCCGCTCGATGCGAATGCTTCAAAAGTGCACAAAATATTAAGTAATATATTCGTTGATTTAATAATAATGCAAAAGAATAATCGGGTCGGGCAAAAAAGTGGATTGGGTTGCAACACGAGGTCTTTTCATGAGTTCACCCATCCTAGTGCTACTCTCACCCAAGTGCGCTTAACTTCGGAGTACTGATGGGATTCGGTGCTCTAGTGTTGGTATGATCGCACCTACAAGGAATGCACGCTTTGATTCCCATATATACTTGCCCCCACACGGCTACGGGAATACATGAAGCTGCTTGCCTTGTCTTTCCTTGTGAAACAATTATCCTTTTCTTCACATTTTTCTTCCTTTTTTTTTCCAAAAAATTATTTTCCTCTTTTTTTATTTTTGCAGAAGGAGACCTGTACGCACGTGGGACCCATGCGAGGGCGCTCGCGAAAGCGAGGGGATAGGGGGATTAGGAGTCACCACTGCCTGATGGGGTGCAGGCAGACACCTGGATGCCCTAAGGATGTCTATTTTGGTTTGCGGTTTGAGATTCTGAGAAAGGGCTCGGTTACGGTCCAGGGGAGTCCGTAGACACCCCGGTCCACCCCGTCGGTTTGATGGGTCCCTTGGGTTTCCTGGTTTGCGAGTCAACTCAATTCTAAATTCACCCTACTTCTATGTCTGCATGTACATTTTATTGGTCCAAGTGGGGGCCACCAAGGTGGTGTGGGTCCCCTTTTCTTGTTATTTGATTTTATCTTTTTATCCAAGTGATGTTGGTCTGATGTGGACCCCGTTGGAAGGCCCAGAAGATGCCAATTTGGGCTTTAGTGAAAGCCCAAGTCCCATTTGGGGTTATGTTGGATAACCCCATTTATTGGATTGGTAATTTGGTTTGGGGGTTGATTAATTACATAGAATTGGTGGGTTTACTGGGCCTAACTGCAGAACAGGTGCGGTTTGGCCCAAACCGCACATACTGTGCGGTTAGAGCCAAACCAATTTGTGTATGTGGTTCTGGCACAGAAAGCCCAACATGCAGTTTTTCATGGGGCTTTGGATTCCTAGGTCTCCTAGGAAGTTTCTACAAGTTGTGTGGGGGTTGGAGTGAGGGGCAGCCTTCATGCAAGTTATCTAATGGACTAATTCAGGTGGGTAAACAGGTAAGCAAGCTTGCTGGTACAGCAGCTGGGTGACGGGAAGAGGGGGTTTATACATGCATTCAATGGATTTGTTAGTGGCCAAAAGATAGCAACATACTAAGGGGGTTTACTCAGGCAAAAAGGGGGGTTGAAGACAACACCAAAGGGGGAGGGGCTTGGTGGAGGTTTAGCTATTGGGACAGTAAATGCTACAGGGCTTGGGGGGTATGGCAATGACTCAAAACAACAAGCTTACGAGGGAGGGGGAACATGCTTGACTTCTACAGCAGTAACAAATAAAAACAGACACTAAAACAGAGATCACATGTATAAAAGAAAAGTCAAACATGAACCTCAGCATTCATTCAACCTAGAAAGGCAAGACTTTTGAATAAGAGAATGAAGGGGACTGCATTCCCACATACTTGCTAAAGGAAATCAGCAAAGCCACAAGTATGCAAAGAAAAAAGCACAAAACCAATGACCCAGCATGCATCTCCATGGCTCCCAACCAGATCTGAACCTAGCTTCCATATTTGCACCAAGACATTCCGAGAAGGGAAAGAGAAGGGGAGTTTATAGGGATACAAAAGAGCATCATGCAGGGGGGAACATGCTCCCCACAAACAACAAAAAAAAAAAAAGACTCAAAACAGTAGCTAAAATGACTCAAAAAAGGGTGATAGACCACCTCTCATTCTCCCATGGAGCCTAACATAATTCTTGTCTTACCTTGGAGATCTTCATGTGGTGAAATGGGGAGCAAGTGCATGCAATATAGACACTTGAACAAAATCACAGCAGGGAGAAAACCCAGCTCAATAACATGCTTGAAATACTCCCATTTTCATATATGTATGATAAAAGTTGGCAAGAGACAATACCTAGTAGTTCTTTAACTCTTGTGCAAGGTGGGAACACCTCCTTGAGACCGGACAGCAGCTGGAACCTCCTCCTTTTGATAGCAGCAGCAGGTACCTCTCCTCTTGGTGGGTTGAAGATGAAGAGGAAGAAGGAAAGGAAAGGGTGGAAACAACTTAGGGTGATGTGGGGAGGTGGTGGAAGCAAGAGGGGTAGAAGAGAGGGGGTTCGGATGTTCTGTGAACAGGGGAGAAGGAGAAGGAACAGTGGAAAAACCCAGCCCCCTGTCCCATGTTCGGATTTTGCTTTTGTATAACACTAGGACAAAACCGCATACTCAGTGCGGTTTGGTCGAAAATGAACAGTAACCGCACATATCATGTGATTTGGTCTAAACCACAGGATATGTGAGGTTTTGGCCCTATCTTTTCAGCAATGATTAGGGGACAAACTCGCACAGGCACATACAAACGAACTGAATTTCGTCCACCGCTTGCGCTGATTGGCTCGTGCTAGCGGTGGCCGAGAAAATCAACTGCACATCATATGCGGTTCCTTCGCAACCGCATATGGTGTGCAGTTGCGGCTTTCTCTCCCTCTTTTTTGGTTGAATTGATGGCTGAGGTGACTCAGCCGCCCACTCGGACGAATTAGACTTCCCGAATTTTTAATATTTCCCATTTATCTTAATTAGTTTAATTAAGATATTAAACTTTTGACTGATTTGCTGCTAAGACTGTTTTGCTCATATCTTCTCCATCTGGGCTCCGATTTCTACAAACTTAATTGCGTTGGAACCGTGTCGAGATGCTCTACCCATTGGGATAGGGTATAGCAATCAATTTGGGCTCAGGAAGAAAGTCACCTTTTGCTCCTTAGGACTTTTACCTGTTTTGCTGTTCTTTAGCACATTTTTTGGTTTGATAAAAATTTGGGTGCTTACAAGACCAATATTGCATTCTTTGTTCTTGAGTCTAAGACAGACCGAAATATACTGATTGCAAACATTTCACCAAACCCGCTCGATGCGAATGCTGCAAAAATGCAGAAAATATTAAGTAATTGATTCTTTGATTAAATAATAATGCAAAAGAATAATTGGGTCGGGTGAAAGAGTGGATGGGGGGGCAACACGAGGACTTCCTAGGAGGTCAACCATCCTAGTACTACTCTCACCCAAGCACACTTAACTATGGAGTTCTGATGGGATCCGGTGCACAAGTGCTGGCATGATCGCACCCTACGAGGGCTACTCACTTTTATTCCCATATACGCTTGCCCCCACACGGCTGTGGGAATACATGAAGCCGCTAGCCTCGTCTTTCCTTGTGAAACAATTATCCCTTTCTTCATATATTTTCCTCCCTGTTTTCCAAAAAATTCTTTCTCTTTTTTATTTTTGTATAAGTTGACTAATATTGCATTATTTGTTCTTGAGTCTAAGATAGAATGAAATATACTGACAGCGAACGTTACGCAGGACTCACTCTATGCGAATGCAGCAAAAGTGCAGAAAATATTCAGTAAAATATTCGTTGATTAAATAATAATGATAAAGAATAATCAGGTCGAGCAAAAAAGTGGATGGGGGTGCAACACGGGGACTTCCTAGGAGGTCACTCATCCTAGTACTACTCTCGCCCAAGCACGCTTAAGTTCGGAGTTCTGATGGGATCCGGTGGACTAGTGCTAGTATGATCACACCCTACGAGGACTTCACGCTTTTATTGCCATATACGCTTGCCCCCACAAGGCTACGGGAATATATTAAGCCGCTTGCCTTGTCATTCCTTGTGAAACAATTATCCTTTTTTTCATATTTTTCTTCCCTTTTTTCCAAAAAATTCTTTTTCCTCTTTTTTTATTTTTGCAGAAGGAGACCAATATTGAATTCTTTGTTCTTGAATCTAAGATAGAACGAAATATACTAACAACGAACGTTACGCGGGACCCGCTCGATACGAATGCTACGAAAGTGCAGAAAATATTAAGTAATTCATTCATTGATTAAATAATAATGCAAAAGAATTATCGAGTCGGGCGAAAAAGTGGATGGGGGAGCAACACGAGGACTTCCCAAGAGGTCAACCATCCTTGTACTACTCTCGCCCAAGCACGCTAAACTTCAAAGTTCTGATGGGATTCGGCGCACTAGTGCTGGTACTATCGCACCCTACGAGGACTGAATGCTTTAATTCCCATATACGCTTGCCCACACATGGCTGCGGGAATACATGAAGCCGCTTGCCTTGTCTTTGCTTGTGAAAATTTTATCCTTTTCTTCGTTTCTTTTTTCCAAAAAATTATATTTCCTTTTTATTTTTATTTTTGTAGAAGGAAACCAATATTTCATTCCTTGTTCTTGAATCTAAGATAGAACGAAATATATTGACAACGAACATTACGCAGGACCCGCTCGTTGCGAATACTGCAAAAGTGCAAAAAAATTAAGTAATTGATTTGTTGTTTAAATAATAATGCAAAAGAATAATCGGGTCGGGTGAAAAGTGGATGGGGGTGCAACACGAGGACTTTTCTGGAGGTCACCCATCCTAATACTACTCTCGCCCAAGCACGCTTAACTTCAGAGTTTTGATGGGATCCAGTGCACTAGTGCTGGTATGATCGCACCCTCGGGACTACACACTTTTATTCCCATATACGCTGGCCCCCACACGGATGCGGGAATTCATGAAGCCGCTTGCTTTGTCTTTCCTTGGTAAACAATTATCCTTTTCTTCATATTTTTCTCCCCTTTTTTCCAAAAAATTCTTTTTCTTCTTCTTTTATTGTTCCAAAAGGTGACTAATATTGCATTCTTTGTTCTTGAATCTAAGATAGAATAAAATATACTGATAGCGAACGTTACGCGGGACCCGCTCGATGCGAATGCAGCAAAAGTGCCGAAAATATTAATTAATTGATTCATCTATTAAATAATAATGCAATATAATAATTGAGTCGGGCGAAAAAGTGGATGGCGGTGCACCACGAGGACTTCCCAGGAGGTCAACCATCCTAGTACTACTCTTGCCCAAGCACGCTTAACTTTGGACTCCTGTTGGGATCGGGTGCACTAGTGCAGGTATGATCGCACCCTACGAGGACTGCACGCTTTTATTCGCATATACGCTTGCCCCCACAAGGCTGCAGGAATAAATGAAGCTGTTTGCCTTGTCTTTCCTTGTGAAACTATTATCCTTTTCTTCCCATTTTTCTTCCGTTTTTTCCAAAAAAAAAATTTCCTTTTATTTTTTATTTTTGCAGAAGGTGACCAATATTGCATTCTTTATTCTTGAGTGTAAGATAGAACGAAATATACTGACAGCGAATGTTACGCGGGACCTGCTCGATGTGAATGCTGCAAAAGTGCAGAAAATATTAACTAATTGATTCATTGATTAAATAATAATGCAAAAGAGTAATCGGGCCGAGAGAAAAAGTTGATGGGGGTGCAACACGAGGACTTCCCAAGAGGTCACCCATCCTAGTACTACTATCGCCCAAGCATGCTTAAATTCGGAGTTATGATGGGATCCGGTGCACTAGTGCTGGTATGATCGCACCCTATGAGGACTGCACGCTTTTATTCCCATATAAACTTTCCCCCACACGGCTACGGGGATACTTCAAGCCACTTGCCTTGTCTTTCCTTGTAAAACAATTATCCTTTTCTTCATATTTTTCTTCCTTTTTTTTCCGGAAAATTCCTTTTCCTCTTTTTTTATTTTTGCAGAAGGAGACCAATATTGCATTCTTTGTTCTTGAATCTAAGATAGAACGAAATATGCTGAAAGCGAACGTTACGCGGGACCCACTCGATGCAAATGCTGCAAAAGTGCCGAAAATATGGAGTAATTGATTCGTTGATTAAATTATAATGCAAAAGGATAATCGGGTCGAGCGAAAAAGTGGATGGCGGTGCAACACGAGGACTTTTCAGGAGGTCAACTATCCTAGTACTACTCTCGCCCAAGCACGCTTAACTTCGAAGTTCTGATGGGATCCGGTGCACTAGTGTTGGTATGATCGCACCCTACGAGGACTGCACACTTTTGTTCCTATAGCTTGCCCCCACACGGCTGTGAGAATACATGAAGCCGCTTGCCTTGTCTTTCCTTGTGAAACAATTATCCTTTTCTTCATACCTTTCTTCCCTTTTTTTCCAAAAAAATCTTTTTCCTCTTTTTTTTTTAATTTTTGCAGAAGGAGGCCAATATTGCATTCTTTGTTCTTGAATCTAAGATAGAACTAAATATACTGACAGCGAACGTTACACGAGACCCGGTCAATGCGAATACTGCAAAAGTGTAGAAAATATTAAGTAATTGATTCGTTGATTAAGTAATAATGCAAGAGAATAATCGGGTCGAGTGAAAAAGTGGATGGGGGTGCAACACAAGGACTTCCCAGGAGGTCACCCATCCTAGTACTACTCTCACCCAAGCACGCTTAATTTTTGAGTTCTGATGGGATCCGGTGCTCTAGTGCTGGCATGATTGCACCTTACGAGGATTGTGCGCTTTTGTTCCCATATACGCTTGCCGCAACACTGCTGCGGGAATACATGTAGCCGCCTGCCCTACCTTTCATTGTGAAACAATTATCCTCATCTTCGTCTATTTCCTCCCTTTTTCCCACTTTTTCTTTTTCCTCTTTTGTTTTTTTAGCAGAAGGAGACCAATATTGCATTCTTTCTTCATGAATCTAAGAGAGTACGAAATATACTTGGAGGGAATGTTGCGCGGGACCCACTCGACGCTGATGCCTGAAAATTGCAGAAAATAATATGTAAATGATTCGTTGATTAAATAATAATGCGAACAAAAAATCCGGTCAGCCGAATCAGTGGATAGGGGTGCAACAAGAGGACTTCCCAGCCGGTCACCAATCGTTGTACTACTCTCGCCCAGGCACGCTTAACTTCGGAGTTCAGATGGGATCCGGTGCATTAGTGCTGGTATGATCGCACCCTACGCATTTATTCCCATATATGTTTGCTCCCACACTTCTGAGGGAATACATGTAGCCACCCACCCTTCCTTTCATTGTGAAACCATTATCCTGCTCTTCGCCTTTTTCTTTCATTTTTTCCCACTTATTCTTTCCCCTCCCCCCCCCCCCCCCCTTTTTTTTTTTTTTGCAGTAGGAGACCAATATTGCATTCTTTCTTCTTGAATCTTTGAGAGAAAGAAATATACTTATAGGGAACGTTAAGCGGGACCAACTCGATGTGGATGCCGCAAAAGTGCTGAAAAGAATATGTGAATGATTCGTTGATTAAATAATTATGCAAAGAAATAATTAGGTCGGCTGAAAAACTGGATGGGGGTACAAAACGAGGACTTCCCAGGAGGTCACCCATCCTAGTACTACTCTCTCCCAAGCACGCTTAACTGTGGAGTTTGGATGGGATCCGGTGCACTAGTGCTGGTATGATTGCACCTTACGAGGATTGCGCGCTTTTATTCCCACATACGCTTGCCCCCACACTGCATCGGGAATACATGAAGCCGCCTGCCTGGCCTTTCGTCGTGAAACAATTATCCTCCTCTTCGTCTTTTTCTTCCCTTTTTTTCCCATTTATTATTTTTCCACTGTTCTTCTTTTATTTTTTTGGCAGAAGGAAACCAGTATTGCATTCTTTCTTCTTGAATCTTAGAGAGAACAAAATATTCTGACAGGGAACATTACATGGGACCCACTCGATGCAAATGCCGCAAAAGTGCTGAAAAGAATAAGTAAATGATTTGTTGATTAAATGATAATGCAAACAATAATCGAGTCGGCCGAAAAGTGGATGGGTGTGCAGCATGAGGACTTCCCAGGAGGTCACCCATCCTAGTACTACTCTCTCTCAAGCACGCTTAACTTTGGAAATTTGATGGGATCCAATGCACTAGTGCTGGTTTGATCGCACCTTACGAGGACTGCGTGCTTTTATTCCCACATTCTCTTGCCCCCACATTGCTGTGGGAATACATGAAGCTGCCTTTCGTTGTGAAACAATTATCCTCTTCTTCTTCTGTTTCTTCCCTTTTTTCCCACTTATTCTTTTTCCTTTGTTTTTCTTTCTTTTTTTTTTTTTTTTTTTTTTTTTTTTTTTTTTTTTTTTTTTTTTTTGCAGAAGGAGACCAGTATTGCATTCTTTCTTCTTGAATTTAAGAGAGAACAAAATATATTGATAGGGAATGTTACGCGGGACCCGCTCGATGCGGAGGCTGTAACGCCTCGAACTCGGGTCAGTGCAAACCGGCACTCAACCCGAACCCGGTTCGCTACTGTAACAACCCAAGTTCGGTTCAACAACCAACTCCGAGGTGTTACCACGAAGCTGGGGTCAGATACGAACTAAGATTCACAATAATTTTAAAACTAATTAATTACATCAAAGTTCTGGTGGAAAATAAAACAATTCTTTATTCCATTTAATCAATTCAATTTACAATAACATTTGTCTAATCAACATGTGACATTAATACCAATTACAATTTTACCCATCAAATTAAAACCCTATCTTCGCAATCTCTCCAAGCAAACCTGAAAAATAGTGGAAAACGGAGTGAGATTTACATCTCAGCAAGTAGCAGGTGCATGCAATTAGATATAGTCTTATGTAAGCAAATAGTCATGAGGTATGCGATTAATCAACGATAAGGCGATGAGTTCAAATTATCGATGGCAATCCAAATAAAGCGATAAAACAGATAATCACGCATAAATACCAGCAATTAGATGTTATCGAGGTAAAACCAACAAAGCAATAAAACACGTGCCATTGCAGGACTCACAAAGATGATAAGTTTTTGAAATGACACTCAACTAAATGCTATACCACCGTGCGGCTTAAGGGCGAAACTACTAAGACACTCAAGCCCATGAACATCACCTTAGATAGGAGCCGTAGTCATCGACTTATTGCGCACGAACTCAACCGAGTTGGCACGAACCACCAACATGCAGCACCGAAATCAATACATGGAGATGGTCGCTTATCCACATGTACAGGGAATCACCAGCGGAGCACCGGGGTGTCCCTCCAAACATAGGACCCTCCAGAGCAAACTAACTTGCAAGGAAAGTGCACTCGCACATAGGAGTAACTCAACCCAAACGAAGTACCACTTAGCTAACCAGCCAAAACAATGGATCCATATACAGCTAAGCCCACTAAAACAAACCACGATATAACAACATACTGGAGGACACGCTACTGTAGGAGGCATACACACTTTTACCTGTAAAGGATTACACATCTCTACATAGAGGATTACCCATCTCTGCCGTAAAAGCTAGTATCAACTCCACCACAGGAGCCGTATCACCCAACCGTAAAAGAAAAGCAAATAACATCATACCACATACCAATCCATACCCAAATATTCAATTCTAAGAGAAAACCATGATTCAATCCTTAAAAATCCAAATAAAGCCTTTTTTATAATAACATTTGAAATTTCCTAATTATATTCAAAATAAAACTCATGTATCATAAATTCAATAAAAATCAGATTTTATGCAATTCCAGAAAATTAGTATTCACATTTAGAGCCCCAACAAAAGTAATTCAAGTCTTGCTTAGAGTTTTCCTTATTAATCTCTTTATTATATCCAAGTTCTCATATTAATACCTAAGATAGTATTTATTTCAACTTTCTGTATTTATAATTTCCAGCATATTCTACAAACCTAAAATATAGTTTAGAAAGTAATTTTAATCCATAAATACAAGCTAGTATTATTCCCATGTAAAACCCCGATATTTTTCTACATGATTTTATTGGAAAAATAAAACTAATAAGGTGTGTGTATGTAGGAATCTTGGTGGACGAGCGTTGCACCAAATCAAGTGTTTCAAAACTCGTCGAGCAGCAAAGTGTATATAAGGTCAGTATAAATACCTAGCGTATTTAAACTCGTAGGGTTTTTCGTTTCGCATACATTGTGTTGAAGGCGATTGCGGCTGGTGATATAGGGTTTTGGGAGAGGAGAAGAAGATTGGGTTTTCCTGCCCATCGAAGTGTTCTGTATTGAGGGTGTCCAGATAAACTCTCGCGAACTGAAGGAGTTTGGGTGCCGATCGACTGGGCGGCGATCGACTGTTGGTGTTGGTTTTGGTTGGTTTTGCTCTACGAGGAGTTGCTGTTGCAAAGACTTGGAAGCGTATAAGGTGAGTAGCATCGTTTTGTTTGTCGTTGGTTTTGGTCTTTGTATTTTACCGAAAGCATGTTCTTAGCCTCTGTTACATCTGTTCGAGTGTGAGTTTGTTTGATGAGTTAAGAAGTCGTGAATTAAAAGTTGGTTAGATTAAGTCCGAAATAGGTCTAAGGGTTTTCTGGTAATGGTAGAAGCATATACGAGTGGTTATAGAGGTCAGAAACACGGCCAGACATGTAGATATGAGATTAACAGAGAGTCGTTTATCGGAGGTAGGATCCGCCGATTTGGCGCCTACCTAGCGCCAAGTGAACTGAGTCGGCACAAGCTAAGTAAATTGTTAACGCCGAGTTCGCGCCTAGCTAGTGCCAATCGCGTGCGAGGCATTTCTTGTTCTCGCTCGTCTCGTGCTCATCTCGCGTCTATTACTTTTAGTCTCGCGCTTAGTACCTTTCGTCCGCGCTAAGTGAAGATTTGGGTGTGCGCTGAGTCCACTCCGACCTCGCGCCCAGCGCCAGAGGTCAGCGCACCCTATGGTAATTGCCAAAACAGGGCTTTTGCTAATCCTAACCAAATTTTGATACTCTGAGACTACAAACCCATACCCAAAAGGCTAGATTAGGATGTATTATATTCGTTCAAACAATTTGGAGAGTATTGAATCACATTATGAGTAGTTCTACAAACTGTCGAAAGGTGAGTTTAAGGAATTTAAGTAGGTTATTGCTATTCATGATCCTATAAGTAAATGAGCCACTTTGGTTATATATTTTATCTGTTTCCTGCTTTTGAAATTGTATAAATCTATTTTGTTCAATATCAAAGGACTAAAAAGTATTGAAATGTTTTGTGTGAGTAAGAGGAATTTTATTGCATGAGTTGTTGTTGAGAGGTTGGGAAACTTCTAAATTTGTATGAGTTGATGTTTTGGTTGGAACAACTTGTGATGAGTGTATTGGGATACACAGGATTTGAAATCAGTGTGGGTTTACTGTTTTGCCAATGCGGAGTTTTATGTGGTTATTAATCAGTTTTGGGTTTAGCTTCCCTTGGATCCACGTTAAGCTTAGTAATGTGATGGTATTTGTTTGTTGGTGTAATTGCATGGCCTTGTGTGTTGCCACGACCAGTGTAGAGCAGCCAGATACCCTGAGTAGGCCTGGTTGTTAGTGTCGATACCCGGAGTAGGCCGGCATTGGATGACGATACCCTGAGTAGGCCGGAACTGTGTACATGGAGGTGTGGAGTGTCTCCTTGGCATGTAAATGTACCAATTTAAGCAATATGCATGACATTGACCTTTCATTGATTTATCGGTACTATGGTTGTATATTTGTTGGTTATTTATCGAAGCATGTTTCTAACTGCGTTAAACTATTTCTGCATGCATGTGCTACTCGCTGAGATATTCGTATCTCATTCCTCGTTGTTGTTTTGTTTTTCAAATAGTCATGGTGAGGCGCCTACTGGGGGTAGATCCAACTGACACCTATAGAGAGGAGGATTATTACTACAATCCATAGACTAGTAGGTTTATTTTAGATTTAAACTCTGATTCATTTGATTTTTCGGAAATGTAATAAGGTAGTTGTTTGGAACCATTTGTTTCTACTTGAAGATTTTATTAGATTTCTTAGATAAGAATTTATTTGTGCACTCTGATATGATATAAATTGTGTGATTATCCAGCAATCACTTTTATTTGGATCCTTACCTAACCCTCTGTGAGACGTGTTATATCTTTAATGAACAACACGGATCCGGGGCGTTACATCCCATTGTTGTTACCTTCAATTTAGTCCCTTTCATATTCTATCCTATCCTTAGAACCTCCAATTACTTGGTTATTTACAAAATATAATTTTATAAATTGCTATACTTTAATTAGGTCTTTATAAAGATGCTAGTATGCTTAACTTATCAGAAAAATTATTGGATATTTATTCGTATCACAAAAATCCTCAAAATCTGCAATTTCTGCATAAAGCGCCTACCCTGGTAAGCTGGGCGGTCCTAGGCGCTTGTACAAAATTTCAATTTAAAAATTCCATGTTTACCAAGTTCGGATTTTTAGGCTTTTGCTATAAGTTTCATTGGTCTAAATTAATCTACTAACATTCTAAATCATATCTAAAGCCCTCTAGATTAATTTGTTTCAATTAAATACCATCCTACGATTATTTGTATGATCAAACTAAGTTTTTTTCATTACTTTAACAAATCCTTCAAGAATACAAAATCCTATAATATAAAACATTTGATTCGATGTAAATCCAGTTTCGACTAATCCATTAAAACCATATTAAACCATAGAAAACGAAACCATGTAGTTCCTCCAATTTTCAAGGGTTACTACTTGCCTCATACACTAAAAATCCATCTTCCTTTGAAGTTTCTAATTCTGGACCCAACATCTGCTCCCAAACGCACCAACCTAGAGTTCTTCAATTCAAATCTCTACTGTTCACATTGTAGATCCATTAGTGAAGATCAAAACCTCCAAATTTGAAGTCGATCCACAGTACGGATTTTTCCCGATCCTGATTTGATGGAAACTGGTCGGACAGCTCCAGCAACCTTCTTCTTCTCTTCTTCCTCCTCTTTTCTCTCATTATTTTACCCATGAAAATTCTTTTTTTTTCTCCTCTTTCTTTTCTATTTATACTAGGCTATTGATAAGTCATGAAAATACCACATTATAGCACATTAATTCAATGACTTATCTGGTTTTATTTCATATTTAATTCCCAATTTTACTTAGAAATTGTCAAAATCTTTCATCTCTACATATTATTTTCATTGTCTAAATTATGCCTAATTTCTTGATGTAGAGATACTCTTGGTGATTATAGAAGTCAAGGTTCAAACGGCGTAACAATCGGAGTCAAATTGTAGAAGTTATCACCA
Source organism: Buxus sempervirens (assembly GCA_947561395.2). NCBI lineage: Eukaryota > Viridiplantae > Streptophyta > Magnoliopsida > Buxales > Buxaceae > Buxus > Buxus sempervirens. Next base: position 32,880,606 of record OX387193.1, read on the forward strand.
GCGTTCGCTGGCCGTTCGCCTGCCGTTCGAACGTTGGTGTTCTGCAGAGAAACCCGAGAGTAGCGTTCGCTGGCCGTTCGCCTGCCGTTCGAACGTTGGTGTTCTGCAGAGAAACCCGAGAGTAGCGTTCGCTGGCCGTTCGCCTGCCGTTCGAACGTTGGTGATCCACAGAGAAACCCGAGAGCAGCGTGCGCTGAACGTTCGCCTGCCGTTCGAACGTTGGTGAAAAATAGAGAAATTATGAGTGGCGTTCGCTGACCGTTCGATGAACGTTCGAACAAGAGATAAAGAAACAAGTTTTTGACTTGAGCGTTCGACCCGCGTTTGATGATCGTTCGAACGATCAAGTAGTAAATCCTGTTATAAAATTCCGAACTTTGAGGATTTGTTTCCTTTTTCTTGGGGATCTTCTTCTAGTCTTTAGGAGGATTTTTAGGGGTTTCTAATAAAGAAGATTAGGTCGTTTTTGGACTTGAAAATCGTGGATATACAAGGAAAGGAAGTTCTCTCTTCCTTAGGAGTCTAAAAAGGCAAGTTTCTAATTTTCTCTTCAAGGGATTTCTGGGAAAGTTTGGAGATATAAAAAGGAGGAGCTTGAACGTGAAGAGGAGAATTGAGGCTGGGAACGTGAGGAAGAACCAGAGGAACGTGGGAGATCAAAGCTTGGACTCCATTAGTTTACTTCTTCTCTTTTCTTCTCTTTTTAAATATACTCTGTTTTTAATGGTTATTCCTAGTTCAGTCATGAACTAATTTCTTTTTCTAAGGCTTTGATGTAGTCTAAACATGATGTTTTATTTCTGAATATTATTGCTAATGGATTTGTGATTCACTATTTGAGTATTTTATTATTGTGCTTAACCCAATTGAGTATTTGATCACCATTCAATTGTATTTGATAATTGTATTGAGACCGAGAGGAGATATACAATTTTAGTTCCTATGATAAAATACCATACTCTACATGTTGATAGAGATATTGGCATGGTTTATGTAGCTTTGTGTTTTGACATGAAAATCTACAGATCTTAATGTGCCTTGTTGCTTTTAAATTCACATAGAGATATAGTGAGTTATCGTGGGAAGGTAAGTTCGTTGGTGCTCGAGAGAGACCATTGGATAGAATAGGGATTTTCGCTTTCAAATTGGATTATAACATTCATTAGCATGAGTATTCAAGAATTAATTCAGATTTGTTTATGATGAAATCAAATGCCTTAGTATTTTAAATCTCTTATTAAATCTAAATCTTATATTTTCTTAGGTGATAATTTTAATTGTTAGTTAAATACTCATCTCAATCTTTGATTATTCAAATAGAATTTAGGATAGCAATTTCAGTATTTAGTAGCTACCATTCCCTGTGGGTTCGACACTCTATTTCATCACTTTATTACTTGTTACGAATTCGTGCACTTGCGAAAAAGTACATCAAGTTTTTGGCGCCGTTGCCGGTGATTGATTTGTTCACTAATATTGATACTATCTATTCTCAGTTTTAATTTGGATTTTTAATTTTTATTTCAGGTCTTGTGTATGCGACACTCTAGAAGTGCTGAAATCTTTCCTTGTGATCCCGAAATTGATCGTACCTTTAGGCGGTTGAACAAGGAGAAGAGGCAAGTTTTGAATAACTCTCCAGTTGGAATGGCAAATCAAATTGAAGAAGAGGAGAACAATAGGGCTTTGAGAGACTATGCCATGCCATTAGTCACCGGGGCTCACACAAGCATTAGAAGGCCAGCAATACAAGCCAACAATTTTGAGATAAAGCCAGCCATCATTCAAATGATCCAATCAACCGTGCAATTCAGTGGCATGCCGAATGATGATCCCAATGCTCATATTGCAAATTTTCTGGAAATTTGTGATACCTTCAAGCACAATGGAGTCTCTGATGATGCAATAAGGTTGAGGCTCTTTCCTTTCTCTTTAAGAGATAAGGCAAAAGGTTGGTTAAATTCCCTTCCACCAATGACCATCACTACGTGGGATGGTTTGGCTCAGAAATTTTTGGCAAAATTTTTTCCTCCATCAAAAACTGCTAAGATGAGGAATGATATCACTACCTTTGCTCAATTCGACATGGAGTCACTATATGAAGCATGGGAAAGATATAAGGACTTGCTCAGAAGATGTCCTCACCATGGTTTACCCAATTGGTTGCAAGTCCAAACTTTCTATAATGGATTGAGTCCAAATACACGGACAATTGTGGATGCCGCAGCGGGTGGAGCATTGATGGGGAAGCCTTATGAAGAAGCATACAATTTACTTGAGGAAATGGCCTCAAATAACTATCAATGGCCATCAAATCGTTTGGGACCAAGAAGAATTCAGGGAGTTCATGAAATTGATGCATTAAATTCTTTAACTTCTCAAGTTGCTTTGTTGACAAAGAAAGTAGATAATATTAATGTGAATGCTGTTCAATCTACTCACTTTGTTTGTGAAATTTGTGCAGGGAATCATTCAAGTGTTGAATGTCAAGTTGGAAACTCTTTTGCCATGGGTGCATCCGACCAAGCCAATTATGTCTCCAATTTTCAACGCCCAAATAATCCCTATTCAAATACTTACAATCCCGGATGGCGAAATCATCCAAATTTTTCTTGGAGTGGTCCTCAGAATTTCAACAAGCAACCTCCCGGGTTCCAACAGCAAGAAAAGAAGCCAAATATGGAGGAATTGCTTACCAAGTTCATGCAAGACACTTCAGGATTCATGCAAGAAGCAAGGACTACTTTCCGGAACCAAGATGCTAGCATCCGGAACCTTGAGCACCAGATGGGGCAATTTTCAAAGCAATTGGCAGAAAGATCTCAAGGGTCCCTCCCAAGTGATACCATTACCAATCCCAGAGAACATGCTAAAGCCATCACCCTAAGGAGTGGGAAAAATCTGGAAACTCAGCAAGAAGCTAGAAAAGAAGATGAAGAAGAGGAAAAAGAGAAGCACAAAGAAAATACAAAAACAGATTTGCTTTTTAAAACTCCTCCTCCTTATGTTCCTCCTATTCCTTTTCCACAAAGATTGAGGAAAAATAAGTTGGACAAGCAATTTTCTAAGTTTCTAGATATTTTTAAGAAATTGCATATTAACATCCCTTTTGCAGATGCATTGGAGCAAATGCCTACTTATGCCAAGTTCATGAAGGAGATGTTGTCTAACAAGAGAAAATGGGAGGAGCATGAAACGATGATGCTAACCGAGGAATGTACAGCAATCTTGCAAAATAAACTTCCACAAAAGCTAAAAGATCCAGGGAGTTTTACTATTCCTTGCACAATTGGAAATTCTCATTTCAATAAAGCTTTATGTGATCTAGGAGCAAGTATAAATCTAATGCCTTATTCTGTTTTCCAGAAATTGGGGATTGGTGAAGCGAAGGCAACAACCGTATCTCTCCAACTGGCGGATCGATCAATCAAATACCCAAGAGGTATCATAGAAGATGTTCTTGTTAAAGTTGACAAGTTCATTTTTCCTGCAGATTTCATTGTATTGGACATGGAGGAAGACAGAGAAATTCCACTCATCCTAGGCCGACCATTCTTAGCTACGGGAAGAACTCTTATTGATGTCCAACAAGGGAAGCTTATACTTAGAGTGCAAGAGGAACAGATCGTGTTTGATGTGTTCAAAGCTATGAAGCATCCCTCCACAAGTGATTCATGTTTTCAGATTGATACCATCAGCAAGTTGGTATCAGATACCTTCAATGACAATAATCCAACGGAACCACTAGAAGCATGCATTACCAAATCAGGGAGTATTTCTTCTAAAGACATAAACATTAGAGATTATGCACTCTATTTGGAGGCTTCACCACAGTACACTCATAAGAAGAAGCCGAATTTTGAAGATCTTCATAAGAAAGAAGATCCCCCAAAGAATTTACTGATTTCTGATCCTCCCAAGCTTGAGCTTAAAACTCTACCTTCTCATTTAAAATATGTTTATTTAGGAGTTGAAAATTCTTTTCCAGTAATTATCTCTTCCTCTTTGACAGGTCTTGAAGAAGAGAAACTACTTCGGGTGTTAAGAGCTCACAAATCAGCATTGGGTTGGTCAATAGCCGATATAAAGGGGATTAGTGCTTCAATTTGCATGCACAAAATCCTTATGGAGGAAAGCCACAAGACCACGGTACAACCACAAAGAAGGCTAAATCCAAACATGCAAGAAGTGGTAAGGTCTGAGGTTCTCAAGTTGCTGGACGCAGGTATTATCTATCCAATTTCTGATAGTTCATGGGTAAGTCCGGTTCAAGTAGTACCAAAGAAAGGTGGTATTACAGTTGTTAGGAATGAAACCAATGAGCTTATTCCAACAAGAACAGTAACAGGTTGGAGGGTGTGCATAGATTATAGGAAACTCAATGATGCCACTCGAAAAGACCACTTTCCTCTCCCTTTTATTGATCAAATGTTGGAAAGACTTGCTGGTCATGCTTATTACTGTTTTCTTGATGGATACTCAGGGTACAACCAAATCCAAATTGCACCAGAAGATCAAGAGAAGACTACTTTCACTTGCCCTTATGGAACATTTGCCTATAAGAGGATGCCTTTTGGTTTGTGCAATGCTCCAGCCACTTTTCAGCGATGCATGATGGCAATATTTTCTGACATGGTGGAAAAATTTCTGGAAATTTTCATGGATGATTTCTCTGTTTTTGGTTTCTCTTTTGATGCTTGTTTGAATCATTTATCTATGGTATTGACAAGATGTGAAGAAACTAACCTTGTTTTAAATTGGGAAAAATGCCACTTCATGGTACAGGAAGGAATAGTGCTTGGTCATAGGATCTCATCCAAAGGGATCGAAGTGGATAAAGCCAAGGTGGAGGTTATTGAAAAATTACCTCCACCCACAACAGTCAAGGGTGTGCGGAGTTTTCTAGGGCATGCGGGGTTTTACCGTCGTTTTATTAAAGATTTTTCTAAGATCACTAAACCCCTTTGTAGCTTGTTGGTCAAGGATACACCCTTTATTTTTTCAAAAGACTGTTTGCATGCTTTTGAGCTTTTGAAGGAAAAACTGATTTCATCCCCAATAATTTGTGCTCCAGATTGGGAGCTACCTTTTGAGTTGATGTGTGATGCTAGTGACTATGCTTTAGGAGCTGTTTTAGGACAGCGGAAAAATAAATTATTGCATGTTATTTACTATGCTAGTAGGACCTTGAATGATGCTCAACTCAATTATGCTACAACTGAAAAAGAATTATTGGCTGTAGTTTTTGCTTTTGATAAATTTAGATCTTATTTGATTGGCTCCAAGGTTATTGTATATACTGACCATTCAGCTCTCAAATACTTGCTTGCCAAAAAGGAAGCAAAACCAAGGCTATGTCGGTGGATTCTACTTTTGCAAGAGTTCGACTTGGAAATCAAAGACAAGAAGGGAACCGAGAACCAAGTAGCTGATCATCTCTCTCGACTTGAGCTTGAAGATGAAAAAGCCACCACATCCATCCCAATCAATGAGGTATTTCCAGATGAACAACTTCTTGCCTTTTCATTAATAGAAGTTCCCTGGTATGCAGATTTTGTGAATTACTTGGCTAGCAATGTGGTAAATCCGGAGTTCTCATATCAACAAAAGAAGAAATTCTTTTCGGATGTAAAGCACTACTTTTGGGAAGATCCTTTCCTCTACAAGCATTGCAAAGATCAAATCATTAGGAGATGTGTACCTGAAGAAGAGATGGAGAATATCTTAAAGCATTGTCATTCACTCGAAGTTGGAGGCCATTTTGGACCAAACAAAACTGTTGCCAAGGTGCTACAGTCAGGTTTTTATTGGCCCTCTCTCTTTAAAGATGCTTTTGCTTTTGTTTCATCATGTGATCAATGTCAAAGAAGTGGAAATATTTCCAGAAAAAATGAAATGCCATTAAACAATAATCTTGTTGTTGAATTATTTGATGTTTGGGGCATTGATTTTATGGGACCATTCCCTTCATCTTTCTCAAATCAATACATTTTAGTTGCTGTTGATTATGTTTCCAAATGGGTAGAGGCAGTAGCCCTCCCTACAAATGATTCTAAAGTTGTGTTGAATTTTTTGAGAAAACAGATTTTTACCAGGTTTGGCACTCCAAGAGCAATCATTAGTGATGGGGGAAAACACTTTTGCAATCAACACTTTGAGGCACTCTTACGGAAATATGGAGTTACACATAGAGTTGCCACTCCTTATCATCCCCAAACAAGTGGTCAAGTTGAGGTTTCCAACCGGGAACTGAAGCGCATATTGGAAAAGACAGTTAACTCATCCCGCAAGGATTGGTCAAAGAAGCTTGATGATGCATTGTGGGCATACCGGACTGCTTTCAAAACACCAATTGGAATGTCTCCATACCGACTTGTTTATGGAAAAGCTTGTCATCTCCCGGTGGAATTAGAGCACAAGACCTACTGGGCAATGAAGACTTTAAATTTTGATCTTGGGACTGCTGGAGAGAAGAGGCTTCTACAGCTAAATGAGATGGATGAATTTCGGCTTGATGCTTATGAGAATGCTCGAATTTACAAGGACAGAACAAAAATCTGGCATGATAAGCATATTCAACAAAAGGAGTTTCTAGTGGGCCAGAAAGTCTTACTCTACAACTCTAGGCTGAGATTATTTCCGGGAAAGCTTCGTTCTCGTTGGTCTGGCCCTTTTACTGTGGTAAAATTTTACCCCCATGGAGCTGTAGAGATTCATCATGCCACAAAAGGCACTTTCAAGGTCAATGGTCAGAGATTAAAGCCTTATGTTGATGAGGACTTCAAGAACTACAAGTCTTCCTATTTGCTCCACCCATCAACATAAAAGATGGTTTTCAGTCAAGCTAATGACTATAACCAAGCGCTTCTTGGGAGGCAACCCAAGTGTTTTTCATTTTAGTTTTTCTTTCATTTTTACTCATAAAATTTTTTTTAATTTTTCAGGTTCTTGAAGGTTATTCACTGTCATACAAGTCCATCCTACAGTCCATCTCAACATCATAAAATCTGGGGAGTATTTTGCCCTCTTCTCTTTATTTTTCATTCTCCTTTTTGACATTGAAGGCAATGTTAGATTTAAGTTGGGGGGTGTTGTGCTGAAATCTCATGTTTGTTGACCCCTGTTTTGGTGATCTAAAACCCAGATTTTGATTTATAACCTGCTGGTAGGAGAGTTTTATTTGATGTGAATCTCTAGCTCATGCCTTGCAATCTTGATATTCTTGGTTAAGCTTAAATAGTTGAACACATAATCACATGACTAGGAGATCTAAATTTTGGCCTTTATTACTTATCTTTGGATAGTGTGATTTCATTTGTCTCACTTTGAACTTAGCACGAGCACACTAATGCATTATGTGTGGGGTATGAAAACTAAAACCATTAATGGAAGTTTTGATAACTTGAGTTCTGATTGATTGACTTATAGATGGACAACTTTGGCATGATAATTGTGGTATGAGAAAAGAAAAAAAAAATTTCAGAGTAGCAAGCAGTGCTAAGAGATTTTGAGCTCCTTTTTACTGAGTAACCGGGCCTCTTGCCTCACTAAGCACTGAGTGTTCGCGTCAAAAGGTAAAGAGCCTTATATGGTTGATAATGTGGCTAGTTTAGCTTCGTAGCCTTTTTGACTCGAGTTAATAAAACCTGTAGGGGTGTCTTCACACCTAATGCCCTTTGAGCCATCTGGTTCGGGAGTCATTGGTCCAACACTCGATAAAAGGGTCAATTAGAAAGCTTAAGGAAGCTAGACATTGCACAGTCCACATGTTGTGAAGAAAAAAAAATATATAGTCAAAATGTCATGTTTTGGTTGTTTCATCAAAATAAGGAATCCTCTGAATTTGGGTTAGTTGGAACTTTTATAATGGAATTATTTTGAAGCCTCATAATGATGTGTTAGATCACTTTACACCAAAGGCACTTGTGATATTCCACTATCTAAGTATAAGTGTTTAAGCTCATTGTTGATTTCTTAAGAAAGTGAGCATGGAGTTTCAAATTTTAAGTTATCCTTGAATATTAATGATTGTTTTGGGTGTTGCTTTTATGGTCTTTCATAGCATGTGTTTTATTTGTTTTAGTCAGTTTTGCTAGGGACCAGCAAAAAGTAAGTTGGGGGGTGTGATAAGTCATGAAAATACCACATTATAGCACATTAATTCAATGACTTATCTGGTTTTATTTCATATTTAATTCCCAATTTTACTTAGAAATTGTCAAAATCTTTCATCTCTACATATTATTTTCATTGTCTAAATTATGCCTAATTTCTTGATGTAGAGATACTCTTGGTGATTATAGAAGTCAAGGTTCAAACGGCGTAACAATCGGAGTCAAATTGTAGAAGTTATCACCAGCGTTCGCTGGCCGTTCGCCTGCCGTTCGAACGTTGGTGTTCTGCAGAGAAACCCGAGAGTAGCGTTCGCTGGCCGTTCGCCTGCCGTTCGAACGTTGGTGTTCTGCAGAGAAACCCGAGAGTAGCGTTCGCTGGCCGTTCGCCTGCCGTTCGAACGTTGGTGATCCACAGAGAAACCCGAGAGCAGCGTGCGCTGAACGTTCGCCTGCCGTTCGAACGTTGGTGAAAAATAGAGAAATTATGAGTGGCGTTCGCTGACCGTTCGATGAACGTTCGAACAAGAGATAAAGAAACAACTTTTTGACTTGAGCGTTCGACCCGCGTTTGATGACCGTTCGAACGATCAAGTAGTAAATCCTGTTATAAAATTCCGAACTTTGAGGATTTGTTTCCTTTTTCTTGGGGATCTTCTTCTAGTCTTTAGGAGGATTTTTAGGGGTTTCTAATAAAGAAGATTAGGTCGTTTTTGGACTTGAAAATCGTGGATATACAAGGAAAGGAAGTTCTCTCTTCCTTAGGAGTCTAAAAAGGCAAGTTTCTAATTTTCTCTTCAAGGGATTTCTGGGAAAGTTTGGAGATATAAAAAGGAGGAGCTTGAACGTGAAGAGGAGAATTGAGGCTGGGAACGTGAGGAAGAACCAGAGGAACGTGGGAGATCAAAGCTTGGACTCCATTAGTTTACTTCTTCTCTTTTCTTCTCTTTTTAAATATACTCTGTTTTTAATGGTTATTCCTAGTTCAGTCATGAACTAATTTCTTTTTCTAAGGCTTTGATGTAGTCTAAACATGATGTTTTATTTCTGAATATTATTGCTAATGGATTTGTGATTCACTATTTGAGTATTTTATTATTGTGCTTAACCCAATTGAGTATTTGATCACCATTCAATTGTATTTGATAATTGTATTGAGACCGAGAGGAGATATACAATTTTAGTTCCTATGATAAAATACCATACTCTACATGTTGATAGAGATATTGGCATGGTTTATGTAGCTTTGTGTTTTGACATGAAAATCTACAGATCTTAATGTGCCTTGTTGCTTTTAAATTCACATAGAGATATAGTGAGTTATCGTGGGAAGGTAAGTTCGTTGGTGCTCGAGAGAGACCATTGGATAGAATAGGGATTTTCGCTTTCAAATTGGATTATAACATTCATTAGCATGAGTATTCAAGAATTAATTCAGATTTGTTTATGATGAAATCAAATGCCTTAGTATTTTAAATCTCTTATTAAATCTAAATCTTATATTTTCTTAGGTGATAATTTTAATTGTTAGTTAAATACTCATCTCAATCTTTGATTATTCAAATAGAATTTAGGATAGCAATTTCAGTATTTAGTAGCTACCATTCCCTGTGGGTTCGACACTCTATTTCATCACTTTATTACTTGTTACGAATTCGTGCACTTGCGAAAAAGTACATCAGCTATAAGAGTCCTAAACCAACCCTAATAGGTTCCATTAATTGGGTTAACCCAACCCTATGATGGTCTAGTTAAAGTCTAACACCTTCTAATTAATTACTACTTTTTCTCCACCTTATATTTTTCTACTAAAACAATACTAATCAAATCTCTTATTATCTAAAACTCCTTACAGCCTAATTTCGTGCCTAACACTCTCTTAAATCCTAAATATCACCTAAAACCCAAATTAAGTTACTTTTCTCCCAATTAAGACCCGAATTTACCTAATTACCCTTTTCCCACTTTATGCCTTAATTATCACTATTTTATTTCTAACTTGACTTAATAAATTACTTCCCTCTATTTTCTAACCTTAATTATCATTTAATGATTTATTTCATAAATTACCCTTTATGAAAATTACCAAAACACCCGTTTACCCTTTTTGGCTAATTTCCTTAAAAGTTCTTCTTTATTTACAACTTATTACCTATTTGAATTATTTATCCTCTAAATCTTCATTTTTTATTTTAATTATAACTTAACTCATATTTTCTTTTATTTATATATTTATTTATTTATTAGGTGAAAATTCGGGGTCTTACAGATGTCGCAAAAGTGCAGAAAAGAATAAGTAAACGATTCGTTGATTAAATAATAACGCAAACCAATAATTAGGTCGGTCGAAAAAGTGGATGGGGGTGCAACATGAGGACTTCCTAGGAGGTCACCCATCCTAGTACTACTTTCTCCCAAGCACGCTTAACTTCGGAGTTTTGATGGGATCTGTTGCGCTAGTGCTAGTATAATCGCACACTACGAGGATTGCGCGCTTTTATTCCCACATACACTTGCCCCCACACTACTGCAGGAATACATGAAGCCGCCTGCCCTACCTTTCATTGTGAAACAATTATCCTCTTCTTCGTCTTTTTCTTCCCTTCTTTTCCCTCATATTCTTTTTCCTTTGTTTTTTTATCAGAAGGAGGCCAATATTTCATTCTTTCTTCTTGAATCTAAGAGAGAATGAAATATACTGATAGGGAACATTACGCGGGACCCGCTCGTTGCAAATACCACAAAAGTGCATAAAAGAATAAGTAAATGATTTGTTGATTAAATAATAATGCAAACCAATAATCGGGTCAGCCGAAAAAGTGTATGGGGTTGCAAAAGGAGGACTTCCTCGGAGTTCATCCATCCTAGTACTACTCTTGCCCAGGCACGCTTTGTAATGCCCCAGATCTGAGTTACGTAGTATATCCGTAACTCATACCCGAAGTGTTAACTAAAATCTACAGGATCAACAAGGTATAGGAAAACATGAAATATTCAATGTAATTCATCAATACATGATATAAAGGTTCACTACTAATCCCAATCACCATCCAAAATGAAACAACAATATCCAAGAATACAACTCACAATATCCAAAATAGAATCTGAACAACTATAATAAAAGCCTCAACTCGACGTAGAAATCCTCCTCCCGATACTCCAAATAGTCTGCCGGAATATCAGCACCCACGGTATCATCCTCACCGAGATTTGAAAACAAAAACAAAACGATGAGATACGAATATCTCAGCAAGTAGCATATGCATGCAAAGAAATACATTTATAACAGTTCTAAATCATGCATAGGTTACAATCATTTAATTTCACGATTAACCTCGGTTAATCCGGCTAATCCCGAAATATAGCGACAATCACATTCGATATCAATATCAGATTTGGAAAACGTAATATAGTGGGACTCATGAAGTTTGTCTATTTTGTGTGGCTAAGCACTAGTGTTCCAAACAATCCAGTTGAAAACACTGCAACAGCTCGAAGATCCAAATCATCACCCTCATGGTGGAAATACTCATGTGACCTCACTCTCATGGTGGAAACGGAGTTGCTGCAAGACTTACCTCATGAAAGGCCTCTCCATCATGGAGGAAACACACTAAGGAACTCTAGACTTAAATCCAAACAAGATGTACAAAATCCATTTACTAACTAGACTGTGGATCAATCCACACTAAGTCTCGCCCATAGTAACATTGACAAACTTTTCATACTATTTGCAGATTCAATGTGAAATCATGCTCAATGTAAAGGAAGTCATTTTATAGCTAACAATACCAAATTCAGTTTCAAATAATCACTGAAGTCATCAAACAGTGAAATTTCCAAACAATCGGCACAACCGGTAAAAGTTACTATACAAATTAACCAAAATGATAACCATCAATATACTAAGAAGAAAATTCAAATACTTTTCCAATCAGGATAGAACTTCAGATAATTCACAAGAGATAAAAGAAATCAGATAATTCAATAAGAGCTTTAAATCAGTCCAAAAATTATTCGGATAACCACTTTAGATCACAAGACTTACTTTTGCTAACCTCTTCATGTAGATTTCCACTCATGAATGCTAATTGATCTTGAATTAACTCATTTGGAAAGGTAAAACAAGCTAAAACTTAAAATATACACATTTGTCTAAACGGCCGCACATTTCGTAACATATAAAGGGGCTAACCTTGGGCGCCTAGGCTGTCCTGGGCGTCGAGATATTTTTTTTTCACCGAAATTGAATGGGCGCTAACCCTAGGGAGGTTAGCAGCCATGGGCGCCCCTGAGCGCCCAGCATGTTTCTCACTCAAACACTTCTCCAACTTGCAGCAAATGAAAAATCTTATGGTCTAAACCAAATTCTTCCATCCGAAACATGTTTAACATCATGAAAATCATCTAAATAACACCACTACACCAACTCGAATTTAATCTATTCAAGATTAATAAAACTCATAGATCAAACGCCCATTCATGAACAGAAAACAACATTTCGTTTAATTCAATTCTAACCCTTTGGATAATCACAAAACCATACTAAAACATGATTTTAGAAGTTGCTACTTGCCTGAATTTCGCTGGAATCCAACTTCAACAGAAAGGCAATGGCCGAACAACTCCTAAATGCCTGAACTCCTTCTAACAAACTGAAACTTTTGCAAAAACTTCAAATTAAAATCTGATCTAATTTCTCCACTGATACCTTAATAAAACCTGATTAAATTCAACTAAATTTATCATCAAATTAGTCTTACCTGATTTGAACTATGCTCTGGATGAATTCTGATCTAATGATCAAACAAAATCTCCTCAATGAACAGAGTTTCTCTTCCACTCCGGTTCTTTAGCTCTAACCAATTCAACTCACCTCCATAGATCAAATTTTCTCTTCTCCAATTCAGCTTCTGATGCTTAGAATTCTCCAGCGATGAATAGTCGAACCCGATCGTGCGCGCGGAGAAACAATTTATATTTGCGCTAAAAAACTCTTCAACTCCCTCTTCATGATCCACTGTAGTGCAACTCCACCAAAAATTTTACACCATCACCCTATCAACCTTTGATTTACTGATTTGCCATCCTAACCAAATACAATACCATTTATTTATATCTAATAAAATTCCCTGAATAATATTATTGACTATTGGAACCATAACATAAGATCACTTACCCAACTTTACATAATCTCCAATTTTTGAAATACCCAAAATGCCCTTGGGCATCGCGCACCTGAAAATCCACCAAAAATATTTATCAGAATTTACTAATTATTCTCTCCAATATAAACTCTAAAAATCTGGGGTTTTACATCCTCCCCCCTACAAATAAATTTTGTCCTTGAAATTTTTACCTCATGACAAAATAAATAAATCTGGATATTTCCGCTTCAATTCATACTCTCGCTCCCATGTAGCTTCCTCAGTTGTGTGATTGTGCCATAGGACTTTCACCAAAGGAATCACCTTAGTCCGTAGGACTTGATCACACCGGTCTAAGATCTGAACCGGTCTCTCCTCGTAAGACAAGTCCTCTCGGATAGTCAATGGCTCATAATTGATCACATGACTCGGATCCGAAATATATCACCGGAGCATGGAAATGTGAAACACGTCATGCACTCCCGCCAAGTGAGCTGGTAAGGCTAACTGATAAGCCACTGGATTAACCTACATTCTTAAACGGACCAATGTATCTAGGAGACAATTTTCCTTTCTTCCTAAATCTCATAATACCCTTGGAAGGTGAAATCTTCAGGAATACACTATCTACCACCTCAAATTTCAGCTCACGCCACCTATTATCTCCGTAGCTCTTTTGATGACTCTGTACAGTCAACAGCCACTGCCTGATCAAACCCACCTTCTCAACACTATCCTGCACGATCTGAGGTCCCAAATACTACCTCTCACTGACCTCCTTCCAGCAAACTGGTGATCTACATGCACGGTCATACAAAGCCTCAAATGGTGCCATCTGTATATTGGCCTGGTAGCTGTTATTATAAGCGAACTCTACCAAGTGCAAGTGGCTGCTCCAACTACCACCCCAATCTAGCACAAAACATCACAACATGTCCTCTAATGTCTGTATAGTCCTCTCTGACTGACCGTCTATCTACGGGTGATAACTGGTGGTAAAGCATAACTGAGTACCCATAGACTCCTAAAAACTCCTCCAAAACTGGGATGTAAATCGGGAATCCCTATCTGATACAATGGAGACTGGAACTCCATACAAGTGTACAATCTCCCGGATATACATCTCCACTAAAGCATCCAAAGTCTGGGTAGTACGAATAGGAAGGAAATGGGCTAATTTGGTCAACCGATCTACGATCACCCATATTCCTGCTTCTTCGTAGTGACTGGCAACCCAGATACGAAATCCATAATGATATGCTCCCATTTCCACTCAGGAATAGGCAATGGGTGCAATAACCCTGGAGGTCTACGGTGCTCTGCCTTGACCTGCTGACATACTAGGCATCTGGACACATACTCTGCTATTTCCTTCATCCCAGACCACCAATAAACAGCTTTCAAATTCTTATACATTTTTGTGCTACCTGGATGGACTTCATATCTGGACTTGTGACCCTCCTCTAGAATCACTCTACGAATCTCTGCATCATTTGGTACATAGATCCTACCTCTAAATCTCAACATGCCATCACGGAACTCAAAATCTGTGACAATGTCATCACCATTTTCCACCAACTCCCTAGTGTGCTGCAAACCTGAGTCAGATAATTGCCTCTCTCTAATACGCTGAATCAGATCTGGCTCTGCATGAACTCTGGCTACAATCTTGCCATCCCCCTGTGAAACAAACTCGCCTGGCCTCACCTGGCCAATCCCTGATAGTATCTACCAAGCTGCACTGACTAACCATGAAAGAAGCCAAGGTAGCTATCTGGTCCTCTGAAGTACCTCTACGGCTTAAGGCATCAGCAACTACATTTGCCTTGCCTGGATGGTACTGGAGTGTGAAGTCATAGTCCTTCAAAAGGTTCATCCACCTCCTCCGCCTCATGTTAAGATCTCTTTATGAGAATATGTATCTTAGGCTCTCATGATCAGAGAAGACCTCAAACTGTACCCCATATAAGTAATGCAGCCAAATCTTAAGTGCGAACACTATAGCGGCTAGCTCCAAGTCATGGGTGGGGTAGTTTCTCTCATGAGGACACAACAGACGTGATGCATATGCTACAACTCTCCTCTGTTGCATCAGCACATAGCCTAAAACAACTCGAGATGCATCACAATAGATAGAGAACCCTTCATTCACCGAAGGTATAATCAATACTGGAGCCTCAGTCAATCTCTGTTTCAGCTCCTAGAAGCTCTGCTCACAGCTATCATCCCAACTGAACTTTACTGCCTTCTTAGTCAAATTTGATAAAGAAGCGGCTATTTTGGAGAAATTCTCTATAAACCTCCAATAATAAGCAACCATACCCAAGAAACTACACACCTCAGTCATGGTAGTGGGTCTAGGCCAGTCTGTCACTGCCTGAAACTTAGCTGGGTCCACTGCAACTCCCTCTCCAGAAATGATATACCCAAGAAATGAGATCCTCTGTAGCCAAAACTGACACTTGCTAAATTTGGCATATAAGAGATGATGTCTCAAAGTCTGTAAAACTGTCCTGAGATGCTGGGCATGCTCCTCTCTACTGTGAGAATACACCAGTATATCATCGATAAACACTACCACAAAGTTGTCAAGGTAAGGATGAAATACCCAATTCATAAGTTCCATGAAGACAGCTGGGGCATTAGTCAACCCAAATGGCATGACTAAAAACTCATAATGCCCATATCTAGTACGGAATGCTGTCTTCTCCACATCCTCCGGTGCAACCCTGTAAGTGTGAAAACTCACACTCCTTTTTTTTTTTGGCAAATGTTTGACAAATTATGTCTTCTAATGAAGCTTCAAGATGTGCAGATTAAACAATGAAAATTCAGTGAATTTAGTAAAGAAGAAGAAGTTGATGCCACCACACTGCTACCACGCCGCTACCACCCCGCTGGCAGCGCATAAGGGAATTCGTGTTTTGAAAGAAAGGTTCGTGCACCTGCCGCGTACTCTCCCGCTAGCAGCTCGCTAGCAGCGCGCTTTTAACTGATTCAACTTACTCTGAGCGGGACTTGAGTTCGCCACCAGCCGTCTACATCGATCGCTTCACGACGCCACCAGCGCTCGACGCGATCTGTGTTTTTATTCTTTAAATAGACGTGTTGTAATTTTTAATTGTGACTTTTTTGTTTGGATCATTTGGTTTTCGAATCTTGAGGTGTTTTGAGATTCGATCAAATCTTCTTTAGAGAGTCGGCGATCGAGTGAGGGGGAGATCTGAGATAGATCGCCTGGAATTGAAGACAGAGGATTCTTCTTCAATTCGGAACTTCATCTGATCGTGTGATCGCCTGGACTGGTGATCGGCCTTGATTGATGCGTAGGTGGATTCCTACTGCATTAGATCGTCTCAGTGGATTCTGAGAGGATTGCTGCGATCTGGATTGATCGTGTCCTGCAGCTTGTGGATTCAAGCTGTGTTGCAGTTCGCGGATTCGAACTGTGGATCACTAGTGAGTGATTGTTTGCGATCTGGACTGATCGTGTTCTGCAGCTTGTGGATTCAAGCTGTGTAGCAGTTCGTGGATTCGAACTGTGGATTGCTGTTGAGTGAGTCAAATTGTAAAGGTTAAGTATGTACTCACTTTGAATTGCTATACAAAGTGTGATCTAGATCTATAGCATGGATTTTGGAAAAGAAGGAGGATCTGCCTCTAGACCTCCTTTATTTGAAGGTAACAATTATTCTTACTGGAAAGCAAGAATGAGAGCTTACCTGAAATCAATCGATGAGCGTGTCTGGCTCTCGGTTTGTAATGGTTATCATCCACCTGCGATCACAACAGAAGTAGGTGTTGTGATCCCTAAACCTCATGATCAGTGGACTAAAACTGAATCTGATCAATGTGGATGGAACAACAAGGCAATGAATGCCTTATTTTGTGCTGTTTGTGTTGAGGAATTCAGGAGAATTTCCTCATGTGAAGTTGCTAAGGAAGCTTGGGACATTCTTGAGGTCACTCATGAAGGAACCTCAGCTGTCAAGCTTTCCAGACTTCAGAGACTTACTACATCTTTCGAAACTTTATATATGAAAGATGATGAGTCTTTTGATGAGTTTTATGCTAAACTCTCAGATATTGTTAATTCTAGTTTTAATCTTGGAGAAAAAATCTCTACATCAAAGGTTATTAGAAAAATATTAAGATCTTTTCCTGAAAGATTCAGACCTAAAGTAACTGCAATACAAGAGGCAAAAGATGTAGATAACATGAGAATTGAAGATCTGGTAGGATCTTTACAGACTTATGAGCTAGATCTGAATATTCCAAAAAAAAAAATAAAGGAATAGCTCTAAAATCTGTAAAATCTGTAAATACTGAAGAATCAGATAATTCTGATGTTGATATGGATGAACTTGTTCTCTTAGCCAAAAAGTTTAAGAAAATGTTTAAAAAGAGACAATCCAATTCTTCATCATCCATGGACAGATCAAATAGGAGATCTGATAAGAAAATGTTTGATCCAAGAAAGGAGAAGAGATTTTCTCAGAATGATGAAGTCCAATGCTACAAATGTAGAGGATTTGGACATGTTGCATCTGATTGTCCCTCAAAGGATAAAAAGAAAAAGACTAATTATCAGGTTACTTGGGATGACAGTAATACTGATAATTCTTCACAATCTGATGAGGATATCTCTGCTAATTTTACTGCTTTCAATTCCTTTTACTCATCCTCTTCATGTAGTTCAATCTCTGGAATTGCAGGAGATAATAAAGAGACTTTATCAGATGATGAAGAAGAACTACAAGAAGCCTACAATCAGCTCTATAAGGAATTCAATAGAGCTCAGAAGAAAGTCAAGAAACTGAGTAAAAAATTGAAGGAATCAGAAACAGAGAAAAATAAAGCTCTTGCAGAAATAGATTCAATAAACCAGAAGTTACTTGAAAGACATGCCAAAGAAGATTTTCTGGTAACTTCTTTAACTGAAAAAACTGAAAAACTAAAAGAAAAGGAAGCTCAGATCTCTGTACTTCAAGGTAAAGTGAGTGAACTTGAGAAAGTTTCAAATTTAAGTAAATCTGATGTTTCAAATGTTTCTGCAGGAAATCCTCAAATTAATGAGGAATCAATTTCAAAGGAAGTTCCTGAAAGCTCAAATTCTGCTGAAAAGAGAATGAGTGTAAGTAATCAAAACATGGAATCTTCACAGAAAATTTCTGCTGGAGAAGTAAGACCAACAGGTAAATCTTCAACTTCTGAGAAATCTAAATCTGTTCAGTTTAGAAAAAACTGACAAGTCTAGAAATGCTGATTTTTCTGAACATAGGTTCATACCTGTATGCCATCACTGCAATAAAAAGGGTCATATAAGACCAAAGTGTTATGCATTGTATGGTTTCCCTGATGGATATTTTGATAATAAGAGAAAGGTAAAACAAAGTCAGTCCCTGGACTTATACAACAGATTTGACTCTCTGTTAAAAATGACTGAAACATTAAATCAGGAAGTCTCAAATCTGTCAAAGAAGCTTTCCTCAAAAACTCAAGTAGTTGATGAAAGTACTTTTCAGAAGACTCCTGAAAAACAGATTTGGGTAAGAAAAGATTCATTAGTTGCTAATGTGGTTCATGTAGCTTTAAAAGCTCATGATGTCAACATGTGGTACTTGGACAGTGGTTGTTCAAGACACATGTGTGGTCATAAAGATATGTTCAGTACCTTTGAAGAATATTTTGGTGGAAGTGTTACATTTGGTGATGGAAGCACTTCCCAAGTTAAAGGTAAAGGAACTGTTACAGGTCCAAATGGAGTTTGCTTAAAGAATGTTCTATTTGTATCTGGCTTGAAGGCAAATCTTATCAGTATTAGCCAATTATGTGATTCCAGATTATTTGTTAATTTTACCAGAAAAGAATGCAAAATATTGGATAAATCTGGTAGAACTGTTCTTGTAGGTGAAAGAACAAGTGATAATTGCTATGGGATTATTGGAAACAATGAGTGCTCTTTAAAATCCTCCATAGGCAATGAAATTGATTTGTGGCATAGAAGACTTGGCCACATTAACTATAGAGATTTGTCAAAAATCTCTAAGTCTGAGCTGGTTAGAGGAATTCCCAAGTTTGGGAAAAATAAAAAGAAAGGAATGTGTGGTCCTTGCAACCAAGGAAAGCAAATCAAAGCCACACACAAGAAAACCAACATTGTAGGAACATCAAGACCATTAGAACTGATTCATATGGATTTAATGGGACCTACAAAGACTGAGAGTCTAGGAGGAAAGAAATATATATTTGTTGCTGTAGATGACTACAGCAGATATACCTGGGTAGACTTTCTAAGAGAAAAATCTGAATGTTTTAACTGTTTTAAACATCTGTGCTGTCAAATTCAAGTTGAAAAGAACTTGCAAATAGGAAAGATTGTTAGAATCAGATCTGACCATGGGACAGAATTTGAGAATCAAATGTTTTCCAATTTCTGTGAAGAACAAGGAATCAAACATGAATTTTCTGCTCCTAAGACCCCACAACAAAATGGAGTTGTGGAAAGGAAGAACAGAGTTTTACAAGAAATGGCTAGAACCATGATGATAGCCAAGAAAATTTCAACAAAATTCTGGGCTGAAGCTATAAACACTGCCTGTTACATTAGTAACAGAGTTTATATCAGATCTGGGTGGAAACAAACTCCCTATGAACTTTGGAAAGGAAAACAGCCAAACTTGAAATATTTCAGAGTATTTGGAAGTAAATGTTATATCTTAAGGGACAGAGAAAATCTAGGAAAATTTGATTCTAGAAGTGATGAAGGAATTTTTCTAGGATATTCTTCTTCTAGTAGAGCATACAGAGTTTTTAATTTGCAAAAATCTGTTGTAATGGAATCTATAAATGTGCTAATTGATGATGAAGGTATTGACAGTGAATTTTTGCAGGCTGTAGATGAAGAGGATGAAATCAGAGATGCTTCCTCAAGCATTGAAGTGGTTCCTCTGACTAGAACTCTCAAAGACCACCCAACTGAGCAAATTGTTGGAAATATTTCAGATGGTGTCAGAACAAGACATCAAGTACATAATGAGGTAAGATTTTCTTCTTATCTCTCTCAATTTGAGCCAAAATCTTATAAACATGCATTGTTAGATGATTCTTGGTTGAATGCTATGCATGAAGAACTGAATCAATTTACTAGAAATAATGTTTGGGAATTGGTTGAAAGACCCTCTGATCTGAATGTGATAGGAACCAAGTGGATTTTTAAGAACAAATCTGATGAGAATGGGATAGTAACCAGAAATAAGGCTAGGCTTGTTGCTCAGGGGTATACTCAAGTAAAAGGAATAGATTTTGATGAAACCTTTGCTCCTGTAGCTAGGTTAGAATCAATCAGATTACTGTTGTCTATTGCATGTTACTTGAAGTTTAAACTGTTTCAAATGGATGTTAAGAGTGCATTCTTGAATGGATATCTGAATGAAGAAGTCTATGTAGAGCAACCTAAAGGATTTGAGGACACAAATCATCCTAAATATGTCTATAAACTGAACAAAGCCTTGTATGGTCTCAAACAAGCTCCTAGAGCTTGGTATGAGAGACTTACCTTCTTTTTACTTGAATCTGGTTTTATGAGAGGAAATGTGGATAAAACTCTCTTTATTCAAAGAGAGTCCAAACATATTTTGATTGCTCAAATCTATGTTGATGACATAGTGTTTGGGTCCACTTCTGAAAATCATGCTCACTCCTTTGCTGATTTAATGAAAAGTGAATTTGAAATGAGTATGATGGGTGAACTGAACTTTTTCTTAGGTCTTTAGATTTATCAATCTCAACAAGGAATTTTTTTCTTTCAAGCAAAATATTCAAGAAATCTTGTTAAGAGATTCAGGTTAACTCATGCTAAACATGCTAGGACTCCTATGAGTACTAGTTTAAAACTTGGAAAAGATGAATCTGGAAAGGTTGTAGACCCTACCCTGTACAGAGGAATGATTGGGAGTCTATTGTACTTAACAGCAAGTAGACCTGATATAAGCTTTAGTGTGGGAGTCTGTGCTAGATATCAGGCTAATCCTAAAGAATCTCATTTGAATACTGTAAAAAGGATTATAAAATATGTTAATGGGACTATTGATCTGGGAATTTGGTTTTCCAAAGAGACAAACCCACATCTTACTGGATACACTGATGCTGATTGGGCTGGGTGTATGGATGACAGAAAAAGCACCTCTGGTGGTTGCTTTTACATGGGAAATAATATCATTGCCTGGTTAAGCAAAAAGCAAAACTGTGTTTCTCTGAGTACTGCTGAAGCTGAGTATATTGCTGCAGGAAGCAGCTGTACTCAACTTATATGGATGAAACAAATGTTATCTGATTATGGGTTAGATCAAGATCAAATGATTCTCTTCTGTGATAATCAAAGTGCCATAAATATCTCTAAGAATCCTGTTCAACACTCAAGGACCAAACATATAGATATCAGGCATCACTTTATAAGAGAGTTGATTGAAGACAAAACTGTTATGATTGAATATATATCTACTGAAAAACAGTTGGCTGACATTTTTACTAAACCTTTAGATCAGAACAGATTTGAAACTCTTAGGAAATCCCTAGGAGTATGCTCTCAAAACTGAAAATCAGGTTTTGTTTTGAGTTAATTTTGATGTAAAATGTCTCACATATCTGTTCAAAATGAATTTGTGTGTTCTTATTACTAAGATCTGTTTTCAGGAAGATTGAGTGTATGCATATTGACAGAAATGTCTTATTTCTAACCAGCAATTTTGTCTGAAACACCTTTACGTATTGAAGCTTATTGTGTGGTAAAGCTTGTGATCTATAGACTATCACCTTTATGAAAAGAAAAGTTTTGGAAATGGCTGCCATAGAGATTAGAGTGAAAGCCACTGTAAATCTCAAAAAGAAAAAGATAAAGAAGGTATATTCTTGGAATGAACTGTAAACTCAGGTTTTTTAAGGGTCAATGCCTTCTTTAAAAAGAAAAGAAAAAGAGATCAGAAAAGGCTACCTATCTCTGATGAGCGAAAGCCACCAAAATGAAGTTGGGATATGTCTATACTTTTCAAGATTGTTTACACTGAAATAGCCTTCTATATGTATGAAGTGTAAAAGTCAAAAATGTTGCTCATTTCTCACAAGCATTGATTCATTAATATGCATATGTGCTTAATATCTTGAAGAAAATTTATAGTATGAGAAACCATGAAGGAAATTTTGCTCCTTGATATGAAATCTACCACATCTGAATTAACTTTGGTAGGTACTTCAAGATCAGTTTTGTGATAAGTACTTCTTAGATTGAATAAGTTGATTATCTGGATGATTTTTGGTTTAGCTAAAACCTCAGCTTTGTGTTTGGAAGTATGAGGCTGTCATGAAGAATAGTTCAAACCTCTTTTATAAATTTCTGCCTTGAATCTGTGTTTTTCTTTGTGTGTGCATGTGCATCTTCTACGTCGCCAGTTGCTCGCTGGCAGCGTACTTTGTTTGCCTATATATAGGTGAAAGTGCGGTCATTTTTTTTTACCCCTGTTCTTTTTCACCCTCTTCGTTTTCCCTCGCCTCTCGCGTCGTGTCCCGGTGCTGCTGTCGCTGTCACCTTCTTCCTTCCTGCCTACTGTTCAGGTAAAAATTTTTTTTTACTATCTTCGTCCTGCTTCTTCATTTTCTGCTTCCTAGTTCTGTAGTTTTTTCTCATTATTCTAAGCTAGGGTTTAGTAGATTTTTCAGCCATTAGGGCTTTCTCGTTTTGTTGGTTGGTTCTGTCTGTTTTCTCTTTCTCTTCCATTTTTTTGTACCATGCCTCTCAAGAGAAAGTCGAGAACTGATTCTCCTTCAACATCGTCTCCTCCTGTGAGGTCTCCTCCTGTGAGGTCTTCTCCTGTTATTTCTTCTCCTCCAGTGAGACCTCCTTCCCCTTCTCATTCTTCTGAACCGTTTGTGGGGAATGGTTTCTCTGATTTCATGCATTCTTCAAGCACAGGCCACTTCTTCTGGAAAGGGCCATTAAGCTTGAGTCTTTTTCTGAATCCCCTTTCTACTCATTGTTTTCGGACAATGGTTGGAAAAAATTTGCTTTACTTGGTGGTTTTGCTTATCATGACCTGGTCCGAGAATTTTACTCTAATCTTCATCATCTCCATCTTGCCAATCAAGGCTCTGTCAAAGCCTATGTCAGGGGAATTTCTTTCGACTTCTCGAAAGAGCTTATTTCCTCTCTTCTTGAACTGCCTCTTGTTGACTCTCCCTCTTTTAACTTTCTTGAGTCACACACTGATCCTCCTATGGAGTCCATCATTCCTTCTCTAATCATTCAGGGTGCTCCCACTTCCATTAAGAATAAGCCCAACTATTTGCCTCATGGCTCTCTTCAAGATCTTCTCCGGATCTTGAACTTGTTTGTGTGTGCTTCTCTTGTTCCTTCTGATCATCACTCAGAGATCTCTCACCATCGGGCAAGACTTCTTCATGCCATCTGGAACAGAGAAAGTATCTGTATTCCTTCCATTATCTTCCATCAGATTCTTCAGTCTCGGAATTTAAAATCCAAGACTGCAGCTCTTCCTTTTGGAATTTTCATCTCTTACATGTGTGTTCATCAGGGGGTACTCCCTGATCCTACTGAATTGATCATTCATCCCCGTCCTCCCATTGCTTCCTCCACTCTGACCCGAAGTAAACGAGCAAGTCCATTTCGGTTTGTGTCTTCTGAACCCTCCTCTTCTCAGTCCTCTCTATCCAGCTCTGATGTTGTGGCTATCATGGAGAAACTGAATTCCATGCAAGCTTCTCAGGAGGCTTTCAATTCAGAGGTTAGGTCTCACATGCTCATGATGAGCATGTTCAAATCCGAAACCCAAGAGAAGCTGGGGCAATTGGCAAAGGATGTTGATTTTACATGTGGAGAAGTACAAAGGGACGTTGCTGCTCAGCAACGTATGCAAAATGAAGCGGATCATTTTCTGGAATGCATTCGGAAGACTCAGCTGGAAATGGATCACAAACTCAGTTGGCTGCACTCCAAATCCCAAGATGCATACAAGCACTACTCAAGGACTTGGGAACCCAAACCACCTTCCAGAAAGGGGGAGAAATTTGGATGATGCTGCTGGAGTTTCTGTTTGCTGCTGGAGTTTCTGTTTCTGTTGATGGTTTGGCTGGGTTGATGCTGATGCTTGCTATTTGCTGCTGGATGCTTGTTGTTTGCTGCTGCCTGTTATTCTTTTTGCTGTGGATATGATGTTTTTTTTATGTTCTGTTCTGAGTGTTTTCTCCTGAATATGGGTGTATAAGGGGAGTGATAAGTAAGGGGGAGAAAATGTTTGTCTTTCTTGAACTTTGTATATGATTCTGTTATCTGTATATCTTTTGTAAATGAATGAAATTCTGGATTTGTCAAAATCATTGTGTCTCTCTTTAACAGTGTGGGTTTAAAATTCTTAAATGGAAATCATCATTAACTGAGGTTGATATTAAACACTGGTGTAAGGTTGTTGTCAGGCATTTACCAAGGGGGAGATTGTAAGTGTGAAAACTCACACTCCTTTTTTTTTGGGCAAATGTTTGACAAATTATGTCTTCTAATGAAGCTTCAAGATGTGCAGATTAAACAATGAAAATTCAGTGAATTTAGTAAAGAAGAAGAAGTTGATGCCACCACACTGCTACCACGCCGCTGCCACCCAGCTGGCAGCGCATAAGGGAATTCGTGTTTTGAAAGAAAGGTTCGTGCACCTGCCGCGTACTCTCCCGCTAGCAGCTCGCTAGCAGCGCGCTTTTAACTGATTCAACTTACTCTGAGCGGGACTTGAGTTCGCCACCAGCCGTCTACATCGATCGCTTCACGACGCCACCAGCGCTCGACGCGATCTGTGTTTTTATTCTTTAAATAGACGTGTTGTAATTTTTAATTGTGACTTTTTTGTTTGGATCATTTGGTTTTCGAATCTTGAGGTGTTTTGAGATTCGATCAAATCTTCTTTAGAGAGTCGGCGATCGAGTGAGGGGGAGATCTGAGATAGATCGCCTGGAATTGAAGACAGAGGATTCTTCTTCAATTCGGAACTTCATCTGATCGTGTGATCGCCTGGACTGGTGATCGGCCTTGATTGATGCATAGGTGGATTCCTACTGCATTGGATCGTCTCAGTGGATTCTGAGAGGATTGCTGCGATCTGGATTGATCGTGTCCTGCAGCTTGTGGATTCAAGCTGTGTTGCAGTTCGTGGATTCGAACTGTGGATCACTGGTGAGTGATTGTTTGCGATCTGGACTGATCGTGTTCTGCAGCTTGTGGATTCAAGCCGTCTAGCAGTTCGTGGATTCGAACTGTGGATTGCTGTTGAGTGAGTCAAATTGTAAAGGTTAAGTATGTACTCCTTTGTAATTGTCTTCTCATTCAATAGTGGATTTTGAAGGGTTAGTCGCCTCATATAGACTCGAGGTTTTTCCTGGATCTGGATCCAGGTTTCCTCGTATAATTCTTTGTGTACTGTTTCCGCATTGTTCAATTCTGAATTGTTATAGATCGTGGACCTATAGAGTAGTCCTCTACTCTTTCAAACCCGCAACTGGTGGTATCTAGATCTGAGGTTAATCTTAGAAAACCACGATGCACCCCTCAACTAGTCAAATAAATCATCTATATGCGGTAATGGATACTTATTCTTAATAGTCAGTTGATTCAACCGATGATAATCGATGCACATTTGCATGGATCCATCTTTCTTCTGCACAAACAAAACCGGGGCACCCCAGGGTGACACACTCGGTCTAATATACCCCTTATCCAGCAACTCATCCACCTGCTTTTTCAGATCTACATACTCTGGCTGAGACATCCTGTATGGTGGTCTAGACACTGGTGTCGTGCTAGGTAGAAGTCGAATCCGAAAATCGACCTCCCTAGGTGGTGGCAATCCTGGCAAGTCGTCAGAGAATACATCCGTGTACTCACAGACCACGAGCACATAAGATATAGTAGGGGTATCTTCCTTCGGCTCCTCTGACACAATAGAAGCTACTAACTCCACTCTACTGGACAACCCCTCACATCGGAAACAAAACACTAGCTGATCTAGCTGACTAACTGTAATAGTGCCTCTGAAACAGTCAATACTAATGTGATGTCTAAACAGCCAATCAATACCCAGTATCACATCAAATTCCCCAAATTCCAATGCTATCAAATCCCCAGGCAACTCCAACGATCCTAGTCTAATCAGACAATCTCTATATACATTCTGGACTCTAGTAGTCTCTCCCAGTGGTGTGTGCACAGTTAATGATGTAGCCAATATATCAGGTAATAATCCAATCCGACCAGCACACCATGGAGTAATAAAGGAAAGAGATGCTCCGGAATCAAACAAACAAATAACAAATCTCCCGGAAATGTAAATAATACCTCCAACCAACTGCAGGGCATCTTGCTGCTCCTCCTCCTAAGCACCAACAGCAAACACCCGTGTCTGCTGTCCCTGAGCTACTAGTGCAAGCTGCCTCTGTCCAGCTCTGGATGCTATCCCTCTGCCTCGTGGAGCTCTATTTGGCTGCCTCTGCCCAGTAGGTGCTGGTGGTACCGGCCTCTCATCATTAGGCCTCTACCCCTGGAAACGATAAGGTGTAACGTCTCTCTATGGTGCAAATCTAGTCTCAGTCTGCAAAAGCTTATACATAGCCGGGTAAGTGCACTCTGCTACACGATGTCCCCTCTGGTCACACCAAAAACAAGCACCAGGTGGGGCAAAACATGGCCCTGGTACATGCCTCCAGCCACAGCTACAACATCCATCTCCCGGCTGCCTATCTCCCTGACCATCTACTCTTGGCCTCTTGTCCCTTCCAGAGACATCCTTCTGCTCAAAACCAGATCTGGTGGGTACACGGGCTCTACTAGACTCAACTTTTCCCCTTTAATGTAACCTCTCTCTGCCCTCCGGACCAACTCATCAAACCGGGTGCACATAAACACTGACACCCGATCCTGTATCTCCGGCCTCAAGCCCTCCTCAAAATGCTGTATCCTCTGCTCCTCATTCGCAACAATATGAGGCGCAAATCTGGATAGCTCCTCAAATTTCACCTCGTACTGGGCTACTGTAAGTCCACCCTGAGAGATATGCATAAACTCTCTCGCCTTACTCAGGCGGAACTCAGCTATGAAGTGTCGGCCATAAAACAGCTCTATGAATTACCCTCGAGCCATCTATACATCCGGGGCCTCCCTCCTCATCACACTCAGCCACCAATGATAGGCCTCCCCCTCCAACATGAAGGTAGCAAGCCTAACTCAGCTGTCCTCTTAACACTGTGTAAGCACCTCATTTTTGCACCCCCGCAAGTGTCGAAAATGAAACTGAAAAGTCAAACCCCGAGGGGACCAAAGTTGACTTTTTAATCAAGTAAAAATCCACCACCATACTTCTTCCCTATGATTAGGAAATTCCGACATGATCATAACCCAACCGAGTTTGCTTAGATCGAGGTCCGGATGAAGAAGATATGAACAGGTCAAACTTAAGGGGGAGCAGAAATTGACTTTCTGCTAAACCCCAGAACAGCTGCCCAAAATTTTCCCAGTGGACAGGTCATCCTAACATGATTCCAACGCAACTGAATTTGCTTGAATTGTAGTCCCGGATAATAAGTTATGAGCAAAACAAGAAACCCAAAAAACTGCCCACGTGGCAAAAACAGCAGAGAAAACAACAGAAAAAGGTGTCTGGGGGCCAAATCCATAAATATCAGGACATTCAAAATATCTGAGGGCATATTTGTAATTGCTTAAGGATGAATCTGTAAATATCAAAAGTTCTAAAATATCTCAGAGATGAATATGTAATTAGCAAGGGATTAATCTGTGAATATCAAATTGATGAGAAAATAGCTCATGGGCCAATATGCAAATATCAAGATTTGCTATCTCTCTCTCATGATTAGTGTTCCCCGTGTGCATGCCCCATGCATCATGCATGCAAACACCCTCTCTCTCTCTCTCTCTCTCTCTCTCTCTCTCTCTCTCTCCCCCATGAGCACCCATGCATCCATCATGCATGCATCTCTCTCTCTCTCTCTCTCATGATTGATGTTCCCCATGTGCATCCCCCATGCATCATGCATGCATACATCTCTCTCTCTCCTCCAAACACTTTTTCCCCATGCATGCATCATATTCATTTACCCATGCATCATCTTCATTATAAAACCCCCCATGGAACCATACGTAGGGAGGGCTTGGCTCATTGTTGCTCCCCATTCCTTCTTCTCTAACCCATTTCTCCCAAGCTCTCCCATGGCTTCCCTCCCAAAAACCCTTCTTCTTCCACCTCTCTTCACCCATACAGCTTCACCACACCACCTTAAGGCCTTGTAACTCTCCTTTTCTCTCTTCCTCTTCTTCCTCATCCAATCAGAAGGAAGAAGACTTGTTGTTGGTGGTGAAGAAGGAAGCTCCAGCAACCGTCCAAGCTCCAAGGAGGCTTCACACACATTCTATAAGGGTTTAAAACCCCAAGATCTTTTTCATGATTTTATGGGGAGGGGGTATAACCTCCAAAATGAAAGGAGGTTTTATTCAAGAGAAGGGTAAGATGAGTGACTTTATGGTTGGTTTTAGGTATTCTAAGATCACTATTTTGCTTTGAAGCCACTATTGTCTTCCCATTTATTTGATAGAGGGTGTGTTCCTCTCATCTCTTCTCATGTATCCCTATGTAATCCCCCCTCTCTTCCCTTCTTATTGACTTGCTTTTCCCCTTGATAAGATGTTGTTTTTTGGGTTCTTAAGCGTGTAGAAAAAAATGCATGTTAGTGGTGAGTTCTTCTTGGATTAATATTCATGCATGCTTCCCCCATATCCCCTTTGTCATGAGGAGCCTAAGTTGCTGTTGGGGGACAACACCCCTCCCCTTCATCTCATGTTAGTCTTCCATAAGTTTGCTCATGCATGATAAGCAATGTCATCACCAATTCACCTGTTGTTTGGCATCTTTGAAGTGTTTTGCCTTCACTAAGCACCCTAGGAACAGCCCTTAACGTGCCATGTACGGATGGGTCATGAATGTATAACCATGCATGACTATTCTTGTTCACTGTTTTGCATCTTACTTGATCTAGCATGGACCCCCACCCCTTGCTTGGCTGCTATGATACTCACTAACATGTTATTGTTTTTGCACATTAATATGCTCCCTATATCTAATGCATGACCCATAGCTTGCTGTTTTGAATTATTAATATTATGTCCCCCCTTGTATGCGCCCCCCCGCCCCCCGCTTGCCGATTTGGGTTAATAAGCATGTTCCCTTTACCCCACAATCCCCTTTGTCATGGCCTACAAGAGTTGCTGTTGGGGACAGCAGCAGATCCCTGCTTCTTGTTGCTGTCCCACACTCTCCAGAATGCCTACTAAAGTGCCTGGGCACTCCCCTAGCCCAGCCCACAAACTCATGTATGCAAGCCATCCCCCCACATCCCTGGATGCTATTTCCAGCATGGCAATTGTGCCCCCTTTCCCCTTGTACAGCTGCTGTTCCAGCAGGTCTGTTCACACATTTGCCCTCCTAGGACAGCCCTTTAAGCACCCTGAATGAAGGTAGCTTCTCCCCTAATCCTCACACCATTCCTACACTTTCCTAGCATGACTGAATCTCCATGTATAGCTGCTGCCCCCTTCCTACAGCATGTTTTTTCTGTTTCATTTTGTTTACCTTCATGATTGGCTTCCTTGTTTGTGCACACACATCACGTGCACACACTCACCAGCCTTAGCATGCATGCTTGGTTGCTCCCCACCATGCCACCACTTCTTCTTGCATGAGTCTAAGCCCGAACACCTGCTGTCCCCATGTATGGTACATTGAAATGCATATGTTGGACTTTTGGGCTCAAGCATGCCTTAGCCCCTTTGTTAATTGTGTACCTTAAGGGTTGTGGTGCTTGCTGTTTTGCATGGACTAAGAGACCAAAACAAGGACAACATGGTCCCTGTTTAACTCTCATATGTGGTTTAGGTGGGAGAAGGCAATCACCCATGCCTTCTCCCCTTCTCTTTGTTGTAAAACCCCAAAAAGAAACCAAAGTGGGGAGATCCCCCATTCCCTAAACCAATGTGGGCCTTCCAAAGGGGCCCACCAAGCCCAATAAACCCTCTTGAATGTAAATAAGCAATTTAATTAAACTGGGTGGGCCACACCACTCAAGGCCCACCAAAGCCCAATTTGATGCATGCTGGACTAGCTAGGAAGGGTTTGGCCGAGACCATGGGCAAGGCCCTATCGAGCCAGCCAAGCCCACTAACCAAGCAAGCAAGGGTTCAAACCCTAGCTTCAAGAAACTTGGGCTTTCAAGCCCAAATCTGGACTACGGGCCCCAAGCCCAGTGTCCAACACAATTTTGAGAATTAAATCAAAGATAAGCTAAAACACTTGGCAACCCTTGTGTGGCCCACCCAATGGGCCCAGAAACCAATCCGGCCCACCAGGAATAAAATGTAATTTAATCTTTCAATCTGAACCCTAAAGTAAAATCAATACACTTAACCAAAGCCCAAAGGGCCTCCCAGGCTTAGACGGAGGCCCACCAGGGGACATGTGGGCTTAACCGAGCCCACCAAGGAGTCCGTGAGCCTTTCAATGGGGCCCACCCAATCAGATCAAGTTCACCTTAATTAACCAAGATAAAATCAATTAAAGGGACCCACACCACTGAGGTAGTCCCACCAAACTTAACCAAATGTGCGTGTTTTTAGGAATCGGGTGAGATAGACCAAAATTGACTCAAACCAGGAAGACCCATGGGACCCATCATTTGATGGGGTGGACTGGGGTGTCTACAGACTTCCCTAGACCGCAACCAAGAACTTACTTAGGATCTCAAGCTGCAGACCACCTAAATAGAAAAACCTAGGCACTCAGGTGTCTACCTACACCCCATCAGGTAGTGGCGACTTCAACTTTCCCGAATTACCCATCCGGAGGCACGTACATCACGTGCGCCTCGCCCTGCGATTTCACATGCACACACACTACATCACCTCAAGGATCCTTTCGATCCACTGTATCCAACTCTCTGCCTCCAGAGGATCCGGTACTCCTCTAAACATAGGAGGTCCCATCTTCCGGAACTGCTCCACCTCTCTAAGGTGCTCTTGTTCCTCAGCACGACCCATATGTACCTCTCCATGACCATGCCCATTTCGATGGCCATTACCGTTACCGGTCTGGCTCATCCTCTCCTCACGCTCCATAGTCAAGAGCTGGGTAAGAGTACCCATAGCAGCCCATATGCCCTCTCCTCCCTAAGCAGGTGCCTCACGTGGTGCCAGAGGCTGTGGTCCCTGCCAGCCCTCAGTAGGAATATGGGGCTACTCATGAATGTCCCCATCATACTGATCCTCCGCCGAGCGTACTGCCGGGGTGCGTGCTCGAGTAACGGGTCGTCCTCTGCCAACCATCTCAGCTGAAAACAACAAAAATTAAAGTTAGATAGGATCTCTCCCTATCATTCCTAGGTGCTATCTAGCATGCTCACAATCCCCAAGGCCATCCTATATGTGTTTCATTTCATGTTCCTTTATTAAATACTCTGTAGCTCTAATACCATCTCTGTAACGCCCCAGATCCGAGTAATGTAGTATAACCGTAACTCGTACCCGAAGTGTTAACTAAAATCCACAGGATCAATAGAGTATAGGAAAACATGAAATATTCAATGTAATTCATCAATACATGAATAAAGGTTCACTAATAATCCCAATCACCATCCAAAATGAAACAACAATATCCAAGAATACAACTCACAATATCCAAAATAGAATCTAAACAACTATAATAAAAGCCTCTACTCGACATATAAATCCTCCTCCCGATACTCCCGATAGTCTAGGCTGCCGGAATATCAACACCCACGGTATCGTCCTCACCAAGATCTGAAAACAAAAACAAAATGATGAGATACGAATATCTCAGAAAGTAGCATATGCATGCAAAGAAATACATTTATAACAGTTCTAAATCATGCATAGGTTACAATCATTTAATTTCACGATTAACCTCGGTTAATCCGGCTAATCCTGAAATATAGCGACAATCACATTCGATATCAATATCAGATTTGGAAAACGTAATATAGTGGGACTCATGAAGTTTGTCTATTTTGTGTGGCTAAGCACTAGTGTTCCAAACAATCCAGTCGAAAACACTGAAACAGCTCGAAGATCAAAATTATCACCCTCGTGGTGGAAATACTCATGTGACCTCACCCTCATGGTGAAAACGGAGTTGCTGCAACACTCCCCTCATGTAAGGGCTCGCCATCATGGAGGAAACGCACTAAGGAACTCTAG
Organism: Buxus sempervirens; assembly: GCA_947561395.2. Lineage (NCBI taxonomy): Eukaryota > Viridiplantae > Streptophyta > Magnoliopsida > Buxales > Buxaceae > Buxus > Buxus sempervirens. The sequence goes on from OX387193.1 coordinate 32,913,194, forward strand.
ACTTAAATCCAAACAATATATACAAAATCCATTTACTAACTAGACTGTGGATCCACACTAAGTCTCGCCCGTAGTAACATTGACAAACTTTTCATATTATTTGCAAATTCAACGTGAAATCATGCTCAATGTAAATGAAGTCATTTTATAACTAAAAATACCAAATTTAGTTTCAAATAATCACTAAAGTCATCAAACAGTGAAATTTACAAACAATCGGCACAACCGGTAAAAGTTACTATACAATTTAACCAAAATGATAACCTGCAATATACTAAGAAGAAAATTCAAATACTTTTCCGATTAGGACAAAACTTCAGATAATTCACAAGAGATAAAAGAAATCAGATAATTCAATAAGAGCTTTAAATCAGTCCAACAAATTATTCGGATAACCACTTTAGATCACAAGACTTACTTTTGCTAACCTCTTCCTCATATAGATTTCCACTCATGATTCCATAATTCATATCTTTAATTTAATCCTAATTGGAATTCTAACAGCTCATGAATACCAATTAAACCTTGAACAACTCAGATGGAAAGATACCTTAGGCTAAAACACAAAAATTGGCTCCAGATAAACTCAACTATAAACTGCCGAAATTTAAACAAACATTTGCTAAATTGATTTACCATAATCTCTTACTCAATATTATAAACTTAAGCTCCATAAGGTTCTAATCATACTTGAATGCTAATTGATCTTGAATTAACTCATTTGGAAAGGTAAAACAAGCTAAAACTTAAAATATACACATTTGGCTAAACAGCTGCACATTTCGTAACATATAAAGGGGGCTAACCTTGGGCACCTAGGCTATCCTGGGCATCCAACTATTTTTTTCACAGAAATTGAATGGGCGCTTACCCTGGGGAGGTTAGCAGCCCTAGGAGCCCGTGAGCACCCAGCATGTTTCTCACTCAAACGTTTCTTCAACTTGCGGCAAATGCAAAATCTTACTTGTGGACTTATGAAATATGGTTGGTTTTTCAATGAAAGTAAGGATATTTGTTATCTCCATGAGGGAGTATTTCTGTTAAGAGGGCAGTGGTTGTTGGTTTAACTCTATGAAGCAATGAATTATGTTATGATGGAAATTAGACATATATTTTCAAACTATATAACTGTTTTTGGTTGGCTTGTGTCTAGCGGACTTAGCTCATTATGGATCCATAGTTTATCTAGATAGTGAGGTATGTCTATCTTTGTTTGGATTAAGTTTAGTTCCATTTCTGCGTTTCCTTCAGGAGGGAGAGGCTATTCCAAGAGGAAATGAGTTGCAGAGATTCATCTCCACCAAGATCGTGAGGTTTTTGTTGAATATGTTGCAGCGTTGTTCTTTGACTGGATTGTACTTGCCAACTTAATACCTGTATCAGGTTTAAGTGATCCGTTGTGTAAAGCAAAGTCCGAAACCCAAAGTAGGCCAGCTTCGTGGTGGCCGAAACCCAGAGTAGGCCGGTTCATCACAGGTAAGAACGTGAGGGGGCGATTAGGACTGGATTTAACCTCCCAAAATGGTCATATTTCATGAGTCCTGTGATGTCACAATTGTGTGGCTTGTTGTGTGAATATTATATTAGTTTTGGATTTAACTTGTTGAATTTTGGACTTTATACTGTATTTTCTAGATTATGAACTTTGGTTTAATCATTGTACCTCATGAAAATGGTTTATAAATTATATGGACTGTTTTATAGCATGCATGTTGCTACTTGTTGAGATTTTATATCTCACCCTTGTTTTCACTATTTGTTTTTAGATACTCTTGAAGAGGACGTGCAAGTTGAGGTAGATAATACAAAGGGTACAGCAGGACCTTGATGAACACCTTATGGATTATTAGTTTTCTTTTATATTCTAATAGGAGATTTGTTTAGGAGTTATTTCTTTTATGGTAGGTTTGAGAAGTGTTTAGAATAGGTAGTTGCCTTTTAAAATTTCAGATTTGATGTATTGAATTAAGAAGTTTATTTTGAGGATCATTAGCACTTTTATTTATGAAGTAATAAAGTTTCAGTTTAGTTTGTTTTATTTCTCTATTGTTTCTGCACTCTGATATTAGTATAATTTTTGAATTATATTATGGCATTAGCTTGCTATGGGCTCATGCATAGTGTTACCGTGAGACGAGTTATATCTTTAATGAACAACTTGGATTGGGGGTGCTACATGAAGCATGTATGGCATATAATACTTCATATAAGAAGGCTATTGCTAACAGTATTGTCATACCATGTAAACCACTAAGGGTGATGATACTACAACCTAATACATATAGTAGGCCAATGAACACCAAAGAGCTAGATAACCCTTTGCGGAATTGAGTACTACTCCAAGACTACATTTCTAAGAAGGGTGAGGAATCTACCATGCAAATGATAACTTTTAGAGGGCCTCCAAGAATAGTATTCTAAGCAATTCAAAAATTATGGAGTAGTTGGTAGGAAAAAAAATTCAAATAAGGTCAAAGCATACAAAGTCAACTTCTAAATACATGGTGTCTGCACCTGATTTTTGCACCCCCAGAAATACAGAAAATGAAATTTTAACCAAAACAAGTCAAAACCTGAGGTCAAAAAGTTGCTTTTTTATCTAGTGTAAATCAACCACCATACTTCTTCTCATTGAAACGGGAATTCCGACACGATTCTAACGCAACTGAGTTTGCTCAAATCGGAGTCCGGATGAAGAAGTTATGAGCTTTGTCAAACTTAGAGGGAGTAGAAATCACCTTTCTGCTCAAGCTCGGTTCAGTTGCCCAACTTGCTCCTGGATGATAGAGGATCCTGACACGATTCCGACGCAACTGAGTTTGCCGGAATCGGGATCCCGGAGAGAAAGATGTGAGCAAAACTAGGTTCCGGGATGCAGTTTTGTACTTCTGCTAAAAATCTAAGATTGTTGTCAAACTTTAGCTCAGTGGATAGGGGATCTTGACCTGATTCTAATGCCACTGAGTTTACTAAAATCAAACATCGGATGAAAAAGTTATGGCAAGTCAAAGTTTCAAGAAACGTGCATGTCCGAATTGTATGTTCGGACGTGCCTCGCCTGCACATACAATGCGGATTCGATCTTATCCAATCGGACAACTAGCGACAGCTATCCGATTCGTGGAGATCGCGCATGTTTAAAATGGAATCCGCACTTAAAGTGCGGATTAGGTCCGAAAATTTTGCCTATAAATAAAGGCTAGCAGCCATTGTTTGGGGGACCTTCAGCTACCCTGTCGTTACCCTACCTCTACTTGAAACCATCTGAACACCCACTCTGTAAAACCCCGATTATTTTCAGGATTTATGGGAAAAAAATTTTATAATCATAAATATTTAAACTAATAAGGTGTGTGGATGTAGGAGTTATGGTGGGCGAGCACACACCAGATCAGAGTTAAAGTTTGTTGAGCGGCAAGCGTATTTGTGGAAGGTATAAATACTTTAAGAAATTAGGTTTTGGGTTTTTGCTCTGAATACGCGTATACTCTACTGAGAGGTTTGCGGCTGCGGCGTTTGTTTAGGGTTCTTCAAGAGAAAGGAGTTGGGGAAGTTCTGTGGGAGAGTCGAGCTGGAAAGACTTCCTGCTAGTAGGTATTTGTTAACAAGAAGCTCGGAAGGGTTTTTCTTCCTTCAGAGAACCTCTGTTCGACCATAGCAAGCAGTCGGCCGAATTGCTGATTTGGGGATTTTCTGGGTTGCTGTTGTCAAGACTTGGAAGCATAAAAGGTAAAAGGTGAGTGGCACCATTTTAAAACCTGGTTTTGTGTTATTCGTAGTTTTTAATTCGAATGCATATGGTTGTGGAATGAGTTATTCACTGGGTTTCTGGGCAGAGATAGTCCGAAGGATTTTCGGTATAGCAAATTGGGGATAAATGAAAAGTATGTTAGATTAATTTCAAAATAGGTTCGAATGTGTTCTAGGGGTATTAGGAGACTAGAGGAGTGGTTACAGACTGAAAAATTTCGGCCAGAGTTGAAGATTTGGATTTAACAGAGAACTGAAAAACACAGTGGGTATCCGCCCACTTGGCGCCCACTTGCGCCCACTTCGGGAAGTAAGCGCATGGTGAAATTTCGTTTGGCGCCGAGCTCGCGCCCACTTGGCGCTCAGCTCGCGCGCACTAAAAGTCGATGCGCCTTTCTCGCGCCCACTTACTATCGAGTAGGCGCATACCCCAATTGTAGGTAATATACTATCCGCCCACCTCAGGAGGTGAGCGCATAGTCCATTTTTCTTACCGAATTGCATAATTGAGTAAACCAATGCGGATTTTGATGATAGGAGGTCTTCGATCACTTAACAAGTTACTTGTTTAGGACTTTAATGACAAAATTACTTATGAGAACATTTAGAGATAGATTCTGGAATTTCTTAAGAGCTTCCAAGGTAAATGTGGGGCAAAATTGTAGGTGATGTTCTGGATACCCAACATTGGGGTTTTTATTTTAGTTCTTTTGGTTACATACTGTACTTGATTGAGATTTTATTAAACCCTGTTTTCTCAATGGCAAGCTTTGAAATGTGTTGCAAAGATTCTTTACTTGTTTACTTGTGGAGATTTACTGTTCTGGTTGGAACACTTATGAGATGATGTTCTGGTTGGAACACTTGTGGAGATTTACTGTTCTGGTTGGGACACTTGTGTGAGTTGATGTTCTGGTTGGAACAACTTGTGATGTGTGTACTGAATGCAGAGTTTTAATCGGTTATTTATCGGCTCGGGTTTAGCTTCCCATGGATCCTTGTTAAGCTTAGTAATGTGATGGTATGTATTTATTGGTGTAATTGCATGGCCTTGTGTGTTGCCACGACCAGTGTAGAGCAGCCAGATACCCTGAGTAGGCCTAGTTGTCAGTGCCGATACCCGGAGTAGGCCGGCATTGGATGATGATACCCTGAGTAGGCCGTCATTTCAGAGTGTCTGATACCCTGAGTAGGCCGGAACTGTGTACATGGAGGTGTGGAGTGTCTACTTGGCATGTAAATTAATCAATGTAACAATATGCATGACATTGACCTTCTATGTGTTGTTATCGGGAATACATTGTTTTAAATTGTTGGTTATTTGTTGAAGCATGTCTTATAACTGTGTTAACTATTTCTGCATGCATGTGTCACTTGCTGAGATATTCGTATCTCATCCCTCGTTGTTGTTTGTTTTTTCAGATCTTCGTGGTGAGGCGCCTGGGGTAGATCCGACTGACACCTATAGGGAGGAGGATTATTACTACCATCCTTAGTCTAGTAGGTTGCATAGTCTTAAACTTGTAAAATTGAATTTGTAGGAATTGTAATAAGGTAGTAAATTGGAACCATTTGATGTATTTGAAGATGCTATAAATTGCCTGGATGAGAATTTTAATTGTGCACTTTGATGTGATATAAATTGGGTGTGATTATCCAACGATCACCATTATTGAGATCCTTACCTAACCCTTGGGAGACGTGTTATATCTTTAATGAAAAACACGGATCCGGGCTGTTACACTCTCACTCTCCTAAACCTTTTCTTTATCCCCAAAATACCCTCCTTTCCATTGCTTTCTTCTCCATCAACACCAAGTGTGTAAGAAAGGGACCTTTGGAGCTCTTTAAGCTGCTATCTACGTCACTTGGAGGGTCATCACAATTCCAAGAACAAAGGTAGTATCAAGGTGAGAAAGCTTGTGATATTTTGTTCAATATATAGTGAAATAAAGTTCTTTTGAATCTAAGTCTTTGCGTTACTTTGTGTCAATTCTCTTTTTACTTGTCTCTAACCATTTTGATTTCGTTTTGCATGGTATGGGAGTCCCCATGGTAAGGGGGACTCCCCGTACGAAAAGCGTGGGAGGAGAGCGTTTGTACAAAATAAAGAGTCTTATTTAAGACATCTTGGTTCTCTTTACTTCTTGATGGATTTATATTTTATTAAAGAGGGGATTGTCCTCTTCAAATATCTTTTGTACCCCCTATTTTCTTCTCCCCCTTCCCTTTCAACTAGAATAAGTTGTTGGTTATTTTAGATGTTTATTTGTCTATGGTTTTCTCATCTAATCATGCATATCCATGTATAGCCTACGATGTTGTTTCCCTTTTTTATGAACATAAAACGAATACTATGCACACACATAAAGATGCTTTTTAAGGTAGGGTTAGGTTCTTCATTTATTATTTTATCTCATATGAATAGCATTATATAATGAGTTTTCTTCTGATTTTTATGAATGATCACTCCACTTACCCATTTTGTTTTTTAATAAATGAGCACCACATACACACACCTACTCGTGGCTTATAAAAAGGTTATTCAAGAGCTATCTTAGCTCATTTTTCTTTACTACAACGATTAGTATGTGATTTCTTTTTAGCTTTATTTACTAGCTCACACTTTCTTAATCATTTCCGGTGCTTCAAGCTCACTTTTTTGGAATATGATTGATTTCTTAGATGTCTCTTTTCACTTGGTGTCAATAGGTGTATCATATTAACATTCTTATGCATGTTTATTCTTATTAGTTCAGTTCATGTGTTTGCTTATTGATTGCTTGAAGGAGAATGTGATCGATTCGTTAAAATGAGTGTGTTTTGAGACAAAAATGGTAAATCTGAATCACTATGGGCATGTGGAGCCACAATGAGTTGTAAAGGGCCCTAGAAGAGGGGCAAGCAGGTTCCAATCGGTAATTTTGGCATTTTCAGGATTCAGGTCAGATCTGCATACTCTCTGCAGATCTAACCCAACCACACTAAATGTGCGGTTAGGCCTGATCCGCATAGAGTATGTGGATCAGACCCATTTGACCCCTAAAAGCCCGTTTTTGGACCCGAATCCGCCTAGTTCGACCTAATTTTGATTAACTTGAACCATTTGGGCCTTTGGGTCAGCCCAAACCCATTTTTAAGGACCTGGGTCCACTTGAACCTAATCAGGGTATTGGGGGCCTTCCAATGGGGCCCCACATTCAGTTCGGCCCAAACCAAGGCCCGTTTTTATAAATGGGTCAAAGGCCACTTGGATAATTACCCAGGGGCCAAATTCAAGCCCATTGGGCCTTAAAAGACTTAACCCACCTAATTAACGTGTATAATTAATTAACCCAAAACCAAATAACCAAATCCAAAAACAGGGTTACCCAATAACCCTAATGGGCCTTGGGCTTGACTAAAGCCCAACTTGGATTCCAATGGGCCTTCCAATGGAGCCCATATCCATTCCACTAAAAGGCTAAAAAGATAAAATCAATTAAAATAAGGGGGACCTACACCTTTAATGGCCCCCACTCCGACCAAATCAAAATACATGCTGGCCTAGGAAAAGGGTGAGACTAAGTTGACTTAAATCAGGGAGACCCGGAGGACCCGTCAGACCGACAGGACGGGCCGGGGTGTCTTCGGACTTCGCCGGACGTAACCGAGAACTTAACCAAGATCTCTAAAAAGCCGCAGACGAGGCAAATTAGACCCGCTTAGGCACCATTGTGTCTGCCTGCACCTCTCAGGCAGTGGCGACTCTAATTATCCCGAGGCACGCATCCAACATTCACCTAGAAACCACGTGCGCACAACTTGGTGACTCCGCTAGGGAACCCTCAACCCGGTCGAACCCTGGTTCAAAAGAGTCAACTTCGGATATAGGATTGGTTTAGGAAGACTTGCTGCCTAACCTTAGTATGATGTAGAATACATGTTATTATGTATTCCAGGGAATCCTGTCATAAAGGACGAGATAATAGCCTAAGGTTTGTGGGGACTCTTCCAGAACATTTTATAGCGTGCCAATTCTGCACTTTGCTATAAAAAGACAGTAAGGAACCCTTTACCAATTAAATATCCAAAACTCACCCAATTAGACATAGCACTCTGCCCAGCTAAACACACGGGCACCCACCACACCGTAGATGGTTTCCTTTTTTGCATTAATGAGAACTACATGGGGTGACACACACGAAGGAGACTGCGTGAATGATCCGACTTGAATGCCTTTGTGAATGGATTATGAATGTTCTTCTTCACCAAAACCTAGACCTTTCTAGCAGCCACCCTTCTATTCCGATGAACTTATTTTTGGGATGGTATTAGCCACACGCTCCCGTGGCTTGTCGGGGAAAGCAGGGTAAACCCATCTCCCCAGGTTTCTGGATTCCTTAGCACCACTAGTTTCTTGTCGTGGTACGCAAGGGTCTAGTACTTGGCTCAGACCTTTGTAGGCAGATGCCTTGGGCTAGGTACCCTTCCCCACCTATCGCTTCTGAATAAACCTTGATATTGTGGATTGCGATGCGAATGATGGAAGTAAAGAACAAATAAAATCAACTTAAAATCCAAGAGTCCATCAGGGGCAACAATCCCCACCTTTTTGCATCAACCTTGAAGTGAGCCCTTGATCAAGGGCTGCCTTATCCCTAATTTAGGAAGCCCACCCAATCTTGATCAAGGGAGCTACCTCAGATCCATGCATCGAGTCTCGTGAGCCGTGGGCCTTGACCCATTGAGTCCGTCGGAAGCGCCCTAAGTCCAAATCGGCCTTTTGAGTAGATGAAAGCTAGCTAGATCAGATATTCAGACAAAAGCAAGCCAGATCAGAACAGGCACAAAACCCTAGATTTAGGAATTCAACCCACCAGCTTCTAAAACAACTTGTACCCTTCTTTTGGGCTCCCAACAGCCCTAAAGATGATTTCTTTGTAGATTTTTGTGAGTATCATGTAAATTTCGCCCTCGCTGGCGAGTTGTAAGTTTTTGCTTTAGTCCGACACCAAGAGTAGATGAAAGAACAAATGAAAGATAAGCAGCTGATTAGGACTTGGACATGCTTCCTTACACAAGTATGTCTAGGAGTCGTGCCTTGATAGGCACCAACCCTTCTATGACTAAGCACACACTTGTGAGTGCTTTTGATATTTGTTTGTTAACATAGGCTCTCAGGATGGTAATAGCACTTAATCTTGACTTTACTTGTGTAACGCCCCGAACCCGGGTCAGTGCAAACCGGCACCCAACCCGAACCCGATTCGCTACGGTAACAACCCAAGTCCGGTTCAACAACCAAACTCGAGGTGTTACCACGAAGCTGGGGTCAAATACAAACCAAGATTCACAATAATTTTAAACTTTACTAATTAATTACATCAGAGTTCTGGTGGAAAATAAAACAATTCTTTATTCAATTTAATCAATTCAGTTTACAATAACATTTGTTTAATCAACATGTGACATTAATATCAATTACAATTCTACCCATCAAATTAAAACCCCATCTTCGCGATCTCTCCTAGCAACCTGAAAAATAGAGGAAAACGAAGTGAGATTTACATCTCAGCAAGTAGCAGGTGCATGCAATTAGAAACAATCCAATGTAAGCAAATAGTCATGAGGTATTCGATTAATCAACGATAAGACAAGAAATCCAAGTTATCCATGGCAATTACAAGTAAGTCGATAAAATAGATAATCATGTATAAATATCAGCAATTGGATGTTAACGAGATAAAACCGACAAAAGCGATAAAACACGTGCCATTGCAGGACTCACAAAGATGATAAGTATTTGAGATGACACTCAACTAACTGCTATACCACTGTACGGCTTAGGGGCAATGCTACTTAATGATACTCAAGCCCCATGCAGCGCAGCAATAGACAAGAGCCATAGTCACCGACTTATTGCGCACGAACTCAACAGAGTTGGCATGTACCACCAGCATGCAGCACCAGAATCAATACATGGAGATGGTCGCTTATTCACATGTACATGGAATCACCAGTGGCGCACCGGGGTGTCCCTCCAGACATAGGACCTTCCCAGAGCAAACTAACTTGCAAGGGAAGCACGCTCGCATATAAGAGTAACTCAACCCAAACTAAATACCACTTAGCTAACTAGCCAAAACTATGGATCCATATACAACTAAGCTCACTAACACAACACGATAAAACCACATATGGGAGGACACGCTACTGTAGGAGGCATACACACTTTTACCCGTAAAGGATTACACATCTCTACACAGAAGATTATCCATCTCTGCCGTAAAAGCTAGTATCAACTCTACCACAGAAGCCGTATCACCCAACCGTAAAAGTAAAGTGAACAACATCATATCACACACTAAACCATACCCAAGTATTCCATTCCATGTGAAAATCATGATTCAATCATTACAAATCCAATTATAAGCTTTTTCAGAATAACATATGCAATTTCCCAAATATTATTCAAAAGAAAACTCATGTTTCATAAGTTCAGTAAAACTCAGATATTATGTAATTCCAGTAGCCAATATCCATATTGAAAGCTCAAATAAAGTAAATCAAATCTTACTTAGAGTTTTCTTTATTAATCCTTTTATTAGAATCCAATTTCCTATCTTAACACCTAAGATAGTTTCTATTTAGTTTTTCTGTATTTTTATTCTCCAACATGTCCAACAGACCTAGAATAAAGTTTAGAAAGTGTTTTTATCTTGTAAATTCCAGTAGTATTATTTATCTCAATATCCCATACCATTTAGACCCTTTTATGCACAACCTTTCATTATAACCTTCAAGTTGTTGGTTAATCTTTCCAATTTAATTTTATAATTTTTATACCTTAATTAGGTTCTTATAAAGATGCTAACATGCTTAACTAATCAGAAAATTATTGGGTTTTTATTCGTATTTCAAAATCCCCAAAATCTGCAAATTTTACATAGAGCGCCGACCTCTACAGGGCTAGGCGATCCTAGGCGCTCGTGCAAAATTAAATAGAATTTTCCAGATTTACAAAGTTTGGATTTTTATGTTTTTGCTATATGTTTCTTTGGTCTAAATTAATCTACTAACATTCTAAAACATACCTAAAGCCTTCTAGACTAATTCTCATCAATTAAATACCATCCTATAATTAATTTCATAATCAAACCAAGTTTTCTTCTTTATTTCAACAACTCCTTCAAGAATACCAATCACTAACATATAAACAATTTGATTCCATGTAAATACTATTCCGACTAATCCATTCAATCCATATGAAATCACAGAAAATGAAATCATGCAGTTCCTCACGTTTTCCAAGCGTTACTACTTGCCTTATACGCTAAAATCCTTCTTCCATTGAAGCTTCTAATTCTGGACCTTACTTTTGCTCCCAAACACACCTAGCTAGAGTCTTCCAATTCAAATCTTCACCGTAGACAATGTAGTTCCATTAGTAATGAACAAAACCCCCAAATTTAAAGGCGATCCACCGTACGGATTTTCCCCGATCATGTTTTGATGATGGCTGGTCAGACATCTCCATTAACAACCTCCTTCCTTTCTCTCCCTCTTTTCTCTCAATAATAAACCCACGAAAATTCTCTCTTGTCTAACCTTAATCTCATATTTATACTAGGCTTTAGAAGTCCTAAACCAACCCTAATAGACTACTTTAATTTGGGCTAACCCAACCATGGTCTAATTAAAGTCTAACCCATTCTAATTAATTCCTACTTTTTCTCCACCTTTTATTTTTCTACTTAAACATTAATAATTTAATCTCTTATCATCTAAACTTCTATTTCTAACCTATTTTCGTGCATAATATTTAATTAAACTTTAATATCACCTAAAACCTTATTTTCTCCAAATTAAGACGTGAAATCTCCTAATTACCCTTTTTCCCACTTTTAGGCTTTTATTAATTTCTTTTAATTTCTAAATTGTCAAAATAAATCAGTTCCTTCTATTTTCAAATTCTAGTTATTATTTAATGATCTATTTATTAATTACCCTTTCTGAAAATTACCAAAATACCCTTTTTACTCTTTTACACTAATTTCATTGAAATTCTTTCTTTATTTTCAACTTATAACTTATTCGAATTAATTATCCTCTAAATCTTCACTTTTTATTTTAACTAGGACTTAACTCATATTTTCTTTTATTTATTATTTATTTATTTATTTATTAGGTGAAAATTTGGGGTTTTACAACTTGTGTATATACCTATTCACGCATTAAGTGCACGCACTTCGAGATCATTTACACTAATTGTTTGGTCAAACCGTTTTAAAAAATGCACAAAAGAATTTACAAAACCAAAATAGCCTCCGGGCGTACAACAAAATCGCCTCCAGGTGTACATCAAATCGCCTCCTGACGTACATCAAGCCACCTCCCAAGGTGCACATCAAAATCGCCTCCGGGCGTACATCAAATCGCCTCCTAGCGTACATTAACATCATCTCTTGCGACGCGGAATAAACCATCACCTGTGGTTATATTGAGCTAGCCATATAAACGGAAATCAAATCGCCCCTCTTTTGGCATACATTCTTCGTGCCATTCACGGCACGAGGTGAGCTGTCCAGGACATGTTCCCTGATCGTTATAATTTACTACATGGTTTAAAAAGAATTTACAATCGATGCCGATCAAGGCACAGATTCTGAGGTCTAATCCTCGCAACGTGTTTTTCAAGAATTTCCACTCATAAAGCATGTGCTGCACAAATTTTTTGAAAACCATCAAATATGGCATGGTCTCAAGAGTTTCAGATCTCTGAAAGATCATATTGCAAGGTTTTAAACTTCATAAATCTTAGGAACTTTTTGGTTAAATGGGGCCCTGTCACACACTCATCACAATTTTATTTTGTCAAGTCATAACTTTCATGCATAAACCACCTTGTTTTTGTTTTTGCCAATCACGGCACAAAAGCACCACTCACGGTGTAATGATCTCGGCACACATGACATCTTGTTTATGATTAAAAAAGAGGAACTGATTGAGATCCTTGATAAACAAGTACGATATTTTACATTGCAAGCACCATTCATAACACTGCATTCGCATTAAGAAAGGACTGCAATGAATTCCTCTAAGGCTCCAACTTCATCATCATCACAGCCAAGGACTAAAGAGTAGCTAGTCATAATAGATCTAAACCAACAAGTAGCCACGATGCGAGCCCTGGAAATTCAAATGCCAAAGGTCCAGCAGGGACAACCACCTCAATCAGCATCCCCGGCAGCACATCTGCCACCATGCGACACCCAATTCCCACATCCGACAGCAGTTCCCACCCACCCTCCACAACAAGAACAATTTGTGCCTGTCCAACTGGGGCAAGAAGAGCAAGACCAAAATAGGGCATGGGAGGCCCAACTTGAAGAAATATTGACAGCAATGAAGGAAGACAATAAGGCCCAAATGGCTGCAATGAAAGAAGACCTCTTGAAGCAACTCCATCCCAACCCAATGCAGAATGAAACCACTCTGGAGAGCCTGTGTCTCTTCCCAGACATCCAACTGCCAGCAAAATTCCGATGCCCCGAACTGCATAGGTTCGATGGCACTGGTTGTCCTCGGACACACCTGCGATCATATGTTGGCAACATGTGCCAATACACTAGGGATGAGAAGATTATGGTTCAATTCTTCCAAAGATCGCTAACTGGGGCAGCATACTCTTGGTTCCTAAGTCTTGATAAGCAGAAGGTTAAGACATGGAACGACCTCGCCGCCGTGTTCATCCAACAGTACCGTTTGAATATTCAGATGGTTCAAACCGGAGCAGAATTGCAGATATTTTCAAAGGTAAATAGCGAGTCTGTAAGAAGCTATGCTAAGAGATGGATGAAACTAGCAAATGTGGTGAAACCCCCTCTTTTGTAACAAGAACTGACTTCTTTGTTCATTTCATCGTTGGGACAGCTATACTTTACAATGCTGCTGGGACAGTGTGCTGCAAATTTCACTGATCTAATGATGGCGACAGAGAGGATCGAAGATGCGATTAGGGCTGGAAAAGTGGGAAGTTTCATGACAGAATCCTCCCAAGGAAGTAAAGAAGGCATAAGATATGAGGGAACAATCAACCATGTCCGATCTGCTAAAAGCAAGAGAGGAAACGATCACCTCCATGCATGCGTCACCCTGGCTCGGTTGAAGGAGCTCTTGACCAAGGAAGAAAGAAGGAACCGTGTGTTCACATAGCTTCCATATACCCTGGCAGAATTGTTGCCCACTTGGTTACAAGAAGGACACCTAAAGCAGGTTCCACTAAATTCGAGTGCACCAGCAAGTAGAGGGTATGACCCATCCAAGACATGCAGTTATCATAAGGGAGCACCGGGGCATGATACCGACGAATGTTGGAGCCTTCGCCATGCAGTCCAAGATCTTCTTGGAGCCGGGGAACTCAAAATTGATCCTCTGTCAGATTGAAAAAAAAAAAGAAGAAAAAAAAGAGAGAAAAAAGAAAGAAAGAAAAGAAAAGAAAAGATTGAAAAAAAAAAAGATTGCGAAAAAATCATCATCATCATCTCCATGCATCCTGGCATTTCATATCATGTATTCTGCCTTCTAATGTTTGTTTCTCCTGACAGGGAACTCCATTTAACGAACAATATGGAACGTACCTCAGAGACAAATCATGATGTAGCCCAACAAATAGCAAGCATAATAGCCTCTCTTCACAGTCTACTACGGACAATAACGATCAGAGAAGAAACATGGAACAAATGCTGTGAAGCATCAGGGGAGGAAAATTTTGAGCTACGATCTTGAGTAGGGGATCTTGAAGAAAAGATCAAGAGCTTGAAGGGAGAAATGCCCCTGAACCGCCAAGAAGTGAGCCTTCCACTTGCCTTAACAGACGGTCGTATGCAAAGAGAGAAAGGAAAAGCCGTAGCAGCGTGTGCGCACGTCGGAAACGCGGCATGGGAGAGTTCAGAGTCGCCACCGCCCGATGGGGTGCAGGCGAACACCTGGGTGCCTAATCTTGTCTATTAGGGCTTTGGTCTGCGGCTTTTGAGATTCTAAGTAGGGTCTCGGTTGCGGTCCGGGGAAGTCCGTAGACACCTCGGTCCACCCCGTCGGGTGACGGGTCCCTTAGGTTTATCCTGGTTTGAGTCAGCTTACTTTGGTCTCACCCGATTCCTAATCCGATATGCAGCTTGGTTAAGTCTAGTGGGACCACCTGAGTGGTGTGGGTCCCTTTAATTGCTTTTATCTTGATTAATTAGGTAATCTGAGTCTGGTTGGGTGGGCCCCGTTGGAAGGCCCACAGTGTCCTTGGTGGGCTTATTCAAGCCCATGTACCCTTGTGGGCCTTAGTCTAGCCTAAGAGGCCTTTTGGTCTTTGGTTAAGTGCATTGATTTTAGGTTCAGATTTGAAGATTAAGTGTTTTCTATGAAAAGGTGGGCCGGATTGGTTTGCGGGCCCCTTAGGTGGGCCCACATGGTGGCCAAGTAATTTATTGGATTTATCTTTTTAAGTTTCCAAAAATGGGTTGGACACTGGGCTTGGGGCTCGTAGTCCTGATTAGGGCTTGGAAGCCCAAGTTACGGGAAGTTAGGGTTTGCACCCTTCCTTGATTTGGTTGGTGGGCCCGGTAGGCCCTTGCCCTTGGTCTCGGCCAAACCATACATTTCATGCATCAATTTCACAAGTCTGGTTCGGGTGGACCGCATTAGGTTTGGCCCGCCCGGTTTAATCAGTTAATTTTACTTATCTTGATTAAGTTGCATGCATACATTTCATTGTGTTTATTGGGCTTGGTGGGCCCCGTTGGAAGGCTCACGGGAAATCAAATTGGACCGGGGGTCCAAGTCCCATATTGGGTTTCCGGGTGACCTGGAAACCCTATTGGTTAATTTGGCTTGATTTAGGAATGTCACCCATATCTAGCAAAAGTTACAGAATATACATCACAGAAACATACGAAACTGACATTTATCAGGGAGAGACCGGCTCACTATGCTGGGTCCAAGGGGAGGGACTTGGGGGCCCTTGTGGGCGGAGCGAAACGGAGCCCACGGGGCGAGGTCCCTCCCTGCACCAAGAAACTATTTGGACGCACAGTGAACAGGGGGGCTTAAAGGGCATTTTCGGTACTGCAGCGAGGTCCCTCCCCGCGGGTACCGAAAACCGACAAAAAGCCCTTGCGCGAAAAGCGCCTCGCGCGAGCGAAAACACTTCGCACGAGCTCGGCAGACACCCCGATGCTCTATTTTTTTTCTTTTTCTCAGAGACTGACTTGATTTCCAATCTCTGTAACACCTCCCCAGTGCTACTACCATACTCCAGAAGACACTTAAACATGCTTTGAAGCTTAATCTAAGCTACTTCAAACCACGACCCAAGATCCCTTTACGAAAAAAAACAAACCCGACTGTTATCAAGCAACTACAGACATCTGGTAATGGGGTGATGAGAGCATGCTTACAAGGACACAAAGAGCAAACAGCAGGTGGCAGGGGGTTGGGGGAGCATGTTGGCAAGTCTAGCAACATAAAATAAAAAAAACAACAACCGACAGAGATTGCATGCACTTTCATCCACACGACCGGACCTCCGAGCATGCACACTAACATCCGAAGAAAGGAAGAAGGAGGGGGGCTTACAGGGATACATTAGATGAGATAAATGAGGAGCCGGTTCTTTGTAGAAGTGCTTGGAAAGAAACCCAGGTACCTCATGAGCACAGGGTGTAGCAATGAGACTCTCATCTTCTTAACGGGGTCGTGCATGAGGTCTCCCTTACCCTTGGAGACCTCCATGTCACCCAAAATGGAGGAGAAAAAAAATGCGTAACAAGGAAAGAAAAAACAGTATCGATAACATGCTTATACGACTCCCATTTTTATGTATGTAAACGAGTGAGAAACAACACCTAAGGTTCCTACGTTCTTGTGCAAGGCGGAGGCTTCTCCTTGAGGTGGCACGAGCACTGGAGCTCTCCTCCTTCGAACCTCCAACAGCAACTGGCCTCCGTTTGTTTGTGTGGGGATGAAGAAGAAGCAAGAATAGGGGAGTGTCGGATCAAGGTGGGGGGCTTGGGGAGGCCAAAGCGACTGAGACAAGTAGGATGGGGAAGAAGCTTGGGCACCGCACCTGGAGCCAACAAAAATTCCCCAACCAAAAAGAGCTCAACCGAAAAATCTTTCCACCCGAAATGAGCCAACCTTAAATTTTCCAACCCTTTGCACAAAGTCTCGCGCGGTTTATATAGGCAAGGAAAAAGGGGTATCCACTAAGCTTGCGCTGAGCTTGCGCTCAGCGCATATTGCGCTTGCCACGTTCACGCGAGCGGCAAAATGATGAAAGAATAATAAATGCGGCCGCTCGATGATCGGAAAAATCCGATTTTTTGGATTTAGTCCCTGGGTATTTTCGATTTAATCCGATATTCTTGGATTTTTACAGATTTAGTCCATGGGATATTTCGTACATTTGGATATTTACGGATTTGATCCCCGAGATATTTTCCTGCGCAACTCGCCACGTGTGCAGTTCCTCGGTTTTGCTGCTCGGAAACTTCGTCAGCTCATATTTTCTCCATCTGGACTACGATCTGGGAAAAAACTCAGTTGCGTTAAAATCATATCGGAGCCCTCTATCCAATGAACTAGGGGTAGGCATCTGGATCGGATTTTAGCAGAAAGTCAACTTTTGGCTCCCCTCAAGTTTGACCGCCCGCAGAACCTTCATCCGAACTCCGATTCCTGCAAACTCAGTTGTGTTGGAACCGTGTCGAGATTCTCTATCCAATGACATAGGGGTAAGCATCTGGATCGGGTTTTAGCAGAAAGTCAACTTTCGGCTCCCCTCAAGTTTGACCGCCCGCAGAACCTTCATTCGGACTCCGATTCCTGCAAACTCAGTTGCGTTGGAACAGTGTCAAGATTCTCTATCCAATGACATAGGGATAAGCATTTGGATCGGGTTTTAGCAGAAAGTCAACTTTCGGCTCCCCTCAAGTTTGACTGCCCGCAGAACCTTCATCCGGACTCCGATTCCTGCAAACTCAGTTGCGTTGGAACCGTGTCGAGATTCTCTATCCAATGACATAAAGCAAGGTGGCCAAATTTCACTTGATCAAAAAGTCAACTTTTGACCCCTCAGGGTTTGACGTTTTGTCTAGGGTTTGCATTTCTGGTTTTTCTGGGAGCGCAAAAATGAGGTGCTTACACAACGGATGTTCCTCAATTCATGAAGAAGACGAATATCTGCCATGGCAAAGGGAAGCATGATAGATTATTGAATCAGTCAAAGGGTCCCCCAAGGAGAACAAAGGAACAAATGGAGGCCAGAATGAGGAGGGTTTTTACCCTTCTACCATATGCACAAGCAGAGTTGCTACCGACACTGTTGAAGGACGGTATGTGCAGATTAAGCCTCCGAACGCCTGGATGATTCAGTCTAGAAGCTACAATGCTGTGGAACTATGCGAGTACCATTCTGGTGCCCCAGGGCACCACACAAACCGGTGTTGGATCTGTGGCATGAACATTCAAAATCTGATTGATCAAGGGTTCTTGAAGGGACTACTCAAGCAACTAGGATCAGCTAAAGGATAGGACATTTCCAACAATTTAGCACAAATCCGAGTGTCTAAATCAACCATCTTCCTGCAAGAGAGAGGAGATGACGTGGGAAAGAAGGACAAGGGGAGCACCTAAAGGCTTCCTCCCATGGCACGCAACTAAATTCCAAGAATGCCGATCTGCATCGGCCACTCCTTGCATAGCTTGATATTCTGTCTTTGTTTATGATTTCTTTTCTTTTAATTTCAGAACTTGACAGCGTGTTTCTTTTTTGCAAACTTATGAAGTTTTTTGGGAAATCACTAGAGTGTTGGACCACACCAAGGCATGACTGTGATCTCGGGACAAACCTGAACAATCAAATTTGACAGGTGGAATGTGCCAATCAACACAAACTGTGCATGTCTCGATATAGCCAAGGGATCCCCTGCCAGTACCATATTTGAAACCTACCCTGCCAAACACAGGGGCAAGCTGTGATATGAAAGAAAAAAGAAGGGGCAAGGTGCCCACACCAGTCACTGGTCACTGACATGATCCAAAATCAATGATCCCGATGAAATGATGAGAGGCCATTTTTGGCTGAGACACTTCAAACAAATTCCTCTAGTCAAACATGTTGAGCTTGATCGTCTCATTGCTAACCCACGTTATGTCTAGCCACTCCAAACTGGGGCAAAGTCAAAAAGCAAAGAAAAGACAAAATGAATAAAGATGAAAATGGCTCTTGAGCCAGTTAATCTGTCAAAGACAAATAAGTGTTATATTCTCTATGAAGGGATGAAAAGCCATCTTTGATTTTCCCCAAAAATCATCTAACAAAAGATGAAACGCTAGCAAGATACTTTGAGCCTAAGCAATTTCTTCCTTAACCTTACCATGTTCTGTCTTTAAACTAGGGCATGAAACTTCATAAAATTGGAGGCACAAGGAAGACAAAGGTTAAGATGGGGCAAAATGAAAAGCACCGTAAGAACAAAAGAGTAGAAAGGAGGAATGGGAAAATCCCTAGAAAGCAAGAAGGCAAAGAAAGAACTGGGACAATCCTTTGAAAAAAAAAAGCAAGGGCAAATCCAGAAAGCAAAAGTCAAGGACCCAAGAAAGAAGAAAGAAAATAAAAAGAACAAAGATAAAAAGGGAGAAAAAGCTACGAATCAAAGTTGAGTGCAAAGTTGAATGAATAAAAGATGAAGCAGGCCCTAACAAGAAAAGTGGACAGGACATGGCTTTTACCCCATTCATCAATTTTGAGCTTTCATATCATTTCTTCTGGACCCCTGAACCCAGCCTACGTTTCGTCCTATCGTGAAGCCCTTTCTGATTACAGAGAATGTAACACTGAATCTCAGACAAACTGGCAATGACAGAACCAAAAGGACAGAAGATCTTTGGCTAGACATAATGGTTACCCATAGAATGAAGCTATATAGGGTTTGAGCCCGTTTATCCTTCATTTTTTAACATTGGAACCAAAGCCTACATTTTGTCCTACTAATAAGTCCTTTCTGATCATTGGATCATGATCCGTGGAAATTGACGGGGCCCTCAGATTGGGGCAAGACACCGAACCCGAGAAAGGGAACCAATTGAGAGAAAAACCATTCCACAACCCTCAGACAAGGGTGGGGAAAGAAAAATAAGAGGCAGAAAGTCAAAAGAGCTGGGAAAGGGTAGTGCCAAAGAAACCGCCTAAACCAAAACAATCCACCTCATTTCAACCCGGGGCAAGCCATTGAAGGCAAAAAGGTCGAGACCCTCACAGAGAGTGTCGGGAGGCACCACTTCATAAGTCTAAATGAGATTGTTGGATGGCTTACCCAAGGATTACTGGTCCTGCCAATGGACCCACTTGAAAGGGAAAACTCCAAACAACTTGAGGAATTCCCAAGAGATTTTAATCAAAGAGAAATTGCTTGAATTTGCAATAAATAACAAAGTCCAATTGACTGAACTTCACTTGAACTTTTTGCAAGTACTAACAAAACTTGAAACCGACAAACAAAAATCGTCACCATGTATTTTCACATGAGGCACAGAGAAAAACCATCATCATGTATTCACACATGGGACACAGAAAAGTTATCACGGCGTATCCACAATCTGTTGTAAAACAAAACCGTCACAATGTATTCACACATTGGACGAAGAAGAAAGAACCGTCACAATGTATTCACACATTGGACGCAGAAGAGATTGGAACCGAAGCCGCTGACGGATGAGTTAGAGATTGGTGGGGGAATGTCCCGGCATAGCCAAAATTTATGATGCCAAAGCCGTTGACAAATGAATCTGAGACAGGTAGAGGCAACCTAAAGAAAAAGGAATAAGAAGAAGAAGAAAAGAAAATAGACAAAAACAATAGGAGCAAGATGTCTCCTAAATCGAAGAATCAAAGAGCGGAATGTCTCCAAAATTGAAGAATCAAGGTACAAGACAAAAGGAGCGAGATGTCTCATAAAAATAGTCACCATGTATTCACACATGGGACATAGGAAAAGTCATCACGACGTATTTACACATTGATGCGAAAACAGAATAGTCACCATGTATTCACACATGGGACACAAGAAAAGTCATCACGACATATTTACACGTTGATGTGAAAACAGAAAAGTCATCACGACGTATTTACACGTTGATGCGAAAACAGAAAAGTCATCACGACGTATTTACACGTTGATGCGAAAACAGAAAAGTCATCACGACGTATTCACACGTTGATGCGAAAACAGAATAGTCACCATGTATTCACACATGGGACACAGGAAAAGTCATCATGACGTATTCACACATTGATGCGAAAACAGAATCGTCACCATGTATTCTCACATGGGACGAAGAAGAAGGGATCGTCACCATGTATTCACACATGCGACATATAAAAATTTGTGAAGCCAAAGCCATAGATGGGTGATTCAAAGATTGGTAGAGGCAATTTAAAAAACAATCAAGAAAAAAAAAGAAATGGACAAAGATAAAAGGAGCGAGATGTCTCCTAAAAATCGTCACCATGTATTCTCACATGGGACGCAGACAAAAATTGTCACCATATATTTACACATGGGACACAGAAAAGTCATCACGGCGTATTCACACGCTGATGCAAGAAGAAAGAACCGTCACCATGTATTCACATGTGGGACACAAACAAAAATCATCACCATGTATTCACACATGGGATGTAGAAAGAGTCATCACAGTGTATTCACACATTGGTTGACAAAGGTTTGTGGAACCAAAGCCACCGACAGGTACAAATAGAGAAAGAAATGAGCACAGGCAAA
The DNA here is from genome assembly GCA_947561395.2 of Buxus sempervirens. Classification (NCBI taxonomy): domain Eukaryota; kingdom Viridiplantae; phylum Streptophyta; class Magnoliopsida; order Buxales; family Buxaceae; genus Buxus; species Buxus sempervirens. The sequence goes on from OX387193.1 coordinate 32,934,760, forward strand.
AACAAGATTCCGAAGAAGAAAACGGGTACCCTGTCCTCCAATCCCCAGTGGAGCACATGTATTAATGGAGAGTGGTATCCCTAAAAAGAGACCAAGGATTCCCCCAATCCCCAGAGAAGCCTCAAGCCTGAGAGAAATGTCACATCACCAAATTACATCCCCACGGAATTGCCTACCTAGAGGAGCACCACATCATGAGGCCATGCAGATAAGAAAGAGCTCCCCAAATCCGCTATGGAGTTTGCCGTGGGAGTCCAAACCGATGTGCTCAATTCACACCTGACATAAAGGAGCAAAGCATGCAAAAAAGAGAAATGGTAGAGGCTCCCATCAATCCCCAGTGGAGTCATTCCAAACCAAGAAACCTTTACCTCTTAATGAAGGGGCTAACGGGAAAGCTCTCGAAGCAACTGCCACTGCAAAGAGTAAAGTGAAGAACTGCTAGGCGAATTTGCCCAATTTTGTAATTTTGATTCCCACTTTTTTAAATAAAATATGATAGGTGTGAGTGATCTCCCGAATGACGGACGAGTAGCAAGAGAGCCTCCTCATCCTCCTCTTCCTATCTCTTCCTTCATTCCCAATCCGTTCCCAACCCTTTGGCCAATCTAAAAAAATTTCTAATAAGTCCTTAAATATGAAAAAAGAAAGCGGAAGAAGTCAAAACGGAAATTACCTAAAAGCTTTAATGGAACAAACAAGAGGAAAATGAACATTGTTGAGTGTCTTACATCAACGCCGAAATAGGTCGGCGAGTTCAAGTCCAATTCCATCTCTTTTTAATTTGAACTAAAGAACAAGGAGTTGCTCCAAAAACCCGAGAAATTAAGGGTGAGCAAATTCCAAAGCTGGGAAGTGAAAAAACCATGTCATTTGGTGCTTCCCCTTTTCATTGAAACCACTAAAGGAATTGAGCTCTTTGACCATATCGACAGAAATGCAAGGCGCAAAAATAAGGTTCTTTTTCTTCTTTGCCGTTCCTCCCCAAAGTGACTCCGGCAAAGAGGGGCAACTATCAGCACCTGATTTTTGCACCCCCAGAAATACAGAAAATGAAATTTTAACCAAAAAAAGTCAAACCCCGAAGGGTCAAAAAGTTGAATTTTTGATCTGGTGCAAATCAACCACCATAATTCTTCTCGTTGAAATGGGAATTCCGACAAGATTCTAACGCAATTAAGTTTGCTCAAATCAGAGTCCGGATGAAGAAGTTATGAGCTAGTCAAACTTAGGGGGAGCAGAAATCACCTTTCTACTCGAGCCCAGTTTAGCTGCCCAACTTGTTCCTGGATGATAGAGGATTCCGACACAACTAAGTTTGTCGGAATCGGTGTCCCGGAGAGGAAGATGTGAGCAAAACTGGGTTCCGAGATGCAGTTTTGCACTTCTGCTAAAAACTGAAATTGCTATCAAACTTTAGCTTAGTGGATAGAGGATCTCGACCTGATTCCAACGCCACTGAGTTTGCTAAAATCAGACATTGGATGAAAAAGTTATGACAACTCAAAGTTTCAAGAAAACTGTCCGCGTGGCGAAGAAGGCAAAAAAAGACAAAACAAATAAAAATCGGGAATAAAATAATAATATTTATAAAAATATCTCTTTTTTACATTTAAAATAAATGAAAAATAAAAATAAAATTGGATAAAATCCGATTTATTCGTCAAATTGGAGGAAGGGTTGAAATTTGCACATTTAAAAAACGTGTGTGTCCGCATTGTGTGTGCGGACGTGCCTCGCCCGCACATACACTGCGGATCCGATCGTATCTGATCGGACAGCTAGCGACAGTTGTCCGATTCGCGGAGATCGCACACCTTTAAAATGGGACCCGCACTTTAAGTGTGGATCAAGCCAATCCGCACTTAAAGTGCGGATCAAGTCCGAAAATTTTGCCTATAAATAGAGGCCAGCAACCATTTTTTGGGGGACCTTCACCTACCCTGTCGTTATCCTACCTCTCCAGCGACTTGCAACCATCTGAACACCTTCTCACTCTACTAAACCTTTTCTTTATCCCCAAAATACCCTCCTTTCCATTTCTTTCTTCCCCATCAACATCAAGTGTGTAAGAAAGGGACCCTTGGAGCTCTTTAAGCTGCTATCTACGTCACTTGGAGGGTCATCACAATTCCAAGAACAAAGGTAGTATCAAGGTGAGAAAGCTTGTGATATTTTGTTCAATATATAGTGAAATAAAGTTCTTTTGATTCTAAGTCTTTGAGTTACTTTGTGTCAATTCTCTTTTTACTTGTCTCTAACCATTTTGATTTCGTCTGTACAAAATAAAGGGTGGGAGGAGAGCGTTTGTACAAAATAAAGAAAGAGTCTTATAGATTTAAAGAGTGGGAGGAGAGCGTTTGTACAAAATAAAGAGTCTTATTTAAGACATCTTGGTTCTCTTTACTTGATAGATTTATCTTTTATTAAAGAGCGGATTGTCCTCTTCAAATATCTTTTGTACCCCCTATTTTCTTCTCCCCCTTCCCTTTCAACTAGAATAAGTTGTTGGTTATTTTAGATGTTTATTTTTTATATGGTTTTCTCATCTAATCATGCATATCCATGTATAGCCTAGCATGTTGTTTCCCTTTTTTATGATCATAAAACGAATACTATGCACACACATAAAGATGCTTTTTAAGGTAGGGTTAGGTTCTTCGTTTATTATTTTATCTCATGTGAATAGTATTATATAATGAGTTGTCTTCTGATTTCTATGAATGATCACTCCACTTACCTGTTTTTTTAATAAATGAGCACCACATACACACACCTACTTGTGGCGTATAAAAAGGTTATTCAAGAGCTATCTTAGCTCATTTTTATTTACTACAACGATTAGTATGAGATTTCTTTTTAGCTTTATTTACTAGCTCACACTTTCTTGATCATTTCCGGTGCTTCTAGCTCACTTTTTTGGAATATGATTGATTTCTTAGATGTCTCTTTTCACTTGGTGTCAATAGGTGTATCATATTAACATTCTTATGCATGTTTATTCTTATTAGTTCAGTTCCTGTGTTTGCTTATTGATTGCTTGAAGGAGAATGTGATCGATTCGTTAAAATGAGTGTGTTTTGAGACAAAAATGGTAAATCTGAATCACTGTGGGCATGTGGAGCCACAAGGAGTCGTAAAGGCCCCTGGAAGAGGGGCGAGTAGGTTCCAATCTGTATTTTTGGAATTTTTGAGATTCGGGTCGGATCCGCATACTCTATGCAAATCAGGCCTAATCGCACATTTAAAACCCATTTGACCCCTAAAAGCTCGTTTTTGGACCCGAATCCGCCTAGTTCGACCTAATTTTGATTAACTTGAACCATTTGGGCCTTTGGGTCGGCCCAAACCCATTTTTAAGGACCTGGGTCCACTTGGACCTAATCAGGGTATTGGGGGCCTTCCAATGGGGCCCCACATTCAGTTCAGCCCAAACCAAGGCCCGTTTTTATAAATGGGTCAAAGGCCACTTGGATAATTACCCAGGGGCCAAATTCAAGCCCATTGGGCCTTAAAAGACTTAACCAACCTAATTAAAGTGTATAATTAATTAACCCAAAACCAAATAACCAAATCCAAAAACAGGGTTACCCAATAACCCTAATGGGCCTTGGGCTTGACTAAAGCCCAACTTGGATTCCAATGGGCCTTCTAATGGGGCCCATATCCATTCCACTAAAAGGCTAAAAAGATAAAATCAATTAAAATAAGGGGGACCTACACCTTCAATGGTCCCCACTCAGACCAAATCAAAATACATGCAGGCCTAGGAAAAGGGTGAGACTAAATTGACTTAAACCAGGGAGACTCAAGGGACCCGTTAGACCGACGGGGCGGGCCGAGATGTCTTCAGACTTCGCCGGACATAACCGAGAACTTAGCTAGGATCTCTAAAAAGTCGCAAACCAATCAAATTAGACCCACTTGGGCACCATTGTATCTGCCTGCACCTCTCAGGCAGTGGCGACTTCGATTGTCCCGAGGCACGCATCCTGCATGTGCTTCGAAACCACGTGCGCACACATGGATAAGTTTTTTTTTTCCAAAACCATTACATTATGATCATCTATTTTATAGAGGAGGAAATTTTTAACATCATGGACTACTAACATCAATATCTTCCATAGAATTCAAAAATATAAACTTTTCCAAACCAATGTCCTTCTAAGGAAAATCATCCAAAAGGTAGAGAAGCCAGCAAAGCCAGGCATAAGGAAGGCTCATGTAAGTCACCTAGTGGTAAAGGGAAAAGGATGGGTGAAGACAAGGTTAAAGTATCAAAACTAAAATATTTCCCATGTGATAGGCCACAATGTGGCTAAGGATTCTTCCAAGATCAATAGTAATGTTGAGTATTGTCGAGTTGTTTTATGTGCTTGTTAGTAAATGATCGCAATCCTTCAAATCTAATCATAATCAAACTGAATTGGGATGGTTCTTACATATAATAATTATAATTAAATGACTATATTACTGCATTGAAAATCATATCCATTCACCAGTCTCCTCAAAATCATATACATGAATCCTATGACAACATTCCATTTTACCAAAAAAGCAATAAAATTGAGGTTCATGTGAAAGGATTTTGTGTAAGATTTTCCAAACGGAGGGAAAAATATGAGGAAATGAGAAAGGAAAAAATATGAGGCATGATTACATATTAATATCTCAACAAATAGTACAAAAGAATTGAATACTCAAAACAAGTCCAAGTGTAAATGTTATGCCTTACTAAGTCCAAATTATACGTTGGAATGACATTTCATTAAAGTTACTAGCTAGAAAATTTGAGAGTTGAAAGAAAAATAATAATTGGCAAATTAGAGAATTAAGTTATCTATAAATAAAGAATAATAATTGACTATTGATTTGCAAGTTCAGTCCAACTTTTATTTTCAGTAACAATCTAATCTAAAACTTCAACATAGCTAAAAACCAAAATAACATTAGAGTTGCAATAGTTCAAACATAACTTGAAGCATAAAGCATAAATATCAAACCCTGTGATACCCACAATACAACGATTTACACGTCCAAGTAAAAAAAAAACAAAATAAAATAACCTACCAGACCAAAGAGTAGCCAAAACTCAAATCAGAAAATAAAACGTATACCATCATCTTGATCATGGGAGAATAATACCAATGCCAATGCAATAGGATTTAAAAATGTTATACCAAAAAAAAAATTAAGAGGACTGCCAATGCAATTGTTGAGCTTGCTTCTTGCCATCGATTACATTGGTATTTTATAAGAGGAAAGGGGGTACCTTAGGTACCCCACTTGAATGCCTAAAGTACCCCCTTGTTTTACCTAAAGTACACCCCCTTATATAGCTAAGGTACCCCTTTTATATAACTAAGGTACCCCCTTTGTATAACTAAAGTACCCCTTTTATATGACTAAGGTACCCCCTTTGTATAACTAAGGTACTCCCTTGTATAATTAAGGTACACCACTTATATTACCTAGGGTACATCTCTTGTATTACCTAAAGGTACCGCCTCATACAACTAAGGTACACCCATTCTATAACTAAAGTACCCCTCTTATATTACTAAGGTACACCCCCCAAATATACTTAACGTATACCCCTTGGAATAACTAAGGTAAACCCCTTGAAACACTAAGGTACCCCTCAAATAACACTAAGGTACCCCACACTTAACACTAAGGTACCCTACCTCATAACACTAAAGTACCCCTTGATAACCCTTAGGTACACCCAAGGGTTTAGTGAGAATAAAAGTTTTGTTTTGGGGCAGATGTGAAAGACCAAAAGTTGGGCATATAAAAGGATGCCCTCACTAAAATATCTAGTTTTTTTTTTTAAAGAACCCTTCTCCTTGCCTTGAACGTATAGAACAAGTGAAGAAGTAGTGGAAGCTTGCTTGAAGGCTTGGAGAAGAAGAAGGAGGAGGAGAAAAAGAGGAAAGCTTGAAGAGAAGTTGTGCTTCTCCATTAAACAGGTAAGTAGCAAACCCTGCAAACTAAAATGAATTTATTAGATTTTCCTATTTCTCTCTCCTAGGGTTTTGATAAACTGGAAAATCACTTGCATGTTGGGTTTTGCCTCTAAAATTCGTAGGGTTTTGGTTGTATAACTATCTTGTTTAGTTTTCTATTGATTTGCCATGGATTTTTGTATTTCTCTCTCCTAGGGTTTGGATAAACTGGAAAATCACTTGTGTGTGGGGTTTTGCTTCTAAAACTTGTAGGATTTGGATGTATAACTGTTCTTGTTTAGCTTCCTATTGATTTACCATAGATTTACAACCTATATTGGTTACCTTTTAGTTTTTGGTTTGAGTTTGGTAGGTTGATTGGCGTTTCATGTGGTTGGATTTATGTTTATACGTATTTTGGGTGGATTCTTATAATGGAAGGTGTATTTGGACATGTTAGGAGAATGTATGATCATCCCATTTGGTATTGGGAAGGTTGGATATGGTTTGTATGGGTTTGGTGTTGGAAAATAGCCAAAAATTTGTAAGAACTCGAGCTGGCGATTAACCCTGGAATTGGGCGATTAATCCTGAGCCAAAACACCCAAAAACAGTCACTGTAAAGCTAATCGCGAATCAGGATTAATCGCCCAGGCTAATCGTGAATCAGGATTAGCTCGGCGATTAATCGCAGACCTAATCGCGAACCGTAACGCTCGACACGTCTACTAGGAATTGATTGAATGCCCGAACGTCCACCCTGTTTTAACCTTAACGCTCGAACGTCCATGGGGGACTAGGGTGAACAGCCGAACGTTAGGCCTATGTCTTTTAGATTTCTTCACCCCTTTTCTTCACCAACTCTTTCCCAAACAACCCAAGCCTTCTACACAGCACTGTTCTTCACCCCTTTTCTTCACCAACTCTTTCCCAAACAACCCAAGCCTCCTACACAGCACCCTTATTACATGAAAGACATTTAAGTCTTTACATGTAAATAAGGTTTTTACACCCCCCCCCCCCCCCCCCCCCCCCCCCCCCCCCCCCCCCGTTTGGAACCAATAAAAATACTCCCAAGACCCAATTCCCAACCAATAAAAAGTCAACTTTCTAGTTTATGCCTAAATTTCCAGTTTTCCCGATTTTCATCAAAAACCACTTTTTGAGTTTGATACCCAAATGAGTGATTCAGAAGCCCATAAAATTCCAGAGAAGTTTTTTCCCCTTCATTAGACTACAACTAGAATTTGAGCCCGAAACTCCTCGTAGATTTGTCTAAAAAATCATATACCCAAAAGTCAACGTTTTTAACCAGACTTGGAATATTTTTTAGGTCCAAAACTTTTTGTCTCAGAATCCGTTGATTTTTGGTATGGTGACCTTATTGGGGATCCTAAGACTATCCCACTCCTTGAATACATAATTTGTGGAATTTATAACTACTGGTTTGCTTATTGTGAATTTATTAAAATAAGGTTGAGATCTCTTATGAAATTTGACAAGGTGCTTAGCCTTGGTTTACTTGGCAATGAACTTGTAATCTCACTTGGCCTTGGTTGAATGCCAGTAGATGGGAAATTCCACTCGGCCCTGGTTTATGTTTGTGGACTTTATGGTGTATATATTTTACTTTGATTTGGCTTCGAATGTGAAGTGCTTATTGGCTATTGCTTACGCTTCGTGAATATTGATTTGATTCTTGTAAAGGTATGATGAACTCTCTTATGTGAGTTGACCAGGCACCTGGCCTAGGGAATGGCAGTGGATGAGTAGTCCCACTTGGTACATAGTAGTGGATGAGTAGTCCCACTTGGCAGAGAACATGTAATCTCACTTGGCCTTGGTTAAATGGCAGTGGATGGGGAATTCCCCTTGGCCTTAGTTGAATGGCAATGAATGTGTAATCTCACTTGACCTTGGTTGAATGGCAGTGGATGGGGAATTCCACTTGGCCTTGGTTGAATGGCAGTGGATGGGGAATTCCACTGGGTTCGTGCATTGAGTACATTCTCTTGGTTTGCGGAATGAGGCATTGGTTCTAGTAACTTATGCGAAAGGTTTGTTTTACATTATGAGTTCTACCAAGATATACTTATAGTAAATGATTGGGTCTATCGAGCTAATTTCATGTGTTATACTATTTAAATGCTCTGACTTGAGAATATTAATTGCATGAACTATCTTTATACATAATGTTATATGAATTGCCTAAACTGCTTCTATACATGATGTTATATGAATTGCCTAAACTGCTTCTATACATGATGTTATATGAATTGCATAAACTGCTTCCATTCATGCATGTTTGCTACTTATTGGGACTTTAAGTCTCACACGTTTTGTTTTACTGGATTTGTTTTTAGATCCATTTGGTAAGCCACGTACTGAGCTAGATATTGAGGGTGAGCTTGAGCACAGGCCCGAGGGCTTCTACTACCCATAGTAGGGTTCTTGTGTTATTGTATTTAGTTTTTAGAAACTATAAAAGGGATTTAATTATTCTTTTTGGGATTTGTAGACTTGGAGTTAACTTTAGATTATCATCTTTGTATATGAATGCTCATGTAAGAGATAGTGATGCAGAGATCTTAGTTGTTTTTTTTTTATACACAGATATTATGATTTTGGAGTTATTACATAGATAATCTTTTGTTATATGGAAATTTTAATGCCATGAATCTTTAGCTTATGCACTCTGATGATTACATTGTAATTGCCCATGTTAATTGTGTTCATCAGGTTCTTTTGAACCCATAAGTAGGTCTCGAAGACGGGTTGGTGCCGTGATAGGGTAGACCCGGATCTGGGGCGCTACAAAAGGTTATACACAAAAAAGAAAAATGTATCGCTCAGTTGTTAAAAACTTGGGTTTTAAGGATGAAGGTGTTAAAGACTAAGTGAAAATAATAACTTAAAAAGAACCTGGGAAAAAATGTATCGCTCAATACAATGATTTACACAACCAAGTAAAAAAAAACAATAAACAAAATAAAATAACCAACCAGACCAAAGTGTAGCCAAAACTTAAATCAAAAAATAAAACATATACCATAATCGAAATCGGGGTAAAAAAAATACCAAGGTCAATGCAATAGGATTTAAAAAAATGTTATACCCCAAAAAAAAAAAAAAAGAGACCAAAATGTAGCCAAAACTTAAATAAAAAAAAACCATATACCATAATCGAAATCAAGGGAAAAGAATACCAAGGTCAGTGCAATAGGGTTTAAAAAAATGTTATACCCAAAAAAAATAACAAGAGGAATGCCTATGCAATCGTTGTGCTTGCTTCTTGCCGTCGATTACATTGGCATTTAAAAAAATATATATGAAAGCTTGGGTTTTCAGGATGAATATGTTAAAAACAAAGTGAAAAGATTACCTTAAAAGAACTTGAAAAAACAATGTATCACTTAATATAATGATTTACACGTCAACAAAAAAAAAATACCAGAATAAAATCACCAACCAGACTAAACTGTAGCAAAAACTCAAATCAAAAAATAAAACATATACCATAATTGAAATCACGGGAAAAGAATACCAATGTCAACGCAATAGGATTTAAAAAAATGTTATACAAAAAAAAATAGAGGAATGCCAATGCAATCGTAGTGCTTGCTTCTTGTGCTTGATTACATTGGTATTTCCAATATATATATATATATATATATAAAAGCATGGGTTTTAAGGATGAAGACGTTAAAAATTAAGCGAAAGTATTACCTTAAAAAGAACCTTGAAAAAAAAATTTAGGCATTCAATACAATGATTCACATCAAAGTTAAAAAAAAAAAAAAAGAACAAAATAAAATGACCAACCAGACCAAAGTGTAGCCAAAACTCAAATCAAAAAATAGAACATATATTGTAAAAATAACCTGGAAAAAAAGGTATCACTCAATACCATGATTTGCACATCCAAGTAAATAAATAAATAAAATAACAACTAGACCAAAGAGTATTATAGCCCTCAAAACAAACTAAGAGAAATGCCAATGCAATCATTGTCCTTGCCTCATGTTGTCGATTACATTGGCATTTTAGAAAAAAATAAATAAAAGCTTGGGTTTTAAGGATGATTATGTTAAAGATTAATTGAAAAGAATACCTTAAAATAACCTGAAAACAGGGGTTTCAAAAATAACCACAAAATTCATTCCTACTGGACACTTTTGATCAATTTCAAGTGCTTAATGTCGTTTTAAAAAAAATTCAAAATACCTTCGATCAGTTGCGAAGCTTCCACACTTACGATAGCTTTGCGAAATTGTATCACTAAAAAACAAACATCACTAAAAATCATTATTGGTATCACTTTCCCAATTTGCACTTTCACACTTGCTTTGCAAAATTGTTGTATTTCCTAACAGAAAAAATCGACATTAGTGTCAATTTCGTAAAGCTTTCGCACTTGCAACTTTGGAATTAGGCATTTGAACAAATAAATATCATTACAACATAGAAAAACAACATAGAAAAATTGACATTGGAGGTGTTAAAATCAACATTGGAGTGTAAAGAAAATCGAAATTGCATGGGCACTTCATTAAAGGTCTAAACGATGTAAACAAAGGTGTGAAGCATATGAAGGTGGGACAATTGCTTCGATCAATCATCTTTAAGAAGACGAAGAGCACACCAAGACGATTCAAGTGTATGAAGAGAACATGATGGTTGAAGAAGATTGAAGAACACGAACATGATGGTCTTGGTGCACGATGCTTGACGAAGGTGTGACGAGCACCTGATGCTTGAAGGAGGTATGAAGAGCACACGATCCAGGTTTTGCTGTTTTGGTTTTAGCACTCTAAAAATGTTGGAAATGAAGAGAAGGCAAGGTTGAAGAAGACGTTTCTATTTGTTTAAGAGAATGGTATTTTGGTAACCATCACGAAGGGCAAAATTGGTAAGTGAAAGTCTTAAAGGGCATGGTCAAATTGACACTTGTTTCTAATTGTTTTGAAAAGGTACCACTAAAATCCAATTTCGAAAAGTAGGTGACCGAATCTGAATTATTCTCATAAAATATCACTAAAAAACAATTTTGCTGTAGTTGACAATGTTTACACCCACCCATATCCGGCGAATAAGAAATGTCAATGAGGAAACACGAAGGCTGTGTTTGGATGCTTGGATTTTAAAGGAAAAGAAAAGAAACTTGCAAAAATTTCTTTTCCCCTGTTTGGTATTATATAAGAAAGTAAGTTTTGAAAGAAAAGGAAAGAATATTTGGTAAAAAATTTTCTTTCTCTCGTCTAAAACATTTCCCCCCAAAAACCTAGTCATTTCGGAAGAAACGAAATCACAGGGTGGATTCGGGGAGAAACATCTCTCGACAAAACACGCGAAGGCCCGACTTTCACCTCGACCCCAACCTTGCGAAGGCTTCTCTTCTTCCTGCTTCTCTTCTTCTGGAAAAATCAATGGAAGAAACAGCCATTTCTTAGATGAGAGGTGAATCTGTCTTTTGAATGCTTCTCTTCCGGTTGATGGTTGGGAGTGGCTGCCATTGCTCAGACGAGAGGAGAGAGGCTTCCAGTAGTAAGCAATCGCAACATCTCCCCCAAATCTCCTGAAATCTACGGCATCTGTCGAACCAAATGGCTTAGAAATCTCGTTTTTTGCTTCTCCTTCGTCGCATCACAAGATTTGGTTTCGGATTCAGAGTTCAGACAATATGTATTTTTCTGTTTCTTTTTTTCTCTTCTCAGAGGTTCTTCCCTTCAGCCCTGAAAAGTAACGGAGGGAATCTCAATCAAAGCTACACCTAGGTTTTCGTTTTCGATCAATTCTTGCTTACGACGCATAAGAAATTTCATGATTTCGAGATCGGTTCAAGGAATTCTGATGGAGGACAGCAAGAGGACAAGATTAACCGCCTGTATTCGAGCTCAACAAGTCAGTATTGGATCTCTCTAAGTGATCGACTTCGGATTTCGGTGCTTGATTGGGTGGATTTGAGTTCTGCAGTTTTATTTAATTTTTTCTTTTGACTGTTTGGGTTTGGATATGTATACGACTTCAAGCTTTGTATCGATTGGAATATCAGAGATTAGGGTTCCAAACAGATATTTTTGTGTTTTATATTGGCTGAGGACACATGGTGGTTGGTTGTCAAAGAGAGGTTTTACAAGCTTAAAAGCTTGATACGTAAACCGGTAGCCATTTTCTTCCCGAATTGATGCAAGTATTATAGAGATATTGCATATATTAATCTAGACAGTGGAATTTAAAGTTTAGCTTTTATCTGTTATCCAAAGAATGATTTCGGTTGATTAAAGAATTAACGTACTGTGAACTATTAAATCTGTTAAATGTGATTGCCTTCGATTTTATTTAAATGCAGAAGTTCATTTGAAACCTGAGTAATTGATAAATTACATAAATAGTTCTAACATTATAAACTCTTGTTGTTGATGCTTGTACCAGGGGTCTGGCGATAGGGCTGCTATACTTTCCCCGACCAGTGATATTGATGGAAAGCTCTTGAAATCAAAGAGTGGGAATTGGGGAGATATCAAGATGAAGTAGCTGCCAGCCAGGGTATCAGAATTAGGAGAAGGCCACCTACTGAAAGTGTTATGGTTACTAAATTGGTATTGCAACTATTGACTTGATGATCAATCACTTGTTTTAAGTTTAATCTTGAAGATACATAATGTTAATGGGTTTAATTTATGTGAGTTTTCATTCAAGTATAACCTACACCAATAACATGAAGAGATATATTTAAAAAAAGGCTTATAGATCTAGAATCTTGGCTAATTGGCTTGTTGATTCTTATACTCTGTCCAGTAGCTCTTTTGACATTTAAGTGAAATGATTTGAACACAGACGGTAGAAGTATGTTTAGCTGCCAAGTAGATAGTTGATTTCTGGTCTATCAATGCTTAACTGTAGCTTATATTCATGATTTTCTTTTGTAGATCCGAAGATATTGTGTTACACTTACAAAATAGGCTCTCGCGTATATTCAAATATGCACTGCCTCTATGTCTATTCGTGTACAATGAACAGAGATTATTGGCTTATGCCACAATTTTTGAGTATGCTAATAAATAGCAAATGTTGAGTTTAATTAACTAAAAAATACTGTGTTTGTGTCATGAAATTGTCTGGTGCGTGCATTTTTCTTTTTTGTTTTTATTTTTTATATTTACATGTGTGATTGATTTATTTTATGGATCCTAGGTTTCTGGCCTGGAACTTTAAGTTCTGTTGAGCTCAATCTTGGAATAGGTTACTTTTATGCCTTTTAGGATTACACTTAGAATTTTATTCAAGTTCTTTTTTTCTTTTTTTTGCATAAATACATTATCCATGTTGAATTGGAAAGATATTAACTTAAACTGGAACAAGCTATTCAAGTACGTACATATAAAATGATGATATACTGCATAGTAGTAGTGGTTTAGACTTAGTTGATCAAAGAGTTATTTAATAATTTTATGATTCATTTCTGCAGACTAAATGTTCTTGGGCTTGAGGTTGGTTGAATAAAAACTTACTGAGCCAGATGAAATTTGGGGTCCATGTTGTTACTCTTTGACAACTTTACCCTTTAATGTGGATTTATATCTTGAGATTTCATTATATTTTAGAAACTTGTACTTGCATCAGATTATAAATGTCTCAAAAAAATTTAAATTATCTAGTTGAGTTTTTCTTTCCTGTTATTATATGTTTTCTTTCTTATAACTTGACTTGAGTATCGGCATATTGATTACATCTTTGAAATTAAAAGCTATGCTCCACTCATTTCAACAATTTTTTTTTTGCTTGATTGTTTCAGAAGTTCTTAACATGTTCTCTTATTTTGTATTTTATGATTTGACACATCCTAATTCTATTCCAGATCTATGCTGTGTTTTAATCGTAAACGAACATATGCCCATTAGTAGCTACATACACAATTCTTTATAGCCAAAAGGATCTAGTTAGTTATAATGCATGGAGCATGATTCCGTTTCACAATTTTTTAGTCATTATCCGTTAAGGGGGTTTAAAGTGGCTTACTTTAATATTGTTTATTTCTATTGATGGTGGGATCTGTAGTTAGTAATTCGAGTTCTAACAGGGTCAATCCTAATTTAGTGTATTAAAAAGCCTACAATCTCAGTTATTTGGCTTATTTGGTGACAAACTATATCAAAATTTTTTCCCGAACTTATTCTTAATTAATTCTTGTGCTGAACACTCTTTTAATCCTTAATCACATTGACTGAAGGTATGACTATATTGCTGCAGATATTATTAGGGCGAGGTCTTAATTTCATGGGAGTCTGACTGGAGCAGTGCAAGCAGTGGTTATGGATGAAGATGGACAGCCACTACAATGTTCAAGACTCTTATTAAGCTCTAATTTATGACTTAAATTTGAAGTAAAACTTGGATATAACTATGATATATGCTTTGTATTTGGTAGTACTGGGCTTAGTTGCAAGTTGTAGTTTGATAGACTATTTTATTTTCTTGATCTTATATTTAATGCTATAAGTCTCTTTGGTACTAACCATATCATGTGTAGGTTTTTGAATGAACAACTAAAGACACTTTTTTGAAGTGATCGTCATATTCTTATTTTAAACTTTTCATCTTTTTTTTTCCCTTTTTGTTGGTGGCTTTGAGATGGTATTAGTTCATTTCTTAAAATTTTAAATGTGAAAATATTTGTTATTAGGTAATTGGATGGTGAATGGAAGTGCAAGTGCAAATTATCTTCTTTTCTTAAGAAGCAAATTATCTTCTTTTTTTAAGAAATATCTACATTAGTAAGATCAAGATAATTTTTGTTCATCCTTCATTAGGTCTAATAATGGGAATGGCACGGAATCGGGGCAAGTTTTGGTTAACCTAAACCCCGCTCCTGTAGGAGTATATCCAATACCAAATCCTAAACTGCCCCCTAATAAGTTGGTAAAGGCGTGGAGTGGGTCTAACTTGGTTGGAGTATAAAATGTAAAAAGAAATATTTGTATGAAATCAAAATATATAAAAATGATACTTTAATTTGTATGAAGGTCAGGTTTGAGGCAGTTGGACAAAACCCGAATCCACCCCTAACTCGATTTTAATCATAACAAACCTTGACCATTAGGGGTACATTGCTATCCATAATTAGATGGACTCAGTATTTATGTATTTTTCCCTTTTCATCAACTACAAAATCCAAAAATCAAAAGAACCATTTGATTTTCTTTTTGATTTTCCATATAAACAACCAAACAAGAGAAAATGATTTCTTTAAAAATTTCTTCCTTGTTTTCCCTAGCAAACCAAACAAGAGAAAATATCTTCTTTTCATTTCTTTTCTTTTTGGGATTTCTTTTCTTTTCTCTCCAAATAAAAGGCTCCAAACACAGCCGAAGGCAATTGAGAATGCTACAATAAAGAAAAATCGAAAGCTAACAGCCACGTATAGTAGTGGGTGACTGGGAGGTTGCGAAAACTGAATAAATGCTCAAATACAATATAAATCGCCAAAGATGAAGAGATCAAAGACCAGCTCCAACACAACCAATCAACACCAATTATATGTTATTATTTTGATCATGCAATTGATCACCCCACTCATATTTCATGCCACTCCAACAACAGTAACTGAATTGAGATTATCCTTCTTTGGAATGCTTCCTATTGCAATGGCGTGTGGAGGTAACTCCTGTCCCATACCAGTGAAGATCTTATCACCTGTGATCTGATTGCAGATGCTCCCAAACTCGCTTATCGTATGACATTTCGACGATAACAGAGAGGTCGATACCACAATGAGCCTTGATCAATCCAAGTAACTGCAGTAATCATGGCTAGCGGGCAGTGGCGGAACCACGTTATAGCTGGGGGGGGGCAATCTGTAGCACCCCGGAACCAGGTCAACACGTGTCGGTTTTATACTGGCTCCCAAGCGCTATTTTTAGGGCCCAAATTGTGATGAAAACTAACTTAAGAAACTAACCAAAGCAATTATAATCTAATCCTAAAATTTTCGAAAAAACTGCTATATAACGTCTGTATATACGAGTATGGGCTAAGCCCTCAAACCACAAAACCAACACTTGATAAACACAGTTTATATCTTCATTCAAAAACTAAACCATCCCATATGCACAGGTCAAAATAAATTTCACTAAGTTCTCTCTCTCTCTCCCTCTCTCTCTCTCTCTTTTCATTTACAATATGTACAATATGTACAGTTTCAAAAAAAACATATACAATTATCAAAAAAAAGTGCCCTTTTCTATCACTAGCCCGGATAGAAGTAGTCCTCCGGCCTATACTCGGGATAATCCTCCACTTCGGCCCCGCTACGCCTCTCACCCGCTAAATCTGAAAACAAAACCGGTAAAAACAAAAACTCGCGTGAGACTAATGTCTCAGTAAGTAGCACAATGCATGGGATAAACAATTTATGCAGTTTCAATTAATAAATTAACATGCTACATAGTATACGATTAATTCCAACAAATCATGCAACGAGCAATTCACATATATCAAAGAGCAATTCACATAACAATACAATTTCAGAGAATAAAGTGTGTGCAAGATTCATGAATTAGCGTATCTATAAACCGGCTAAGGGTGGTTAACCCGATTTATAGACACGCTAATTCATGAATCTTGCACACACTTTATTCTCTGAAATTGTATTGTTATGTGAATTGCTCTTTGATATATGTGAATTGCTCGTCGCATGATTTGTTGGAATTAATCGTATACTATGTAGCATGTTAATTTATTAATTGAAACTGCATAAATTGTTTATCCCATGCATTGTGCTACTTACTGAGACATTAGTCTCACGCGAGTTTTCGTTTTTACCGGTTTTGTTTTCAGATTTAGCGGGTGAGAGGCGTAGCGGGGCCGAAGTGGAGGATTATCCCGAGTATAGGCCGGAGGACTACTTCTATCCGGGCTAGTGATAGAAAAGGGCACTTTTTTTTATAATTGTATATGTTTTTTTTTGAAACTGTACATATTGTAAATGAAAAGAGAGAGAGAGAGAGAGAGGGAGAGAGAGAGAACTTAGTGAAATTTATTTTGACCTGTGCATATGGGATGGTTTAGTTTTTGAATGAAGATATAAACTGTGTTTATCAGGTGTTGGTTTTGTGGTTTGAGGGCTTCGCCCATACTCATATATACAGACGTTATATAGCAGTTTTTCTGAAAATTTTAGGATTAGATTATAATTGCTTTGGTTAGTTTCTTAAGTTAGTTTTCATCACAATTTGGGCCCTAAAAATAGCGCTCGGGAGCCAGTATAAAACCGACACGTGTTGACCTGGTTCCGGGGTGCTACACAATCGCCCCCCTGAAATTTTATTTTTTAATTAAAAATATATATTTTCTATATGTTTTAATTGAAATTTATGTTTTGACCCCTCTGAAATTTCTAGTTTGCTCCTAACTCATTAAAATTTTTATATTTCATGAAAAGTGTTAATTGAAATTTTTTTTGCCCCCTCAGATTTGTAGTCCTGGTTCCGCCACTGCCAGCGGGTGCTCTTTGCATGAATCTCAAAACTAATATCATCGATGGACACCCTCAAACTTGCTTCTTGTCTCACATTCCAATGACAAGGGAAAGGTCGATACCATCGGTCCTGTCGATTTTATTTGTTTTGTTTCTTTTCTATTAGGGGGCTGCACGTGCTACACGCGTAGAAACGTGGGCCCACTTTGATAAACATCCCAGGTTAGTTACAATAGTGGGGGATTGTTTTGTTTGGGGAGGGTAATATTTGAAAAAAGAAAAAGGGGGCCAGAATCTAGAGGGAATATTCCCCCTCCCCCCCCCCCCCCCCCTCTCTTTATTAATAGTATTCATTTCTCTGTGGTTGATTGTTCAAGTCAACTTTTCTTTGGGTCTAACCACGATTCCAGTTAAAATAGGCCCTCGGGGTTGAAACCCTTTCCATGCACTTATAAGGGTGTTGGCACGCCCACATTGCACATTATCACCATCACTGTACACCAAGTCTAGAAGAAGATGGGTCAACAACGGCTCTCCTATTTATTATTTATAGAGTACGTAGTGTCTCTTCCCAGATTTTATTGCATCTCTAATGCAAAATACCATTTCATACCTTTTCTAGAGCACATCTGACATTTCATGCCATTTTAGAGCACATCTGACCATTTGCCTTCAACTAATTCATACCTTTTTATGGAGTTCGCTAGACCAGTTGGGTCATCCAACCTAACAGCTGAGTTACATATGTTGACTATGGAAGTTTGATTGAATTGTCTTACGTTCCACCATTTATTTGATGTAATCCAAGGGAAAATCAATTTTTAGTGATAATTTTTGAAAATAATTAAAATTCAGTCAACATTTTTATGGGTTGCAACTTTTAGGAAACCTTAATAAAAATAATTAACATTTTACTACTATAAACCCAATTCTTCCAAGAATGCCCTTATAGCTGTATAAGTCAATATAAGTCATTTGGTTGAGTGATACAAATCACCCTATAGCTATACAAGTAAATACATAGCATTGTATTAGTCATTTGATAAAGAGGTATGTCTCCATAGGCACACAAGTTATTGTATAGTATTGTACAAGTCATTCGATTAAGTGGTACAGATCACCCTATAAATGTACAAGTCAATATATATATACTACTGTACATGTCATTTGTTAGAGATGTTTAAGTCTCTGTATAAGCATATAAGTTAGTAAATAGTGTTGTATAAATCAATTGATAGAAGGTACAAATCATTTGATTATGTCGTACAAGTTGGTACATAATATTGTGCAAGTCATTTGGTAAAGAGGTACAACTCTCTCTATATGCATACAATTTAATACATAATATTGTACAAGTCAATTGATTGAGTGGTACAATGCGCCTTATAGCTATACAAGTCAATGCACAGTATTGTACAAGTAAATTGATAAAGGGCACAAGGTTTTTTTTAAAGTATTTTTCAAGTCATTTGATTGATACCTCTCTCTCCTCCCTTTCTTTCTTTATTTTCTCAAAATAATTAAAGGAAAAAAACATTGAAGAACGTTGGGGGCAAATGGCACTTTTGGAAATTCACTTAATTCGATCAATATCTAAACATAAAACGGGCATTCTTGGAAGCCCATGTATTTAATTTTCTATATATTTAAATGACAAAAAGACGTTCTAGTTACAATCATATATATAGATAGTAAAGCAGAATACAAAAACATCACATTCTCTCTCCTCTACGGGACATCCCCTTCTTTCTCCAATGGCCCTTTCGAGCCCCACTGAAACCCCATACTCTCTCTCCTTCACGTATACAATATTATCTCTTCAAAACAATATTTTATCTCTGACACATGTACATATTTTTGTTTACACCTGCCATAACCTGGCAAATGAAGAAAAGCCACATGGCATCTACATGGGCTAGTCTCATCAGTAAAGCCATGTAAGCGTATACATGTGTCTAAAATGGGAAAACCGTATTCATACGTCTGAGGGATGACGTCACCATCAGTACAAGACTGACAACCGAGACCATCTAGATAAGCAACGCGGGAACAAGGAAGTTGTTTGTTCGGATCGTGGCAAGCGGTTATTGTAGCGCCCCAGATCCGGGTCTGCCCTATCACAGCACCAACCCGCACCCGAGACCTACTTATGAGCCCAGTAGAACCTGATAAACACAATTTCCTGGGCAACTACAATGTAATTATCAGAGTGCATGACTAAAGAAGCATGGAATAAAAATTTCCATCTAATCAAAATGTCATCTGAACTATAATCTCCAAAACATGATATATATGTGAATAAAATACAACTAAGGCAACTAACCATTTACAATGATCTCTCCAAAATATACAGATAAGTACAAAAGATTCTTCCAAGAGTATAAGTCCAAAAATATTATTTACATCCCATATACAATCCCCAAGACAAAATACATCATCATAATAAGATCCCTACTATGGGTAGAAATGGTAGCCCTCTAGCCTTTACTCAAGCTCACCCTCAATAACTGCCCCGGTACGCGGCTCACCAAGCAGATCTGAAAACAAATCCAGTAAAACAAAACACGAGTGAGACTTAAAGTCCCAGTAAGCAGCAAACATGCATGCAGAGAAATAGTTTATGCAATTTTGTAACATCATGATAATATTCACAAGTATAAGATACCAAATGTAAACCAAAACATCTCAAACAGATATAAAGTGTAATTCCAAGTCAAATATCTCAATCGGGTAATTCATGAAATCCAATCAACAATTCCAAGTCAAATGTCCAAATCAGATTAATGATCGCTGTCCAAGATTAAGGCCAAGCGGAGTATTTCAACACTGCCGACGCACTCAAGGCCAAGTGGGGTACTTCTACACCGCCGACGAAATCAAGGCCAAGTGGAGTACTTCTACACCGCCGACGCATCAAAGCCAAGTGGAATACCTCTACGCTGCTCGATGACTCAAGGCCAAGTGGTGTACTTCTACGCTGCCCGATGAATCAAGACCGAGCGGAGTACTTCTACACTGCCCCGGTTCATGAAAACCAAAGTCAATCAAACGAGTACCATGAAGCCAATACCAACACACTAATTAGACTCACTGTGGATCCACACTAAGAACAATGTCCAATTAGACGACTCATAAATCAAAACAAACCATTCAATTCCAAGAGTAAAACCAGTGCTTAAACCAAAGCCAAGTGGAATTCCCCATCCACTATTAAATCAACTGAGACCAAGTGGAATTCCCCATCCACCATTAAATCAACTGAGACCAAGTGGAATTCCCCATCCACTACCAATCCATACCAAGGGCTAGTGGAATTCCCCATCCACTGCCAATAAAACCATAGGCCCAAGCCTTGTCAAATCATATAAGAGTTTTTCAACATCGCTTTCATAAATCCAAGCCAAATCAAAACAAAGGTCATAAAATCCTCAAAACACATTCTTGATGAGTGGATTGATCTTAAAAATCCCAAATAAGTCACCATACCAAAATTCAATGGATTCCGAGACAAAAAGTTTTGGACCTCAAAAATATTATAAGTCTGGTTGAAAACGTTGACTTTTCGGTGTCCAATTTTTCTAGACAAATCTACAAGGAGTTTGGGGCTCAAATTCTGGTTGTAGTCTATTAGAGGGTATACAAATCATCTAAAATTTTCTGGGCTTCTGATTCACTCATTTGGATATCAAACTCAAAAAGTGGCCATTTTTGAAAATCGGGAAATATAGAAATTTAGGCACAAACTGAAAAGTTGACTTTTTATTGGTTGGGAATTGGGCCTTGAGAGTATTTTTATTGGTTCCAAATGGGGGGTAAAACCTTATTTACATGTAAAGACGTAAGTAAATGGAGCAATAAATACACAGGACATTTACTTAACTGTCTTTTATGTAATAAGGGTGTTGTGCAAGAGGCTTGGGTTGTTTGGGAAAGGGTTGAGGAGAAAGAGGGTGAAGAGTTCTCAAAATGGGAATAAGGGTGCTATGCGAGAAGCTTGGGTTATATGAGAAAGGGTTGTGGAGCAAAAGGGTGAAGAGTTCTCAAAAACAGGCTTCAACTCACGGACGTTGAGGTTTGGACGTTCGGGCGTTGAGGTAATACACAAAGGCAGCGCGCGCGCGTTAAGGAATTAAACGAGGCAACGTGCGCGCGCTGAGAGAGAATACGAAAGTTGTTAATTCATTTTGTTTGGAAGGGTTTGCTACTTACTTGCTAATGGAGAAGCTTAACTTCTCTTCAAGCTCTTCTCTCCTTCTTCTTCTTCCTCTTGAAGCTTCAAGCAAACTCCCACAACTCTCTCTCTTGTTCTATACGATCAAGACAAGAGGAAGTGTTCTCAAACACTTAATTAGAAATTAGGGCATCCTTTTATATGCCCAAGTTTTGGGTCTTTCAAATTTGCCCCTAAACAAGGCTTTTTTTCAACTAAACCTTAGGGTGTACCTAAGGCATACCAGGGGTACCTTAGTGTTATTCGAGTGGGGTACCTTAGTATTAAGTGGGGTACCTTAGTGTTAAGTGGGGTGTTTGCCTTAGCCACTTCAAAAGGCATGCTTTAGGAATGCTTGGGAGGTGTACCTCAGTTAACACAAGGGGTACTTTAGTTATTTGAGGAGGTACCTTGATGTTTCAAGGGATTTACCTTAGTCATTCTAAGGGGGTAAACTTTGAATAAGCTTAGGGGGTGTACTTCAGTTATATTGAGGAGGGTACTTAACTATAGAAGAGGTGTACCTTAGTTATATAAGGGGTTATACCTTAGGCAAAACAATGGGGGGTTACCTTACTTATATAGGGTTTACTTTAGTTAGACAAAGGGGGTACTTTGGCTATATAGGGGGTGTACCTTAAGTAAAACAGTGGGGTGTACCTTACTTATATGAGAGGAGTACCTCTAGGAAATACAAGGGTGTACCCTAGGTTATTTTAAATTATTTAAAAATAGCATATTTAAATGTATATATTCCTGTGCTTAGCATAGGTAAAACAACTAGTATATATAGTAAAGCAGAGTACAGAAACACCACCTTCTCTCTCCTCCACGTGGACATCCCTTTCTTTCTCCAATGGCCCTTTTGGGCCCCATTGAAACCTATACTGTCTCTCCCCCACATGTACAATATTCTCTCTTTAAAACAATATTTTCTCTCTTTCACGTGTACGTATTCTCTCTTCTCTCATAGATCTTTTGGGTCCCACACAAACAAGATAAATACAAAGTTATGAATGAAATTCGTTTTATTGGTACATTTTTGAGTGTGAAATTTGTTTTTCTTTAGTTTAATAATAAATTTAAAAAAAAATGGTAAGGATGGGTCTACATGGCCCATTAAGGTTCGGTACGGTCCAAGCCAGAGCCCTACTAGCCAGATATTAACTTTTGGGAAAATTAACTTTTAGTGATGTGTTTGGAACATAATTAAAATTCAGCAAAGTTTGTTAACCTTTATCAAAATAATCAAATTTTAGTGACATTTGACTAGAGCTGTAAATCTAGCCCGAACCACCCAAAGCCTGCTCAACCCAACCCGAGTAAGAGCCCCAAGTGAGCATTGAGTTTGGGTTGGGTTTTATTTCGAGCCTGAAGTTGAGTTTGGGTTGGGCTTGGGTTCAAGCTATACAACCCGAAAAACCCGAAGTTAATGTTGACTTTATGTACATGCTCTCATATAGATATATGTATAAAACTCCACCAAATATATATATATATATATATATATATATATATATATATATATATATATATATATATATATATATATATATATATGTATGTATGTATCATTGTTTTATTTTCCTTTTATATTATCATTGTATTTATGCAATCAACTATTAAACATAAATTATTAACATGTGATAATAAGTTTATGAATTTTTGTCAAATAAATAATTTTATACTCACATACATATACATATATGTTACAATGAATGTGATATTTGGGAGCACATACTCTACAAGAAAGATTGTGTAAAACCACAAATATAGTGAGCTAGTATTATATTTTAAAATTTTTAAATAAATAAATTAATTAAGTGTGTTTTTCCCAAATTCAAGGGACAAATCAAGAGGAATTTGTAATATTTGTATTTATAACAAACAAACATAAAAGCATGTTGATAGACGAATTAATGAAAGATATTTCAACATTTTGTAATTATAACAAAAATTGTAAAAAAAAAAATTCAAAATCTTACATTTTGTTTAGGCCAACCTGAACCCAGTCCGAACTCGAACAATAATGTTTGGGTTGGGTTTGGGTTTAATGAGTTTGGGTTAGGGCGGGTCAATGACGAGTTTGGGCTAGTAAATCCTAGATTGGGTTGAGCCTGAACTCTTATAAACCGACCCAACCCGCCCTACTTACACCTCTACATTTGACTATTGCAAACCCAACTCTTCTATCAATTTCCCTTATACATCAATTGTTAGAACATAAACGTCATTGTATTAAATGACCTATACATTGTATTGTAAAAGTCATTTTATATTGAAACACCACACTAAAGTAAAATTAAAAATAAATTACATCCACATTAAAATACATTATTTAAAATCAATAATTTCTTACTATATATATCTTACCTTCACGTGGGCATTGCCCTTTCTCTAATGTTATCTTTAAATAAGTTAAAATTATATAATTAATCCTTATTAGTCTTAGAAAACCATTATTATCTTTAACTAAATTAATAATCAAAATAGTCAAATATATACTTCTCTATTTTAAATGATTGGGTATGTATATCATTAGGCAGTTTGGAGCTTCCTAAAAGTTTGTTGAATTTGCAATTGCCAGTGTTTCTTCATCGAAGGGATCTTTGTGTTCCCAGCTGCCATTGCTGGTGATATATCTCTGAATTATAATAAAATTTATTAAAAATGAAAATGAAAAAGAATAGTTAATTTTTAGATATATCTTAATTTAAATATTTATTTTACTATTATTTAACAATAGTAATGAGACATATTATTTAAAGTAGCCCCTTTAGGTGCCACTTTAAATATTTATTTTACTATTATTTTTACGAGAAATATTTATTTTACTAATATAATATAATATTATTAAATTTTAATTAGTTAAACAATTATTATTTATTTAAATAATTTAAGTTATCTCAATATTTCTATAATAGTAATCCTTTAATTAAATAATTATTATTTTATATTATTTAGGAATAACATATTTAAATATATATATTCCTGTGCTTAGCATTAGTTGTTTTATAACAATGAAATGTCACTAAAGGTTTCTAACTCAAAACGTATTGACTAAATTTTAAATATTTAGAAAAAGAATTACTAAAATGTTTATTTTTCCGCAATCCAAATCTCCCTTATCATTATTAGCAATGGAAAGTTGTTATACTTTAAAAAGATCAAAATTAGATATAGGAAAGAGAAAGTGGACGTGTGTAGCGCCGCAGATCCTCTAGCCTCTAGCCGATACGAGCCCCGTTTAAATAAAGACTTAGCAAAAATCAGAAGTTAAAGGTGTACCAGAGTTGCCGCAAAAAAAAAAAAATAAAGGTGTACCAGAGAGGAAATTTCGCATTAAATACTAAACCTTTTTTTCCCGTTTTTCTATTTAAGATGCCGGAGCGAATGAGTGTCGGTTCTTGGGTTCTCTGCCTCTCAGAGCTGTTTTTGTGGAAAATAACACCCATAAGTAGATCTCATCACATTTCTTGTTTTTTTATTTATGTCCTCTTCTGGGGTCGTTTCTTTCTGGCTCGGGAAGGACAAAAACTACGGGGAGATCACTCTTCGTTTAAGGTAGACGACATGTTTCTTTTGTTATTTTCTTGGGTTTCTGCGTATTCTTCTATGCCATTCATTAACGACGAGTAGCCTGGTTTTCACCTCTTCGTCAAATGCAATGCTCGTTTGAGATGTAATGGACGTGGTTCCAGCTCTTTTTCGTCCTCTGAATGGAGGAATATTCTGGGAAGAGCGCCAAATCAGAAGAATTTTTTGTGGAGGATGTTTGACAGTTTCAACATATTTTGTGTTTTTTTTTTCCTTTTTTTTTCTGTGATTGCTCATAAGAGGAAGGAGGTGGGTCGTAGTTCTCAGCAATATGTTAGAGAAAAGCAAGTTTTAGGGTCTCTGTTTCCTTTTTCCTTTTTCTTTACCCTCTTATGTTGCTGCTAATAGAGATGGATTCTTGAAGAAAGACATGGTGATTGAATCTTGTGTTTCTTGAATTTAAATTTGGATTTTAGATGTATAACTTCGATTTAAATAATAGTAATAATTCTTGCCAGATCCTAAGGGAAGAAACTTGAACAACTGTAGATAGTTTGCAAGTAACTGATGATTTGAGGATTAATGCTCTTGTTTTGTTCTGTTTTGATCAGATATAATTCCACAGAATGAGAGATGCTAGGTTGTGTGGTGTTTTCAATCTTCTGTTTTTGGTACTGGCAACATTGAAATCAGAAGCCTTATATGCCGGAATTACTTATCTTACAGATGCTGTTTCAAAAGGAGCAGGTAAGAACTTGAACTTTTTAATTGGATTTTTTTTTTTCTGATAACCAAAAAGGGGGGGACTTGGGGCACAGAAAATCATTGAGCTCCTGATTTTCATTTCATCCTTTTTTATTTTCCTTTTTCAGATCTTGTCTTTTATCTTTATTATTTAGTCTCTCAAGCCTAAAATATTGTCCAGTTTGCTTAGATGGGAGCCCACCAGCATACCATTTTGATAAAGGATTTGGGACAGGAGCTAACAGTTGGTTGGTTCACATTGAGGTCAGTTCATTTAATTCAAACAACCTATATGTCATGTTAATCATTAATAATAATCCAACATATTGTTGATTCCATAGCTTAATGTCTTTTGACATTTAAAAATCATTAATGGGTGAGACCAGTTCAAATGAAAATCTCATTATCCAACGTTCAATCTTGAGCCAATTTTTCTACAAATTTTGAATGACACAAGCAGGTTGATTAGCGGTGAAATTGTTACTGAGTGATCTTTTTTTCTATGTAATTTTGTTCTCCCCTTTTCAGGGAGGGGGATGGTGCAACAATGTTACCACTTGTCTTGCCCGCAAGAATACCCGTTTAGGCTCCTCCAGCCAGATGGTCAAGCAACTTGCTTTCTCTGGGATTCTGAGCAACAAGAGACAATTTAACCCAGGTGGGAACTTAGAGAATTATTTCAGCCCTCTTTGTTTGTTTTGGGTTCTATCCTTCTATTATGCCTTTCTTTGTAAATCTCTTCCCGTGAAATGACTCAAATTGAGCTTCAATAGACTTCTATAATTGGAACAAGGTCAAGCTTGGATACTGTGATGGAGCATCATTTACTGGAGATGTGCAGACAGTGAATCCTGTGAGAAGTTTTTTCTGCTTTTGAAAATTTGAATTCCATCATTTGTTTTATGAATAAACCCCAAAATGGAGTGTGAGTTTACTGCAGTTATAAATTGATACTTGTTGAACTGATCAGGCAACTAATCTTCACTTCAGAGGAGCAAGGATATGGCTTGCAGTAATGGAGGACTTGCTAGCAAAAGGGATGAAAAATGCGGAAAATGTATGAACCCTTTTGAAGATCCATGGCTTGTTTTCCTTTTTCTTGTCTGGTCTACTTTTGTCCCTCATAACTTCATAGATATGATTATAGGCTCTTCTTTCTGGCTGTTCAGCTGGTGGATTGACATCCATTCTACACTGTGATGGCTTCCGTGCTCTCCTACCTATGGGTACAAAAGTAAAATGTCTTTCAGATGGTGGTTATTTTATCAACGCGTAAGCTCAAAATAGAACTTTCCAAATTTCTTCCAGATAATCAGTGAGAAAAAAAAAAGGAAGAGAGAGAGAGAGAGATAAAAATATACTGATATTTTATCTGTTATTTTGTAACTAACTGTTGTTAATTCATGACAGGAAGGATATCTCTGGGGCAAAACATATAGAAGCCTACTTCAATGATGTGGCGATGATGCATGTACTCTATTACTCTTTCAAATAAGATTATTTCCTTCGATGAATTTTGTACTGTTAATTTCTGTATAATACAGCTTGTAACCCCTAAGTTTTGCATCTTTTATCTTCATGTTCAACTATATTACTCACCAATTGTTCTAATATAGCTTTCCTTGTCATATAGGGATCAGCAAAGAATTTGCCTTTATCCTGTACTTCAAAGATGAAACCAAGTATGGTAAGTATAAATTTTCTAATTTTTTTATGTTATTATTTCTATTTTATCTCGGAAAATCCTTCTTAAAATATTCCTTTTATCTTATTGATTCATGTACAACTTACAGTGCTTCTTCCCACAATACGTTATACAGCAAATACGCACACCACTTTTCATATTAAATGCAGCCTATGATTCATGGCAGGTAAGCCATGTCTGAGATATGTTGTTATGCAAGTTGATTCCTTAATGATTGCAGCTTTGTATAAGAGCATCTAGGTTAATGGAAGGTGCAAAGCATCCATATGTGCTTTTCTTCCCCGTTTATTGATGAATTTGACTTTCACTTATTTCAATTTTGAATCTTTATACAGATAAGAAACGTTTTGGCACCAGGCGATGCTGATCCCCATGGTTACTGGGGCAACTGCAAGCTTGCTATAAAGAACTGTTCTCCCAGTCAACTGAAAATCATGCATGATATAGATATTATGCCACCCTCTGACATTAATGCATCATGCAAGTCTGCTATGGTTTTGTCTATGATTTTTCTATAATAGCCCTGCTCTTCATAGAAAACTTTTGAAGTTTCCTATGCAAAAAAAATGATTTTTCTAAATAAGATTGTGTTTAATAGGTTTCAGGTTGCAGTTTCTAATGGCATTGACAGGACAGGGAAGTTCTTCAGCAAGAGGCATGTTCATAAACTCTTGCTTTGCCCACTGCCAGTCAGAAACGCAAGGAACATGGTTAATGGCTGATTCTCCAGTTCTGAACAAGACAGTAAGAAAAAAACAATCTAGCCTTTTAGTTTTTGCTTCTTTCTTCTTTTCATAATTTTAGCACATTTTCCACTTACACAGCTCTCACTTGTATTGTATTTAACATTATTGCAGCCAATTGCAAAGGCAGTTGGGGACTGGTTTTACGACTGCAGTCCCTTCCAAAAGATTGATTGTCCATTTTCTTGCGATTCATCCTGCCACAACCGCGCATTTCTTGATCCACAAGGACATCCAGACTCAGATACATCATCTGGTATTCATTCTTCATGAGCACAATTGCGGACAAAATAAGGTTAAACGAGAAGCCATTTTCGATTCGTTAAGGATTCAAAATAATCAAGGAGCAGAATAGCACTGCCCAGGTGACATGCATTATTAATCTGTATCTGATCATTATTCTTTCAATAAAATCAGGAAAAATAATAAATTCTTTACAGCATGTTCTTGCAATTGCTCTTAAATGTTCTGACAAGCACTGCAACAATGTGCTGCGATGACTTGCATTATTAATCTGTGTCTGATCATTGTTCTTGCAACAAAGTCAGGAAAAATAAAAAATTATTTGCAGCATGTTCTGGCTTTGACTAAGATTCTTATAAATTCTAGACTGTGGAAGTTTAGTATGTTGGCATTTTTCTTTCATTTCAAATGATCATCTAAAACATGTAGTGCTTTTAGTTTTTCAATTGCTCCTAAATGTTCAGAGAAGCAAAGAAAATTATATTCTTCATAGAATAATGAAGGAAGCTCTTCAAGAATCCTCACTCTTGAGTAATGGGTGTTTGGTTGGGATTCTATAATTTGGATTTTTTTTTTCTAATTACCTCAATAATCTAATCCAGATGATCAATTCGGTCATACAATCTGGTCTTAGCTAAATTCGGTTCTAGAATCCCCATCGAGAATCTTAATAGCTGCACCCAGGCTTAAAACAAGATTTAAACCGGATGTTGATAAGCATTTCTAAATTCTAAAATATGGTATTCAAGCTGGGTTGGGCTCAACGCAATATATAAGCATTATATGGCATGCCCAAGCTTGGACTAGGTAGGTTTTGTGTCTTGTAATCTTGCTAAACCCCGGCCCAAATAAAATAATGGAATCTTGAACCCAGTCCGTTTTAGCCCAATTTTTTAGCCTCATCTTCGGCAACTTGTTCAAAGCTGTCAGTACGATTGGAGTCCTTGAATCTATATTCTCTAGTGAAAAAAAGGAAAAGAGAATGACAAAAGGAGAAACAGGTGTTTAGATGCGTATAAACTGTATCTTGCTTCAAGAACAGATAAAGAGTGAAGAGATTGCTGATTGTATTATCTCCAACCTTTTAGCTGCATACACAAAATAAACTTTGTATACTGTAGATGACCGTTTTTATATACTTGACACATCACCTATATTATTTGTCATGGATTATTTATCCAATAAAAATAATAATTAAACGTGACATGATTCGTTTAAATTAAATATGAAGCTTATTTGGCACATTGGAGTGGAGATCTCCGTCTTGGGCAAAAGCTCATTAAGGGGGGTTATTTGGCGGTCCTTAAGGCGTAACGGACACGGGCGTGGAAATTGTTGGCAGTCAGCGATGAGCTTTGGCAAGCCAACCAAGAATGATATAAACGTCAAGTGACATATTTTCAAATGTTGACATGTGAGACCCACTAACAATAAGAGAGCTCAATTATTTATTGTATTTAAAAATAATTATTATCTCTTATTCTTATCTTGAACCTAGACCTTTTCTAAACCAGATTCATAATAGAAATTAAACATGCCTAAAGCCCTTGGAGACCCACACTTGCTATAAATATGAGAACCCTTGTTCATTTGGGACATCCCTGATTCTTGGACCACTAAGAACAAGACTTCACTTCTTTTCTCTCAACCTTCTCCAAGTCTACCAAGAATTCTCTCAGTCCTTCTTTAGATTTCTTTGCCTTCTACATACTTTGCAACCATAAAAGGAGCTCTCTAGCTTGGTATATAGAAGGATCATTTGAGTATCTCTCATCTCTCATTCTAACCATTGCCTACCTATCATGTCTTATCAACTCATCCCCTATTTTGTTCAGAAATGGTGTAGGAATGGCTGCTGATTCAGTGGTTTAGGCTAATGTTGGACGTACCTCTCCTACTCAAAATCCAGATCCAAAGACACATCATTGGCATTTCGACATCGTGGAGACTACATTGAATGTGTGGACGTGAATTTAGAAAAGTCACATATACTCTCCAGCAACTCCACTGGGGAGGTGAAGTCACTGATGGAAGAAATCTTTGAGGAGTCGGTGATATGGCGAGAGCTAAAAGGACATGAGGTGGACAAAGTGGTCTGGCACTTGCTGCATCTAGAGGATGTTCTCAACATCAACAAGCCCCAACACATGATGAGAGTACAAATTCACACTATGCGTGCGTTGGAACGACGGGGCACAGGGGCGCACGTGATGTGCGTGCCTCCTAAAGGGTAAATCGGGAATTCAGAGTCACCACTGCCTGATGAGGTGTAGGCAAACAGCTGGGTACCTATAAAGGTCTATTTTGATGGTTTGCGGCTTTGAGATTCTGCGCAAGGTCTCCATTACGGTCCGGGGAAGTCTAAAAACACCCCGGTCTGACCCGTCGATTGACGGGTCCCTTGAGTCTCCCTGGTTCGAGTCAACTCTGTCTAACTCACCCTATTCCTACGCCAAACATGCACACCTTTAAGTCTGGGTGGGGAGCACTTGAAAAGGTGTGGGTCCCCTTTCCTTTTAGTTGATTTTATCTTTTTATTCAAAGTGAATTGGGTCTGATACGGGCCCCGTTGGAAAACCCATGGAATGCCGGGTTGTGCTTTGGTCAAGCTCAAGGCCCGTTTGGGGTTATGTTGGATAACCTCATTTATTCGATTTGGTTTTTTTCTGGGTTTTGAGATTAATTAAGCATGCAAAATGATTAGTGGGTTGAGTTTTTTATGGCCCATTGGGCTTGGTGATAGCCCATGGGTTTATCCATGTTACCCTTGGGGCCCATTATTGAAATGGGCCCTGGTTTGGGCTGATCGGAATGTGGGCCTCGTTGGAAGGCCCAAAAAGCCTTGTTGGGCCCAAGTCTTGTAAAGAAGGGCTTGGGTTGACCCAGAGGCCCTAGGGGTCTTATTGATCTTGTTTAATGTGAAACGGGTGGGCCTAAGCCCAAAATAAACGAAATTAGGGGCTAGCTAAGTCTGTTCGCAGACCCTGTGCAGACAGGCCCTATCCGCACATGCAGTGCAGGAAGGCCTGATTCGCATTGTGTCTGCGGATTCGGCCCGAAAGCCCAAAAACACCAAAACTCCAGGGGGGTTCCAGTCGCCTCCTCCTCAAGGGTCTTTGCGAACTACTATGGGTCTCTGAGCAGACCCACATTGGCTTCAATGCCTCAATCTTGGCTAAAAATGCCATCTCCCGCCGGCGTTCCAAGCAAGAAAGGAGGGGAGAAGCTTGGGGCTTCTCCCTCATCCTCCATGGGGAGAGAAGAAAGGCGGCCGATAGGCCTAGACCTTGGTCTCTCGACCAAACTCACAAGATGCATGCAACCATCATACCACCAAGCACCCTACAATAGATAATAGGTATGGACATGCATGCAATCAGCCCTATGAGACTTCACACAACATGATATAGTAAAAGGTGATTCGTGTGTGTGTGTGTGCAACATGGATCAAATAGTAAATGACACAGTAGGTGTGTTTGCACAAGTGATACTTGTACACTCTAAAAATAATCAAAAGAAACAATAGGTGCAAGTCAAAATGATTGTGTATGATACCCCATGCTTTTCATGCAAGATCAACAAAAGAGCGAAGACTTCATGAAATAAACATGCATGCAAAAGGAGAAGTAAATAGCACACATTAAATGAGAGAGAGGGAGAGATTTTACGGGTACAACAGATGTGATAAGAGGACAAACCCCTTTTTATAAAAATAAATCATCAAAAGGAAGGAGAGGGAAGTAGCTAGTTTGAATACACCCTTACTCTTTTATGAATGGAGCTCTCCTTCCCATTTTCCTATGGAGGTTCCCCCTTACTATGGGGACTCCAAAGGCATGAAAAATAGAAGTGGTGAGAAAAAAACAATAAAAAAACAGGCCTAAAACAAATCAACAAAGAGACATGTTCATGAAGACTTCTTTTCAATATATGTGTACGCACGTATTTTCGCACGACGAAGCGCACATGGAGTGCGTACCTCGGGGAAATCGGAGTCACCACCGCCTGACGGGATGCAGGCGGACACCTGGGTGCCTATATTTGTCTAATTGGCTAGTCTATGGCTTTTTGAGATTTTGACTAAGTGCTCGGTTACGGTTCGGGGAAGTTTGAAGACACCCCGGTCCGCCCCATCGGTTGACGGGTCCCTCGGGTCTTTCTGGTTCGAGTCAACTCAATTCTAACTCACCCTATTCCTAAGCCTTCATGTATACTTTTGAGTCTGGGTGGGGACCACCAAAGTGGTGCGGGTCCCATTTTGTTTGATTTTATCTTGATTTATTAAATGATCTGGATCGGATTGGGTGGGCCTCGTTGGAAGGCGCACGGATCCCCTGGTGGGCTAAGCCTAGCCCACTTATCCCCTGATGGGCCTCAGTCTAAGCCTAGGAGGCCTTTTGGGTTTAGGCGGTTTTAATCAATTTTATTTAGGGTTTAAGTGGGATTTAAGTTAAACTTTATTCAAAGTGGGCCTGCATGATTTGATGGGCCCAATGGGTGGGCCTCACAATGGTAGCCAAACAATTTGATTTACTTTACTTTAATTTGATTCCAGAATGGGCTCGGCATTGAGCTTGGGGCACACAACCTAGATTTGGGCTTGAAGGCCCATGATTTGAAGAATTAGGGTTTTGGACCCTTTTCCATTCGGTTAATAGGCTTGGTGGGCCCGACAGCCCTGGCCCACAGTCTCGGCCAAACCAATCCTAGACTAAACCTGCATGCTTCATCTTGGGCCTTTGGTGGGCCTCAAAAGGTTTGGCCCATTTAATTTATTTAATTATGTTATTTAAATCTAAGAATGTTCTTTGGGCTGGGCGGGCCCCATTGGAAGGCCCACAAGTGGATCAAATTGGGCTGGAATAACCCAAGGCCCATTTTGGGTTTCCAGGTGATCCAGAAACCCTATTGGTTCACCCAGTTTCCTTGAAACAAATCGATAAATAAATAAAGGATTAAAAATCTGATTTTTGGCATTTTTGAAATGTAGCTGAAAATATATTTCGGTTAAACTAAAATATAATATGACCGAAATTAATTTTCGGTCATATTGTATTTTTCATTTAACCAAAATAAATATTCAGTTATCCACAACGGCCTTGTTTGCCGACCTGAGTTTTCAGTCAAAAGCAAGAAAATCAATTTTTGAAATTTTTTTTACAGGAAACAGATTCTCAGGGTTTTTGGGGTTGTCTAAGGCCTATGTGGGCCCATAGTGGTTCAAGTGAAGATGGATAGTTTAAGCACCTCATTTTTGCGCCCCTAGAAGAGCCGAAAATGCAAACCCTAGACGAAAAGTCAAACCTTAGGGGTGAAAATTTGACTTTTTGATCAAGTGATAATTGGCCACCTTGCTTTATTTCAATGGATAAAGAATCCCGACATGGTTCCAACACAACTGAGTTTGCTGGAATCAAGGTCCGAATGAGGGATCTGCAGGCTGGTCAAACTTGATGGGGAGCCGAAAGTTGACTGATTTTTCTCTCAATTGGTTCCCTCTCTCGGCTTCGGTGTCTTGTCCCAGTCTGAGGGCCCTATTAATTTCCATGAATCATGATCCGACGATCAGAGATGACTTATTAGTAGGACAAAATGTAAGCTTTGGTTCCAAGGTTCAAAAATGAAGGATAAAAGGGCTCAAACCCTTTATAGCTTTATTCTATGGGTAACCATTATGTCTAGCCAAAGTTCTTCTCTGTCTTTTTGGTTCTTTCATTTGCCAGTTTGTCCAAGATTTAGTGTTACATTTTCTGTAATTAGAAAGGGCTTCACAATAGGACGAAACATAGGCTGGGTTCAGGGGTCCAGAAGAAATGATAAGAAGGCTCAAAATTGATGAATGAGGTAAAAGCCATGTCCTGTCTGCTTTTCTTGTTAGGGCTTGCTTCATTTTTTGTTATTCCAGCTTTGTGTCCGCCTTTGATTTGTAGCTTTTTCTCTTTTTTCCATCTTTGTTCTTTCCTCTTTTTTTTTGTTTATTTCTTGGGTTCTTCACCCCCATCCTTGACTCTCGCTTTCGGCGTTTGCCCCGGCTCTTTTTTTTTTCTTCTTCTTCTTTTTTCAAAAGGGATTGCCCCAGTTCTTTCTTCACATTCTTGCTTTCTGGTATTTACCCCGTTTCTCCTTTTTGCTCTTTTGTTCTTAAGGTGCTTTTCACTTTGCCTATCTTCATTTTGGTCTTTCTTGTGTCTCCAATTTCACAAAGCTCCATGCCCCAATTTTGAAGACAGAATATGGTTGGGTCAATAAAGGAATTGTTAGGCCCAAAGTGTTTTGCTAGGGTTTCATCTTGTGTCAGATGAGTTTTGGAGAAAATCAAAGATGGCCTCTCATCCCTTCACAGAAAATGTAACAATTAATTGTCATTGCACGATTAACTGGCTCAAGAACCATTTTCATCTTTATTCATTTTGTCTTTTCTTCTTTGTTTTTTGATTTTGCCTAGTTTGGGGTGGCTAGACATAACATGGGTTAGAAATTAGACGAACAAGCTCAACACGTTTGACTAGCGGAATTTGTTTGAAGTATTCCAGCCAAAAATGGCCCCTCATCATTTCATCGGAATCATTGATTCTGGATCATGTCAATGACCCTTGACTGGTACGGACACCTTGCCCCTCTTTTTTTTTTCTCTAATCATAGCTTGCTCCGGTGTTTGGTAAGGTAGGTTTCAAATGTGGTGCTAGCAGGGGATCCCTTGGCCATGTCGAGACTCGCACAGTTTGTGCTGTTCAGCACATTCCATTCGTCAAATTTGATTGTTCAGGTTTGTCTTGAGATCATAGTCATGCCTTGGTGTGGTCCAACACTCTGATGATTTCCCAAAATATTTTAAGAGTTTGCAAAAAGAAACATGCTATCAAATTCAGAATTGAAACAAAGAAAAAAGGTAAAAAAAAAGAAATAGCAACAAACTATGCAGGGAGTGGCTGATGCAAATCAGCGTTCTTGGAATTCAGCTGCGTGCCCTGGGAGGAAGCCTTTAAGTGCTCTTCTTGCCACGTTCTTCCTCGTTATCTCCTTCCTCCAGTGGGGAGAAAGTCGGTTCAGACATCGGGATTCAGGCTGACTTGTCAGTGATGTCTTGGCCTTCAATAGATCTTGGTTGCTCGACAAGTTCCTTTAGGAATCCTTGGTCAATCAAATCTTGTATGTCGTGCCACAGATCCCAACATTGCTCCGTACTGTGTCCTGGGGATCCCATGTGGTAAGCGCAAAATACATTCGGATTGTATTTGCAACTAGTTTATGCTCGCAGGCTAGGTTGTTTAGGCTACAAGAGGCCCTTCTCTAGTAAGCCAACTAACATTTGGACTGGCTAGATGTTCAAAGGGGTAAACTGCCTTTTAAACCTGGCCTTCATTTCCTCTGGAGTCCTCCTTAGGAGATCCTTCAAATGATTCAGCTTCTGGTTGAGTTGGGGAATCTTGGCTACTACGGCTTTTCCTTTCTCTCTCAGCATCCGGCCGTTTGGTGATGTGGGTGGAAAGCTCACTTCTTTA
This sequence comes from Buxus sempervirens, assembly GCA_947561395.2. Classification (NCBI taxonomy): domain Eukaryota; kingdom Viridiplantae; phylum Streptophyta; class Magnoliopsida; order Buxales; family Buxaceae; genus Buxus; species Buxus sempervirens. Next base: position 32,970,868 of record OX387193.1, read on the forward strand.
TTGCTTCGGAGTGTCTCTCTCTCTCCATGCTTTCAATTTTTTCTTCAAGAACCCTTACATACCGCAACTTTAAATTTTCTTCTCCTAATGCTTACCAGCACTTGTTCCATGTTTCTTCCCTAATTGTTATTGTCCGCAGTAGACTTTGTAGAGAAGCCACTATATTGGTTATTTGCTGGACTACATCATGACTTGTCCCTAAGGTACGGTCCATATTGATCACCGATGAGGTTCTTGCCAAGAAACAAACGTTAGAAAACAGAATACATGATATGACATACCAAGATGCATGGAGATGATAATGATTTTTTTCTTTTCTCTCTTTCCTTTCTTTTTTTTCTCTTTTTTTTTCTTTTCTTCTTTTCTTTTCCTTTCTCTTTTTGTTTTTTTTTTAGTTTGGCGGGGGATCAATTTTGAGTTCCCCAGCTTCAAGAAGATCTTGGACTACATGACAAAGGCTCCAACATTCGTTAGTATCATGCCCCGGTGCTCCTTTAGGGTAACCGCATGTCTTGGCTGGGTCATACCCTCTACTTGCTGGTGCCCTTGGATTTGGTGGAACCTGCTTCAGGTGCTCTTCTTGTAACAAAGTGGGCAACAATTCTGTCAGGGTGTATTGAAGCTATGTGAACACATGGTTGCTTCTTTCTTCTTTAGTCAAAGGCTCTTTTAGCCAAACAGGGGTGACACCTGCATGGAGGTGACCGCTTCCTCTGTTACGCTTCGAAGATTAAACATGATTGATCGTTCTTCCATGTCTTATGCCTTCTTTACTTCCTTGGGAGGATTCCATTGTCGAACCTCCCACCTTTCCAGCCCTAATTGCATCTTCGATCTTCTCCGCCACGATCATTAGATCGGTGAAGTTTGCAGTACACTGTCCCAACAGCATTGTAAAGTATGGTTGCCCCAGTGATGAAATGAACAGAGAAGTCTATTCTTGCTCAAGGAGAGGGGGTTGCACCACATTTGCTAGCTTCATCCATTTCTTAGCGTAGTCCCTTACAGACTCGCTATTTCCTTTTGACAGTCTTTGCAATTCTACCCACGTTTGAACCATCTGGCTATTCAAACGGTACTGTTGGATGAACACAGCGGCGAGTTCGTTCCATGTCTTAATCTTCTGCTTATCCAGACTTAGGAACCAAGAGTATGCTGCCCCAGTTAGAGATCTCTCGAAGAACTGAACCATAATATTTTCGTCCTTCGCTTATTGGCACATGTCGCCAACATACAATCGTAGATGTATCCAAGGACAACCAGTGCCATCAAAACTATGCAGTTCAGGACATCGGAACTTGGCTGGCAGTTGGATGTCTGGGAAGAGACTCAGGCTCTCTAAAGTGGTTTCCTCATGCACTGGGTTGGGTTGGAGTTGCTTCAAGAAGGCTTCTTTCATTGCAGTCATTTGGGCCTTATTGTCTTCCTTTATTGCTGCCAATATTTCTTCAAGTTGGGCCTCCTGTGCCCTATTCTGGTCTTGCTCTTCCTGCCATAGTTTGACAGGCACAAATTGTTCCTGTTGTGGAGGGTGGGTGGGAACTGCCGCCGGATGTGGGAATGGAGTGTCCCGTGGTGGCTAATGTGCTGCCGTCGGTGCTGGCTGAGGGGGTTGTCCCTGCTGGATTTTTGGCATTTGAATTCCCATAGCATGCATCATGGCCACTTGTTGGCTTAGATCCATTATGACTGGTTGCTCTTCAGTTCTTTGCTGTGATGATGATGAAGCCGAGACCTCAAAGGAGTTCATTGCAGTTTTCCTTCTTACAGCAAACACATTGTACCTGTTTATTAAAGATCTTAATCAGTTCCTTCCCCAATTATAAATGAGGTGTCATGTGCGTCGAGATCATTACACTGTGAGTGATGCTTTTGTGTCGTGGTTGGCGAAAACAAATACAAGACGGTTCATGCATGAAAGTTATGGCTTATCAAAGCACACTATGCAGAGTGTGTGTGTAACGCCCCAGAACCGGATTACGCAGTAAAGCCGTAACTCGTTCCCAAAGGGTTACTTTTACACACAGGATTGCTATATCAGAGTGAAGGAAAACATGAAATAACAATAATATAATCAGAGTCAACTAAAATTTTCCCCAACTCATCTGAGCCAAGCATATACCCGCCGGTAACGTCCTATCTGAGGTCTGAAAACAAAACAAAACAGTGAGATACGAATATCTCAGCAAGCAGCAATGCATGCACAAAAATATAGTTATAACAATTCTAAAACATGCATAAGTTATATTTAATTAAGTTTATGGTTAACCTCGGTTAATCCGGTTAATCTCAACAATCACAATCAATATCAAAATCAGATTCGAGAAACAATATATGTAGAGGGACTCATGAAGTTTGTCTATTTTGTGTGGCTAAACACTAGTGTTTGAACAATCCAGTCGAAATACTGCAACAGGTCGAAAAAATCCAATTCATCGCCCTCATAGCGGAAATACTCAAGTGACCTCACCCTCATGGTGGAAAGGGAGTTGTTGCAACACTTCCCTCATGGAAGGCCTCTCCATCATGGCGGAAATGCATAAAGGAACCCTAGACTTATGTCTAACAAAATATACAAATTCCACTTACAACTAGACTATGGATCCACACTAAGCCATACCCTTAGTACTTCGGCAAAATTATCATAGACTGTGCAAGTTTAACGTAAAACCATGCTTATAGTGAAAGAAGACATTTTTGTGGTGAACAAGAAACCATTCCACCTAATCAGTTCATTTTTTTGTAGTGAACAATATCAAATTCAAGTTCATATACTCACTAAAGCCATCCAACAGAAAATTTCAGCATTTGGTACTTACCTTGGAAATACTCAAAATTTCATCAAACAAGAACATATGAACACACGAAGAATCCATAAGCGAAAACATTTCAGGTAACAACAAAAAGTTCAGCAATATTAATGTGAGATTAAAACAGTTCCATAATTCCAAGAAACCGTTCCTCCTAACTTAGAATGCAAATATTGTTAATACTTTACTAATTAGGTGTTAGACCACTCATGCTCAAATCCTTGTTGACAACACAGATTCTACAGATCACCAACAGTACTGGAATCCCATCGAGATACAGGTAAAAATCTGATCTAGTAATTTCCCATTAGCTATTACTCTAAGTGAAAGAATTCAGGTTTGCTAACTTTTTCTATATATTCCCAATATCAATTTCTCCTTAAACTTTATTCTCAATTTAAATTTCCATAAATTTCTAATACTTTTGGAATCCCTGTGAAATTCTTGAATAACTCAAGTAACAACTAAAAGAATAGAGATAAACTCACAAGAATTTCAACTAATGAGCTGCAGAAATTTGCTATATGTCTTAGTATTTTGTCTCCCAACAACACTTTGAATCCATATTGTTAATCTGATTTTTCATATGAATCTAATCATTCGAGGTGTTAATAGACCTTAAGTAAATTCATTTGGACAAGTTTAAGAAGCTGAAAACAAGATCATACTCAATTCTCAAATCAGCCGCACTTATAATAAATTTTGAGTTGGGCGCTAACCTGGGGCTGACCTAGTGAGGTTGGAGCCAGGTTAGCCCACCCAAAAAAATGAACAGGCGCTAATCTCTTTGAGGTTAGCACCAAGTTAGCGCCAGGTATGTTTCTTATAAAAATTTCCGCACTCTCTTCCGAAACCCAAATTCTTAACCACTTAATCCAATTTCTACCATTTCCAATACTTCTAACACAACACATATGATTCGAATAACACAATCAAGCATTTTAGAAACTACTTTAAACAAGATTAATATGACACATGCATCAGACGCTCATGTATAAAACAGAGCTCTAGATTCGCACCAAATCTGCTCTAACTTCTTCAAATAAACAAAATTCCATACTAAATCATGAATTTTTGAAGGTGCTACTTGCCTTAATGTTGCTAGAATCCAACTTCACAGAAAAGCAATGCTATTCAGAAATTTTCCAGCGCTTAGAGATTCTTCGACGAACAGAAATTTTCTGCAGAGGATTTCTAAAACTTAGATCTTAACACCTGATTCATATTGCTACTAATATTTAGGTGGAATTGAACCAAATTAACCTAATTCGAACAATGGAATAGACTTACCTGATCTGAACTGGAAATTGGTCAACTTCTGCTCCAACAAAACAAACGCACTCCTCTTGAAGAAACAGAGTTTTCTTCTCTTCTTTCAGATCGGATTACACAGTTCCACCTCCCAAGGATCCAAAACACCCTCCTCTAGCTCTTAGATCCAATCTCCAAATGCTTTGGCTTCTCCAGCAATGAACAGTCGAAACTGTTCCGAGCACGCGGAGAGACAATTTACTCTTACATTCACAAAAATCTTCAACTCCTCCTCATGATCCGGTGTGGTGCACTACCACTAAACTCCCTACACCACGCCCTAATAGCCATCAATCTACTGATTTGCCACCCAGACAAGTACAACCCCACTTAATTGAATCTAATAAAATTTACCTTAATAATTTATTAAATTATTACAATATGATATAATTACCACTTACCCAAATTTACATAATCTCCGAATTGCTGAAATTTCCAAATTGCCTTTGCGACACTCCACCCTAAACCAATAAATTATAATATAATTATTGCTTTTTATTTTTATAATTAGAATTTCTACCCGGATTCACCCAAGAATTCCAGTTTAACCACTTAATCTCTTTTTTTCTGAACTTTCATCACTTAAATAAATTAATAGTCCTAAAAATCAAAATTTTAATTATTATTAAAAATTCGGGATTTTATAGTGTGACAGTGCCATAGTTAATCAGAAAACTCCTTCCGAGATTTGTGAAGTTTTAAAACCTTGCAATATGGTCTCCCGGAGATCTGAAACTCCGGAGACCATGCCATGTTTGATGGTTTTCAAAAATTGTGGAAATCTTGGAAAATCATGTTGTAAGGATTAAATCCCAAAATTCATGCCTTGATTGGCAGCAATTGTAAATTCCTTTGAAACCATGCAGTGAATTATAAAGATCAGGGGAAATGTCCTGTACAGCTTACCTCGTGCTGTGAATGGTACAAAGAATGTACGCCACAAGAGGGGCGATTTGATTTTCGTCTATATGGCTAGCTCAATATAACCACAGATAATGGTTTATTGGGCGTCGCAAGAGACGATGTTAATATTCGTCGTGGGAAATGATTCAATGTAGGCCCAGAGGCCACTTTATTGTGTGCTTTGAGAAAGCAACTTTGATGTGCGCCCCGAAAGGCGCCTTGATGTACGCCTGGAGGCGATTTAATGTACGCTTGGAGGCGATTTTTGTTTTGGAAATTCTTTTGTGCATTTTTAAAAACAATTTGACAAAAAATGTTTGTGTAAATGATCTCAAAGTGCATGCATGAACAAGCATATACACGATTAAGAGTGCAGGTAAAGTGATATTACAATCCCAAGAGTCTATGTTAACAAACAGATATCGAAAACATACCTAAAAGTGTGTGCATAGTCCTAAAAAGGTTGGTGCCTATCAAGGCACGACTCCTAGACATACTTGTGTAAGAAAGCACGTCCGAGTCCTAATCAGCCTTTTATCTTTCATCTGCTCTTGGAATCAGATCACAGAAAAATTTACAACTTGCCATCAAGGGCGAAATTTACAATGTTTTTAAGAAAGCTGCAAAGTAATCACCTTAAGGCTTTCGGGAGCCCAAAAGGAGGGTACACATTTGCTTCAAGGCAGCTAAGTCAAATTCCTAAATCTAGGGTTTTGTGCCCCTGTTCTGATCTCACTTGCTTTCGTCTGATTGTCTGATCTGACCAGCTTTCATCTGCTTAAAAGGCCGATTTGGGCTTAGGGTACTTCCAGTGGACTCAATGGGTCAAGGTCCACGACTCACAGGACTCGATGCATGGATCTGGGGTGGCACCCCTGATTAAAATTTGGTTGGCTTCCTAAATTAGGACTAAAACAACCCATGATCTAAGGCTCACTCGGTTTGATGCAAAAGGGTGGGGATTGTTACCCCTGATGGACTCTTAGGTTTTAGGTTGATTTTATTCTTCTTTACTTCCATCATTCACATCGCATTTGCAGCATAAACGTTTATTCATAAGCAATAGGTGGGTGAAGGATACCTAGCCCGAGGCATCCGCCTACAAGGGTCTGAGTCAAGTACTAGACCATCGCGTACCACAGCAAGAAACCAGTGGCGCTAAGGAATCCAAAAACCTAGGGAGATGGGTTTACCCTGCTTTCCCCGGCAAGCCACGGAAGCGTGGGGCTAATACCATCCCAAAAATAAGCTCATCGGAACAGAAGGGTAGCTGCTAGAGAGGTCTAGGTTTTGGTAAAGAAGAACATTCATAATCTATTCACAAAGGCATTTAAGTCGGATCATTCACGCAGTTTCCCTCGTGCGTGTCACTCCACGCAGTTATAATCAAACTAGAAAGAAAGCCATCCACAGTGTAGTGGAGTGCCCTTATGTGCAGTTGGGCTAAGTGCTGTGTCTAGTTGGGTGAGTTTTGTCTGGATATTTGATTGGTAAAAGGTTCCTTACGTCACGCAATAAGATGTTCTAGGAGAGTCCCCAGGTAAGTAGAGGGGTCATTGCAATCCCGCTTAAAACCCACAAACCTTAGGCTATTATCTCGTCCTTCATGACAGGACTCCCTAGATCTCGTAGTTACGTGTTTTTTGCATTTTACTAAGGTAAGACAGTAGGTCTCCCTAAACAAGTCTATATCCCCTAAGTTGACTCTTGCTAACCAGGGTCCGAATGGGTCGAGAAATCCCCAGCTGAGTCGCCAAGCTGTGCGCATGTATTTTCGCACGACGAGGCGCACGTGGAGTGCATGCTTCGGGGAAATCGGAATCGCCACCGCCTGATGGGGTGTAGGCGAACACCTAGGTGCCTATGTTTGTCTAATTGGCTGGTCTGCGGCTTTTTGAGATTCTGACTAAGTGCTCGATTATGGTCTAGGGAAGTTCGAAGACACCCCGGTCCGCCCCGTCAGTTGACGGATCCCTCGGGTCTTTCTGGTTTGAGTCAACTCAATTTTACCTCACCCTATTCCTAAGCCAGCATGTATAATTTTGAGTCTGGGTGGGGACCACCAAAGTGGTGCGGGTCCCCTTTTGTTTGATTTTATCTTGATTTATTAAATGATCTGGGTCGGATTGGGTGGGCCTTGTTGGAAGGCCCACGGATCCCCTAGTGGGCTAAGCCTAGCCCACTTATCTCCTGATGGGCCTCAATCTAAGCCTAGGAGACCCTTTGGGTTTTGGTGGTTTTAATCAATTTTATTTAGGGTTTAAGTGGGATTTAAGTTAAACTTTATTCAAAGTGGGCCTGGATGATTTGATGGGCCAATTGGGTGGGCCTCACAATGGTAGCCAAACAATTTGATTTACTTTAATTTGATTCAAAAATGGGCTAGGCATTGGGCTTGGGGCCCACAACCTAGACTTGGGCCTGAAGGCCCATGATTTGAAGAATTAGGATTTTGGACCCTTTTCCATTCGGTTAATGGGCTTGGTGGCCCTAGCCCGCAGTCTCGGCCAAACCAATCCTAGACTAAGTCTGCATGCTTCATTTTGGGCCTTTGGTGGGCCTCAAAAGGTTTGGCCCATTTAATTTATTTAATTATGTTATTTAAATCCAAGAATGTTCTTTGGGCTGGGTGGGCTCCATTGGAATGCCCACAAGTGGATCAAATTGGGTTGGAACACTCGGAAACCCTACTGGTTCACCTGGTTTCCTTTAAACAAACCGATAAATAAACAAAGGATTAAAAATCTGATTTTTGTCATTTTTGAAATGTAGCCGAAAATATATTTTGGTTAAACTAAATATAATATGACCGAAATTAATTTTCAATCATATTATATTTTTCATTTAACTGAAATAAATATTGGGTTATCCACAAAGGCCCTATTTGCCGACTTGAGTTTTCAGTCAAAAGCAGGAAAATCAATTTTCGAAATTTTTTTACTAGAAACAGATTCTCAAGGTTTTTGGGGTTGTAAGGCCTATGTGGGCCCCTGTGTGGGCCCATAGTGGTTCAAGTGAAGATGGATAGGTTTCTTTTGAGGGGTTTAAAATCAACAAAAATAGGAGAAGGCTGGGGGGTGGGGGGTGTGCCTCCTCCTTCTCTTGAACCGATTCCATCAAAGAAACAAGGGCTTAAATGTCTCTGTTTTGGTCTCTTTTACTCCAGAATCCAGCAACCATCATACATAAAAAAAAAATCAATCAAATGACCTTAATAAACATGCATCATGCCATGGTGTATGTGTATATGTATATATTTGCTGTGCTTAAGAGCTGGAAAACAGATTTATATACATGCAAAACTAAACTAAATAATAGAATACACAAAGCATCTAGATGTGTTTCTAATAAATGAAAGTGTAAACATTCATGTGGAACATATGCAAAGCCAAGTGGGGCTGATTTCATATGGTCAAAAAACAGTAGCCGAAATGAAATAAAAATCATGACAAAACATACAAAAATAGTAAAAAAAAAGATTCTCACATGGTCCTAAAATAAGAACATACATGCTTTAAGTGGTGATGAATGATGGGGGGATCTCATACATACATAAAACAGTAGCTAGGCCATGTGCAAATAAAATAATAAAAAAAATAAAACTCAGCATGCATCACACATAATTTACAACATGATCACATCCACATAATCTATTCATTTAGCCTAAAAAGAGAGTATCTAAAGAAGGGGATAGAGGGGGTTATGTGAGGGTACATTAGAGTGAGTAGTAGAGGGGAACATGCTCCCCATATAAATAAATAAAACAACAAAACAGAAAATTTTAAAGATCCTTAAATCCTCATGTACATAACCTCTCCTTCTCCCTTAGAGATTTTCGTACACTCCCCTTACCATGGGAGTTTTCATACTCAACATAAAGAAGGAAAAAAAAAAAAAAGGAAGAACAAACACTAATATGCTACTAATAAAGGCAATAATATTCTAAGAATGAAGAATAGCTCTACATGCTTATTAAATGTTCATCTTTACATATATGAAGTAAAGTGACAAGAGAAACCTTATCTTGGGGTCAAGTGACCTTGGTGTGATGTGTTTGAACCTCTTCAAGGCAGGAACAGTGGCTGGAGTAGCCTCTTCCAACACCCACAACAACTTTTTGATTCCTTCTTTGAGTAAAGGAAAAAAGAAAGGAGGAGATTTAGAAATGGCTTTTGGAGAAGCTTTATGAGCTAAGAAAATGAATAGAGGCTAGAAGAGGAGGTTTCGGATGAGGATATGTGGGGGAGAAATAGTGGAGGCAGCAAAGTTTCGACCTTGAGAGTTAGAGGGGGTGGAGAAAAGGGATTTTCTTCCTTTGTTTTTGGGAGAGAGATGGTTGGAGAGAGTATGGAACTTGGGATTGTTTGGAGAGATGGAAGAGATGGGTGAGATGGGTGTGTGCTCGCTACGAATGGGTGAATGGGGAGGTCATTCAAGAGAGGGAGGGACACATGTTCTCATGGGAATGAGCACAAAAGGATAAGATTTAGATGGGGGTGTAGATGGGGGACACATGTGCTCATGGGGAAAAAGGATAAGATTTAGATGGGGGGTATAGATGGGGGACACATATGCTCATAGGAATGAGCACATGGGGAAAAAAAGATAAGATTTAGATGGGGGTTGTAGACACCCCAAATTGCACTAAAAAATGAGAAAATAATGAAAACATGTAATTGGGATTTAAAACAGGCCAAGAATGCATGAAATTTAATAATTTGAGCCTTGCCCGTATTGTATCTACAGGCTGAGCACGCCCAAATTTTGTATACGGGCACGCAGCGCCTGTAATACATACACGGACACCATTGGCCCGCAATATATTTACGGGCGCTCTGTTTTTGTGCGAATTTATCCTTTCTCGATTTCTGAGCCTTATCTGCATTCAAATATTTCTCTAGGATTTGTGAATCCTCTTATTTATCCATTCGAATCTCTTATTATCCTATTTGGCAAAGGATTGGCATTATCTTGGTTTTTAATTCAATCTGAAACTCTATCTTGCCAAACCCTGGACCAACCATGCCCCTGGGTTTGCCTATAAATAGAGGGCTTCTCCTCAAGCAAAAGCCACGAAAATTTGAAGTCCAAGGAGCTCCAAGAGAAGAGAGGAATCCCTGCTGCTCTGCTTGCTCAATCCAGGTAAGTCCCTTTTCCCTTTTATTTTCTGTCTTCTAGAAGTAATAGGATCTTCTCCATTGCTGTAGAATAAGGCCTTCTTTTATCTTGTATTCCTAAACTTGTCTCTAAGTACCTCAAGAGTCTCTCTAGCCGTAAAACGTGAAGAGAGAGCTAGGGGAAAGGGGAACAGGTGGATCCCTATAATAGAACCCCATATCTGTTTTTTTTCTCTTTTTTTTATAGAATAAGGCCTCTGATTGTGTTTGTATCACCAAACCTATCTCCAAGTACCTCAAGAATCCTCTCTAGCCGTAAAACGTGAAGAGAGAGCTAGGGGAAAAGAGAACAGGTGGATCCGTAGGGTAGATCCCCATGTGCTATAATCTGTGAGATGTGGCTGCTTTGAATATCCTGATCATGTTTTAATGGTTTTTATGTTGAATCTGAATGAATCATATGAATCCATGATGTTTATAGCATGAGATCCCCACTTTTTTTTTTCTAAAATTTGGATTTTCACCACTTTTGCACATACAGCACTGTTTTCGTGATTTTTGAGATATTAGGCTAAGATCCTCGATCTATCATGATCAATATGATAGATCTGGATTCAGAAGCCTGAAAGTAATTTCTAGGGTTTCATGATGTGGTTTTTGAGTCCTTTTTCATTATTGAGAAAAGACCCTACGGTCTAAGTTCTCCCCTTTTGAAGTTTTTCATCAACGTGGCTCTTTTTGGTTTTGATTTCTTGATTTAATGTGAAATTTGGGCTATATCTATGTCCTGGACTGTTCAAGTTCAATTCTAAAATATTTTATAAAAATCATATTTTTCTAGATTTCTAGAATTTAACTTGAATCTAGATTTTTGAAGTTTTCACTTTATTTTGGTTTTATTTGATTTCATCTCAATTTCGTTTTAATCATGAAACCCTAGGAATTGTATGATCATATTTGAAAGTTCTGGATTAATCAAGCTATTCGTATGAAAAAGACCATACATTTTTGTCTTTTTTGTGATTTTTCATAAATTTTATAGCAAGCCTTTTTCCTTTATTTTAACATGAACAATGCCTGCCAACCACCTTGTGTGGATGAATAGGGGTGCCTAACACCTTCCCCTGTTCATAACCTAATCCCCTTACCCATTTCTGGTTGTTTTTTTTAAGAGTGTTATTTTTACCCTAAATTTGCCTTTTTGTGCTTATTTGATATTTTTGGTGTCCATTCATACCTAAACAGAATGGTGGTGACTCTGTGTTTTTAACCAATCTCGTGTGATGATCAAGAAGTCATTGAATTGATTTTTTCCTATGTCTCACAGGGGTGTTCCTTGGGGATGAAGGAACACATGGGAAAAGAAAAAAAATCAAGGGGGAGGTGCACATGGGGAAAGAATATATGGGGGGAAAGAGGGAGAGAGAGAGAGACCCCACGTGGGTCTCTCCTCTCTCTCACCATTTTTTAATTATCTTCCCCTTTTTTTATTTTTATTATTTTCATACTTATTTAATTAGTAAAAAAAGTGATATTTTTGGAAATATTATTTTATATTTAAGATATATTTTATTGTCCTTTTTGCCCTTTGATTTACCACTTGGCAAATGTGGCTTGCACACTTGCTACGTGGATAGGTTTCTGCATTTATTTACGGTTTTGCCCTTAGGGTTGTTCTGCTCATATCTTCTTCATTTGGACTTTGATTCTGGCAAACTCAGTTGCGTTGGAATTGGGTAGAGATTTCTTATCCACTGAGCCAGAGTATGGCTGCAAATTCAATTTTTTAGCAGAAAGCCAAAACTGCTCCCTGGATTTCGATATGCTCATAACTTCTCCATTTGGACTCCAATTCTGGCAAATTCAATTGCATCAGAACTGCACCGGAAATCTTCATCCGTTGGGATAAAGTATGGTAGTAAATTTGGCTTGAGCAGAAAGTCGATTTCTGCTCCTCCAGGGTTTGACCAGCTCATAACTTCCTCATCCAGACCCCGATCTGAGCAAACTCAGTTGCGTTAGAATCATGTCAAGATCCTCTATCAGCTGGGATAAAATTGGGCAGCTGATCTGGGCTTGAGTAGAAAGTCAATTTCTGCTCCCCTCAGGTTTGACCAGTCCATAACTTCTTCATCTGGACTCCGATTTAGGCAAACTCAGTTGCATTGGAATCGTGTTAGAATTTCCTATTCAATGGTAAGAAGTATGGTCGCTGATTTGCATCAAATCAAAAAGTCAAAATTTTAACCCCTTATGGTTTGACTTTTCAGTTAATGTTTTCATTTTTGGTACTTCTGGTGCACAAAAATGAGGTGCTTACAATATGTTAAATACAATGTTAAAAGAAAACGCACCTTGGTGTTATCTCACTATTGGGATGAGTAGTGACCCCCTGGGGACATGAACAGCACTTCAACATCCTCCTTAGCTCCCAAAAGTGGCCTCCTTCTTGCCTTCTAATGGATAGAAAAGAAAGAAGACATAAAGGGAGGGGTTGGAGGGGTATTTTTGGTATTTAGGAAGGTTTGAAAGTGAGAGGGACATTTCAGAAGGTTACTGGTTATGGGGGGACCAGTGGGGAGAAAAGGTGGAAGAAGCAACCTTAGGCAAAGGGGGCTGTGGGCCCTATTTATAGAAACAGGTTGCGTCTGCACTTAGTATGCGGACGAGCTTCGTTCGCATACTAAGTGCGGACAAATTTTCCTCGTGCGCAATCTTGACGAACCTACCAGCTGTCAATGTGGATAAGATCATGTCCGCATAGTATGTGCGGACATAACGCGTCCGCACATACCATGCGTACGCGCACGTTTTAAATGTTTTGAGCAAATCTTATCTGATTTTTTATTTATTTAAAATGTAGAAAACGAGATATTTTCATAAAAATTATTATTTTATTCCCGATTTTTATTTGTTTCGTCCTTTTCTTCCTTTTTGTGCCACGTGAGCAGTTTTCTGAAATTTTGAATTGCCCATAACTCTCTCATCCGAGCTCTGATTCTGACAAACTCAGTTGCATTGGAACCATATTGGAATCCTCTGTCCATTGGGACAGGGTTGAGCGGCTGATTCAGCTTTTGAGCAGAATGGCAAAATTGCTCCCCGGGATCCAATTCTGCTTATATTTTCTTCTCTGGGACTCCGATTCCGGCAAACTCAGTTGCATCGAAATCATATCGGGATCCTCTATCTGTTGGGATCAAATTGAGTGGCTAAATTGGGCTTGAGCAGAAAGGAAATTTCTACTCCCCTGTGGGTTTGACCAGCTCATAACTCCTTCATACGGACTTCGATCTAAGCAAACTCAATTGCGTTAGAATCGTATCGGAATTTCGTATTCAATGGGAAGAAGTATGGTGGTTGTTTTGCACTAAATCAAAAAGTCAACTTTTGGCCCCTCAAGGTTTTGACTTTTCAGTTATGGTTTTCATTTTTAGTACTTCTGGAAGGTGCAAACATGAGGTGCTTATAGCTGCTCCTCTTTGCCAAAGTCACCTTGGGGATGAACGATAAAGAAGAAAAATAACCTTCTTTTTGCGCCTTGCATTTTTGTCAACATGGTCGACGAGCTCAGTCTTTTAATGATTCCAATGAAAGGGGAAGTGCCAATCGGTATGCTCACTTCCCGGCTTTGGAGCATCCTTACCCTTCATGTCTTGGGTTTTTGTGGGGTAGATACTTGGCCTTTAGTTTTTTTGTTTGTGAAAAAGATAAGATTGGATTTATGCTCGCTAGCCTGTTTCGGCGTTGATGCAAGATGCTTGACAATGTTCTTTCCTCTTGTTAGTTCCATTAAAGTTTTTAGGTGATTTCAATTTTGACTTCTTCTGCTCTTTTCAGACTCAAGGACTTTTGATTTCAGTTTCAGTTTTTTTTTTGCTCAAGGTTGATGGTGGGGTAGGAATGGAGGACAAGGTAGGAGGAGGAGGATGGGAGGAGGCTCTCGTGCTGCTGTCCGTCATCCCAGGGGACCTTACACAACTATTCTTTTCTATTTACAAAAGCGGGAAATCAAAAATTACAAAAGGGGCAGATCTCGTCCGACGGCTGTTCATTTTGCCTTCTTCTTAATGTCTCGATGAGTTCATCGTTCCTTTCTCCATAGCATGGCCTCCTTGGTCAGGAGGATAGCCTTTCCATTGGCTCCTTTTACGGTGAGGCAAAGGTTTTCCCGGTTTGGAATGACTCCACTGGGGATTAGTGGGAGCTTCTACCTCTTTTCTTTTCGCACAGTCTTGCTCCCTTCGGTTGGGAACGGGCTTGTTCAGACTTCGATTGAAGGTTGCACTGGGGATGTGGTCTTTGTGACGCTTCTCTTGGGTTTGTAGCTTTGCTAGGAATCGTTGAGAGTCCTATTCACCTTCTTTTAAGTGCTGCTTTGGTCGACTCCCATTTTCCGGGGCATCGCTCCCCATTGCCCACAAGACGTTGCTAGGGATCTCGAGAATCCTCGTTCTTTGGGGATACCATCCTCCGTTATGGTTGGAGCTCTGCTTGGAATTGGGGAGAGGGTTTCCGCTCTCTTTCTTGGGACTCTCTTTCTCTTTTTGGACTTGTGCCCGTTTCCTCCCCTGCTTGTACCTGCGAAGAGAAGGGGAATAGGATGTTAGTTGCTGACCCGCTATGGAATGTATGCAGGGTTTATTTTCTCTTCTCTTCAGAGCTTTTTGCTCATCGCAGTCAGGAATGGCTCCCAAGATGGCCATGAACCCACTACCTAAATTTAGTGGCACAATTGTGAAACCCGAAAACAGTTAAATAGAACAATTATAGAAAGAATACAGACGTGCTAGTGTGTGCTTGTGCTTGCACTTATCACAAGGTTAGTCCCTAGACCAGATGTGACTTGGTGTGCTTGGCATTTTCTGTAACATTGTCATCATGGGCCATTGTGAAGTCCCAGATCGAATGCGGCTTGCCAGTCCGGGCCCTTCCGATCATCTTTTTCCCTTTTTTGGTTCACTGCCCATTCCCATTTCTACTCTTTCCGCATCCTTCCTTCTACCCAATTGAGACACGGCCAAAATCTCTCTCTTCTCTTTTCTTTTTTTGCCATGACTGACTATTTTTGTGCACAGTGCCCTTTTTCGGGTTTTCACCGCGTCCAGTCTTTCTGCGTCCCATGTGCGAATACAAGGTGCCGATTCTTGTTCTGCGTCCCTTGTGAGAATACATGGTGACGATTCTGTTTTTTTTTTGCATCAGCGTGTGTGTAAGCACCTCATTTTTGCGCTCCCAGAAAAACCAAAAATACAAACCCTGGACAGAAAGTCAAACCCTAAGGGGTGAAAAGTTGACTTTTTGATCAAATAAAAATTGGCAATCTCGCTTTATGCCATTGGATAGAGAATCTCGACACGGTTCCAACGCAACTGAGTTTGCTAGAATCGGAGTCCGGATGAAGGTTCTGCGGGCGGTCAAACTTGAGGATGAGCCGAAAGTTGACTTTTCCTTGAACCCCGTGCCAAGTGCCTAACCCTATGTCATTGAATAGAGGGCTCCGATACGAGTTCAACGCAATTGAGTTTGCTCAAATCGGAGATCAGATAAAAGAGATATGAGCTGTCGAAGTTTCCGGGCAGCTAAAACCGGAAACTGCACACGTGGCGCAGGAACTGCCCACGTGGAAGCCAACGCAGCAAAATATCTCGGGGACTAAATCTTGAATATCCAAAAATCTCAAGGACTAAACAAAAATTCGTACGGGGCAATCCGTAGATATCAAAAAGGGTCAAATCGGTCGAATCGGTCAAATCGGTCAAGTCGAAGGGCAAATCCGTAATTTTCCGATTTGTATCCGGTCACATATACCGGATACACTAGCTTCCCTTCATGACCGGACGTAAAGACCGGATACATCAAGATATTCGCGCGAGATCCGCGCCGATCGCCCGACAAATCCGCAGCGGCATTTAATTTTCGAATGATTGTGTTTGTATCCGGACTTGAAGACCGGATACAAAGGAGCATTAGTGTATCCGGACTTGAAGTCCGGATACAAGGGAGCCTTAGTGTATCCGGACTTAAAGTCCGGATACATTAAGTTTGCTTATAAAAAGCAAACAGCAGCTCATTTCCGGGGGTTGGCTTTTCTTGGCTGTTTTGGGCTTTCTTCTCCCACTTTTTCTGGTCTGAAACCCTCCCTCCTCAGCTCCCTTTGGCCCTCCATCCCACCTACATACCACCCAAGCCACCCTCACCTTCCTCTTTCCTCCTTCATCTTCACCTACATCCCAACCAGAAACAAGAGGAGGAAGCTGCTGTGCTTAAAGAGGAGGACTTCCGGCTGCTGTTCAAGCTCAAGGAGAGGTCTCCACCTTGCTCAAGGGTCCAAGGACCCCCAGGTATGGTTCCTTAGCTCATTGTATTCAACATATGTTAAATATAGATTTTTCCATGATTTTTTCTTCCATTTAGCTTATTGTTCTGCAAGGTTTGGTTTTAGTATGATCCATGCGTGCTGTTGGTGTTCCTCCCATGGCATGGAGTCACCACAAGCATGGTACTCACGTAGGGTCATTTAAGAGGCATTAGGGTCTGATTTTGCATATTTCCCAGTGTTTGGTGTTGCTGTTTTGCTCTTTTAGTTTGCTTCAAGCATATTTAAAAAGGGAGCATGTTCCCTCTAGATTTCCATCTATTGTATCCCCATAATAAGCCCCCTCCTCTCTCCTTTCTTTAAGATTTTGCTAGTTGGAAGCATGGCTCGATTAGATACTTCAGTGATGTGGTTGAGGCCTTTGAATGTTCCATGATCCCCTAGCCCTACATGATTGTTTCTTATTGTCTAGGCATGCATGTGATTTTCACTTGGATGATAACATGCTAGTTAACCATGGCTGCATTTCCTTGACTGAAGGATCACTGATCTTTTATGCATGCTCCATTACCCCCACCAGCATGATCCCCTTCCTCCTTTGTTTACATCCCCTTGTGTTGCTAAGAGACCCAAGGAGCGAAGCCAAATGAGGCTTCTCTCAAATCTGAACCAACGTGGGCCCCCACAGGGGCCCACCAGACTTGTAAAGTGTCCCCAAAACCCCCTGGAATCCATCCCGAATGGCCAAAACCAAAAAGAAGCCATTACAGGGTGATCCGGCAACTCAGGCCGGATCACCTGTGGCCTAGGTATATCCGGCAACTAAGGCCGGATAACCTAGAGCCTCAGTGCATCCGGCTACCCAAGCCGGATCACCTAAAGACCAAGTGTATCCGGCCTGAGTTGCCGGATACACACAGTAGCATGTTTTTTTCACATATTCTGTTCCTTTGCCGAATTTTGAGACGATCTGTGTCAAAACCATTGAACCAGCAGGGTTTCCGGTCCACCCGGAAACCCAAGATGGGACTTGGATCGACCGGTCCAGCTTGGCACACTTGTGGGCCTTCCAACGGGGCCCACCAAGCCCAATGAACACCAAATGCATGTTAATTAAACAACCTAAGTAAAATGAACCAATCTAATCGGACGGGCCAAACCCAATGCGGCCCGCCCGAACCATGATGTGAATGAATGCATAAATTGCCTGGTTTGGCCGAGACCATGGGCTAGGGCCTATCGGGCCCGCCAAAAGCCCGTTAATCAAGCCAAGTTAGGGTACAAACCCTAAACTTCGAAGCACTGAGCTTTCAAGCCCAAAAGTCTGGATCACGGGCCCCAAGCCCAGTGACCAGCCCACTTTGGTAAAATCAAATGAAACAGACTAAACTTACTTGGCCACCATGAGGGCCCACCTAAGGGGCCCACAAACCGATCCGACCCACCACTTGCATGAAAACTATTTAAGCTTTCAACTTAAACCTTAATGAAACCAATTCATTATCCAAAGCCCACAGGGCCTCCTAAGGTTAGACAGAGGCCCACCAAGGGCACATGGGCTTACCCAAGCCCGCCAAGGACACCGTGGGCCTTCCAACAGGGCCCACCCAATCAGACTCAGACAATTTAAGTTAAGCAAAGATAAAATCAACTAAAGGGACCCACACCACTCAGGTGGTCCCGACAAGACTTAACCTAATGGCATGCCGGATTAGGAATCGGGTGAGAAACCAAAATAAAGCTGACTCAAACCAGGGAACCCACGGGACCCGTCATCCGACGGGGTGGACTGGGGTGTCTACGGACTTCCCCAGACTGCAACCGAGAACCAAACTTGGAATCTCAAGTCGCAGACCAAAAGCCCTAAATAGACAAGATTAGGCACCCAGGTGTCCGCCTGCACCCCATCAGGCGGTGGCGACTCCGAATTACCCCGTGCCGCGTTTCCCACGCGCGCACAGTGTGAATACGCCATGACGACTTTTCTGCAACCCATGTGTAAATACATGGTGCCGGTTTTCTGGTGTGCCCCATGTGAGAATACATGGTGACAATCCTTGGGAGGCATCTCACCTCTTTTGTCTTGTCCATTTTGGAGACATCTTGCTCCTTTTGTTTTTGTCTATCATTTTCTCTTTTATTTGGGGTTGCCTCTACTGATCTCCTACTCATTCGTCGGTAGCTTTGGCGCAAATCTCTTTTGCATCCAATGTGTGAATACATTGTGACGGATCTTTTCTATATCCCATGTGTGAATACATGGTGACGATTTTTGCTTTGGCATCAGCGTGTGAATACGCCATGATGACTTTTCTGCGTCCCATGTGTGAATACATGGTGCCGTCTTGTTTTACATCCAACGTTTGGATACTCTATGATGGCATCCAATGTGTGAAAACATTGTGATGACTTTTTCTGCGCCCCATGTGTGAATACATGATGACGAATTTTGCTTTTGCATCCAACGTGTGAATACACTGTGATGGCATCCAATGTGTGAATACATTGTGATGGCTTTTCCTACACCCCATGTGTGAATACATGATGACGAATTTTGCTTTGGCATCAGCGTGTGAATACGCCGTGATGCCTTTTCTGCGTCCTATGTGTGAATACACGGTGACGGTTTTGTTTTTGTGCCCCGTGTGAGAATACATGGTGGCAATTTTTCTGCATCAGCGTGTGAATACGCCGTGATGGCTTTTTTTGTCTGTTTCCAGTTTTGTCAGTACCTGCAAAAGTTCAAGTGAAATTTAGTCAATCAGAATTTATTTGTTTGTCATCAAAATTATGTGCAAAACTCAAGCAATTAAAATCTTTTGGGAATTCACCAAATGTTTGGAATTCCCTCTTTGAAATGGGTCTATGACGAGACCAGTAATCTTTGGGTAAGTCACCCGACAATCTCATTTAGACTTATGAAGTGGTACTTCCCGGCACTCCCTGTGAGGGTCTCAACATTCCTGCCTTCAATAGCGTGCCCCTGGTTGAAATGAGGGGAATTGCTTTGGTCCAGGAGGTTTCTTTGGTACTGCACTCCCCCAGTTCTTTTGACTTTCTCTCTTGTTTTTTCTTTCCCTGCCCCTGTCTGAGGGTTGTAGAATCGTTTTTCTTTCAATGGTTCCCTCTCTCGAGTTCGGTGTCTTGCCGTAGTCTAAGGGCCCTGTTAATTTCCATGAATCATGATCCAACGATCAGAGAGGACTTATTAGTAGGACAAAATGTAGGCTTTGGTTCCAGTGTTTAGAAATGAAGGATACACAGGCTCAAACCCTATATAGCTTCACTCTATGGGTAACCATTATGTCTAGCCAAAATTTTCTATTGTTTCTGGTTCTGTCATTGCCAGTTTGTCTGAGAGTCAATATTACATTCTCTGTAATCAGAAAGGACTTTACAATAGGACGAAATGTAGGCTGGGTTCAAGGGTCCAGAAGAAATGATATGAAGGCTCAAAGTTGATGCATGGGGTGAGGGCCATGTCTTGTACGCTTTTCTTGTTAGGGCTTACTTCACCTTTGGCTCTTTCAATTTTATGTCCAACTTTGATTTGTAGCTTTTTCTTTTCCATCTTTGTTCTTTTCTTTCTTTTCCTTTCTTGGATTATTTACCCCAATCCTTGACTTTTGCTTTTGGGGTTTGCCCCAGCTTTGGTCTTTCTTTTCTTTTTCTTTCTTTTTCTTCTTTTCTTTTCTCAAAGGGAATTGCCCCCAGTTATTTCTTCACATTCTTGTTTTTTGGGTTTTATCCCGTTCCTCCTTTGTAGGGTGCTTTTTGCTTTGCCCTATCTTTACCTTGGTCTTTCTTGTGTCTCCAATTTCATGAAGCTCCGTACCCCAGTTTTGAAGACAGGGCATGGTAGGGTCAATAAAGGAATTGTTAGGCCCAAAGTGTTTTGCTAGGGTTTCATCTTGTGTCAGATGATTTTTAGAGAAAATCAAAGATGGCTTTTCGTCCTTTTACAGAGAATGTAACACTTGTTTGTCTTTGCACAATTAACTGGCTCAAGAGACATTTTCATCTTTATTCATTTTCTTTTCTTTCTTGCTTTTTGACTTTGCTCCAGTTTGGGGTGGCTAGACATAAAGTGGGTTAGAAATGAGACGATCAAGCTCAACACATTTGACTAGCGAGATTTGTTTGAAGTATTTCACCCAAAATGGCCTCTCATCATTTCATCGGGATCATTGATCCTGGATCATGTCAGTGACCTTTGACTGGTATGGGCACCTTGCCTTTTATTCCTCTTTTTTTCTCTCTCATCTCCTAGCTTGCCCCTGTGTTTGGCAAGGTAGATTGCGAATGTGGTGTCGGTGGGGGATCCTTTGGCTACGTCGAGACCCACATAGTTGGTGTTGTTTGGCACATTCCATATGTTAAATTTGATTGGTCAGGTTTGTCCCGAGATCACAATCTTGCCTTAGTGTCGTTCAACACTCTGATGATTTCCCAAAAGATTTCATAAGTTTGTAAGAAAAAGGAACATGCTATCAAGTTCGGAAATTAAAAGAAAGCATAAAAAGAAGCAAAGCAGCAAACTATGCAAAAAAGGTGGCTGATGCGAATCAACATTCTTGGAATTTAGTTACATGCCATGGGAGGAAGCCTTTAGGTGCTCTCCTCATCCTCCTTTTCCACATCATCTTCTCTCTCTTGCAGGAAGATGGTTGATTCAGACATTTGAATATGTGCTAACTTATCAGAAATGTCATGTCCTTTAGCAGATCCTGGTTGCTCAAGCAGTTCCTTCAAGAATCCTTAATCAATCAGATCTTGAATGTCATGCCGCAAATCCCAACACCGGTTTGTGTGGTGCCCTGGAGCACCAGAATGATACCCGCATTGTTCTGCAGCATTGTAGCTTCTAGACTGAATCATTCGAGGGTTCGGGGGCTTTATCTGCACATACCCCTCCTTCAACAGTGTCGGTAGTAACTCCGCCGGTGCATATGGTAGGAGGGTAAAAACCCTCCTCATTCTAGCCTCCATTTCTTCCTTCGTTCTCCTCGGGCTACCCTTCGGATGATTTAATAATCCGGCATGCTTCCCTTTGCCAGGGTAGATATTCATCTTCTTCATGAATTGAGGAACATCTACTGCTACGGCTTTTCCTTTCTCTCTTTGTGCTCGACCATCTGCTACAGTTGGTAGATGGCTCATTTCTTGGCTGTTCAAGGTCATTTCTCCCTTCAAGCTCTTGATCTCTTCTTCAAGATCCCTTACTTGAGATCGTATCTCAAAATTTTCTTTCCTTATTGCTTCCCAGCATTGGTCTCACTTTTCTTTTTTGTCCTTTATCACTTGTATCAGAGCATGAAAAAGGCCCAATATCTGGAGTATCACTTGACTCGTCTCTGATGTACGGTCCATGTTGATTGTCGATGGGGTTCCTGCCAAGAGAAACAAACATTAGAAAGCAGAGTACATGATATGAAATGTCAAGATGCATGAGGATGATGATGATGATTTTTTTTCTTTTTCCCTCCCTTTTTCCTTTTTCCTTTTTTTTTCTTTCTTCTTTTCTTGTTTTATTTTTTATTTTTCTATTTTTCTATTTTTTTGTTTGTTTTCTCTTTCTCTTTTTTTTTTAACTCGGCGAAGGATCGATTTTGAGTTCCCCGGCTTTAAGAAGGTCTTGGACTACATGACAGAGGCTCCAACATTCATCAGTATCATGCCCTGGTGCTCCTTTATGGTAACTGCATGGCTTGGATGGGTCATACCCTCTACTTGCTAGTGCCCTTGGATTAGGTGGAACCTGCTTCAGGTGTCCTTCTTGAAACAAGGTGGGCAGCAATTCTACTAGGGTATATGGAAGTTGTGTAAACACACGGTTCTTTCTTTCTTCCTTAGTCAAAGGCTCCTTCAGCCGAGCCGGGGTGACATTTGCATGAAGGTGATTGCTTCCTCTCTTATGCTTAGCAAATCGGACATGGTTGATTGTTCCCTCATATTTTATGTTTTCTTTTCTTCCTTGGGAGGATTCTGTCGTGGAGCCTCCCACCTTTCCAGCCCTAATCGCATCTTCAATCCTTTCTACCGCCATCATTAGGTCAATGAAGTTTGCAGCATACTGTCTCAACAGCATTGTGAAGTATGGTTGTCCCAGTGAGGATATGAACAAGGAAGTCCGCTCTTGTTCAAGGGGAGGGGGTTGCACCACATTGGCTAGGCCCATCCACCTTTTAGTGTAGTCTCTCACTGATTAGCTATTTTTCTTCGACAGCCTCCGTAATTCTGCCCGGGTTTGAACCATTTGGCTATTCAAATGGTACTGTTGAACGAATACGGCGGCAAGGTCATTCCATGTCTTAACCTTCTGCTTATCTAGGCTTAGGAACCAAGAGTATGCTACCCCAGTTAAAGATTTCTGAAAGAACTGAACCATGATCTTCTCCTTCTTCACATATTGGCACATGTCGCCAACATAAGATCGCAGATGCACCCAAGGATAGCCAGTACTGTCAAAATGGTGCAGTTCAGGACATCTAAATTTGGCTGGCAATTGGATGTCTGGGAAGAGACTCAGGCTCTCTATAGTGGTTTCATCCTGCACTGGGTTGGGCTGGAGTTGCTTCAAGAGGTCTTCCTTCATTGCAGCCATTTGGGCCTCATTGTCTTCTTTCATTGCTGCCAAAATTTCCTCAAGCTGGGCCTTCCATGCCCTATTCCGGTTTTGCTCTTCCTGCCCCAGTCGGACAGTCACAAAATGGTTCTTGTTGTGGAGGATGGATAGGAACTGCCGCCAGATGCGTAGATGGAGTGTCCCGTGGTGGCGGCTGTGTTGCCACGGGTGTTGGCTGAGGTGGTTGCTCCTGCTGGATTTTTGGTATTTGAATCCCCGTGGCATGCATCATGGCCACTTGTTGGCTTAGATCAATTATGTAGCGCCCCAGATCTGGGTCTACCCTATCACGGCACCAACCCGTACCCGAGATCTACTTATGGGCCCAAAAGAACCTGATAAGCATAATTAACGTAGGCAATTACAATGTAATCATCAGAGTGCATAAGCTAAAGAAGCATGGAATTTAAAATTGTCCATATAATAAAAGGGCATCTGTATAATAACTCCAAAATACAACATTTAGGTATACAAAAAGGCAACTAAGATCTCTCCGTCACTATCTCTCACATGAGCATTTATATACAAAAATGATAATCTAAAGATAGCTCCCAAGTTTACAAATCCCAAAAAGAATAACTACATTCCCATTGATAGTTTCTAGGAACTAAATACAATACGTAAAGAGAACCCCTACTACGGATAGTAAAAGTCCTCGAGCCTGTGCTCAAGCTCACCCTCGATAGCTGCCCCAGTACGTGGCTCACCAAACAGATCTGAAAACAAATCCGGTAAAACAAAACGCGTGAGACTTAAAGTCCCAGCAAGTAGCAAACATGCATGAATGGAAGCAGTTGATGCAATTCACATGATATCATGATTAGAACAGTTTAGGCAGTTTATATAATATCATCAGTAGAAGCAGTTTATGCAATTAATATTCTCAAGTCAAGCATCTAAACAATGTAACACATAAAAATTTGCTAACAAACCTGGTGGGACTGATAATGTAAAACAAACCTGTAGAGCTCACGTTATAGAACAAACCTTTCTCAGCAGTTACTAGAACCAATATCACATCCCAAAAACCAAGATATAGTACTAAATTCACAAACCAAGTGGAATTCCCCATCCACTACCATTTAACCAAGGCCAAGTGAGATCTACACCGTCACTGGCATTCAACAAAAGGGCAAGTGGGATCTACACTGTCACTGCCAATCAACCATGACCAAGTGAGATCTACACCGTCACTTAAAACACATAGAAGAAGCTCATCACA
Organism: Buxus sempervirens; assembly: GCA_947561395.2. Lineage (NCBI taxonomy): Eukaryota > Viridiplantae > Streptophyta > Magnoliopsida > Buxales > Buxaceae > Buxus > Buxus sempervirens. The sequence goes on from OX387193.1 coordinate 32,995,175, forward strand.
GCTTTACCAAATCAAATTAATATTCCCAATGCATAAGAAATAACCAATAAGCACTTCATAGCCAAAGCCAATTCACAGTAAAATACATACCCCTTAAGGTCCACGAATTACGCATTTGAGAAGTGGGATAATCTTAGGATCCCCAATAAAGTCACCATACCAAAAATCAACGGATTCCGAGACAAAAAGTTTCGGACCTAAAAAATATTCTATGGATAAAACGTTGACTTTTCGGTGTCGAATTTTTCTAAACAAATCTACAAGGAGTTTGGGGCTCAAATTTTGGTTATAGTCTATTGGAGGGTATACAAATCATCTAGAATTTTCTGGGCTTCCGAATCACTTAGTTGGATAGCAAACTCAAAAAGTGGCTATTTTTGAAAATTGGGAAAACTGGAAATTTAGGCACAAACTGAAAAGTTGACTTTTTATTGGTTGGGAATTGGGCCTTGGGAGTATTTTTATTGGTTCCAAATGGGGGGTAACACCTTATTTACATGTAAAGACTTAAGTAAATGGAGCAATAAATACACAGGACATTTACTTAACTGTCTTTCATGTAATAAGGGTGCTGTGCAAGAGGCTTGGGTTGTTTGGGAAAGGGTTGAGGAGAAAGAGGGTGAAGAATTCTCCAAAAATAGGGTCAACGCACGGACGTTGAGGTTGGATGTGCACGCTAAGGTATTACATAGGGCAACGCTCGCACGTTGAGGTTGGACGCGCGGGCACTGAGGTATTATACAGGGCAACGCTCGCGCGATAAGGTTTAAACCTTCTTGACGTGCACGCGTTCCCTTTGAGTGTTCGCGCGCTAAGACTCTGGATTAATCGCCCAGGTTAATTCTGAGCCGCGATTTGAATAACAGAGGCTGGGTTTTTAGGGTTTTGGCTCAGGATTAATCGCCACCTCGGGTTTTCTACTATTTTTGACTATTTTCAACTAAAAACTTATACCAACCCTATCCAACCTTCTCAATACCAAATGTGATGATTCCAAAACATCCCAACATACTCAAAAACCCTTCCCAACATAGGAATCCATACCAAATCCTCATGAACATGAATCCAACATATAAAGTATCATTCAATATACCCATCTCAAACCCTAACCAAAAATATAATCAATAGAGGTTGCAAATCCATGGCAAATCGATAGAAAACTAAACAAGATAGTTAGATAAACCAAACCCTACGAATTTTAGAAACAAAACCCTACATGCAAGTGATTTTCCAGTTTATCAAAACCCTAGGAAAGAGAGATACGAAAATCCAATAAATTCATTTTTGTTTAAAGGGTTTGCTACTTACATGTTTAATGGAGAAGCACAACTTCCCTTCAAGCTTTCTTCTTCTTCTCCAAGCCTTCAAGCAAGCTCCCACACTTTCTCTCTTGTTCTATACGTCCAAAACAAGAGGGAGTGTTCTAAAAATACTTAAAATAGAAATTAGGGCATCCTTTTATATGCCCAGGCTTTTGGTCTTTCAAATCTGCCCCTAAACAAGGCTTTTATTCGACTAAAAACCTTAGGGTGTACTTAAAGCATACCAAGGGGTACCATAGTGTTATTTGAGGGGGTACCTTGGTGTTAAGTTTAGGGTACCTTAGTGTTATTTGAGGAATACCTTAGTGTTTCAAGGGGATTTGCCTTAGTTACTCAAGAGGTAATACTTTAGGTACACTTGAAGGGTACCATAGTTATACAAGAGGGGGGTACCTTGATTATTGAAAGGTGTACCTTAGTCATACAAGGGTGTACCTTTAGGTAATACAAGGAGGTATACCCTAGGTTATGGAATGGGTGTACCTTAGTAATATAAGAGGGTACTCTAATTATACAAAAGGGGGTCCCCTAGCTGTATAAGGGGGGTGTACCTTAGTTATTCAAAGGGGTACATTAGCTAAAACAGTGGGGGGGGGGGTTACCTTACTTATATAGGGGTTACTTTGGTTAGACAAAATGGGGTACTTTGGCTATATAGGGGGGGTATACCCTAGGTAAAACAGTGGGGGTACCTTACTTATATGAGAGGAGCAACTCTAGGAAATACAAGGGGTGTACCATAGGTAAAACAATGGGGGTACCTTACTTATATGAGAGGAGTACCTCTAGGAAATATAAGGGGTGTACCCTAGGTAATATAAGGGATGTACCTTAGGTATGTTGGAGGTACTTTAGAGATATAAAGGGGGTACCTTAGCTGTATAAGGGAATGTACCTTAGCTAAACAAGGGGTACTTCAAGTAAGACAGTAGGGTACCTTAGTCAAAATAAAGGGATACCTTAGGCAATACAAGTAAGGTACCTTAGGTATAATTAGGGGATACTTTAGGTATTCGAATGGGGTACCTTGGGCAAAACAGTGCGGTACCTTAGCCAATATGAGTGAGGTGCCTTAGATAATATAAGGGGGTACTTTAGGTATACATGTGGGGTACCTTAGGCAACCACAAGAGGATACCTTAGACAAACATAGGGGTACCTTAGGCAAACACAAGAGGATACCTTAGACAAACACAGGGGTACCTTAGGCAAACACAAGGGGATACCTTAGGCAAACACAGGAATACCTTAGGCAATTAAAGTAGGGTACCTTAGGTGAAACAGTGGGATATCGTGGGTGTACATTGGGCATACAATGGGAGTACTTTGGGTAATACTCAGGTGTACCTTAGGTATACAGGTGAGTACCTTCGAGATATAAGTGGGGTACCTTAACTATAATTAGGGGGTACTTTAGGTATTTAAATGGGGTACCTTTGGCAAAATAGTGGGGTACTTTAGGTGTACTTGAGTGGTATCTTAGGTAACACTTGGATATACTTTGAGTAATACATTGGGGTACTTCGAGTAATACATGGGTGTACCCTAGGCATATTTGGGTGGTACCTTGGGTAATACTTTGGTGTACTCTAGGTATACTTGGATGGTACCTTAAGTAGTACATGGATGTACTTTGGGTATACAATGGGAGTACCTTGGGTAATGCAAGAGGTACTTTAGTGGTATTTGAGAGGGCACCTTGGGTACTCTTAAGAGGTTCTTTAGGTACTCTTAGGAGTTACTTGAGGTACATGTGAGAGGTACCTTGGGTACACTTGGATGGAGATTTGAGTACACTTGGATGATACTTTAAGTATACTTGGGAGATACTTTGTGGTACACTTAACTCTAATTTTTCAGAATTTGATTTCCAATTCACTAGATCTAATTGAAAGATACCTTAGCAAATGGTAATTAAGACATAACACTAACTAAGCTTACCTTAATAACTTAATTAAAGTTCAACTTGATTTCCCTAAATCCTTAACTATAACCCATATTTACCCCATCTTCAAAACACAAATACTTAATCAGTCTAATAATCACACTTTAGGTAATTAAGCTTAATAATTAAGGTACAATCCGGGACGGGGTTTTACACATTATGTCTGGCTGCTTTTGAATCCCTTGCTATGATGATGATGGAGCTGGGGCTTCAGAAGAATTCATTGCAGTCCTCTCTCACAGCGAGTGTAGTGTTCTGAGCGGTACTCTCAATGTGAAATATCTGAAATTTACATCAATAGACTGGCTTGTTCTTTATTGCACCTGGTTGTTAAGAATCTTGATCAGTTCCGTCCCCAATTATGAACAAGGTGTCGTGTGTGACGAGATCATTACACCATGAATGATGCTCTTGTGCCGTGGTTGCCGAATGCAATGCGAAATTCATGGCTTGGCAAAACAACACTGTGAAGAGTGTGTGACAGTGCCGCAATTAATCAGAAATTATTTCTGAGAATTGTGCAGTTTTGCAGTATGGTCTTTCAGAGATCTAGAACTCTGGAGACCATGCCATGTTTGATGGTTTTCAAGAATTGTGCACCATATGAGTGGAAATCCCAGAAAATCATGCTGCGAGGGTTACACCTCAAAATTCATGCTTGGATCGACAGCAATTGTAAATTCCCTTGAAATCCCGGAGTGGTAAAAATGAGGAAACACATCCTGGGCAGCCTGCACCGTGCCATGAATGACATGGAGAATGTACACCACAAGATGGGCGATTTGGTTTACGTCTATATGGCTAGTTCAATATAACCACGAATGATGGTTTACTATGAGTCGCCGGAGACGATGTTTATGTACATCGTGGAAGACGATTCAATGTAGGCCCGAAGGCCACTTTACTGTGTGTTTTGAAAAAGCAACTTTGATGTTCGCCCTAGGGTGGCTTGATGTACGCCCGGAGGAGATTCGATGTACGCCCTAAGGCGATTTAATGTACGCCCGGAGGTGAATTTGGTCTTGGAAATTCTTTTGTGCATTTCTCGAAAACAGTTCAACTAAACAGGTCGGTGTAAATGATCTCAAAGTGCATACACAAAATGCATGTATAGGCATATATACAAGTAAAATGAAGGTCAAGTACTATTACCATCTTGAAAATCTATGTTAACAAACAATTATCAAAAACACCCAAAAGTGTGTGCACAGTCCTAAGAAGGTTGGTGCCTATCAAAGCATGACTCCTAGACATACTTGTGTAAGAAAGCACGTCTAAGTCATAATCAGCCTTTTATCTTTCATCTGTCCTTTCATCTGCCTTTCGGTGTCGAACCACAATAAAAACTTACAACTTGCCAGTGAGGGCGAAATTTACGTGATATTTACAAAAGTCTGAAAAGAGTTCATCTTTAGGGCTGTTGGGAACCCAAAAAAAGGGTAAGAGCTGCTTTAGAAGCAGGTGGGTTGAATTCCTAAATCTAGGGTTTTCTGCTCCTTTTCTGATCTGGCCTACTTTCATCTGATTGTCTAATCTGGCTGGCTTTCATCTGCTCAAAAAAGCCGACTTGGACTTAGAGTGCTTCCAGCAGACTCAATGGGTCGAGGCCCACGGTTCACGGGACTTGATGCATGGATCTGGGGTGGTTCCCCCTGATCAAAGTTGGGTTGGCTTCCTAAATTAGGGCTAAGACAGCCCATGATATAGGGCTCACTCAGTTTGATGCAAAAAGGCTGGGGTTGCTGCCCCTGATGGACTCTTGGGTTTTAGATTGATTTTACTCCTCTTGTATTCATCATTCACAATCACATTCATCACAAAGGTGTATCAAAACGTTGGGTGGGAAAAAAGGATACACAGCCCAAGACAAATGCCTACAAGGGTCTGCGCCAGGTCCTAGACCCCTCGCGTACCACGGCAAGAAACCAGTGGCGCTATAGGGATCCAACAACCTGGGGGGATGTTTTACCTTCACTTTTCCATGGCAAGCCAGAGGCGCGTGAGGCTAATATCATCCCAAAAGTTGTTTATACGGTTAAGAAGGGTGGCTGCTAGAGAGGTCTAAGTTTTGGTGAAGAAGAGCATTCACAATTCCATCATATATCCATTCAAGTCGAATCATCCACGCAAACTCCCTCGTGCATGTCACCCCACGCGGTTTATAGTAAAAGTAGTAAGACATCCATGGTGTGGTGAGTGCATATTGTGTGCCTGTGGTTCGGTGCTGTGCACTACTGGGTGAGTTTAATCCGGATATTTGGTTAATATCCCTCTTGTATTGACTCTTCCTAACCAGGGTTTTTCTGGGTTGGAAGGTCCCCAGCGGAGTCGCCAGGCTGTGCGCACGTCGTGAGATGCGATGCAAGGGCGCACATAATGAAGATGCGAGGGAACGGGGGTTTAGGAGTCGTCACTGCCTGATGGGGTGCAGGCAGACACCTGGGTGCCCTAAGGATGTCTACTTTGATCTGCGGCTTGAGATTCCGGCTAAGGTATCGATTACAGTTCAGGGAAGTCCATAGACACCCCGGTCCGCCCCGTTGGTTGACGGGTTCCATGCGTTTCCCTGGTTCGAGTCAATTTTGGTTCAACTCACCCTTATGTCCTAAACCGACATGCTCACTTATTAAGTCTGAATGGGACCTTCAAAGGTGTGGGTCCCTTTTATTTTAAATGATTTTATCTTTCTTTGTCCAGGTGATGTTAGTCTGATGTGGGCCCCGTTGGAAGGCCTATGAGATGCCAAGTAGTGCTTAAGCTAAGCCCAGTTCCCATTTGGGGTTATGTCGGATAACCTTGCTTATTGGAATTGGTTATGTGGTTTGGAGGTTAACGGAATGTACAAGATTGGTGGGTTCAGCTATTAGAAATGGGGGTATACTAGGTCCAACCGCAGAACAGGTTCGGTTCAGGGGTGAACCGCTCTGTGTATGTGGTTTTGGCACAGAAAGCCCAAAAGGGAATTTTTCATGGGGGCTTTGGGTTCCTGTGTCTCTTGTGATGTTTCAATAGTTGTGTGGGCCCCTACATAGGCCCACAGTGGTTTAGTGGAGGGGGAAGATCCCTCTTTGGTTTCTTTTTGGGCTTTAGGGTTCAAGCAAGAGGGGGAAGAAGACATGAGTGATGGGCTTCTCCTAGTTGAGCCACATATGATAGGCAAACAGGGACCATGTGGTCCCTGTTTCAGTCTCTCAACTCAGACAACACAACAAGCATCAAAGTCAATAATAAATTCAATCAAATAAGAACCAAGGCATGCTTTGAATCATGGTACTAAAACATACATATTTTTATGCCAGCTGTAAGCACCTCATTTTTGCGCTCCCAGAAAAACCAGAAATGCAAACCCTGGACAGAAAGTCAAACCCTAAGGGGTGAAAAGTTGACTTTTTGATCAAATGAAAATTGGCCACCTCGCTTTATGTCATTGGATAGAGAATCTCGACACGGTTCCAACGCAACTGAGTTTGCAGGAATCGGAGTCCGGATGAGGGTTCTACGGGCGGTCAAACTTGAGGGGAGCCAAAAAGTTGACTTTCGGCTAAAATCCGATCCAGATGCTTACCCCTATACCATTGGATAGAGAATCCCGACACGAGTCCAACGCAACTGAGTTTGCAGGAATCGGAGTCCGGATGAAGGTTCTGCGTGCGGTCAAACTTGAGGGGAGCCGAAAGTTGACTTTCTGCTAAAATCCGATCCAGATGCCTACCCCTAGGTCATTGGATAGAGGGCTCTGATACGATTCTAATGCAACTGAGTTTGCCCAGATCAGAGTCCGGATGGAGAAAATATGAGCTGACAAAGTTTCCGAGCAGCAAAGCCAGAAACTGCACACGTGGCGAAGAAACTACGCACGTGGCAAGAAACGCAGGAAAATATCTTAGGGATTAAATCTGTAATTACCCAAACCAATGAAAAATATCTCAAGGGTAAAGCTGCAGATATCCAAAGGTATCAGGGACTAGATCCATAAGCATCAAAACTTGAGAAAATATCCCAGGGACCAATTTGTAAATATCCAAAAGTATCAGGGACTAAATCTGTAAATACCAAAAGTATCAAGGACTAAATCTGTAAATATCCAAAAGTATCAGGGACTAAATCTGTAAAAATCCAAAGTTCCAGGGACCAATCCGTAAATATTAGGATTTGATCATGATTGATGTCCCCTATGGGCATGCATGGGCATCACCCATGCATGCCACCCCTCATACATCTCTCTCTCCCTCTCTCTCCCACATGGGCATCATCACCATCATACATGCATGCATCATGCATACTTTTTCTCTCTGTCCCCCTAATGATTAATGTTCCCTATGCATGCACCCCCCCATGCATCATGCATCATGCATAAGCATGCATCTCTCTCTCTCTCTCTCTCTCTCTCTCTCTCTCTCTCCCCCCCCATGCATGCATCCCCCATGATCACCCATGCATCATACACAAGCATACAACTCTCTCTCTCTCTCTCTCTCCTATGATGGTTGCCCCCCCATGCATGCATGCATATCCTATCACTCCATTATAAAAGAGCCCAAGCCCCCATACGTATGGGGTTGGAGCTCATTTTTTCCTTCTCTCCCACAACTCCCATCTCCCTCTCCCATCTCTCCCAAGCTCACCCCACAACCCTCCCCATTGGAACCTCTCTTCCCTTCACCTCTCTTTGCCCTCATACCTCCTAAATACCCTCTTAAGACTAGTCTACCTTCCTTCTTTTTCTCTTCTTCTTCATTCTCACCCAAGCAAGAGGAGGAAGAGCTGCTGTTGGTCGTGAAGAAGGAAGCTCCAGCAGCCGTCCAAGCTCCAAGGAGGCTCCACACACATTCTATAAGGGTTTGAAACCCCAAGGTGAGCTCTCCATGTTGTTTTGTTTAACATATTTGAATATGACATGATTTGAAGTATATTGGATTTCATGATGTTGTATACCTGCTGTTGGGGGGTAGGTTCATGCTTGCTTTCCTTATTTTCATCAATTGTTTTACACCATCACAAGGGTGTTGTTCCCCTAAGGTAAGATGGGTATTTCGGTTGAACTAAAGGAAGGATAAGAGCCCCTTTTTTTTAGTTGGTTTTAGGAATTCTAAAATTACTATTTTCATCTAATGTAAATGGTATCGTTCTCTTATTTGATGGGGGAGGGTGTTCCCCTTTAATTTTATCTCATGTAACCCTCATGTGATCCCCCTTCCCATCCTTTCTTTGGATCATTTTCCTGTTAATTAAGTAGGTTAGATTAAGGTGTGGAGCATGCTGAATTTTTGTCTTGCTATTCTAACCTACATGAGCATGATTGGTTGTAAATATGCATATAGCTATCCCCTTATTCTTCATCATTTAAGGCATATGTGATGTTACTATATGATTATGCCTCATCCACCGTCTTGCATTATTAATTTGCTATGGTTTTTTACCCCTTTCAAATCACCAATTAGGGCCTCATGAGGTCACTTTTACTTATTTTGGTGCATGTCCTACACCATGTTTATTTCTTTATCCATTAGAAGCATGTCTAGGCTCTTCATGTGTGTCATTCCTTGATGTGATTTTCAAATATAGATGAAGTTTTTTACCCTTAAACACAACAAACACACACATGCATCTTGATAAGAAACTCATCGTAAAAGGCATGTTTCTTTATTCTATTTCTTTTATGTTTTGATTGTTGTTTCTTTTTTATCATGAGATACCCAAAACAAGGATGCTTGATCCCTGTTTATGTGCTGGTCTCAGTACAGGAGAAAGGGAAGAGGAGGCCTCCACCCATCCCCCTTTGGGTTTAGTTTTGAAAGTCCCAAAGGAGAAACAAGATGGCTTCACGTGAACCAATGTGGGCCTCCCAAGGGCCCACATAACTTATAGAAGACCCCTAGGGAGCCCAGGAACCCACCCCAATGGCCAAAGCCCGAAAAGGCCATTTTTGAGGTGATCCGACAACTCAGGCCGGATCACCTATGGCCTGTGTGTATCCGGCAACTAAGGCCGGATACACACATAAATGAAATTTTATGTCTTTTTGGGGTTCCTTGCCGAATTTTATGATGGTTTGAACCAAACCAAGTGGACCAATAGGGTTTCCGGGTCACCCGGAAACCCAACTTGGGACCTGGACCACCGGTCCAAATTGGAAACACTTGTGGGCCTTCCAACGGGGACCACCAAGCTCGATAAATCACAAAGCATGTAAATAAGCAAGTTAAATAAAATGAACCGATTGAATCGGATGGGCCAAACCCAATGCGGCCCACCCGAGCCTTGATGTGAGGAATGATGTTTAAATTGCGTGGTTTGGCCGAGACCCAGGGCAAGGGCCTATCGGGCCCGCCAAAGCCCACGAACCAAACCAAGGGTGGGTTTAAACCCTAACTTCATGGGATTCGGGCTTTCAAGCCCAAAATTGGACTACGTGCCCCAAGCCCAATATCCAAAAGACTTTGGCAAATATAAACAAGATAAATTAAAAATGCTTTGGCATCCACCATGGGGGCCCACTCAGGGGCCCTCAAATCAATGCAGACCAACCTTTTTACATGCAAAATACTTAAATTCCAAATGGGACAATTAAGTAAAAATCAACTCATTAACCTAAGCCCAAAGGGTCTCCTAGGGCTAGACAGAGGCCCACCAGAGGCATGTGGGTTTAGCCAAGCCCACCAAGATAACCGTGGGTCTTCCAACGGGGCCCACCCCATCAGACTCAGACAACTTAAGTAAAAAAAGATAAAATCCATTAAAGGGACTCACACCACCCAGGTGGTCCCACCAGACTTAAACAAATGGCATGCTGGATTAGGAATCGGGTGAGACCAAAGTAATCTGACTCAAACCAGGGAACCCCCGGGACCCGTCATCCGACGGGGTGGACTGGGGTGTCTACGGACTTCCCCAGACCACAACCGAGACCCGACTTAGAATCTCAAGCCGCAGACCAAAGCCCAATAGACAAGATTAGGCACCCAAGTGTCCGCCTGCACCCCATCAGGCGGTGGCGACTCCGAAATTACCCCGTGCCGCGTTTCCCACGCGCGCACACCAGCAAAAGGATGTTAATGTAAGTGAAAGAACCTAGCATACTTCTGAAGTAGGTGGTGGGTGCAGATGAGCATGTGCACAAACAAGCCAGCAACATATACAAGTGTTGAGGAAAGAAACATATGCTGTGGAGAGGGGGCAGCAACTATCAATGGGGAGAGATGGGATTAACATGCATGGAAGTAGCACAAACGGGTGTTGGGGATGTGGTTTGCATACATAGGATTAGTGTTGGATTGGGGGAGGGTGTAGACACTTTAATAGACATGCTGGGGGTGCTGTGTGGCAGCAAGGGAAAAAAACAAAAGGGGGCTTCTGCTGCTCCCAGCAGCAACTCATGTGAGCCATTACTGTGGGCTTCTAGGTGAGGGGAGCATGCTTATGTATATACAAAAATAGCGAGTTAAAAGAGCAAAGGGGGATACTTATTGGTACCCAATAGTAATCAAAAACAGGGGCAAGCATGGAGACATTTCGACAATCTCAAGACAGTAGCTGTTGAGAGGAAGGATCGTGATATGAAGGCCTAAAATGGTGAGGAAAATGAGGGATCTGCTACTATCCCCAGCAGCAACTTTAGCAAGTTATGACAAGGGGATTATGGGGTAAGGGAAGCATTCTTATTAATCCACAAAACAGTAAATTAGAGGGGCAAACAAGGAGGCACATTAACACTTTAAAATAGTAGCATGCTAGGGGTGGGGGGCATGTTAGCGCCTCAAAACAGCAAATGATAAAGGATTGGGTAGAAAATGCAAGTGCACCCCCAATGGCCTGTTGGCTGGTAACACAATAGTGAAGCATGGGGTGGGGGGAGGTGTTGCTGCTATTGTCCACAACAGCTCCAAGATCCATGACAAGGAGAGGTACAAGGGAGACATACATATAAAAAAAATGAAAGAACAGAAACATTAGCACAGCACGTGCATGCTTTACCACTCACCAAATACCCAAATCTGCACCACCAAGCATACATTCACCATGGCACATAAAAGGAAGAGGATATTACTAGCAAAAGAGCACCCAGAAAATTACGAAAAAGGTGAGAGAAGAGAAAAATCAAGAAGGGTAATGGGGGGTTATTTCAAGGGTACATTAGATGAGTCAATGGTGGGGAACAGGCTCCCTCAATAATAAGACCAACCATACACAAACAGCAGCAACAAAAGTCTAAAGATATACGATAGAAACCTCTCACTCTCCCTAGAAAATAAGTGTGCTTCCTCTCTTACCTTCGGACTACTTCCAGGTTACGAAATGGATGGTGAAGGCGTGAAAATCCCATAGAAAAATTAATTAAAAACAGATGGAGACTGCACTTTAAAACCTAATGCAAAGAGACCCATTTTTATATATGTAATGTAAGAGATGATGAGGAACAATACCTTGGGGGTCTTGGACCCTTTTTGAGGTGTGTAGACTCCCCTTTGAGCTAAGACAGTAGCTGGACAGTTCCTTTCCAGCAGCAACAGCAGCTCACCCTTCCTTCTTCAAGCTTGGTAATGGTGGAGAAGAATGGTGGAGGGCTTAAGAGGTCTTAGGAGTAGGTTTGGGAGGTGTAGGAGGCAAAAGAGATAGGAGAGAGGGGGTTCGGAGGTTCAGGGAATAGGGAAGAAGGAGAAGGAATAGTGGAAGACCAACCATCCTTTGTCCCATGTCCAAATTTGCCTTTTATAGAACACTGGGACAAAATCGCATACTCAGTGCGGTTTTATCGAAAATGAACAGAAACCACAGGATATGTGCGGTTTTGGTCCTGTCTTTTCAACAATGATTAGGGGACAAACTCGCGCAGGCACAGTCTGACGCACCATGCAACCGCACTGTAAATGCGGTTACTTTTCGCGCGCTGCTTGCTCTAATTGGCTCACGCGACTGGTGGCCGAAAAATCGACCGCACTTCATATGCGGTCGCTTTGCGACCGCATATAAAGTGCGGTTTTTTTCTCCCCCGTTTTTGGTTGAGTTGATGGCTGAGGTGACTCAGCCGCCCACTCAGACAAATTAGACTTCCTTGATTTTTATTATTTCCCATATATCTTAATTACTTTAATTAAGATATTTAAACTTTGACTGATTTGCTCCTTGGACTATTTTGCTCATATCTTCTCCATCCGGGCTCCGATTCCTGCAAACTTAATTGTGTTGGAACCGTGTCGGGATGCTATACCCATTGGGATAGGGTATAGCAATCAATTTGGGCTCAGGCAGAAGGTCATCTTTTGCTCTTTAAGGTTTAGACCTATCTTTTAGGGTTTTGCTTTCGAGCTTTTTAGAGGGGTGCAAAAATGAGGTGCTTACAGGTGGGGTGGCTCAAGAGGCTTAACTTTTTGGGTTTAAAAAGTGTTGTACTTTTATTGTTGGTAGGACTTACATCTTGGCTTATTTTTTACCCTTTTCTTTTTGCTGGGCAAACGTTTCCCATTTTCTTCTTTTTTTTTCTTTTTTTTTTGCATTTTCTTTTTTTTTTTTTTTGAGATTTTCTTGGGCAGGAATGCCCATTTTTATTTTTGGGATTTTCTCTTCTTTGCCAAGAATGCCCATTTTGATGTATAGAACACTAGAAATGGGTTGAAAGAATATTAATGCTCAAAATTGTTTAACTAGGGGAAAACCTTCAAGGGTGATTGAAGGGATTTACGGTTTAAAGAAGAGTCAACGGTGGCCTCTCTTCGTTTCCCAATTAGAATGATCCCAAGCGTAATACAATTTGACTGCGTTTGCATTTATTGGCTCAGGAAAAATAGCTCCGTCCATTTCTTGTAGGATCTGTGCTCCTCTGGATAGAACTTTGTGGACTACGAATGGCCCTTCGTAGTTCGGTTTGAATTTCCCTTTATTGTCTTCTTGGTGGGGGAGAATCCTCTTCAAGACAAGGTCTCCCAACTTGAAATGTCGTGGCTTTACTTTCTTGTTATAGGCTCGCGCCACTCTCTGCTAATAGAGTTGGCCATGACACAGGGCCTTGATTCTCTTCTCATCTAACAAATGCAACTGTTCAAATCTTTACTCTTCCCATTCAATGTCATTCATCTCTGCTTCTTTCAGGATTCTAAGTGAGGGAATTTGTACTTCCACTGGGACAACCGCTTCCATTCCATATACGAGGGAGAAGGGAGTTGCCCCAATTGACGTCCTGATTGACGTTCAATATGTGTGAAATGCAGAGTGCAACTTCTCATTCCAATCTCTATAGGTAACTACCATCTTTTCGAGTATTCTTTTCAGATTCTTGTTGGCAGGCTCCACTGCTCCATTCATCTTAGGTCGGTATGCCGTGGAATTCAAATGTCTGATCTTCAGATCTTCACACATCTTTTCCATGTCCTTGTTGTTCAAATTCTTGGCATTATCTGTGATGATTGCTTCAGGCACACCATAGCGGCGAACGATGTTGTTCCTGATGAATTTAAGCACATGAGACTTTTTCACATCCACAAAGGACATGGGTTCTACCCACTTGGTGAAGTAGTTGATCGCGGCCAAAATGAATCAATGCCCATTTGACGCCTTCAGATGAATCTAGCCAATCATATCAATCCCCCAGATGGAAAATGGCCAAGGTGATGCCATGGAGTACAGAGTATTCGGGGGCGCGTGGATGTTGTCTGCATAAATCTGGCACAACTGGCACTTCCTGACATGGGCACAACAGTCCGACTCCATTGTCAACCAATAGTATCCCATTCTCAAAATCTTTCTTGCTAACATGTGGCCATTCATGTGCGCACCGCACAGACCTCCATAAACTTCATCAATCAGCTTCTTTGCTTCATCTTCCTTCACACACAACAATAGTGAGTCATTATATGACTTTTTGTATATCCGGCCTCCACTACGGAAATATTGCCCAGCTAATCTCTGAATCGTGTGTTTTTCCGCCGCTGTAGCACCTTCTGGCAAAGTCCTGTCTTTTAGGTAACTCTCAATGTCCACATACCAAGGTTCCTCTCGGGCATACTTTTCTCAATGCTGAAGCAGTAAACGGGATTGCGCCGAACCTCTATCTCCAGTGGTTGCACCTAGGTGTCATTAGTGATGGTCGCCATGGATGCCAGCGTCGCCAGGGCATCCGCAAACTGATTCCTATCTCGTGGCATATAATCAAATGTCACGCTTTCAAACTGCTCCTCTAATTTCTTAATCAGTTCTTGGTATGGTACCAACTTCACATCCCTGGTTTTCCAGTCTCCCATCACTTGGTAGATGATCAGGCTGGAATCACCAAACACCTTCAACTCTTGTATACGCATTTCGATTGCTGCTCGGAAGCCTAATACATGCGCTTCATATTCGGCCATGTTGTTAGTGCAATCGAATAGGAGTTTTGCCGCCATTGGATGATGAACACCTTCTGGGGATATTAATACCGCTCCAATTCCCTTTCCATTGATGTTGACTGCCCCATCAAAGAACATCCGCCATTTGGTTTCCTTTGACTCTTCCGACGATTCGGTGCACATGACGTCTTCATCCGGGAAACCAATAAGGAGCGGCTGGTAGCTGGTAAAGGATGTTCGGCTAAGTGGTCTGCTACTGCCTGTCCTTTTATCGCCTTTCTTGTTGTGTATACGATATCGTACTCAGATAGAAGGACTTGCCACCTAGCTACCCTCCCATTGGAGATCGACTTCTCAAAGATATACTTTAGTGGATCCAAGCTTGAGATCAGTAGGATGGTGTGGCTGAGCAAGTAGTGGCGAAGCTTCTAGGCTACCCAAACTAAAGCGCAACATGTCTTCTCAAGCACTATGGATCTTATTTCGAAGTTGGTGAATTTCTTGTTCATGTAGTATATTGCTCGTTTTTTTCTTCCTGTCTCTTCATGTTGTCCTAACACACATCCTACTACCATCTTTGAGACTGTCAGATACATGATCAACGGTTGTCCCAAAACTGGCGGGATCAACGTTGGCAGGCTCATCAGATATGCCTTGATCTTGTCAAATGCATCTTGGCAGTCTTCATTCCAAACCAATGGGTTGTCTTTCTTCAGCAACTTAAATATTGGTTCGCCCACAGGAGTCATTTGCGCTATGAACCGACTGATATACTGCAATCTGCCAAGGAAACCTCTTACTTCCTTTTCTGTCGAGGGAGGAGGCATTTCTAGAATTGCCTTTGCCTTCACGGGGTCCACTTCAATCCCTCGCTTCCCAACAATGAATCCTAGCAGCTTCCCAGAAGTGACTCCAAACACACATTTGTTTGGGTTGAGCTTAAGCTTGTGCTTCCGAAGTCTATCAAAAACCTTCCCGAGGTTCACCGGGTGATTTTCTTCCTCTTTCGACTTTACAATTGTATCATCTACGTATACTTCCATCTCCTTGTGCATCATGCCATGGAATAACAATGTCATTGCCCACTGGTGTGTAGCGCCCGCATACTTTAGTCCAAACAGCATGACGTGGTAGCAATACGTGTTGAAGGATGTTTTCTCCATATCTTCAGGTGCCATCCTTATCTGATTGTAACTAGAAAATCCATCCATGAATGAAAACATTGAATGCGTTGCTGTGTTGTCAACCAGTACATCAATGTGTGGCAATGGAAAGTCATCCTTCGGACTTGCCTTGTTCAAATCTCTGTAATCTATGCACATTCTGACCCTCCCGTCTTTATTGGGAACTGGTACAATGTTTGCTAACCACTCAGGATAATCTGTTACTTGCAAGAACCCGGCATTTAGCTATTTGGCGACCTCTTCCTTGATCTTCAGGGCCCATTCTGGCTTTGCGCGTCTGAGTTTTTGCTTCACTAGGGTGGCCTCGGACTTTATTAGTAATCGGTGCACAACCAAGTCCGTGTCTAACCCGGGCATATCCTCGTATGACCATGCAAACACGTCAACATAAGACTTAAGAAAATCAAACATCTGTGTTTTCAGTAATCGCGATAGTTTTTTACCGATTTGGAGTATTCTTGGTTGTGCCATTTCACGTACGTCAATAGGTTTAGTTTCCTCAATGTTTTCCTGGAGACCCTTTTCATGCCTTTCCAAAGTGAATTGGATCTCAGGCAGAGGCTCCCATGATTCATTGTAGTCCTCAAGCTCGGAAGGCTTACAGGGGACGAGGTTCAAATTTTCTAGCTGCGATGGGCAAGTGCCCCAGTCTGATTCACAAAGTTCTTGCTCAGCACTATGCACTAGCTCATGCTTTTCTTTTATTGCTTTTTCAATTGATTTTTCCTTTTCTTTTTGCTCTTTTTGTTCAGTTATGGCAACCTGATTATCTACCTCGTGCCCCGGACCCTCCGGGTGTGCGTCGGGGTTGACACTAAGGTTGCGAGGTTCAGTTTGTTTATTTTTGCATCTTTTGTCAGGGATAGGCAAGTGCTCAAAATTATTCGGATATTCATTAAAAAGTTCAACCATTGCTACAACAGAAGGATGAGAGGTTGAGGGAACCCCCTTTTCACATTGGCTTTGCTAATGGCAAATGGCACAGAGCTCCAGTTCTGTAGCGGGGAGCGATCTTCCTTGTCGATTGCAGCTATCTCCTTCGGTTCCCCAGTCAGGACCATATTGGCGCTCTTATCAGATGAAATGCAGATGGGGTCATTTGCCGTACCCTTTGGCTTGTTCTGGCTCTTCTCCGACTTAGGGTCATATTCTGATGATATCTTTACCCGTGATTCGGGCCTGAGGGGAAGCGCCATCGGCACCCCCGTGCTAGGTGGCATGTAGGCAATGGTGACTGCATCGGCTAGGTCCGACCCTGTTGGCGTGATGGCTAAGGATGCCCCAGACAACACTGCTGACCTGTTGGTTGAATGCTTTTCCGGCGCCCACTGTCCATAGGTCTCATTGTACATTTCTTCCGAAATTGGCCCTAGCACTTAAGGCATGCTCTATAATATCACAGTCAACCCGTCAATAGTTTCGGGATGCTGAGTCAATGTGATATCCCAATCCCACATTGGAAACGGATGAATACTCGGTATGGTATAAGAGTCAGGGAGAACACTTAACCAAGCGAGGCGTCTTTTGAGGACAAAACCGTGCGGGCTAAGGCCCAAAGAGGACAATACCTCGCTGGGTTGGGTCGTTACAAATTGTATCAAAACTGGTTCCTGGTCCAGTAGTCCGTGGCTGATGTGGGTCCTAGCGTTGCCCATAGAAGGTGGTTGGACCGACGAGGGCGGCCCATGAGGGGCTGGTAGGCTTCTAGGTGGCCACTACAAGGGGACGTGCAGCTCTGAAGGGAGGAGATTGTGATATCCCGATCCCTCATTGGAAATGGATGAATACCTGGTATGGTATAAGAGTCAGGGAGAACACTTAACCAAGCAAGGCGCCTTTTGAGGACAAAACTGTGCGGGCTGAGGCCCAAAGTGGATAATACCTCGCTAGGTTGGGTCATTACAGCTTACCTCTAGCAGTCAACTAGGCAAGCCTTCTTGCTCCTATTGCAACCCACGAATAGCACTCCTTGTGCCTCTTGGTTGCTTCCTTCACAAATCTCCAACAAGAAACCCAAACCAAAATCTCCTTGTGTTCTTCTTTTTCCTTTCTTGCAATGGCCACTTCTCACACTTGGCTAACTAGATGGGTGATATGGGAATGAGAAGTAGAAGATGAGAGTAGAAAGTGGGAGAGGGGAAGAGGAAATGGAGAGAAGAAAATGGGAGTGGGGTTGGGTGTGCATACGAATGGACAAAACTCCCTCTTCTTTAACACTTAACCACTTTTCTCTTCCAAATGGCTCATGGCAAAAGGTCCAGTTTTCCCTTCTCCTCCTATTAACAATACAAACCACCACTTAGCTATTTTTCGCCTCACTAATTAAATCTGATTAACAGCCTCGGGATTGCTCACCTTTATCCGTTTCTGATAAGCTGGGACTTAGCCATTTGGCTGGCTTCAAGTCTAGGCTTCTCCAGCTTCACCTACATAATAAATTACACTATTTAGGGTGTGCTAATGGTATAGGAATCTAGGGTTTCACACTTGAGTTATATTTTGATGAGAAAGTTTGGATGACTTTAATCCATGATTATTATTATTATTGGTTTTATTGATGATAAGACTTCTGCACTCTAATTTTGATTGTTTAATGAATGATATTATTGATTTGGTAATTTTATGTTTTGGGCCCGTAGCACTTCGGATTCGGGTTGAGTACCGGTACACGAGTTGCTGTGTTCGTTTGGAATATCAAGAGAGTGGTTTCCGAATTGTTTGAGAAGGATCTAATCTAAGAAGAGAGGTAAGTAGCCCCTTACAACTTGCATAAACAAATATACTTTGGTTTATCGAAGAACATGTTTAAACGGAGTTTTCCGGTTGTTTGTGAATGATTTGATATAGAAACATGTAGTTTGATGTATTTGATCATCTAAAATAGTTTAGAGTATTTTTAAGATGAAAACCCAAGATTTGAAGTGATTCGAGGTGTAAAAAATCGGGAAAAACAAATCTGAAGTTTTGAAAAATCATGAATTCTGGAAAGTTACAAATTATAACAAACGCCTGCAATGACACTCAAGCGTCACCTCAAACACTAGTTGTAAAGAGCGGATGCTCGTCACTACTCGAGCGCTACTTAAGGCGCCCCGCCTGTGTTTTTTTTAAAGTTATGAAACCCGAGAGTTGACAGATTTCGATAAGCTGAACGCCCGAGTGGTCACTCGAGCGCCCTCTTGAGCGACCAACCTTCTAAGAACCTTTCTAAAACCTGTTTTTAACGGACGCCCGCACGAGGGCCCAACACCGCTTGAGCGCCCCTAACAGTATTTCTGATATTTTGGAATTAGCTTAGTTTTTCACTATAAAATTGTTTTTATTGATTTCCAACTCATGTACCAATAAGATTTGTGTTTAGAGATTGTTTGCATTGGTCATTGATTAAATTGAATTTTTATAAAGATTTTGGGTACGTTCTACTGAAATAGCTTTTGTCCAAGTTTATCATTCCAAACTCTTTTCTTTTAAATGAAATTTGATTTTAAGAGTTCCTATAGTTGTATTTGGACTATCTAAACATGTTTTGAGTATTGAATGATTTAATTTACATTCAGATTGTATTTGCCTATTGAAACCATGATTTTGGACATGTATTTGTCTCCACGTATGTTCGTTTATTATCACGTATGTGACTTGGCGTATGCCTATATTATTGATTTCGCATATGCAGATTTTGTGATGTATGTCTACTATCAGGTTTTGGTTTTGGTTTGCCACTGTTGAGTGGGCTTAGCTCTTACATGGATCCATAGAGTAGCTAGTAAGTAGAATGTTATTAGAGTTTGGATTCTGGGTCATAGGCATTACTCACTCCTTGATTGGTTGGGTCGTACATGCTAACTCACTCCGGTATTGGTTGTGTTCTTCCGTTGGGTGTCGAATAACCTGACTGGTAGCGGCTAGTCCACCTGTAAACCAGTTAGGTTGCATATTGGTGTAACTGGTATGGGTTCAACTATAGTACTCTAAAATAACAAAGAACACTCACTCTGGTAGCTTTGGAACAACAGAAGACTTCTATAAACACTTCCAATGTTGCCTATGCTGCATATAGCAAATCCAAAGGCCAAGACATGCATATTGTGCAGTATTACAGCTGCCAGGAATATAGGCTTATTGCCACAAATTATCAAAAGAAATTCTCCAACTACTGTGATAAATCCTGGTCACATCATTATGGCATGTCCCTCTAATCCCCAAAATCGTCAAACATATGCCTATCATGCATCGGTTTCTTCCTCTCCTACGACAAAGGAGTTTGCCTCTCCAATTGTGTTATCCATGCCTTCTTCCTTTTCAGATGCCTCAAGTGTTCTCATTCCTAAGATGGTGTAGCAGATGATTGGCTCTGCCTTTTCAACCTTAGGACTTCTCAAGGTAACCATACTTCTTCATTCCAACCTTGGTTTGTTGATTCTGGAGCTTCAAACCACATGACTAGTTCCTATACTACCCTTACAAATGTTCACTGTTATATTGGTCCCTCATACATTCATATAGCCAATGAAAGCAATCTACGTATCACTAAAGTTGGTGAAATCTCTTCAACCTTTAAAGAAGTTCTTGTCTCTCGTATTTCTAGTAGTCTTATTTATGTTGGTCAATAAGTAGATGATAATTGTGATGTCCATTTTTCTCATGATGGTTGCACTGTGTAGGATTAGGTGTCAGGGTTGCTGATTGCGAATGGACCTAAATTTCGACGACTCTTTCTGCTACAATTGTCCATTCCCATTACTGTTCAGTCTCCACTTTTATTTCCTCTTGCTTGCACTACAGTTATAGACAAAAGTGAGGTGTAGCAGGGACATCTAGGCCACCATAACTTCAAAGTACTGTCTCATTTGTCATAGTCGGGTTTATTGGATAACAAAGAACAGTTTTCCTTTCAAGGTATTCGTTTCTCTATTCTCTATTTCATGATTGGATACTTTGATTTATGTAATCCATGCTTTTGTTTAGATTTCATATTTTTTTCCGCACTCTAATTATGAATAAAGTTCAATTTTAATTATTGTCTAGTTTAGCATGTTTTTGGGCCACTGTTACTTTAACATTCCGAGTTTGGATACGAGATCCAGATCCGGGGCGTTACAGGATGTGTGTTAATGCAGCAAGGTCGGGTAGTAGCATATGTTTCCAGGTTGTAGCATATGTTTCCAGGTAGCCATAATCTTTGCTTTGAAGATATGGAGGCATTTCTTATACGAGGTTGTAAAACCTCGAATTTTTGAATATAGTAATATAATAAATAAATCTAATTATTGGATAATAAGTTAGATAAACATGAAAAATATTAAGAAATAAAGAATTAATCCAAGTATTAGAGGATTAGCATTATGTTCTAAGTAGGTATATATAAGTAATTAAATAAATGATCGTAATTATGAGTTATTGGAATTGAAATAGTAATTTAAATTAATTGGAAGATTAATTATAGGTTTGACTTTAATTAATAGTAATAGGAAAAGTGAAGAATTAATTTAGAATAATTGGAAAAGTAAGTTAAATATGGAGTTTGGGAAAGATAGGTATTAATCCAAGTGTGTAATATAGCTAAGAATACCATAAAGAATAAATTTGGAAATTTTAGAAGAAATCAAATGGTTAGATATGAAATTATCAAGAGAAGGGTATTTTGGTCAATTCCTAGTTAGCTAAATAATTAAATAATTATTAGATTTAAGAAATTAAGTTAGACTTAAGTTGGGTTGGTTTAAGTATAAATAGTGAAATTTATAGCTTAATAAGTGAGGAAATGGCATATTGGTGATTATAGTTAATTAGGAGCCTTAAGTTGAGGGAAAAGATGAGTTTTGGGAGTTTTTGTAATATTTAAAAATAAGGGAAATAATTAGCACAAAAATTAAGAAAAATAGAAGTTTCTCTTATTTAGTATTAGGAGGGAGGAATTAGAAGGAGGAGTTGTGAAAGAATAGGAAAGCTTCTAAATGAGATTAAGAAACCTAGTGGGATTAGTTAGAAAGTTTCCTAAACCTATTAAGACTTCTATTTTGGGTGAGCCTATAAAAGAGAAGCTTTAGAGAGGAGTTATGGTTTCTTTTAATCAAATCATGTAGAGGGAAAAGAGGAGAAAGGAGAGCTCTCACGTTTGGGGGATATAGAGAGAGAAGGAGTTGCAAAGAAGTCCGACCAGCAAACTTTGAATGACAATCTACATAGATCCAGCCGTTGGATCGGCCTCAAATTTGGAGGTTTTGTTCACGACTGGTAGGACTTCAATCTGAATGGTGGAGATGGTGTTCTAAGATCTCTAGAGGGGTGCGATAGTAGCAGAATCTCAGTGGTAACTTGAAGAGTAGGATTTTGCGTTTTGAGACAAGCAATAACACCCCGTTTTGTTTTATCGTTGCATGATTTTAGATTTAATCGTTTGAGTTTAATCTAAAATTAATATAACATGATTTGAGATATCAAACCATGTATTTTATACAGTATATTTCGTAGGTAGCACACCGTATTTAGCCAACACTTGGTTTTCTTACGTTTGATCGTTCTTGATAATCTGAAAGTGTTGTTCATATGTTTCTTCAGAACTTAGAAGTAAGATATATATGTTTAGAAGTTTGTAAGCACATCATTTTTGCGCTTCCGAAAGAGCCGAAAATGCAAACCCTAAATAGAAAGTCAAACCATAAGGGATGAAAATTTGACCTTTTGATCAAGTGATAATTGGCCACCTTGCTTTATCTAAATGGATAAAGAATCCCGACACGAGTCCAACGCAACTGAGTTTGCAGGAATCGGAGTCCGGATGAGGGTTCTGTGGGCCGGTCAAACTTGAGGGAAAGCCGAAAGTTGACTTTTCCTCGAAACCCGTGCCAAGTGTTTAGCCCTATGTCATTGAATAGAGGGCTCCGATATGAGTCTAACGCAATTGAGTTTGCTCAAATCGGAGTTCGGATGGAGGAGATATGAGCTGTCGAAGTTTCCGCGCAGAAAAGCCGGAAACTGCACATGTGGCGCAGCAACTGCCCACGTGGCAGCCAACGTAGCAAAATATCTCGGGGACTAAATCTTAATATCCAAAATTCGTATGGGGCAATCCGTAGATATCCAAAAGTGTCAAATCGGTCAAATCGGTCAAATCGGTCGAATCGGTCAAGTCGAGGGGCATATCTGTAATTTTTTGATTTGTATCCGGTTACATATACCGGATACACATAGATTTGTGTATATCCGGACCCCAAGGCCGGATACAAGAAGATTTTCGTGCGAGATTCGTGCCGATCGCCCGACAAATTCGTGGCGGCATTTAATTTTCAAATGATTATGTTTTGTATCCGGCATTGAAGACCGGATACAAAGGAGTACCTGTGTATCCGGCCTTCAAGGCCGGATAAGGAGGAACCTTAGTGTATCCGGCCTGAGTTGCCGGATACATTAAGTTGTCTATAAATAGCCAACATCAGCCTGATTTCCGGGGTTGGCTTCATTTTTGCTGGTTTCCATCCCTCCTTCCTCAGACCACCTGCTCTGAAAACTCCTCTTCTAGCCCCTCTTGGGCTCCTTAAACCCTTCAACATTATCTCAAGGCCCTCCTACTCCCTCCTTCCTTCCTCTTCTCCATCTTTACCCCACCAAGAAGGAGACTTGCAGCTGCTGGTGGTGCCAAGGGAGGCTCTAGCACCCATTCTGGCTTCAAGAGGACCTCTACACTCATCACAAAGGGTTTTAAACCCCAAGGTAATGTTTCCCTACACTTTGTATTTCACATATGTGAGAATGAACGTATTTCGTAATGCTTAGAAAGTCTTACTTATTCCATGCTCAAATCAGTTTTTCAATGTAGTTTTCATGTACTTTCCTCCCCATTTTTTTACCATGTAAAGATCTCCCAAGGTAAGAGAGTATTCATATGGTTTTGCGGGAGAGTGAGAGGGTTTCCATGCACTTGTTTTGTTAATCCTTTAGGCTACTGTTTTGCATGCTCCTCTTTATTTAATGAGGTAGAATGTTCCCTCTTACTTGATCTTTTGTATCCCCATTGTAATCCCCATTCTCCACCCTTCTTTTGGTGTTTCTAAGGCTACGGAAGGGGTCACATGGATTCTGCCATGTGAAGGGTTCTTTTGGTAATACATGCTAGTACTCTTTAGTATATTTGTATGATTGTGCATGCTAGGTTACTCCCTTGTGGCATGCATATTCTGTTATTATTTTCGGGTGGTTTAGCATGACTTTTGCCCCACCCCTACTGCTGTTTTCGGTTATACAAGATTACCTCACTTGGTTTAGACATGGATTCTAGCTGCATGTTTGTGCGTCTGCTTATTAGGAATGCCTTGAGATGTTTCAAGTGTCTTATCATGTGTGCTGATTTTGCATGATCATAGACCATTTCCTTTTTTTTGGTCCTTGAACACCATAAGCACATGCATGCACCTCTCAAGGAAAGATAGGCCTCAAGTGGAGTATCTTTCTTATTGAATGCCTCATGTTTATTATTCAAATTGATTGCTGTTCCCTTAGGTTACAAGTGACCTTAACAGAGGTGCATGGCCTCTATTCCTTTGCTGGACTTTATCCAAGAGAAGGAGGAGGGAAACCCCCCTCCCATCCCTCATAGTTTGGTTTGAAGAACCCAAAAGAAGAAGCAAGGTGGCTCTTCTCCGAACCACTGTGGGCTCACACAGGGGCCCACACGATTACCAGAACCTCCTAGGAGACCCAAGAAACCAACCCCATTGGAAAAATCCAAAAAAATGGATTTTTTATGTTGATCCGGCAACTCAGGCCGGATCAACAGAGATCTGTTTGTAACCGGCGAAGAATGCCGGATACACTGTCCTGTGTGCGTAGCCGGCATCTCAGGCCGGCTACACTGCCAGATTGCCTTTTTTGCTATTTTGAGATATTGTGTTGATTTTTTTGGTTCATTTGATCAAACCAGTCGAACCAGAAGACCCGGAAACCCAAGATGGGCCTTGGACACCCGGTCCAAATTAATTCCCGGTGGGCCTTCCAACGGGGCCCACCAAGCCCCGACAAACTCCTTTGTTAAATAAAGATGAAATCAATCCATTTGAGTGGGCCACACCATTGGAGGCCCACCCAAGCCCAATTTTGAAGCATGTTGATCTAGACTTAGATATGGTTTGGCCGAGGCAAAGGGCAGGGCCTATCGGGCCCACCAAGCCCATTAACCAACCAAGGTTAGGGTTTCAAAAACTCAAGAAGCCTTGGGCTTTCAAGCCCAAGCCCAGGTAAAGGGCCCCAAGCCCAAAGCCTGGCCCATTTTGGCAAAATTAACCCAAATAAACTCAAAACACTTGGCAACCAGGCCGAGGCCCACTCAGGGGCCCACAAAGCAATCCCGGCCCACTTTTGGCATGAAATCCATTTAAATAATCCAACTTAAACCCTAAAGTAAAATCAATTCATTTGAACCAAAGCCCAAAGGGCCTCTCAGGCTAGACTGAGGCCCACAAGGGACACGTGGGCTCAACCAAGCCCACCAAGGAATCCGCGGGCCTTCCAACAGGGCCCGCCCAATCAGACCCACATCACTTTAATTAAGAAGATAAAATCAAGTAAAGGGACCCACACCACTTTGGCGGTCCCACCAGACTTAATCAAATTACATGCTGGAATAGGAATCGGGTGACTGAGAGACCAGAGTTGACTCAAACCAAGGAAACTTATGGGACCCGTCACTTAACGGGGTGGACTGGGGTGTCTACGGACTTCCCCAGACCGCAACCGAGAACCTACTTAGAATCTCAAGCCGCAGACCAAGCCTTAGTAGAAGAACTTAGGCACCCAGGTGTTTGCCTACACCCCATCAGGCAGTGGCGACTCCAAACAAACCCCGAGGCACGCATCGTTTTGCGTGCGCCTCGTCGTGCGACCGAAATCGGGTGCGCACAAAGTTATTAGAGTGGATTGGAACACGTAGATCGTGGTTTTGATGCATAAAAATTGGTTTTTGGAAGTCGGATTAGCCGCCGTTGGTCGAATGCTTGGTACGATCGCCTGAGCGATCAGCACGAGCACCTCGCCTATTTATTTTTAGAATTTACCTTGAAAGGTCACCCAACCCGATCGCCTGAGCGATGGGGTGAGCAATCGTTAAAGTCGATTTTTAGGTAGATCACCCACAGGGGTCACCTGGGCACCCACGTGAGCACCCGTTGTTCTGAAAATTTGAAAGCCAATTGTTCTACCACCCACCTAGGTCTCCTAGATGACCGGGGTGAGCGACCACCATTAAAATCTAATTTTTGACAGATTTACACACTATTCCAAAATAAAATGATTAGAAAATAATTTTAAATATCTGAATCAATTTATTTAGGGTGTTTACAATTGTTTTAAATGATTTTTGTATTTAAACCAAATTGAAGAATAATTTAGGTCTGTTTTTCAAATGGGTTGTTTGACTTGAAAATAAAATGAGATTTTGAATTATTTGAAAAAGCGATTTAGTTGATTTCTACACCGGTAAATCACAGTTTTAAACATGATTCAAGTTCTAGAACCTATCAAAATGCTTTTATAACATATTTGGGTACGTTGAGCCTATATTTTGGATAAGGAGTATTGACAAGAGGTTTCGGATTTTTGATTGAACACCGATATACTACTTTATATGTGAGATTTTACCATATGCATATGAGGTTTGATTACCTCCTGTGGGGGAGATGTAATCACAATGTGATTGCATCCCACAGGGGAGATATATGTGACCACCTACGGGTGAGATGTGACCTCCTGTTGGGGGAGATGTATTCCAAATTGGATTGCATCCCACAGGGGAGATATGTGACCACCTACGGGTGAGATGTGACCTCCTGTTGGGGGAAATGTAATACAGATTGGATTGCATCCCACAAGGGAGATATATGTGACCACTTGCGGGTGAGATGTGACCTCCTGTTGAAGAAGATGTAATCCAGATTGGATTGCATCCCACAGGGGAGATATGTGACCACCTGCGGATGAGATGCGACCTCCTATTAGAGGAGATGTAATCCAGATTGAATTGCATCCCACAGGGGAGATATGTGACCTCCTGCGGGAGAGATGTAACCTCCTATTGGAGGAGATGTAATCACGATGTGATTGCATCCCACAAGGAAAATGTGTGTGTTACCACCTGCGGGTGAGATGTGTTACCTTTTCCAGGAGAGATGGGTTACAACCTGTGGGTGAGATGTGTTAACTCCTACGAAAGAGACCTCTTATGGGGAAGATGTAATCACGATGTGATTGCATCCCACAGGGGAGATGTGTGTGTTTCCACCTACGGGTGAGATGTGTTACCTCCTACAGGAGAAACCTCATGTGGGGAAGATGTGATTACTACGTGGTTGCATCCCACATGGGAGATAGGTGTCTGAGTTACCACCTGAGGGTGAGGGAGCTATTTCCTATGGGGGAGATGTAGGTGCTATGTATTCACATTCTGCGGTTGAGTTATGCTATCTCCTGCGAGGCAGTGCCTGCAGTCTTAGAGATGTGCATTCTCCTACAGAGGAGGTGTGAAACTATGTGTTTACATCCTGCGGTTGACGTAGGCTACTACCTGAAGGTGAGTTTTAATTACTAATTATATATATGATTTGTTTTAGAAGGAAAGAGATTGATTGATCGGTTTAGCCATGTTTTGAAAAGAATGGTTTTGAAAGTAATATTAAAATGACATGATTAATATGATGAATTGTTTTGGAAAAAATCATTTGTATTAATTTGGAGAAAATTGTAGATTTGACTTATACAACTTTGTATTCTTGTTTTAACGATACTTGTGATATTGTTTTGCAACTCATGAAATGTAAGATCCTAGATTTTTAATTAATTCTAATTAAGAGTAAATAGAGATTAACGGATTAAAATAGAGGTTAAAGGATTTAATGAGATTAATTAAATCCAAAGTTTTAAAGGAAATAAATGGTTTGGTTTGTTTCGGGTTAGTTGATTTGAGTTGGATCGATTGGATTGGTTCATCTCAAGTGAACCGGTTTAAGTGATTGCGCCAAGTTTAGTTGGTCTAGGTGTAAATTGGTTTAATTGGTTCGGTTTAGTTGAATTATTTTACCTAAGGAAAAGAATTATTTATTTGGGTTCGGCTTATTTATTTGATTTAGTGGTTAAATGGTTTAGTTGATTAATTGGTTTAGTGGTTTAGTGGATTCAGTTTAATTGGTTTCATTGGGTTTAGTAGGGTTCGGTTTAACCAATTTAATTGAATTATATATATATATATATATATATATATATATATATACACACACATATGTTTAGTTTATATTAATTGAAGGAAGGATCGAGTGTCTGCACCCCATTTTTGCACCATAAAATTTTCCAAGAAGCATATCTTAAACCGGCATATATGTGGGCACATAAATCGAGGTTTTATAATGGATCCGTCTTTTTGAAATAACAAACCCATAATAAAGAGAATTCTGAGCCGATTCCGATGCACCAAACCGTGCTCAAATTGGATCTCAAACGGCTAAGTTATGAATAAAAGAAATAAAGGGTAGTTTGGGGATTTTTATAAAACCGAAATTGGATGCCACATGGCAGCCACGTGTATGCCACGGTGGCTGCCATGTAACCAATGATAAATTAAAATTTTGTGGGTTGTTTTAGTAAATAAGTAAGTTTCCTAATAGGGTTTCTTATGCAAATAAATAACAAAGTTAATAAAAGTTTAAGATTAAAAATAATAATAATAATAATAAAAATAAACAAAGAGAAATGAGTTGGATGAATTGGTCCAACTCATATTCTCTTGAGATATTGAGACAAAGCTTAAAAATATATATATAAGCCTAATAAAAATGTGGGACAAAATAGACTTTGACCAAACCTAATTGAATGAGGGTGTTTAAGAGAGGAAGAGGAAGAGGAAGGGTTAGTTGTTTAAGAGAGGAAGAAGAGAAGTTAAGGAAATGGGAGGTTTAGGAGAGGAAGAGGAAAGGTTAGGGGTTAATAATTTGAAGGGGTGGGAATTCTCTATAAAAGGGCTTGAGGTTGGGAGCAAAAGTGAGGAGAATCAAAAGAAGAGAGTTCTAAAAAAAGAAGCAAAGAGGGAAGTGAGAAAAAGGAGGAAGAAGGTTGTGCAAGAGGAAAGAGGGAACATCTGGAGTTGAGCTCATTAGCTTCAGGGAAATCAATCCTATACCAGGTTTTTTTTCTCTATTTTTGTATGTTTATTTTTAATCAAGTATTTTTATGTTGTTGGATTGTCAAATGAAAATAATATAAAACATGTCACTGTTATGTTATGGCCAAATTATTTTTTTTCTCTTTCTTAGTGTTGTTCAATTGTCACATAAAAAAATGATATATCAACATATCATGGACTAAATATCTCGGGGATCAAATCCGTAAATATCCAAATGTACGAAACATCCCAGGGACTAAATCTGTAAAAATCCGAGAATATCGGATTAAATTGAATGATTTTTCATCATATGGTCGCTCGAGCGGACATGGCAAGCGGGTATGTGCTCAGTTCAAGGTGAGCGGATCCCCTTTTTCCTCTCCTATATAAGTCACGCGACTTTTCGCGCAAAGGGGTTGGAGGATTTTTGGTAAAAAAAAGTTGAAGGTTGGAGGCTTTTGGGTTCGAAGATTTTGGTTGGAGAGTTTTCGATGGCTCCAAGGTGCAGTGCCCAAGCTTCTGCCCCATCCGAACCCTACCTATCTCGGTCACTTTGGCCACCCCAAGCCCCCCACCTTGATCCGACACTCCCCTCGTTCTTGTTTCTTCTTCACCCCCACACAAACAAGCGAAGGCCAGTTGCTGTTGGAGGTGCAAGAGAGGAGAGCTCCAATGATCGTGCCACCTCAAGAAGAAGCCGCCGCTTTGCACAAAAACGTAGGAACTTCAGGTATTGTTTCTCACTTGTTTACATACATAAAAATGGGAGTCGTAAGCATGTCATCGATACTGTTGTTTTTCATTTCCTTGTTACGCATTTTGTTGCTCCTCTATTTTGGGTGACATGGAGGTCTCCAGGGTAAGGGAAACCTCATGCACGACCCCGTGAAGAAGACAAGGGTTTTATTGCCCCACCGAGTGCTCATGAGGTACCTGGCACTCCTGTGAAGAACTGGCTCCTCATTTATCTCATCTGATGTATCCCTGTAAACACCCCCTCCTCCCTCCCTTCTTTGGATGTTAGTGTGCCTGCTCGGAGGTCCAGTCGGGTGGAGGAAAGTGCATCCAGTGTCTGCATGTTGTTTTTTTTATTTATTTTATGTTGCTGGACTTGCTAACATGTTCCCCCAACCCCCTGCCGTATGCTGTTTGTTCCTTGTTGTGTCCCTGTAAGCATGCTCCCATCACCCCATTACCTGTCTGTAGTTAGGGCTGTGTTGTTTTGTGATAATCGGGTTTGGTTTTCTTTTTTTTTAGTGATATGGAGTTGTCTTTAAGCAGGTTAGATTAATTCCAATACAAGTTTAAGTGTCTTCTGGGGAGTGGTCGAAGCCCTGGGAGGGCTTACAGAGCTTAAAAACCATTAAAAATGGAGTTCGGGCAAAAAACCCAGAATATCGGGTTTCGAAGGGGTATGCGCCGAGCTCAGCGCACCCAAAATTAAGTGGGCGGATCGTTTTTCTGGGCATCCGCCGAGCTCGTGCCCACTTCCCTTTTTGGATGCGCTCAGCTCGCGCTCACTTAATTTTTGGATGCGCTCAGCTTGCGCTCACTTAAATTTGGATGCGCTCAGCTCGCGCCCACTTCATTTTTTTGGGTACGCCCACTTCATCTTTACCTTGATAAATCCCGAAAATGCCCTTTACCTTCAAAAATCCCGAAAATGCCCTTTACCTTAAAAAAATCCCGAAAATGCCCTTCACCTTGATAAATCCCGAAAATGCCCTTTACCTTAAAAAAATCCCGAAAATGCCCTTTACCTTGAAAAATCCCAAAAAATCCCGAACCCTTGGACCCAGCATAATGAGCCAGTCTCTCCTTAATAAGTGTCAACCTTGTATATTTTTCTGTGATTATTGCTGGATGTGAGTGCCGTCTCCGAACCGAACCGGACAAACCAACAGGGTTTCCGGGTCACCCGGAAACCCAACATGGGACTTGGACCCTCGGTCCAACTTGATTTCCAGTGGG
Source organism: Buxus sempervirens (assembly GCA_947561395.2). Classification (NCBI taxonomy): domain Eukaryota; kingdom Viridiplantae; phylum Streptophyta; class Magnoliopsida; order Buxales; family Buxaceae; genus Buxus; species Buxus sempervirens. The sequence continues at coordinate 33,026,053 of OX387193.1, forward strand.
CCTTCCAACGGGGCCCACCCGGCCCAATAAACATGTATGCATGCAACTTAATCAAGATAAGCAAAATTAACCGACTAAACCGGGTGAGCCAAACCTAAGGCGGTCCACCCGAACCAAACTTGTGAAATTGATGCATGAATTGCGTGGTTTGGCCGAGACCAAAGGCAAGGGCCTACCGGGCCCGCCAAAGCCCACCAACCGAACCAAGGAAGGGTGCAAACCCTAACTTCTGGTAACTTGGGCTTACAGGCCCAGATTTGGACTACGGGCCCCAAGCCCAGTGTCCAACTCACTTTGGCAAATTAAAAAGATAAATCTAACAGAATTATTTGGCCACCATGTGGGCCCACCTAAGGGGCCCGCAAACCAATCCGGCCCACCTTTGCATGGAAAACACTTAACCTTTAAATCTAAACCTAAAGTGAAACCAATGCACTTAACCAAAGCCCAAAGGGCCTCCTAGGATAGGTCGAGGCCCACAAGGGCACACAGGCTTGACTAAGCCCACCAAGGACACCGTGGGCCTTCCAACGGGGCCCACCCAACCAGACTCAGATTACCTAATTAATCAAGATAAAAGCAATTAAAGGGACCCACACCACTCAGGTGGTCCCGCCAGACTTAACCAAACTGCATATTGGATTAGGAATCGGGTGAGACCAAAGTACGCTGACTCAAACCAGGATAAACCTAAGGGACCCGTCACCCGATGGGGTGGACCGAGGTGTCTACGGACTTCCCCGGACCGCAACCGAGACCCTACTTAGAATCTCAAAGCCACAGACCAAAAGCCCTAATAGACAAGATCAGGCACCCAGGTGTCCGCCTGCACCCCATCAGGCGGTGGCGACTCCGAATTCCCCCGTGCCGCGTTTCCGACGCGCGCACAGCCTGGCGACTCCACTGGGGATAGAATCAGCCCAGTAGGACCCTGGTTAGATGAGTCAGCATAAAGTGAGATTTAGTTAATGTTTAGGGTTTCTTACTACCTCATTTAGTAAGATACAGAATACGCGTAATTACGCGTTCTGGGGAGTCCTGTCAAAGGGACGCAATAATTGCCTAAGGCAAGTAGGATTTGAGCGGTCCCTTGTGACCCCCACTTACCTGGGGACTCTCCCAGAACCTCGTATTGCGTGCTAATTCTGCACCTTACTATACGAGACAGTAACAATCCCTTTACCAACAAAATCTAGACAAAACTCACTTGTGTAGACACAGCACGCAGCCCAACTGCACACACGGGCACACCACCACACTGTGGATGGATTTTTTATTTTTTGTTCTTGTGTGATAAACTGCATGGGGTGACACGCACGAGGGAGGCTACGTGGATGATCCGACCTTGAATTGATGAAAGCGGATATTGCAACTTCTTTACCAAAACCTAGACCTCTCTCGCAGCCTACCCTTCTGTAAAATCCCGGATTTTAATAACATTAAAATTTATATTTTATGTTTTTGAAACTTATTTAATTAGTGGAGAACTTTAGAAATAGAGAAAAGGAAATTAATTACAGTTAATTTCAAAATTTTAAATAGGATGAATTATTAAAATGGGAAACTTTGGTTATTGGACTTCCATGGACTTGGATTTTGGCAGTACGGTGTTGGAACAAGTGAGGGTAATCTCGGAATTTCCCAAGCCTAAATTATGAAGGTTTAAAATTAAGTTAAATAGGCATCAAATATTGGTTTAAATAAATTGATAATAGTGTGTTTGAAATTTATTATAAATTGGAAGGTGCTAATGTAGGTTATCTGTGGAGTGGCAGTTACCTGATCGCACACTCAAATGAGTTGAATAGGTAGGAATCTTGGTGGGCAAGCATTGCACCATATCAAGTGTATATAAGGTAAGTATGAATACCTAGCGTATTTAACTCGTAGGGTTTTCTTTTCGTTTGCGGATACTTTGAGTTGAAGGTTTGCGGCTGCGGCGTTTGTTAGGGTTCTTCGAGAGAAAGGAGTCGGGGAAGTTGCTGTGGGAGAGTCGAGATGGGGAAGACTTACTGCCAGAAAGTTTAGCGGATCAAAAGTTCGGAAGAGTTTCTTCCCTCGCGAGCGGAACCTTAGTTCGACCAGAGCAAGCCGACGGCTGAAAGAGTTTGGGGTTTTTCTGGGTTGCTCGTTTCCAAGACTTGGGAGCATAGAAAGGTGAGTGGCACTGTTTTACAATTGAGTCTTTGGTTTATTCGTGTATTTGGTTTGAATGAATGCATGTTTATTGAATGAAGTATTCTCGGTTTTCTGGGCAAAGACAGTTCCGAAGGGTTTCGCACAGCGGAATTGGGGATAACTGGGAAGCATGTTAGATTAAATCCAAATTAGGTCTGGAAGTGTTCTGGGGGTATTGGGAGACTAGAGAAGTAGTTACAGACCGAAACAAATCAGCCAGACATAGAGATCTCGAAATAACAGAGACTTAAAAATCGCAGTGGGTATTCGCCCACTTGGCGCCCACTTCAGGAAGTAGGCGCCTAAGAAATCTGACCCGGTGCCGAGCTTGCGCCCACTTGGCGCTCAGCTCGCCCCCACTTAATTTAGATACGGCCTATTTCGCGCCTATCTCGCGCCGAGCTCGCGCCCACTTACCATCAAGTGAGCGCATACCATAGTTTTTACTTAAAACGATCCGCTCACTCGGCGCTCACTTCAGGAAGTGAGCGCATAGTCCATATTTCTTGTTGAAGTTCAAAATTGAGTAAACCAATGGGGATTTTGATGCTAGAGGGTCTCCGATCACTTAGCGAAGTACTTGTTTAGGACATTAAAGACAAAATTACTTATGAGAACAGTGAAGATAGATCCTGGAATTTCGTAAGAGCTTCTGAGGTAGATGTAGAGTAATATTTAGGTGATGTTCGGGATACCCAACACTGGGGCTCTTATTTTAGTCCTTTTGGGTTATACACTGTACTATACTTGATTGAGATTTATTAAACCCTGTTTTCTTGATGGCGAGTTCTGAATTATATTGCAAAGATTATTTACTTGTTTACTTGTGAAGAATTAATTGTTCTGGTTGGCTCACTTGTGAGATAATGTTCTGGTTGGAACACTTGTGAAGAATTACTGTTCTGGTTGGAACAATTTGTGATATGTGTATTGAATGCGGATTTTTGTTGGTTTTTATCAGTTTTTGGTTTAGCTTGTCCTGGATCTAGAGTCTAAGCTTAGTAATATGATGTATTTTGTTTTATTGGTGTAATGGCATGGCCATGGAGTGTTGCCACGACCAGTGTAGAGCAGCCAGAAACCCTGAGTAGGCCTGGTTGTCGATGCCGATACCCAGAGTAGGCCGGCATTGGATGACGATACCCTGAGTAGGCCGTCATTTTAGAGTGTCCGAAACCCTGAGTAGGCCGGAACTGTGTACATGGAGGTGTGGATGTCGCTCTGGCATGTTGATTAACCAATTCAAGCAACTACATGACATTGACCACTGTGGGGATTTGTTTTTGTTTGACGTGATATGTTTTATTCGCTGGTCTATTGGTGCGGAGTGGCCCATGATAAACACTCTAGTATTTTAATGAAAAAAAAACCTGAGTTGTTGAACTATGTTTTCTTCGATATGTTGCTACCTGGTTATACGTGACTTTACGGCTATATGCATGATTGACATCGTCTTTACTGCTTGGTTTATACGATGGTTTTCCTCACGGATGGAAATTGGATCGTTGAAGTTTTGTTGGGTTATACGTGTTATCATCGTTGTATATGGTTTGTAATAGTGGCATGTTTTAGAACTGAACAAAATTTATTTGTGCATGCATGTGCTGCTCACTGGGATATTCGTATCTCACCCCGTTGCTTTCGTTGTTGTTTTCAGATACTCATGGAGAGCTCGTTACTTGCGGGTAGTTACTTGGACATGTGAGTTTTATTTTAGTTTGGGAATATTTTTAGCGCACTCTGTTATATAGTTATTGTTGTATTCATGTTTTTCCTTCACTCTGATATTGCGATCCTGTGTTTTAAATTAACCTCCGGGGATGAGTTACGGTGTTATTTCGTGACTCGGATCCGGGGCGCTACACCTTCTGATTCCTATGAACTGATCTTTGGGATGGTATTAGCACCTACGCTCCTGTGGCTTGCCGGGGAAAGCAGGGTAAACCCATCCCCCCAGCTTTCTAAAGTCCATTAGCACCACTGGTTTCTTGTCGTGGCATGCGAGGATCCAATACTGGTCCAGACCCTTGTAGGCTTATGTCTCGGGTTGGGTATCCTTCCCCACCTAACGCTTCTGAGTAAACTACGCGCTCAGCATGCGAGGGTGAGTATGTTGTGAATGATGAATATAAGAGGAGTAAAATCGGAATAATATCCAGAGTCCATTAGGGGCAGCAACCCCCGCTCTTTGCATCAAATTGAGTAAACCCTAGATCATGGGCGACCTCAGCCCTAACTTAGGAAGCTCACCTAATTTTGATCAGGGGAACCACCCCAGATCCATGCATAGAGTCCTGTATGCTATGGGTCTTGACCCATTAGAGTCCGCTGGGAGCACTTTAAGTCCAGATTGGTCTTTTAGGGCAGACGAAAGCCAGCCAGATCAGACAAACAGATGAAAGCATGCCAGATCAGAACATGGGCACTAAACCCTAGATCTAGGAATTTTTAGCCTACCCGCTTGGAAAGCAATTTGTATCCTCCCTTTTGGCTCCCAACAGCCTTAAGGATGAATTCTTTGAAGTTTTTGTAAATATCTTGTAAACCTTCGCCCTCAATGGCAAGTTGTAATTTTTGCTGTGGTCCGACACCGGAAGCAGATGAAAGAACAGATGAAAGACAGAAAGACTGATCAGGACTTGAATGTGCTCCTCTACACAAGTACGTCTTGGAGTCGCGCCTTCATTGGCGCCAACCCTTAGGACCACACACCATGTGTACCTGAGTTAAATTCCGCACTGTTTCTTGCTTATCTCGTGAAGCATGTTAGAACTGCTAGTGGTTAGTTCTTTTGTTTAAGATTATGCATGTCTTAGGACTGATTAAGAGTTTGGTGTGGAACCTTAAACTGATTTGGAATTTTGATCGGATAGTTGGCATGGCATCCTCATCCTTATTTGAGAGAACCCGTTTTCCTAGGATAGAGAAGTGCACCTAGGATACCCCCTGGATCCGTTCCTGGACAAGGTAGCTCCAAGGGAGTGAGCAGATTGAATGGGAGCACAAATACCACATGGGACAGACTTTGTCCCTGTTAAATGTGCCAATCAACTGGGATATGATCCAAGCAGCATTGCTTTTCTGGGATCCCCAGCTTTCAGTGTTTCGATTCGGGATCAATGAGTTGACTCCCACAATTGAGGAACTTGACCTGTTCCTCCGATTTCGCAACTTAGGAGAACCCGCTAGGCCAAGCCTCAAAGAAAGCTACAAGAATGAAGCTTGTGTTTTCTTTGGCCTCTCAAGGGGAGAATTCCAGACCTTAGGAGGTGACAAATCATTTACTCGGGTCTCCAAAACATTCCTAGCTGAGAAAATAAGAAACAAAAAGCAGGAAAGACCCCGGGCTTGGTTTGACACCTTCACCCTTGTGGTTCTGTCGCAAATCTTCTTTCCAACTGGGGGAGACACCATTAATTTGGCCCTCATGGAAATTGTGGATCAACTCAGGGCAGGATACCGAATCATGCCACTAATCCTAGCTCAACTGTTCTATTCCCTGACTTTGTCCAAAAACAGAACCTGGAGGTTTCAAGGGTGCGCTCCCCTTCTCCACCTTTGGCTGCAAGACCACCTGATGGTGTCATCACCAGTCAGTTCATATTACAAGGCAACCGGCGACAACATCCATTGGTTGGCTCAAAGAGAGATCAAACCAGACCTACCCGCTCGTGAGGATTGGTTTAACCTCTTTCTCCACCTGAAGGGAGAAACAGACATTAGATGGTGGGGTACATACAACATCCCCTACACCCCTATTATAGCTTTCAAGAAAAGAGAGGGACTTGCCTTGATAGGCCTCACCCATGCCGTGCCGTACTATCTGATTCAGGTTCTGAGATAGTTTGGGAAACCGCAGGGAATCCCAGTCAGGGACGACATGAGCAGTTTGATTGGTCCACTCACTAAAGAACTAAAGACACAACTACAGATGGAGTGGAAGACGGTGTGCGTATATCGAGAAGACGTCTTCACCGAATCACACTTTCGAGACTACGAGCAGTGGATAGCTCAGGAATTTGGCCACGAGGGCCCCCACCTCTTCAGCCTGTCGCTTCAAGCGACATTCCAGCTCCGCCCCCTAACACATATAGGGACAGGGTGGCCGAACTGCAGGAGATCCACTCCCGTATCCATTCAGCTTATGTGCATTTGGAACGGGAAAGTAGGCAGGCCAATACGGCCTTGCAACATGAAATGGAATTAGTGCGTAAGCGCGCTGAGGAGGACCGACGTCTGCGGAACAAGCTTCTGTGAGCCTTGAGGAGGCAAGACGTGTCCTCCCACTATGATGATGACCAACCTAGCTAGACTTTGGCTTTGTTGTATTTTGATAAGCATGATGATGTACTTTGTGCCGCGGTGGCACTTTTTGATTGAAGCATGAATTTATTTTCACTATGCTATGTTGTTCAAACTTAACAAAACTAAAATTTGAAATAAAAGAATTAATTCCCTCCAATAGGGCAACTCGGTCTCCGACAGACCACCTCTTCTCAGATAATTGCAATATTCTTGGTCGCTGCGACCACCTAATTTCCTTTAACTGCATCTCTCTCATTGAGATCGCAAAACCCAGCAAGTGTTTAAAAACACCCAAGACCTTGAGCTCAGATCACACCCGTCTGTATCTTTTCGAGATCATTCAGTCAAGCCTGTAGGGCACTGAAGCCACTGGTAATTAAACTGGAGTTTGGTAGATGAACGTCCTGGCATAGCCTTCCCCTTTGTGAGGCGCCAAAGTCAATGGTGATTAAACCAACGACTAGCTAAGGCACGCCCGGGAACTACTAGCCGAAATCTTGGGGCACTGAAGCCGCCAGTGATTAAACCGTTTGGTGGATGAACGTCCTGGCATAGCCTTCCCCTTTGTGAGGCGCCGAAGTCAATGGTGATTAAACCAACAACTAGCTAAGGCACGCCCGGGAACTACTAACCGAAGTTTGGCACTGACACCACCAGTGAATGAACTGGAGGCTGGCTGAGGTACGCTTGGGTGTTGCTTTTCAGCGCACCCCCTGCGGACCCTTATTGGTCCAACCCTGTGATTCTGAGCTCAAACAAAACCCCTTAAATTGAAGGTTCTCTTTCCTTGCCTAAACGGCTAAAATAGATCAGTGAAATAGGGTTCTCTCTCCCAGTTACCTGCGGGTAGCTAAAATAGATTCGGTCACCAGGGTTCTCTTCCCCAGTCACTTCTGAGCGACTAAAATAGATCAGCTTTCAAAAAAATATAGGGTTCTCTTTCCCAGTCGCTTCCGAACGACTAAAATAGATCAGCTTTCAAAAATATAGGGTTCTCTTTCCCAGTCGCTTCCGGGCGACTAAAATAGATCAGCTTTCAAAAAAAATAGGGTTCTCTTTCCCAGTCACTTCCGAGAGACTAAAATAGATCAGCTTTAAAAAATATAGGGTTCTCTTTCCCAGTCGCTTCCGAGCGGCTAAAATAGATCAGCTTTCAAAAAAAACAGGGTTCTCTCTCCCAGTTGCTTGCGGGTGACTAAAATAGATTCGTTCAATAGGGTTCTCTTTCCCGGTCGTCTTAGGACAGCCAAAATAGATCAGTCTTTCAAAATTCATTAGGGTTCTCTTCCCCGGTCGTCTTAGGACAACCAAAATAGATCAGTCCTCAAAATTCATTTGGGTTCTCTTCCCTGGTCGTCTTAGGACAGCCAAAATATATCAGTCTTCAAATTCATTAAGGTTCTCTTCCCTTGTTACCTACGGGTAGCTAAAATAGATCAGTCTTCAAATTCATTAAAGGTTCTCTTCCCTTGTTACCTACGGGTAGCTAAAATAGATCAGTTGGCTCCAAGTCAGGTTCTCTTCCCTTAGGGTAGCTAAAATAGATTAGTTAGTCAAATCATATCAGAAAACAAAAAAAAATATATATATATAATAAACAAATGAATAAATTCAATCAGATAAAGTTGTGTAAAAAATTTGTGTAAAAATGCACTAATGCCTGCCAATTGTTCCACCATGTACCAAAATTGCTTTCAGAAGTCCGTACCTGTTAAGATCAAGGAGAAGGGTCGAGATGGAACAGCAAGGAGAACAGACGCCGCCAGGGCAGCATCCTGCAGAGTCCAATCATACGCAGGTAGTCAATGAGATGCAGCAGAAGATGGACAACATGAGTTCCATCATCCAGGAACTAATGACAGAGCTAAGAGAGTTAAGGTAGGCCCCGCCAGTGGTACCGGTCGCCCAGCAGCCGCAGCCATAGTTCCCGCCACAAGCAGAAGTGGCGCCACCGCCACGTCCGGCAAATCCCCCTCCCCTGGCACCACCACCCCCGGCAGCACCATTTCACGTTGCACAGCAAGATCAGTTTCTACCCATCCATCTGGGGCAGCGTGATGAGGACTGGTACAGAACCCAGGAAGTGCAATTTGAGGAGAAGCTGACTGCAGTAAGGGAGGAGAACAGAACAGAAATGGCTGCCCTAAAGGAGCAGCTCAAACAGCTCCAACCTAGCACAGTGCAAAGTGAGGCTACCCTGGAAAGCCTTTGCTTCTTTTCAGACATCCAACTCCCGGCTAAGTTCAAATGCCCTGAGTTGCACCAATTTGATGGCACCGGGTGCCCACTAAACAATTTAAGGTCGTACTCAGGTGACATGTGCCAGTATGCCAAGGAAGAGCGAATCATGGTGCAATTCTTCCAGAAGTCTTTAACTGGGGCCGCTTACTCTTGGTTCTTGAGTCTGGACAAGGCTAAGATAAAGGCATGGAATGACCTGACAGCAGTCTTCATCCAGCAGTACCGCCTAAATAGTCAGATTGTACAGACTAGGGTAGAACTACAGAGGTTGACTAAGAAGAGCCATGAGTCGGTGAGAGAATATGCCAAACGTTGGAAGGAATTGGCAACACTGGTACAGCCACCACTATTAGAACAGGAGATGACATCTCTGTTCATTGCGTCATTGGGACAGCCGTTCTTCACTTTGCTACTGGGGCAAAGTACCTTGAATTTCAACGACCTAATTTTGACTGCAGATCGGATTGAGGATGCAGTAAGAGCCGGGAAAATAGATGGCAGTGGGCAGAGTGCCGCACCAAGGAGGCCAGTGACAGGACAGGATAGCAGAAACCAAGGACAAGAGCCCCGAAGGCAGGAATAGCAGGCAGTGAACTACGTGCACCCGGCATAGCCTTATCACTTTTCCCAAGGACCAGAGGCAATGGCACCCCAAGGGACCGGGCAGACAGCTTACCAAGGGGTAAGAAAGACGAAAGAAGAATTTGAAGCCAGGATGAAACGGGTTTTCACCCCACTACCGTATGCGCCAGCAGAGTTGCTACCTACTTTGCTGAAGAAAGGGTACTTGCAAATCAAACCCCCGAATCCCAGACTAGTCAACGCCAGAAGCTACAATGCGTCAGAACGGTACGAGTACCACTCTGGTGCTCCGGGGCATCAAACTAATCGGTGCTGGGATCTAAGGCACGACATCCAAGACCTAATTGACAGCAGACGCATCACGGTCGACCCCCCAGCACCACAGGCTCAGACCCCAGCAGCTGGCGTCCCCACCAATCCTCTCCCAGATCATTCTAAGGCCTCAACCAGCAAGTCAGCTAATCAGGTGAGCTGTGACCAGGGCACTAGGCAGTTTGACCCGTCTATACTGATTGGCCGACCAGGGCAGACAGTAAAGGTGCACCTTCGAGCAAGAACCCAAGCGACAGCAATTACAGTTGTCAAAGAGAATGAAGGGGACACTCCAATAGAAGAACTCAAGGTTAAGGAGGATACAGATGTCTACATCTGTACGATCGAGGATGAGCCTCAGAGCAGTGAGGAAGTCACGGGGCCATGGAACCCCATGCAATGCGGATGGATCAGTGACTCCCCGTCCCCTCCACGCAGGGAAGGAGTGGGCAGTTCTGAATGACCTTGGTTCCGAGATGGGCCACAAGACACAGACGCATCAGTGGGAAGTTCAAGGGTACCCCCGCAGATGTCTACTGGATGGCCGCCTGAGTATATGTCTGCAACATCAGAGCCAGACTCGCAGTCCCTCACCGATCTCCTATCAGATGAACCAAGTTCAGAATCCCTCTCCCATGGCACCCCCGAGTGGCCTGGCCTCCCCCATGTCACAGTAGAAGGGGAGCCATCATCCACTCCCGAACTTGCAAGCCCACCTGATCCTTATGAGAGCTCAGATGAATCCGCTAGTACAGACTCAGAAGCCGAATCAGCAATAAACTTCCGAAAGGAAAATAAGACAATAAACGTCATTGAAGAAGGTGGCGATGACTTCCCTACGGATCTCCCTCTGGTGCATTTCCACCCACCCATAGACCAAGAGTTTTTATACTCCACCCCTCTCACCAACCCCTCCGCCCTCAACATCCATGACATCATGGACTCGCCTCCACGAGACCCCTTCTCCCTTTCATTTGAACCACCCACCCTCAACCTCTCACAACTCAACCTGGAACCACCCTCGTATAACACGGCATCCCCACCTTACCCCACCCCATCTTTCTACCATCAAGCCACCACCACCACCGCTGAAACAGAAATCGATCGGATCACCCGATCCGGTCGATACATAAACACCAACCCCCCACCCGCACCAGAGGAGGGAGCAGAAGCATAAGCAAAAAGGAAAGAAAAAGGGAAGGACGTGGTTACAGAATTGCCACCGACCCTCAAGAGAAGGGAAGGGCCACAGAAGAGAAGGTCACAGATTTGCACCACAGCATCTACACTCCTGAATATGATCTCCTCCAGCAGTTGAACAAGGTACCCGCCCAGATTTCCATAATGAGACTTCTGATTGACTCAGAGAAGCACCGGGCAGTGCTGATGAAGGTCCTGGGTGACGCACACGTACCAGCGGATATTGACCCTGAGCAGCTAGGGGCAGTGGTGTCAGTGATCATGGCACCCCAGGCTATCTCCTTTTCTACAGCAGACCTGCCATCTGAAGGGTGCAATCACACCGAGCCGCTCTATATAACCGTGAAGTGTGCGGATCTCATCGTAAAACGTGCCATGATTGACAATGGGTCGGCTCTGAACATATGCCCGATGAGGACGTTTCACAGTTTACAATTAAATCCTTCAATGATCAAGCCAAGCGCTCATAATGTCAAAGGCTTCGACAACGCCAGAAGAGACTCACTGGGAGAGGTCACTTTGGTGATCATGATTGCAGATAGGCCCTTTACCATAGAGTTTGAACTCATGGATATCAATGCCTCATTTAATCTGCTGATCGGGAGGCCTTGGCTGCATCAGGCAGAAGCAGTATCTTGCACACTACACAGGATGGTCCGGTTCATATCAGGCAACGAACTTATAACAGTACATGCTGAGGATCACAGAGAATTTGAAAGGGTCGGAGTACCCTATGTGGATTATGAGTTGCCCACCACACTCAATTTCCAAGCTGTGGAGATGGTGCAGGTGAATCATATCCCCGAATCTGAAAGGGGGCAACGACTCTCGAAGAAGAAACGAAAGAGCATGTTTAGCGCTGCTAACTGCGCAGACTGGGGCCTCAAAGCGGGCGAAGGACTGGGCAAGTACAAGCAAGGCATCAGGGTAGCCATCCAATCTTGTGAGCAGACTACAGGGTTTGGACTAGGTTTCAAGCCGCAACCAGAAGACTACTCCCGACTCCTTGGGAACCGTGCTGAAAGGAAAAGAGCTAGGACTGAAGGAAGAGACCCCCACTGGCCCATATGCGTGCACGAGAACTTGTACCACCGCTTCACTAACATGGAGCGTGAAGTGGCCCAGGCTATTGAGAACATAGTCCCCCAAGGGTGGGGAGATGAGTTTCTGGATACCCCTGCCATGGAAGAAGACTACCTGCAAGGACTGGCTCAGATGCTCTGGGAAGAGCCACCATCTATGGAAATGATTGGAGATGCAGTAGAAGTAGACCCATTGGCTCCTGAGGGGTCGCCAGATGGCCTACCAGCACTGGTCGCCCTGGACTCAGTTGACGAAGTCACCATGGCCTTCGCCCCACCAGAGGAACAGTTCATCCCTGACGGGATCCCGATCAACTCTCCGATTGTGATAGAAGTGCCACCACCTGCTCCCATTGATGAATCCAAAGAAGAAGGCCCAATCATGTATGTCTGCATGATGGAGGGGCGAGACAGCTCAGGAGCGCCAACTCGCAGGCCAAGGTCGCCTCCTCCACCTCCCTATATCCCGCACCCCGAAACTCGCAACAGTTTGAACCGCATGTTCCGTAGCATGCCCCAAGTGCTAGGGCCAGTACCGGAGGAAGTGTACCATGCAGCTTATGGCAAATGGGCACCACCAGCTTACTCTTCCACGGTGCCTGGGATACCGACTGGAATACCCATAATGTTTGCACCCCCCAGAGTTGACCCAGCCAACGAAGTCACCATCGCATACTCGCCACCCGAGGACGAAATACCGATGGCAATTGCCCTCAGTGGATCATGGGTAAGGGTATCGTCAAAGTCAGGCCCCCGATCAGAGAGAAGCCAGAACAAACCGGCAGGAGGCGCAGCACATGATCCTATCTACATCTCTTTTGACGAGAGTGCCAACATGGTACTAGCTGGAGAACCAGAGAAGAAGATTGCTATCAACAAGGAAGGCGGGGCACCACTGAAGAATTGGAGCACCATGCCTTTTGCTATCAGCAAAGCTGCTATCCCAAAGGGGGTTTCTGCCACCTCTGAGATTTCTGTTGTAGTTACTGCTGAAATTTTTAATGAATATCTCAATGCTTCCTACTACTTGCATCTGTTTGAAAATGAAAATAACAAAAATAAGCAACTTGAGCATCGCGACCTTAGTATCAATCCCGATGCACACCTGGAAAATCTGGGGCACGAGATAGGTAATAAGATTGCCACAAGTGAACAAAAAGAACATAAAGAAATTGAAAAGCCAGACCAGATGGCAATAATAAATGAAATGCATGAGCCAGTGTCCAATCCTGAAAACGAGCAAGAACTCGACAAATCAGATTGGAGCACTTGCCCATCACAGCAAGAGGATTCAGACATCATCCCCTGTGAGCCTTTCGAGCATGAGGACGACGATGAATCATGGGAGACCCCGCTTGAAATCCAACTTGCATTGGAAAGGCATGAAAAGGGTCTCCAGGCCAACATTGAGGAAACAGAGCCAATTGACATAGGTGAAATAGCACAACCAAGGATCCTCCAAATTGGTAAAAAGCTATCACCATTATTGAGAAAACAGATGATTGATTTTCTTAAATCTTATTCTGACGTGTTTGCATGGTCATACGAGGATATGCCCGGGTTAGACACAGACTTGGTTGTGCATCGGTTACCAACAAAGTCTGAGGCCGTACCTGTGAAACAGAAGCTCAGGCGCACGAAACCGGAATGGGCCCTGAAGATCAAAGAAGAGGTCACTAAGCAGTTGGATGCCGGATTCCTACAAGTAACTCATTACCCGGAATGGCTGGCCAACATCGTGCCAGTCCCCAAGAAAGACGGGAAAGTCAGGATGTGTGTTGACTATAGAGATCTGAATAGGGCAAGTCCGAAGGATGACTTCCCATTGCCGCACATTGATGTACTGGTGGACAATACAGCAACGCATTCGATGTTCTCTTTCATGGACGGCTTCTATGGTTACAACCAGATAAGGATGGCACCTGAGGATATGGAGAAGACATCCTTTATCACGTACTGGGGCACTTACTGCTACCGCGTGATGCCGTTTGGACTGAAGAATGCAGGCGCTACATATCAGCGTGCAATGACTCTGTTGTTCCACGACATGATACACAAGGAGATGGAAGTGTATGTGGATGACATGATAGCGAAGTCAAAGGAAGAAGAGGATCACTTGGTAAACCTTGGAAAGATGTTCGACAAACTCAGAGAGCACAAGCTCCGGCTCAACCCAAATAAGTGCGTGTTTGGAGTTACTTCAGGAAAACTGCTCGGCTTCATAGTGGGCAAGCGAGGCATTGAGGTCGATCCCGCCAAAGCAAAGGCAATTCTGGAGATGCCTCCTCCATCTACAGAAAAGGAAGTGAGAGGGTTCCTGGGCAGATAGTAGTATATCAGTAGGTTCATTGCGCAGATGACTCCTGTGTGTGAGCCTATATTCAAGCTGCTAAAAAAGGACAACCCTGTGGTTTGGAATGACGACTGTCAAGTAGCGTTTGATAATATCAAGGCCTATCTGATGAGTATGCCGACATTGGTCCCGCCTATCCCAGGACGACCCTTGATCATGTACCTGACAGTCTCCGAGATGGCAGTAGGATGTGTGTTGGGGCAACACGATGAGAAAGGATGAAAAGAACAAGCGATCTACTACTTGAGCAAGAAATTTACCAACTTTGAAGTTAGATAACACAATGCTTGAAAAGACATGTTGCGCCTTGGTCTGGGCAGCTCAGAAGCTCTGGCATTATTTGCTCAGCCACACAGTCTTTCTAATCTCCAATCTGGATCCGTTGAAGTACATCTTTGAGAAGCCGATTTCCACTGGCAGGGTCGCCAGATGGCAAGTCCTTTTGTCCGAGTACGACATTGTCTACACGACTAGAAAGGCGATAAAAGGACAAGCTGTGGCGGATCACTTGGCAGAGCATCCACTGCCTGACTACCAACCACTTCTAACTCACTTCCCGGACGAAGATGTGATGTGCACCGAGTCCACAGAAGAGGTAGAAGAAACCAAGTGGCAAATGTTCTTTGACGGGGCAGTGAATGTAAATGGAAAAGGGATCGGAGCAGTGTTAATTTCTCCAGTTGGTGTTCATCACCCCATAGCAGTGAAACTTCTGTTTGATTGCACTAGCAACATGGCCGAGTATGAAGCGTGTGTGTTAGGCCTGCGAGCGGCAATCGAGATGCGTATACAAGAGCTGAAAGTGTTTGGTGATTCAAGTCTTATTATCTATCAAGTGATGGGAGACTGGAAGACCAGAGATGTGAAGTTGGTACCATACCAAGAACTGGTCAAGGAATTAGAAGAAGAATTCGAGAGCGTGACATTCGACTACATGCCACGAGACAGGAATCGGTTTGCGGATGCACTAGCCACACTAGCATCAATGGCCACCATCACAGATGATGCTTGGGTGCAACCACTGGAGATAGAAATTCAGCGTTACCCTATTTACTGCTTCAGTGTCGAGAAAAGCACACCCGAAAAAGAACCTTGGTACGCAGACATTGAGAGATACATAAGAAACAGAATTCTGCCAGAAGGTGCCTCAGCTACAGAGAAGCGAACTATACAGAGGTTGGCATGGCAATACTTCTACAGTGGAGGTAGAATGTACAAGAAGTCATACAACGATTCCCTACTGCTATGTGTCAGAGAAGCCGAGGCGCAAAAGTTGATTGAGGAAGTCCATGGAGGGTTGTGCGGCGCACACATGAATGGACATATGCTAGCAAGGAAGATTTTAAGAATGGGCTACTACTGGATGACCATGGAGGCAGACTGCTACGCTCATGTCAGAAAATGCCAGTTGTGCCAGATTTATGCCGACAACATCCATGCACCGCCGCATACGCTGTACTCCATGACATCACCTTGGCCGTTTGTCATCTGGGGAATCGACATGATAGGCCAGGTTCATCCGACAGCTTCAAACGGGCATCGATTCATCTTAGTGGCAATTGACTATTTTACCAAGTGGGTAGAGGCCATGTCCTTCGTGGATGTGAAGAAATCTCACGTGCTCAAGTTTATCAGAAACAATATAGTCTGTCACTACGGAGTTCCAAAAGCGATCATCACAGACAATGCAAAGAATCTGAATAATAAAGACATGGAAAAGATGTGTGAAGATCTGAAGATTAGACATCTAAACTCTACGGCATACCGACCCAAGATGAATGGGGCAGTAGAGGCTGCCAACAAGAATCTGAAGAAAATACTCAAGAAAATGGTGGTTACCTACCGAGACTGGCATGAGAAGCTGCCATATGCACTGCACGCCTATCGGACGTCGATTAGGACATCGACCGGGGCAACCCCGTTCTCCCTGGTATACAGAATGGAAGCAGTCCTCCCCGTGGAAGCACAGATTCCGTCACTCAGAATTCTGAAGGAAGCTGAAATCAGTGATGTCGAATGGGAAGAATCCAGATTTGACCAGTTGCAATTATTGGATGAAAAGAGGATCAAGGCTTTGTGCCATGGCCAACTCTATCAACAGAGAGTGGTGCGAGCCTACAACAAGAAAGTGAAGCCACGGTACTTCAAAGTAGGAGACCTGGTACTGAAGAGAATTTTTCCTCATCAAGAGGACAACAGAGGGAAATTCAAGCCAAACTATGAAGGGCCATTCGTAGTCCACAAAGTCCTGTCCAGAGAAGCACTTATCCTGCAAGAAATGGACGGGGCAATTTTTCCTGAGCCGATAAATGCAGACGCAGTCAAACTGTACTACGCTTAAGATCATTCTGATTGGGAAATGAAGAGAGGCCATCCTTGACTCCCCTTCGACTGTAAATCCTTCCAAATACCTTAAATTCTCCCCTAGTTAGACAATTTTGAGCCTTAAAATTCTTTCAACCCATTGCCAGTGTTCTACACACCAAACGGGGCATTCCTGGCAAAGGAAAAAAGAAACCGGGCATTCTTGCCCAGAAAAACCTCAAAAAGAAGAGAAAATGCAACAAGAAAAAAAAAGAAAGAAAGAAAATGAAAAGAAACAAAGAAAATGGGGAAATGTTTGCCCCGCCAAAAATATAGAGATACAAATAAGCCAGGATGTAAGTCCCACCAACAATAAAAGTAGCACACTTTGCAAACCCAAATAATTAAGCTTTTTTTAGCCATCTATCCTTTCTTTCATAACTAAGACCCAGCCTACGTTTCGTCCTATCTCTAAGACCTCTCGGATCCCAAAAGGAATGATCAAGGCAAACAGTTAAGTCAGCATTCGTCCGCAATGATGGAATTCAGGGTCTCCCAGAAAGGCTAGACACAGTGAAAACCCGAAAAAAGGGCGTTGTGTGGTTAGTCACCCAAAAAAAAGGGGGGGGAGAAAAAGAACTGGTCACATCTGGTTTGAGCAGAGCAAGATACCGAAGAGAGCAATGACAGTGGCAGATAGTAAAATGAGGAAGACACACAAATCTGAGGGGTCCGAACCGACAGGTTGTGCTCAAGCAAAAAATTTCACAGTGGCCTGTGATGACAATGCTACGGAAAATACCAAGCACTCCAAATCCCGTCTGACCTTGGAAAATTTCTTTGATATTGCAAACACAGGCACACACTGACACACCTGTTTTCTCTATAATTGTTCTGCTTAACTGTTTTGAGCTCCACATTGGGCTACTAACCTGAGTTGATAAACTCTGAACCTTGGCAAAGGCCGCTTCCAGCTGCAATGGGCAAAAGGCTGGGAGCAAAAAGAGAATAAAAGAAATGTCTTGCATTCTCCAGCTATTCCACAACTAACATATTGTCTTGTCCTACCTTTACAGGTACAGCGAAAGTGGGATGACGGACGTCTTCTCCAAAATCCCCAGTGGAGTTCCTTCGGTAAACAGAGAATAACAACCTCCAAAACCCCAGGGGGAGGCCTTCAGCAAACCAGGAACGACACCCTTACATCAATCCTCTCAAGCAATAAGAAAGTGATACCTGATGACGTAGGCTTCTCAAGCCTCACCCAGTCTGAAGAGGCCGGCTTTGCGAAGAAGAGCGAAAAGAAGATAAACAAGCTCGCATCCATCCCTAGTGGAGTCTCTCGCGCTCAACGAGAGCGCAGGCGAGCATAAGGAACTCACACCAGAGCAGAGGGAAAAGGCTTTATAAAGAAATAATGATAGCATGAGGAATCCCCACTTATCCCCAGTGGAGCATCCTTCCCCAGGGAACTCCCACGCTTGTCTGAAACAAGGCTCGACCTGAAAGAAGAGGGAATAAGGAAAAGATTCCTGCCCAATCCCCGGCAACAGCACTCCAAGCTAGGGAGCCTCTACAAAAGGGAAAGCCAACCAGAAAGCACTGCAGAAGAAGGAATGACAAGACATGAAGAAGAATGAGCATAAATGAGGATATCATCAGGCAAGATGGCCCCTTTTGTAATTTTTGATTTCACACTTTTGTAAATAGAGTAGAGCAGGTGTGTGGGCTCCCTTGAGGCACTGGACAGCGCTGGAAGCACCTCCTCACCAACAGCAACTCCTCCACTCTTCCTTCCTCCTTTCTCCATTCGGTCCACATCTTAACCCAACCCTTGGCCACCAAATCCTAATTAAAAAGAAAAAAAGAGAAGAAGAAAATGCAATAAGGCTTCAAGTAAAAGACACAAAATGGATCAGAAGTCTGAAGTCACCTAAAAGCTTTAATGGAACAAACAAGAAGAAAAGAATATTGTCAAGTGTCTGGCATCAACGGCGAAACAGGTTGGCGAGCTCAAGTCCAATCTAATCTCTTTCAAACTTAAACTAAAAGGCTGAAGAGTTGCCCTACAAAAACCCGAAAAGCAAAGGGTAAGGAAACTCTGAAGCCAGGAAGTGACGCCACATCATTGGCCGCTTCCCTCTCAAAATGAAAACTTCAAAGGACTAAGCTCGTCGACCATGTCGACAGAAATGCCAGGCGCAAAAACGAGATTCTTTTTCTCTTTGTCGTTCATCCGCAAGGTGACTCCGGCAAAGAGGGGCAGCTGTAAGCACCTCATTTTTGCGCTCCCAGAAAAACCAAAAATGCAAACCCTGGACAGAAAATCAAACCCTAAGGGGTGAAAAGTTGACTTTTTGATCAAATGAAAATTTGCCACCTCGCTTTATGCCATTCGATAAAGAATCTCGACACGGTTCCAACGCAACTGAGTTTGTAGGAATCGGGGTCCGGATGAAGGTTCTGCGGGCGGTCAAACTTGAGCAGAGCCAAAAGTTGACTTTCTGCTAAATCCGATCCAGAGGCCTACCCTTAGGTCATTGGATAGAGAATCTCGACACGGTTCCAACGCAACTGAGTTTGCAAGAATCGGGGTCCGGATGAAGGTTCTGCGAGCGGTCAAACTTGTGCAGAGCCAAAAATTGACTTTCTGCTAATATCCGATCCAGAGGCCTACCCCTAGGTCATTGGATAGAGAATCTCGACACGTTTCCAACGCAACTGAGTTTGCAGGAATCGGGGTCCGGCTAAAGGTTCTGCGGGCGGTCAAACTTGAGCAGAGCCAAAAGTTGACTTTCTGCTAATATCCGATCCAGAGGCCTACTCCTAGGTCATTGGATAGAGAATCTCGACACGGTTCCAACGCAACTGAGTTTGCAGGAATCGGGGTCCGGATGAAGGTTCTGCGGGCGGTCAAACTTGAGCAGAGCCAAAAGTTGACTTTCTGCTAAAATCCGATCCGGAGGCCTACCCCTAGGTCATCGGATAGAGGGCTCCGATACGATTCTAACGCAACTAAGTTTGCCCAGATCGGAGCCCGGATGAAGGAAATATGAGCTGACGAAATTCCCGAGCAGCAAAACCAGAAATCTGTGCACGTGGCAAGTTGCGCAGGAAAATATCTCGGGGATCAAATCCGTAAATATCCAAATGTACGAAATATCCCAGGGACTAAATCTGTAAAAATCCGAGAATATCGGATTAAATTGAAAATGGCCAGGGACTAAATCTGAAAATTTTAGATTTTCCGACCGACGAGTGGCCGCATTTAATGATTTTTCATCATATGGTCGCTCGAGCGGACGTGGCAAGCGGGTATGCGCTCAGTTCAAGCTGAGCGGATCCCCTTTTTCCTCGCCTATATAAGTCGCGCGACTTTTCACGCAAAGGGGTTGGAGGATTTTTGGTAAAAAAAAGTTTAAGGTTGGAGGCTTTTGGGTTCGAAGATTTTGGTTGGAGAGTTTCCGGTGGCTCCAAGGTGCAGTGCCCAAGCTTCTGCCCCATCCAAACCCTACCTATCTCGGTCGCTTTGGCCACCCCAAGCCCCCCACCTTGATCCGACACTCCCCTCGTTCTTGTTTCTTCTTCACCCCCACACAAACAAGCGAAGGCCAGTTGCTGTTGGAGGTGCAAGAGAGGAGAGCTCCAATGATCGTGCCACCTCAAGAAGAAGCCGCCGCTTTGCACAAAAACGTAGGAACTTCAGGTATTTTTTCTCACTTGTTTACATACATAAAAATGGGAGTCGTAAGCATGTCATCGATACTGTTGTTTTTCATTTCCTTGTTACGCATTTTGTTGCTCCTCCATTTTGGGTGACATGGAGGTCTCCAGGGTAAGGGAGACCTCATGCACGACCCCGTGAAGAAGACAAGGGTTTTATTGCTCCACCGAGTGCTCATGAGGTACCTGGCACTCCTGTGAAGAACCGGCTCCTCATTTATCTCATCTGATGTATCCCTGTAAACACCCCCTCCTCCCTCCCTTCTTCGGATGTTAGTGTGCCTGCTCAGAGGTCCAGTCGGGTGGAGGAAAGTGCATCCAGTGTCTGCATGTTGTTTTATTTATTTATTTTATGTTGCTGGACTTGCTAACATGTTCCCCCAACCCCCTGCCGTATGCTGTTTGTTCCTTGTTGTGTCCCTATAAGCATGCTCCCATCACCCCATTACCTGTCTGTAGTTAGGTCTGTGTTGTTTTGTGATAATCGGGTTTGGTTTTCTTTTTTTTAGTGATATGGAGTTGTGTCTTTAAGCAGGTTAGATTAATTCCAATACAAGTTTAAGTGTCTTCTGGGGAGTGGTCGAAGCCCTGGGAGGGCTTACAGAGCTTAAAAACCAGTTACAGAGCTTAAAAACCATTAAAAATGGAGTTCAGGCAAAAAACCCAGAATATCGGGTTTCGAAGGGGTATGCGCCAAGCTCTGCAAGCTCCACGCACCCAAAATTAAGTGGGCGGATCGTTTTTCTGGGCATCCGCCGAGCTCGCGCCCACTTCCCTTTTTGGATGCGCTCAGCTCGCGCTCACTTAATTTTTGGATGCGCTCAGCTTGCGCTCACTTAAATTTGGATGCACTCAGCTCACGCCCACTTCATTTTTTTGGGTGCACCCACTTCATCTTTACCTTGATAAATCTCGAAAATGCCCTTTACCTTGAAAAATCCCGAAAATGCACTTTACCTTAAAAAAAATCCCGAAAATGCCCTTCACCTTGATAAATCCCGAAAATGCCCTTTACCTTGAAAAATCCCAAAAATGCCCTTTACCTTGAAAAATCCCGAGAATGCCCTTTACCTTAAAAAAATCCCGAAAATACCCTTTACCTTGAAAAATCCCGAAAATGCCATTTACCTTAAAAAAATCCCGAAAATGCCCTTTACCTTAAAAAATCCCGAAAATGCCCTTTACCTTGAAAAATCCCGAAAATGCCCTTTACCTTAAAAAAATCCCGAAAATGCCCTTTACCTTAAAAAATCCCGAAAATGCCCTTTACCTTGAAAAATCCCGAAAATGCCCTTTACCTTAAAAAAATCCCGAAAATGCCCTTTACCTTAAAAAATCCCGAAAATGCCCTTTACCTTGAAAAATCCCGAAAAATCCCTCCCCTTGGACCCAGCATAATGAGCCAGTCTCTCCTTAATAAGTGTCAACCTTGTATATTTTTCTGTGATTATTGCTGGATTTGAGTGCCGTCTCCGAACCGAACCGGACAAACCAACAGGGTTTCCGGGTCACCCGGAAACCCAACATGGGACTTGGACCCTCGGTCCAACTTGATTTCCAGTGGGCCTTCCAACGGGGCCCACCTGGCCCAATAAACATGTATGCATGCAACTTAATCAAGATAAGCAAAATTAACCGACTAAACCGGGTAAGCCAAACCTAAGGCGGTCCACCCGAACCAGACTTGTGAAATTGATGCATGAATTGCGTGGTTTGGCCGAGACCAAGGGCACATAAGGGCCTCCTAGGATAGGTCGAGGCCCACAAGGGCACACGGGCTTGACTAAGCCCACCAAGGACACCGTGGGCCTTCCAACGGGGCCCACCCAACCAGACTCAGATTACCTAATTAATCAAGATAAAAACAATTAAAGGGACCCACACCACTCAGGTGGTCCCGCCAGACTTAACCAAACTGCATATTGGATTAGGAATCGGGTGAGACCAAAGTAAGCTGACTCAAACCAGGATAAACCTAAGGGACCCGTCACCCGACGGGGTGGACCGGGGTGTCTACAGACTTCCCCGGATCGCAACCGAGACCCTACTTAGAATCTCAAAGCCGCAGACCAAAAGCCCTAATAGACAAGATCAGGCACCCAGGTGTCCGCCTGCACCCCATCAAGCAGTGGCGACTCCGAATTCCCCCGTGCCGCGTTTCCAACACGCGCACACCAGGTTTATGCAAAACAAGCACCAAACCCAAATCTGAAGTGCTACTAGGCCCAAAGCTACTAAATACCAGACATTTAAATTTAATTAATTCCATTGAATATCAAAGTGTGGAAAGTTTAAACATCGAATTCATCAATAAGTGTGGCTAAATATAATCATCATACTAACCCATCAATATTAAATCATAAGTCTGGTAATGGGTTTTCCAAACACACTTTCTCTTATAATCAATTAAATCATAAAAAATCCATCTTTGGTACATCTATATCAACCTCTAAACGAAAATCTAAACAAGATAAGAATAATCCTCAGCACAGTAATCTGCAACTCCCCATGTATAACCCCAAGGACGCTCTCACGCGAATTAGCTGGAAACAAAACAAAACACGGGTGAGATACAAATATCTCATTAGGTAACACTATACATGAAAGAAAAACAGTATATATAAGGAAAATAACAATGATTTCATGCTCGATAAGATAAGCGAGTGATCACAGTTAATAAGATAAACGAGTAATCACGGTACAAAACCAACATTAAATCAATGCTCGAAATAAAAAAAAAGTTTATTATACAAATTCATTTCAGATAGAAGGACAATGTATTATAAGTCACATCCGCATGGTTTCCAATTTATTTCAATTAGTGTCTTCCAAATAACAATTCTACATTTTATTCATGCTTCAATAAGATTCCATTTTAACAATTCTAATCAAGTCACAGCTACACCATTCTATCAAACTCTTCTTATTTAAACGAAATCATGTCATTCTTAATTAATTCATAAATAAAACTCACTGCCTAATGGTAGCAAACCTCTACTGCAGAATGTCAATCAAATTCTACACAATCATCTCCCATGTAGGATGTAATCATGTAGTAATCACATCTCCCCCACATGAGGTAACGCATCTTTCCCGCAGGAGGTAATCACATATCTCCCCTGTGGGATGCAATCCAATCTGAATTACATCTCCCCCAATAGGAGGTCACATCTCACCCACAGGTGGTAATCACATATCTCCCCTGTAGAATGCAATCCAATCCGAACTATATCTCCCCCAATAGAAGGTCACATTTCACCCGCAAATGGTAATCACATATCTCCCCTGTGGGATGCAATCCAATCCAGACTACATCTCCCCCAACAGGAGGTCACATATCTCATCCGCAGATGATAGCAATCCTCCTATTGCCATCATGGCATTTAATCCACAATCCAGTGTTAGACAGGTATTAATCATACATGTAACTGGACTCATAACACCCACGCTAAAGTTCAGTTCTAGTGATGTAATAATTAAGGTAATATAAAATTTAATTGTTTAATGATAATAGTGGGGTCTGTAACGCCCCAGATCCAGGTTTATTTAAAAACATAAACCCAAACCTTGAGAATTAGGATAGAGGCCCAGAATAACTAATCCAGACTTAAACAATTCCTGTAAATATAATCAGAGTGCGACAATAAAAGAAATTTTCTTCATAGAAGCACAGAATGTATAAATAAAACATCCAATACCAATCCATCAAATTAAGTCTGGATGGGTCAACTACAATAAAAATAGTTCAACATCTGCCAAGGTCATCTAAATAAATAAAAAAAACCATTACAACCCTCAAAATACTAAGTCTATCAATATCAATGTTCCCTGAACCTAAACAAGAATAAAATAATCTTCTTCCTGGTAGTCAACAAAATCCCCTGGAGTGTCTACCCCTGCAGTGTCCTCACCAGAAATATCTGAAAACAAAACCGATAAAACGAATATGTGAGAAACAACATCTTAGTAAATAGTCATGCAAATACTTTTAAATAGTTATAAGATATTCCACATTAAATCAGTCTAACCACGATAGATTCAAACATGGTGAAATATAAAATGATACAATCATATGAATAGTCTTGAGGAAGTACAAACAAATTGCTGGTATGTTACCTAACCCAATTATAAGCGAGCCAGCCGATACCGGTCAGGCTATTCAACGCTAGACGGAAGTACTCAACCGATACTGGAGTGAGTTAGCATGTATAGCAAAACACCACTGTAATATTATTATAGCCACCCTCTTCCCACCGAATACACGGATTGAGGAAGTATCTCACCGAGTACACGGACTAAGGATATAAGGCACACGCTATGAAATAACATGCTTCCCACCGAGTACATGGATTGAGTAAGTATTCTGCCAAGTACACGAATTGAGGATATAACACACACCATGAAATAACACGCTTCCCACCGAGTATACGGATTGAGGAAGTATCCCGCCGAGTACACGAACTAAGGATATAAGGCACACGCCATGAAATAACACGCTTCCCACCGAGTACACAGATTGAGGAAGTATCCCGCCGAGTACACGGACTGAGGATATAAGGCACATGCCATGAAATGACACGCTTCCCACCGAATACACGGATTGAGGAAGTATCCCACTGAATACACGGACTGAGGATATAACAATGAGACAGCTGCAATAGCGAAAACACAATCGTGCCAAAAACATAACTGCAATAGTGGAATAAATGGTATGGCAATAGCCAAATCCTATCCGCAATGGTGGAATAAATAAATTAGGCAATGGCCTAGTCACAATAGTGAATCAAAATCCCACATACGTGGAGTCAAATACATATCTCAAAATCACGATTTCAATGGGCAAAATAATCCGAATGTATATTAAATCATTCTGAACTCAAAACATGTTCAAATAGTTTAAATACAAGTGTAGGAACTCTTAAAATCAAGTTTCATTTAGAAGAGAAAAGTTTGGAACGATAAACTCGAAAAAAGCTATTTTAGTATAACGTACCCAAAATCTTTATGAAAATTTATTTTAATCAACATGAAACGCCCAACATAAACCCAAATCTAGTACATTAGGATAATGGCCCAAAACAACTAATCCAGACTTAAACAATTTCAATAAATATAATCAGAGTGCGGAAATAAAGATATATTCGTCCAAGAAGCACGGAATATAGAAATAAAAACATCCAATACCAAATCCATCAATAAAGTCTGGATAGGTCAACTAAAATAAAATGAATCATCATCCACCAAAGTCATCTAAATAAAAATAATCTACAACAATCCTTCCAAATACCAAGTCAATTTAATAATAAAGATCCCTAAACCTACACAGGAATAAAATAATCTTCTTCTTGGTATTCAGTATAATCCCCAGAAGTGTTTACCCCTGCAACGTCCTCACCAGGAATATCTGAAAACAAAACGGATAAAACAAATATGTGAGAAACAACACCTTAGTAAGTAGTCATGCAAATAGTTTGTAACAATAAAATATGCAACGTTTAATTAGGTTAACCACAAAACCAAAAAAATACAGAATAATAATAATTAAATGAAACTTTAACAAACAAAAGCAATTCAACCTCATGGGACTCTTGAAATAGAAAACCAGAAAAAGAAAGTAGACATGTGCCAATATGCTACCTAACCGAATTACAGGTGGACCAGACGCACCTGCAGACTGGTTGTTCGACACCCAATGGAAGAATCCAACCGATAACCGAAATGAGTTAGCATGTACGGCCCAACCTATCCAAAAGTGGGTAACGTAGTGACCGACCTATCCAGGAGTGATACCATCCTTAAGATGATGGAATGCCTATGACACAAAATTCAAACCCCTCTAGAAGGCATTTCACTTGCTAGCTAATCTATGGATCCATGCAATTGTTAAGCCCATTCAACGGTGGAAAACCAAACCAGGTGATGGACATACCTCCCAACAACACCCGCATATGCGAAGACACAACTATGTCAAATAACAAACCCGTAACTGCGAAATAAACAAACCAGGCAATAGCCTTGTCACAACTGTGACCAAAACCCACACAAGTGGAACCAAGTCATATGTCCAAACTCTAGGTTTCAATGGGCAACTATGTCCCAAATGTGTATTGAATCATTCAATGCACAAAATACGTTCAAATAACTCAAATACAAGTGTAGGAACTCTTAAAATCAATTTTTGTTTAAAAGGAAATTTTTTGGAACAATGGTACTGAGTAAAAAGGCCACTTTAGTAAAACGTACCCAAAATCTTTATAAAAATTTATTTTAATGATCTGTTAGTGCAAACTATCTCTAAACACTCTAATCTTGATGGTACATTAGTTGGAATTGAATAAAAACAATTTCGTAATGCAAAACTAGGCTAGTTGGAGAAATATGAAAATTCTGACAAGGGCGCTGGAGCGGCTTCGGGCGCTCGAACAGGCGACATGAAAATTAGGTGAGTTCAGGGTTGGTCACTCGAGAGATCGCTCGAGCGACACTTCGGGCATTCACCTTCTGAGTTTTGTCACTTTCGAGTTTTCTAAAAAAATAAAAAGCACAGGCGGGGCGCAGCGCCCACAAACTCCATCTCGAGGCCCTTAGGGGCGCTCGAAAGGTGGTTCGAGCGGCTTGTCGCAAAACATATATTCTTAATTTTCCAAAAATTTGCGTAAATCAATAAAAAATCTGAAACTTCAATTATAAAGCATCAAAACCATTCAAAATCATTCAAGGACAATGTATAAACATGATCGAATAGATTAGGACAATTAAAACACACAATCCAACACAAACATATCATCAAACGCACGAATAAACATGATCATCGTATAAACTTTGAAATTCTGTTAATGCAAATTTTAAAGGGACTACTTACCTCGTTTGAGACTAATATCTCCTCTAACAGCACTGCTAAATCACCCCCAAGAAGATCCAAACGAACCCAAATCCTTTTTATCTTATCTGGATCAAACAACACACTTTTAGGAACTCTCATTCACGTTTAAACTCCCAAAAACTGAAACTTTTTCCTAACTTATTTCTTACCTGAAACTCTAGACGAAAATCCCTCTTCCTCCTTCTGAAAAATCTACTCCAAAGTTGTTTAAAGATTAGGGTTTGATCACAAGGAAGAATGAGGAGAAGATGAAGACTAACAAGATGAGTTGTGCGGCTGTTCACTTGCTTTGGACGTGAACAGTCGCACGATTAGTTTAGGTTATTTTAATATTTTTTCTTTTTACTAAAATGTCCCCTTCCTTCATTAACCTAAACAATCCTCAAACCAAACCTAATCTGGGTCAACCTCCACTCTCTCTGGGGTTCGACCACCTTCTCTTTATTCTTATTATTTTTATTTTTGTCAATTACTTACTTAAACAAATCACAGCAATAACAAAATTATCATATTTTAATTCTGCTAAATCCTAAATTCATAAACTTGCGCCTTAGATAGGTTCCCCAATTTCCTCCGGGTCACCTTGGATTTCTCCGGGTTGAACCAATTCCTCATCTCCAGCATTGTTAACAACCTGATCAGTTTAATTATTAATTACAATTATTTTATTAATAAAATCTGGGATTTTACTAACGGCCAGTGCAAACAATCTCTAAACACTCTAATCTTATTGGTACATGGGTTGAAAATTAATAAAAACATTTTTATAGTAAAAAACTAGGCAATTTGGGAAATACCAGAATTTCTGTCATGGGCGCTTGAGCCTCCTGTCGAGCGCTTGACTTATCAGAAAATTAAACATTCGGATTTTGAAAATTTAAGAAAAACACAGGTGGGGCACCTCGATAGCGCTCGAGTGTTCATGAATCACCTTTTGGCGCCTACCTGGGCGCTCGAGCGGTAATTCAAGTGACCATTAAAATTTTTGAGTTTCTGATTTTTTCGAAAAGTTGTGTAAATCACTAAAAATTTGAAAACTCTTAATCTAAAGCAAAAAACTAAATCAAAACAATTCTAAATAATCTTATAAATATGCTAGAACAGTTTAGGACAAATAAAAACACATAATCAATCCAAATGGGTAGGGAATGTCCATGAATTACATGCTTGTTCAGAAATTTATAGAAACTGAAACCTATAGTAGGCACATCAAAAACCATCTCTACTCGTGGGAGTTGTTCTCAAAATCATCCTAATACATTTCTAACCATCTCAGACATTTAAACTACTCATTTACACTTCAAATCATTCACAAACAAATCTGTAAATACACATATAATCACATTCAACAACTAATCAATGAAATTTCAGTTTATGCTCGTTTGAAGGGACTACTTACCTCTTTTCTGAGATCAATCCTTCTCCTAGCAATCCAGAAATCACTTCCTAATGAATCCCACGAACACTACAACTCCTCTTTCCTGTCTAGATCAAGTACAACATTTTTCAGAACTTAGAATACTCAAAACCATATGAGTTTGAGATGCAACCATGAGTCAATCAATTTCTTACCTCAAATCCAAATGGGATCACTCTCTCTCTCCTTCTTCTCCTTCTGATTTGAGCAACAAGAGCACGAAATCAAGATCTTGGAAGGTTCAGGTATGGAAGAGGAAGAAGTGGGCAGCTGTTTCATTTTTTTCTTTGGACGTGAATAGGAATAGCCGTAGGTTATTTTGTTTTATTTTATTATTTACAGTTTGCCCAAAACAACATACTAACCCTAATAACCCTCCTTTTATTGTCTTACCCTTCAAACCATTCAAACCAATATACTAACTCTAAATAGAAATTTGGTCTTGGTCAGCCTCACCTTTCTCTAGTGGAATTCGACCACTTTTTTATGAAAGATTTTAATTCTGCTATATTTCTTTTAAATAATAGTATATAGTTATTTTAAATAGAACTATCTATAAAATTATTATTCTTATTTATCTCGAAACTAAAATACTAACTCACCTTACATTTAATTCTCCAAATTCTCCAGGTCACCTTGCAATTCTCCGGGTTGAACCAATTCCTCATTCCCTGCATAAATTAACAACACCTCAAATTATTTTATTTGATTATTCAATTTCCTAAAATTCTGGGGTTCTACAGGGTGGATTAAAGTAATAAGAATTATTTAAATTTTAGTGATAATCTAATAAAGTAAACAAAAGTAATTGCTATTTAGTGGAGGAAAATCTAAAGTAAATAATTTAATTAAAGTTTGGTGATATACAATAAAGTAAACAAAAAGTTATTAAATTTTAGTGTTAGTCAATAAAGTAAACAAGAATTATTAAATTTTAGTGTTAGTCAATAAAGTAAACAAGAATTATTAAATTTTAGTGTTAGTCAGTAAAGTAAATGAAAGATATTAAAATTTGGTGATATTCAATAAAGTAAACTAAAAGTTATTAAATTTTAGGCTTGTAATGATTACAAGTTTTAATGGGTGGTCGCCTAGCACATTGCCTGGGCGACCTCTCTCAAAAAAAACTATTTAATGCTTGGTCACTCAGCTCTGTCGCCTAGGCGACCTATTTGGGCAGTTGAGTTATTTAAGACAATCTTTTTAAAATAAAGGGGTGCCTAGGTGGGCACCTAGGCGATCCCATAGGCATCCAGCAAATTACATGGCCGCCTAGCCCATCGCTCAGGCGATCAACTGGGCGACCTAATGTTCGATAATTCTAAAAATTACATGCCCACGATTGCCTAGGCGATCGTGCTGAGCGGTCGATTCTCTGTGGCTAATCCGGTTTGAAAATCAAAGTTTTATGCAGCAAAACGAAGATCTACGTATTCAAATCAACTCTAATAACCATCAAACATATAGATCATACTTCTAAATCATGTAGAACCATATATACAGTAATTTTATATCATCAAGAACGATCAAACGTAAGAAAAACCAAGTTTCGACTAAACAAGGCATGCTACCTACCTTTGTTCGAACAGATTCCTTCTTCTTCCTCTTTCTCTTTGTGTTGGTGACGATCCCTCACTCCACAGAGACACAAAACTCCTTTTGAGATGCAGAAAACTTGAGGATCAACGCACCCCTCTCCTTCTTCTTCCCTTCTCTCTCTCTCGTCTCGTTTTCCTCTTACTTTGCCGTAGACCCTATGTAACACCCCAGATCCAGGTTTATTTAAAAGCATAAACCTAAACCTTGAACGTTAGGATGAATGCCCAGAATAACTAATCCAGACTTAAACAATTCCTGTACAAAATTAAAGTGCGACAATAAAAGTAATTTTTCTTCATAGAAGCGCGGAATGAAAATGTAAAACATCCAATCCATATCCATCAAACTAAGTCTAGATGGGTCAACTAGAATAAAAGCGATCCAAATATCCATCAAAGTCAACTAACATAAAATAATCCCATACAACCATAAAAAATACTTAGTCAACCAATAAAAAGTTTCCCTGAACCTACACAAGAATAAAATAATTCTCTTCCTGATAATCAATATAATCCCCCAGAGTGTCTACCCCTGCAGCGTCCTCTCCAAGAATATCAGAAAACAAAACCGATAAAACGGATATGTGAGAAACAACATCTCAGTAAGTAGTTGTAAGCACCTCATTTTTGCGCCCCCGAAAGAGCCGAAAATGCAAACCCTGGTCAAAAAGTCAAAACTTGATGGGTCAAAATTTGACCTTTTGATCAAGTAATAATATGCCACCTTGCTTCATCTCAATGGATAGAGAATCTCGACACGGTTCCAACGCAACTGAGTTTGCTGGAATCGGAGTCCGGATGAGGGTTCTGCGGGCGGTCAAACTCAAGGATGAGCTGAAAGTTGACTTTTCCTCGATTTCCGTGCCAAGTACCTTGCCCTATACCATTGGATAGAGAATCTTGACACGGTTCCAATGCAACTGGGTTTGCTGGAATCGGAGTCCGGATGAGGGTTCTGCGGGCGGTCAAACTTGAGGATGAGCCGAAAGTTGACTTTTCCTCGAACCCCGTGCCAAGTACTTAACCCTATGTCATTGAATAGAGGGCTCCGATACGAGTTCAACGCAATTGAGTTTGCTCAAATCGGAGTTCAGATGAAGGAGATATGAGCTGTCGAAGTTTCCGGGCAGCAAAAGCCGAAAACTGCACACGTGGCGCAGGAACTGCACACGTGGAAGCCAACGCAGCAAAATATCTCGGGGGCTAAATCTTAAATATCCAAAAATCTCAAGGACTAAACAAAAATTCGTACGGGGCAATCCGTAGATATCCAAAAGTGTCAAATAGGTCAAATCGGTCGAATCGGTCAAGTCGAAGGGCAAATCCGTAATTTTTCGATTTGTATCCGGTCAAATATACCGGATACAGATACCCTTGTGTATATCCGGACTCCAAGGCCGGATACGAAGATTTGCTCGGCGAGATTCGCGTCGATTCTCTGACAAATTCGCGGCGGAATTAAATTTTGGCAATTATTATGTTTTGTATCCGGCCTTCAAGACCGGATACACATGAGGCTTAGTGTATCCAGCCTTGGAGGCCGGATACACAGGGTATATAGTGTATCCGGACTCCAAGTCCGGATACATTAAGTTTTGTTATAAAAGGTGGCAGCAGCCCCCTTTCCAATGTTTGGCTCATTCCATTGTTCTTAGACCTCCTTGCCCGACTTCTGCCCATCTGAACCTTCCCTCTCCAACACCCATTGGCCTCCACCACCTTCCTACCCCCATCCCAAGGCACCTCCACCCATTCTCCTCCTTCTTCCTCTTCAAGGTCACCCCAAGAAGAGGAGGCCTTTTGCTGTAGTTGCTGGAGAGGAAGTCTCCAGCCCTTGTTCCACCTCCAAGAGGTGCTTCTAGCTTGCTCAAGGATTGGAGAGCCACCAGCTTCTCCTACCTCCATCCAACCCCACCCCCACCTCAAGAGCATAAAAAACCTCTTGCATTCTCCTTCTTCTCCATCTTTCC
Source organism: Buxus sempervirens (assembly GCA_947561395.2). Taxonomy (NCBI): domain Eukaryota; kingdom Viridiplantae; phylum Streptophyta; class Magnoliopsida; order Buxales; family Buxaceae; genus Buxus; species Buxus sempervirens. The sequence continues at coordinate 33,058,201 of OX387193.1, forward strand.
ATCAAAGGCCAAGGTGACCAAGTGCTGTTGGTGCTGCAAAAGGAGTGTTCCAGCTCCATCCTAGCCCAAGGGAGGCTCAACACATCTCCAAAAATCACTTGTAAGCACAAGGTGAGTTTCCTAATGGTGTCATCTTTAATATATATAAATATTAGTTTGATTGAAGCATGCAAGTTTTGCCATTGCTATGGTGTTATACTTTGCACAAAGCATGTTTTTTTCTCTTGTTCCTTGTCTCTCCATGCATTCTATGGGTGGTGGTCTTCCCAAAGCATTGACGGTAAGCTCCAAGTGTGGTTGGGTGTAGAAATAAAAGGGGTTTCTAGTCAATAACAGTGGGTCAAAATGCCATGTAAGGTTGCTGGATCTTGGCTTACAGCAGTGTTTTCTTTGCATGGAAAGAAGGAGTATGTCCCTTCTTAGTCCTTCTCTAATGTACCCCCTAATAACCCCCAGATTCCCTTCTTGATTGTCCTTCTTCTCTCACTTTCCCTTATATTTTTCTGATGGTGTTTTCCTTTTGCTGTTGCTGGTCATGCCTTTACGATACTTGTTGTCCTTGGATTGTGGTTACAACCTGTTTATAGTCTCTTTGTTAGTGTCCTTTCCCCTTTGACCTGCTGTCCTTGCACATACCACCATGCTCCACCCCTTTAGACAGCTCCTAGCATGTTGCTACATCTTTTTGTTACCATCCACAGCTCCCCAAAAGCATGATCCCTCACCTCTTTATCTGCTGTCCCTACACTTGTAGGCGTGCTCTTTGGTTTGTCTTCTAAACTTATTATTTCTTTTGATTGGCGATACCATGTTCTTTTTATTGCTGTCCCCCTATCTACAACATGTTTGTTTGCATTGATCTCTTGCTTGTATGCCATGTTCCTTGTTTGGTTGTAGTTTAGTGCCTATACATGCACATATGAGCCATTCGCATGTTCCCTTCAACCACCCTTTCCCAATAAGGCGTGTAGGCTGCTGCTGGGAACAGCAGCAAAACTCCACTGTTTGCTGTTGCCCCAGCAGGCATGGAGCCCAAGACCAGAGCCAGCCCTTCAACCCTTGCATGCACGTTGTCCTATCTCCCAATATCCATGTGCTGTTCACCCCTCTTTGCATGCCCAAGGCCCATCCGAAATTCCATTGTCGGCTGCTATTTTCTCTGTCTACAGCCGGTTAGTTGGCTTGGGTGTGTTTAGCTTGAAATGTAGGATCCTTTTGCTTTAAATTGTTTGTTGATTGATGATAGCAAATCATGGAAATTGGGGTACTTAGACCCCCACCTTGTCGCTGTAATTGTAAGAAAGGAAGTAAGAAGGGCAGCAAGCCCCATGCCCTCCAATGCCCCATGTCTTGATGAGAAACAAAAAAGAAAAGCTAAATGAGGCTTCTCCCTCAAACCTGAACAAGTGTGGGCCCACCATACCTTAGAAAGCCTTCTAGGTACCCATGGAAGTCACCCCCAGGGGCCCACCAGACCTTAGAAAGCCTTCTAGGTACCCATGGAAGTCACCCCAATGGCCAAATCCCGAAAAAAAAGGCCATTTTAAGGTGATCCGGCAACTCTGGTGAGTTGCCGGATCACCTATGGCCTGTGTGTATCCGGCAACTAAGGCCGGATACACACAGAAATGTCTTTTTTTGTACTTTCTTGATCCTTGCCGAATTTTCATACTATTTTCAACCAAACTAGATGAACCAACAGGGTTTCCGGGTCACCCGGAAACCCAACTTGGGACATGGACCGCCGGTCCAACTCGGAATACCCGTGGGCCTTCCAATGGGGCCCACCAAGCCCAATGAGTCCAAAAGCATGCAAATAAGTAAGTTAAGTAAACTAATTGAACCGGGTGGGCCAAACCCAATGCGGCCAACCCGAACCTTGATGTGTGGAATGTTGTGGATTGCATGGTTTGGCCGAGACCTAGGGCTAGGGCCTATCGGTCCCGCCAAAGCCCATTAACCTAACCAAGGAAGGGTGCAAACCCTAAGCCTCAAGGAACTGGGCTTTTTAAGCCCAAATTCGGACTACGGGCCCCAAGCCCAACATCCAGCCCACCTGGGTGAATTTAAATAAGATAAATTAAAGACATTTTGGCAACCAACATGGGGGCCCACCCAGGGGCCCGCAAATCAATGCCGGCCCGCTTCTTGCATGGAAATCACTTAAGTATCCAACTTGAACAAACTAAATAAAACCAACACACTTAACCAAAGCCCACAGGGCCTCCTAGACTTAGACAGAGGCCCACATGGGCACATGGGCTTACCCAAGCCCGCCAAGGACACCGTGGGCCTTCCAACAGGGCCCACCCAATTCGACTCAGATCGCCTAAATTAAAGCAAGATAAAATCAAGTAAAGGGACCCACACCACTCAGGTGGTCCCGACAAGACTTAACCTAATGGCATGTCGGATTAGGAATCGGGTGAGAAACCAAAATAAAGCTGACTCAAACCAAGGAACCCACGGGACCCGTCATCCGACGGGGTGGTCTGGGGTGTCTACAGACTTCCCCAGACCGCAACCGAGAACCAAACTTAGAATCTCAAGCCGCAGACCAAAAGCCTTAAATAGACAAGATTAGGCACCCAGGCGTCCGCCTGCACCCCATCAGACGGTGGCGACTCCGAATTACCCCGTGCCGCGTTTCCCACGCGCGCACAGCCTGGCGACTCCACTGGGGACCACTCAGCCCAGTAGGACCCTACTTAGGACCGAGTCAGCTCAAGAGGGACTTAGGCGATATTCTAGGAACTTTTGCTACCCCGCTTAGCAAGGTACAGAATACACGTAACTACTTGTTCTGGGGAGTCCTGCCACAAGGACGCGATAATTGCCTAAGGCAAGTGGAATTTAAGAGGTCCCCTGTGACCCTCCACTTACCTGGGGATTCTCCCAGGACATCGTAAAACGTGCCAATTCTGCACCTTACTATACGAGGCAGTAGGGATTCCTTTATCACCTAAATCCAGACAAAACTCACCCGTATAGGCACAGCACGCAGCCCAACTGCACACACGGGCACACCACCACACCGTGGATGGATGATTGCATAAATTTAAAAATTTCAATTCCCGCATTTGCATGATAAAACTGCGTGGGGTGACACGCACGAGGGAGACTGCGTGGATGATCCGACCTTTGATAGATGAGTGAATCGGATACTGCTACTTCTTTACCAAAACTTAGACCTCTCTAGCAACCTACCCTTCTTCTTACTATGAACTGATCTTTGGGATGGTATTAGCACCTACGCTCCCGTGGCTTGCCGGGGAAAGCAGGGTAAACCCATCCCCCCAGTTTACTGGAGTCCATTAGCACCACTGGTTTCTTGCCGTGGCACGCGAGGATCCAGTACTGGTCTAGACCCTTGTAGGCTTATGTCTCGGGCTGGGTATCCTTCCCCACCTAACGTTTCTGAATGAACCTTGCGTTGAGCATGAGAGGGTGAGTAGGATGTGAATGATGAATATAAGAGGAGTAAAATCGGAATAAAATCCAGAGTCCATTAGGGGCAGCAACCCCCGTTTTTTGCATCAAATTGAGTAAACCCTAGATCATGGGCGACCTCAGCCCTAATTTAGGAAGCTCACCTAATTTTGATCAGGGGAACCACCCCAGATCCATGCATGGAGTCCTGTATGCTATGGGTCTTGACCCATTAGAGTCCGCTGGGAGCACTTTAAGTCCAGATTGGTCTTTTAGAGCAGACGAAAGCCGGCCAGATCAGACAAACAGATGAAAGCACGCCAGATCAGAACATGGGCACTAAACCCTAGATCTAGGAATTTTTAGCCTACCCGCTTGAAAAGCAATTTGTATCCTCCCTTTTGGCTCCCAACAGCCTTAAGGATGAATTCTTTGCAGCTTTTGTAAATATCTTGTAAAGATTCGCCCTCGATGGCAAGTTGTAATTTCGCTATGGTCCGACACCGAAAGCAGATGAAAGAACATATGAAAGACAGAAAGACTGATCGGGACTTGAATGTGCTCCTCTACACAAGTATGTCTAGGAGTCGCGCCTTCATTGGCGCCAACCCTTAGGACCACACACCATGTCTGCCTGAATTCCGCACCGTTTTGTTTTTGCTTTATTTGGTGAAGCATATTAGAACTGCTAGTGGTACATCTTGTTGCTTGAAATTATGCATATTATAGAACTGACTTATAGTCTTGGTGTGGAACCCTAATTTGACTCGGAACTTTGATCGGATAGTTGGTATGGCATCTTCATCCTCATCTGAGAGAACCCGTTTCCCTAGGATAGAGAAGTGCGCCTGGGATACCCCCTGGATCCGTTCTTGGACAAGGTAGCTCCAAGGGAGTGAGCAGATTGAATGGGAGCACAAATACCACATGGGACAGACTTTGTCCCTGTTAAATGTGCCGATTAACTGGGATATGATCCAAGCAGCCCTGCTTTTCTGGGATCCCCAGCTTTCAGTGTTTCGATTCGGGGTCAATGAGTTGACTCCCACAATTGAGGAACTTGACATGTTCCTCCGATTTCGTGACTTAGGAGAACCCGCTAGGCCAAGTCTCAAAGAAAGTTACAAGAATGAAGCTTGTGTTTTCTTTGGCCTCTCAAGGGGAGAATTTCAGACCTTAGGAGGTGACAAATCATTTACTCGGGTCTCTAAAACATTCCTAGCTGAGAAAATGAGAAACAAAAAGCAGGAAAGACCCCGGGCTTGGTTTGACACCTTCACCCTTGTGGTTCTGTCACAAATCTTCTTTCCAACTGGGGGAGACACCATTAATTTGGCCCTCATGGAAATTGTGGATCAACTCAGGGCAGGGTACTGAATCATGCCACTGATCCTAGCTCAACTGTTCCATTCCCTGACTTTGTCCAAAAACGGAACTCGGAGGTTTCAAGGGTGCGCTCCCCTTCTCCACATTTGGCTGCAAGACCACCTGACGGTGTCATCACCCGTCAGTGCATATTACAAGGCAACCGGCGACAACATCCATTGGTTGGCTCAAAGAGAGATCAAACCAGACCTACCCGCTCGTGAGGATTGGTTTAACCACTTTCTCCACCTGAAGGGAGAAACGGACATTAGATGGTGGGGTACATACAACATCCCCTACACCCCCATCATAGCTTTCAAGAAAAGAGAGGGGCTTTCCCTGATAGGACTCACCCATGCCGTGCCGTACTATCCGATCCGGGTTCTGAGACAGTTTGGGAAACCGCAGGGAATCCCGGTCAAGGACGACTTGGGCAATTTGATTGGTCCACTCACCAAGGGACTAAGGACCCAACTGCTGATGGAGTGGGAGACAGTGTGTGTATATCGAGAAGACGTCTTCATCGAATCACATTTTCGAGACTACGAGCAGTGGATAGCTCGGGAGTTCGGCCACGACGGCCCCCACCTCTCCAGCCTGTCGCTTCAAGCGACATTCCAGTTCCGCCCCCTAACACATACAGGGACAGGGTGGCCGAGCTGCAGGAGACCCACTCCCGTATCCATTTAGCTTATGTGGATTCGGAACAGGAGAATAGGCAGGCCAATATGGCCTTGCAACACGAAATGGAATTGGTGCGCAAGCGCGCTGAGGAGGACCGACGTCTGCGGAACAAACTTCTGCGAGCCTTGAGGAGGCAAGACGTGTCCTCCCACTATGATGATGACCAACCTAGCTAGACTTTGGCTTTGTTGTATTTGTTATGAATGATGATGTACTTTGTGCCATGGCGGCACCTTTTGATTAAAGCATGAATTTATTTCCACTTTGCTATATATTGTTCAAACTTAACAAGACAAGAATTTGAAATAAAAGAATCAATTCCCTCCAATAGGGCAACTTGGTCTCTGACAGACCACCTATTCTCAGATAATTTCAATCTCCCTGGTCGCTGCAACCACCTGGTTTCCTTTGATTGCATCTCTTTCATTGAGATCGCAAAACCTGGCAAGTGTTGAAAAACACCCGAGACTTTGAGCTCAGATCACACCCGTCTGCATCTTTTCAAGATCATGCGGTCTACCTTGTAGGGCACCGAAACCACCGGCGGATGAGTCGGATATTGGTGGAGGATCGTCCTGGCATAGCCTACCCCTTTTAGTGACACCAAAGCCGCCGGTGATTGAATCGGATATTGGCTGCGGAGCGTTCGGGTACTACTAGCCGAATTCTTAGGGCACCGAAGCCACCGACGGATGAGTCGGATATTGGTGGAGGATCGTCCTGGCATAGCCTACCCCTTTTAGTGACACCAAAGCCGCCGGTGATTGAATCGGATATTGGCTGCGGAGCGTCCGGGTACTACTAGCCGAATCCTTAGGGCACCGAAGCCGCCGACGGATGAGTCGGATATTGGTGGAGGAGCGTCCTGGCATAGCCTTCCCCTTTGTGAGGCGCCGAAGTCAATGGTGATTAAACCAACGACTAGCTAAGGCACGCCCGGGAACTACTAGCCGAAGTTTGGCGCCGACGCCGCCAGTGAATGAACTGGAGATTGGCCGAGGTACGCCTGGGTGCTGATTTTCAGCTCACCCCCTACGGAGACCCTGCATTGGTCCAACCCTGTGATTCTGAGCTCAGACAAAGCCCCTTAAATTGAAGGTTCTCTTTCCTTGCCTAAACAGCTAAAATAGATTAGTTCAACCGGGTTCTCTGTCCCAGTCGCTTCCAAGCGACTAAAATAGATCAGCTTTCAGAAAAAATAGAGTTCTCTCTCCCAGTTGCCTGCGGGTGACTAAAATAGATTCGGTCACCAAGGTTCTTTTCCCTTGTTACCTACGGGTAGCTAAAATAGATCAGTCTTCAAATTTATTAGGGTTCTCTTCCCCGGGCGTCCTAGGACAGCCAAAATAGATCAGTCTTCAAATTCATTAAGGTTCTCTTCCCTCGTTACCTACGGGTAGCCGAAATAGATCATTTGATTCAAAACCAGGTTCTCTTCCCTTGTTGCCTTAGGGTAGCTAAAATGGATTTAGTTAGTCCAAATCCAATCAAACTAAAAAACAGCATAAATCGAAGAAACAGATTCTACTAAATAAATTGCATAACCAATTTGTGTAAAATTGCACTAATACCTGTCAATGGTCCTCCAGGTACCAAAATTGCTTTCAGAAGTCCGTACCTGCTAAGATCGAGGAGAAGGCTCTATAAGTGTGAAAACTCACACTCCTGTTATGGCAAATGATTGACAAATTATGTTTCTAATGAAGCTTCAAGATGTGCAGATTAAACAATGAAAATTCAGTAAATTCAGTAAAGAAGAAGAAGTTGGTGCCACCACACTGCTACCACACCGCTGCCACCCCGCTGGCAGCGCATAAGGGAATTCGTGTGTCGAAAGCAAGGATCGTGCACCTGCCGCGTACTCTCCCGCTAGCAGCTCGCTAGCAGCGCGCGTTTAACAGATTCAACTCACTCTGAGCGGGACATGAGTTCGCTACCAGCCGTCTACTTCGATCGCTTCACGACGCTACCAGCACTCGACGCGATCTGTGTTTTATTCTTTAAATAGACGAGTTGTAATTTTTAATTGTGACTTTTTTCTTTGGATCATTTGTTTTTCGAATCTTGAGGTGTTTTGAGATTCGATCAAATCTTCTTTAGAGAGTCGGCGATCGAGTGAGGGGGAGATCTGAGATAGATCGCCTGGAATTGAAGACAGTGGATTCTTCTTCAATTCAGAACTTCATCTGATCGTGTGATCGCCTGGACTGGTGATCGGCTTTGATTGATGCGTAGGTGGATTCCTACTGCATTGGATCGTCTCAGTGGATTCTGAGAGGATTGCTGCGATCTGGATTGATCGTGTCCTGCAGCTTGTGGATTCAAGCTGTGTTGCAGTTCGTGGATTCGAACTGTGGATCACTGGTAAGTGATTGTTTGCGATCTGGACTGATCGTGTTCTGCAGCTTGTGGATTCAAGCTGTGTAGCAGTTCGTGGATTCGAACTGTGGATTGCTGTTGAGTGAGTCAAATTGTAAAGGTTAAGTATGTACTCCTTTGTAATTGTCTTTTCATTCAATAGTGGATTTTGAAGGGTTAGTCGCCTCATATAGACTCGAGGTTTTTCCTGGATCTGGATCCAGGTTTCCTCGTATAATTCTTTGTGTACTGTTTCCACATTGTTCAATTCTGAATTGTTATAGATCGTGGACCTTAAGAGTAGTCCTCTACTCTTTCAAGTGGTATCAAAGCCTATTCACTTTGAATTGCTATACATAGTGTGATCTAGATCTATAGCATGGATTTTGGAAAAGAAGGAGGATCTGCCTCTAGACCTCCTTTATTTGAAGGTAACAATTATTCTTACTGGAAAGCAAGAATGAGAGCTTACCTGAAATCAATCGATGAGCGTGTCTGGCTCTCGGTCTGTAATGGTTATCATCCACCTGTGATCACAACAGAAGTAGGTGTTGTGATCATCAAACCTCATGATCAGTGGACTAAAACTGAATCTGATCAATGTGGATGGAATAACAAGGCAATGAATGCCTTATTTTGTGCTGTTAGTGTTGAGGAATTCAGGAGAATTTCCTCATGTGAAGTCGCTAAGGAAGCTTGGGACATTCTAGAGGTCACTCATGAAGGAACCTCTGCTGTCAAGTTGTCCAGACTTCAGAGACTTACTACATCTTTCGAAACTCTGTATATGAAAGATGATGAGTCTTTTGATGAGTTTTATGCTAAACTCTCAGATATTGTTAATTCTAGTTTTAATCTTGGAGAAAAGATTTCTACATCAAAGGTTATTAGAAAAATCTTAAGATCTTTGCCTGAAAGATTCAGACCTAAAGTAACTGCAATACAGGAGGCAAAAGATGTAGATAACATGAGAATAGAAGATCTGGTAGGATCTTTACAGACGTATGAGCTAGATCTAAATATTCCAAAAAGAAATAAAGGAATTGCTCTTAAATCTGTAAAATCTGTTAATACTGAAGAATCAGATAATTCTGATGTTGATATGGATGAACTTGTTCTCTTAGCCAAAAAGTTTAAGAAAATGTTTAAAAAGAAACAATTCAATTCTTCATCATCCATGGACAGATCTAATAGGAGATCTGATAAGAAAATGTCTGATCCAAGAAAGGAGAAGAAATCTTCTCAGAATGATGAGGTTCAATGTTACAAATGTAGAGGATTTGGACATGTTGCCTCTGATTGTCCCTCAAAAGATAAAAAGAAAAAGACTAATTATCAGGTTACTTGGGATGACAGTAACTCTGATAATTCTTCACAATCTGATGAGGATATGTCTGTTAATTTTACTGCTTTCAATTCTTTTTACTCATCCTCCTCTGGTAGTTCAATCTCTGGAATTGCAGGAGATAACAAAGAGACTTTATCAGATGATGAAGAAGAACTACAAGAAGCATACAATCAGCTCTATAAGGAATTCAATAGAGCTCAGAAAAAAATCAAGAAACTGAGTAAAAAATTGAAGGAATCAGAAACAGAGAAAAAGAAAGCTCTTGTAGAAATAGATTCAATAAACCAGAAGTTACTTGAAAAACATGCTAAAGAAAATTCTCTGGTAACTTCTCTAACTGAAAAAACTGAAAAAATAAAAGAAAAGGAAGCTCAGATTTCTGAACTACAAGGTAAAGTGATTGAACTTGAGAAAGTTTCAAATTCAAGTAAATCTAATGCTTCAAATTCTTCTGCAGGAAATCTTCAAATTGATGAGGAATCAACTTCAAAGGAAGTTCCTGAAAGCTCAAATTCTGCTGGAAAAAGAATGAGTGTAAGTAATCAAACCAAGGAATCTTCACAGAAAATCTCTGCTGGAGAAGTAAGATCAACAGGTAAATTTTCAACTTCTGAGAAATCTAAATCTGTACAGTTTAGAAATGCTAGCAAGTCTAGAAATGTTGATTTTTCTGAAAATAGGTTTATACCTGTATGCCATCACTGCAATAAAAAAGGTCATATAAGACCAAAGTGTTATGAACTGTATGGTTTCCCTGATGGATATTTTGAAAATAAGAGAAAGGTAAATCAAAGTCAGTCCCTGGACTTATACAACAGATTTGACTCTCTGTTAAAATTGACTGAAACATTAAATCAGGAAGTCTCAAATTTATCTAAGAAGCTTCCTTCAAAAACTCAAGTAGTTGAAGAAGGTACTGTTCAGAAGACTTCTGAGAAACAGATTTGGGTAAGAAAAGATTCATTGGTTGCTAATGTGGTTCATGTAGCTTTAAAAGCTCATGATGTCAACATGTGGTACTTGGACAGTGGGTGTTCAAGACACATGTGTGGTAGTAAGGCTATGTTCAGTACCTTTGAAGAATATTTTGGTGGAAGTGTTACATTTGGGGATGGAAGCACTTCCCAAGTTAAAGGAAAAGGAACTGTTACAGGTCCAAATGGAGTCTGCTTAAAAAATGTTCTATTTGTATCTGGTTTGAAAGCAAATCTTATCAGTATTAGCCAATTATGTGATTCCAGATTATTTGTTAATTTTACCAGAAAAGAATGCAAAATATTGGATAAATCTGGTAGAACTGTTCTTGTAGGTGAAAGAACAAGTGATAATTGCTATGGGATTATTGGAAACAATGAGTGTTCTTTAAAATCCTCCATAGGCAATGAAATTGATTTGTGGCATAGGAGACTTGGCCACATTAACTATAGAGATTTGTCAAAAATCTCTAAGTCTGAGTTGGTTAGAGGAATTCCCAAGTTTGGGAAAAACAAAAAGAAAGGAATGTGTGGTCCTTGCAACCAAGGAAAACAAATCAAAGCCACACACAAGAAAACCAACACTGTAGGAACATCAAGACCATTAGAACTGATTCATATGGATTTAATGGGACCTACAAAGACTGAAAGTCTGGGAGGAAAGAAATATATATTTGTTGCAGTAGATGACTACAGCAGATATACCTGGGTAGACTTTCTAAGAGAAAAATCTGAATGTTTCAACTGTTTTAAACATCTTTGCTGCCAAATTCAAGTTGAAAAGAACTTGCAAATAGGAAAGATTGTAAGAATCAGATCTGACCATGGGACAGAATTTGAGAATCAAATGTTTTCCAATTTCTGTGAAGAACATGGAATCAAACATGAATTTTCTGCTCCTAAGACCCCACAACAAAATGGAGTTGTGGAGAGGAAGAACAGAGTTTTACAAGAAATGGCTAGAACCATGATGATAGCCAAGAAAATTTCAACAAAATTCTGGGCTGAAGCTATAAACACTGCCTGTTACATTAGTAACAGAGTTTATATCAGATCTGGATGGAAACAAACTCCCTATGAACTTTGGAAAGGAAAACAGCCAAATTTTAAATATTTCAGAGTATTTGGAAGTAAATGCTATATCTTAAGGGACAGAGAAAATCTAGGAAAATTTGATTCTAGAAGTGATGAAGGAATTTTTCTAGGATATTCTTCTTCTAGTAGAGCTTACAGAGTTTTCAATTTGCAGAAATCAGTTGTAATGGAATCTATTAATGTGCTAATAGATGATGAAGGTAATGACAATGAATTTATGCAGGATGTAGATGAAGAGGATGAAATCAGAGATGCTTCCTCAAGCATTGAAGTGGTTCCTCTGGCTAGAACTCTCAAAGACCACCCAACTGAGCAAATTGTTGGAAATATTTCAGATGGTGTCAGAACAAGACATCAGGTACATAATGAGGTAAGATTTTCTTCTTATCTTGCTCAATTTGAGCCAAAATCTTATAAAGATGCATTGTTGGATGATTCTTGGTTGAATGCTATGCATGAAGAACTGAATCAATTTACTAGAAATAATGTTTGGGAATTGGTTGAAAGACCCTCTGATCTGAATGTGATAGGAACCAAGTGGATTTTTAAGAACAAATCTGATGAGAATGGGATAGTAACCAGAAATAAGGCTAGGCTTGTTGCTCAGGGGTATACTCAAGTAGAAGGAATAGATTTTGATGAAACCTTTGCTCCTGTAGCTAGGTTAGAATCAATCAGATTACTGTTGTCTATTGCATGTTACTTGAAGTTTAAATTGTTTCAAATGGATGTTAAGAGTGCTTTCTTGAATGGATATCTGAATGAAGAAGTCTATGTAGAGCAACCTAAAGGATTTGAGGACACAAATCATCCTAAATATGTCTATAAACTGAACAAAGCCTTGTATGGACTCAAACAAGCTCCTAGAGCTTGGTATGAGAGACTCACCTCTTTTTTACTTGAATCTGGTTTTATGAGAGGAAATGTAGATAAAACTCTCTTTATTCAAAGAGAGTCCAAACATATTTTGATTGCTCAAATCTATGTTGATGACATAGTGTTTGGGTCCACTTCTGAAAATCATACTCACTCATTTGCTGATTTAATGAAAAGTGAATTTGAAATGAGTATGATGGGTGAACTGAACTTTTTCTTAGGTCTTCAGATTTATCAATCTCAACAAGGAATTTTTTTCTCTCAAGCAAAATATTCAAGAAATCTTGTTAAGAGATTCAGCTTAACTCATGCTAAACATGCTAGGACTCCTATGAGTACTAGTTTAAAACTTGGAAAAGATGAATCTGGAAAGATTGTAGACCCTACCCTGTACAGGGGAATGATTGGGAGTTTACTGTACTTAACAGCAAGTAGACCTGATATAAGCTTTAGTGTTGGAGTTTGTGCTAGATATCAGGCTAATCCTAAAGAATCCCATCTGAATGCTGTAAAAAGGATTATAAAATATGTTAATGGAACTATTGATCTGGGAATCTGGTTTTCCAAAGAGACAAACCCACATCTAACTGGATACACTGATGCTGATTGGGCTGGGTGTATGGATGACAGAAAAAGCACCTCTGGTGGTTGCTTTTACATGGGAAATAATCTCATTGCCTGGTTAAGCAAGAAACAAAATTGTGTTTCTCTGAGTACTGCTGAAGCTGAGTATATTGCTGCAGGAAGCAGTTGTACTCAACTTATCTGGATGAAACAAATGTTATCAGATTATGGGGTAGATCAAGATCAAATGATTCTCTTCTGTGATAATCAAAGTGCCATAAATATCTCTAAGAATCCTGTTCAACACTCAAGGACCAAACATATAGATATCAAGCATCACTTTATAAGAGAGTTGATTGAAGACAAAACTGTTGTGATTGAATACATATCTACTGAAAAGCAGTTGGCTGACATTTTTACCAAACCTTTAGATCAAAACAGATTTGAAACTCTTAGGAAATCCCTAGGAGTATGCTCTCAAAACTGAAAATCAGGTTCTGTTTTGAGTTAATTTTGATGTAAAATGTCTCACATATCTGTTCAAAATGAATTTGTGTGTTCTTATTACTAAAATCTGCTTTCAGGAAGATTGAGTGTATGCATATTGACAGAAATGTCTTATTTTAACCAGCAACTTTGACTGAAACACCTGTATGTATTGAAGCTTATTGTGTGGTAAAGCTTGGGATCTATAGGCTATCACCTTTGTGAAAAGAAAAGTTTTGGAAATGGCTGCCATAGAGATTAGAGTGAAAGCCACTGTAAATCTCAAAAAGAAAAAGATAAAGAAGGTATATTCTTGGAATGAACTGTAAACTCAGGTTTTTTAAGGGTCAATGCCTCTTTAAAAAGAAAAAGAGATCAGAAAAGGCTACCTATCTCTGATGTGCGAAAGCCACCAAAATGAAGTTGGGATATGTCTATACTTTTCAAGATTGTTTACACTGAAATAGCCTTCTATATGTATGAAGTGTAAAAGTCAAAAAGTTGCTCATTTCTCTCAAGCATTGACTCTTTAGTATGCATATATACTTAATATCTTGAAGAAATTTTATAGTATGAGAAACCATAAAGGAAATTTTGCTCTTTGATATAAAATGTACCACATCTGAATTAACTTTGATAGGTACCTCAAGATCAGTTTTGTGATAAGTACTTCTTAGATTGAAAGGGTTGATTATCTGGAAGATTTTTGGTTTAGCTAAAATCTCAGCTGTGTGTTTGAAAGTAGGAGGATGTTCTGAAAAATCGATCAAATCTCTTTTATAATTTTATGCGTTGAATCTGTAATTTGTGATGTTTGTGCATGTGCACCTTCTACGCCGCCAGTTGCCCGCTGGCAGCGTATTTTTGTTTGTCTATATATAGGTGAAAGTGCGCTATTCGTTTTACCCCTGTTTGTTTTTCATATCTTCGCTTTTCCCTCGCCTCTCTCGTCGTGCCCCGGTGCTGCTGTCGCTGTCACCTTCTTTCTTCCTGTCTACTGTTCAGGTAAAAAAAATTTTTACTATCTTCTTCCTGCTTCTTCATTTTTCTGCTTCCTAGTTCTGTAGTTTTCTCTCCTTATTCGAAGCTAGGGTTTAGTAGTGTTTTCAGCCATTAGGGCTTTCTCATTTGTTGGTTGGTGCTGTCTGTTTTCTCTTTCTCTTCCATTTCTTTTACCATGCCTCTCAAGAGAAAGTCGAGAACTGATTCTCCTTCAACATCGTCTCCTCCTGTGAGGTCTCCTCCTGTGAGGTCTCCTCCTGTGAAGTCTCCTCATGTGAGGTCTTCTCCTGTTGTTCCTTCTCCTCCTGTGAGACCTCCTTCCCCTTCTCCTTCTTCTGAACCGTTTGTGGGGAATGGTTTATCTGATTTCAATACCTTCTTCAAGCACAGGCCACTTCTTCTGGAAAGGGCCATCAAGCTTGAGTCTTTTTCCGAATCCCCTTTCTACTCATTGTTTTCGGACAATGGGTGGACAAAATTTGCTTTACTTGGTGGTTTTGCTTATCCAGACTTGGTCCGTGAATTTTACTCTAATCTTCATCAACTTCATCTTGCCAATCAAGGCTCTGTCAAAGCCTATGTCCGGGGAATTTCTTTCGACTTCTCGAAAGAGCTTATTTCCTCTCTGCTTGAACTACCTCTTGTTGACTCTCCCTCCTTTAACTTTCTTGAGTCTCATTCTGATCCTCCTATGGAGTCCATTATTCCGTCTCTAATAGTTTAGGGTGCTCCCACTTCCATTAAGAACAAGCCCAACTATTTGCCTCATGGTTCTCTTCAAGATCTTCTCCGGATCTTGAACTTGTTTGTCTGTGCTTCTCTTGTTCCTTCTGATCATCATTCAGAGATCTCTCACCATCGGGCAAGACTTCTTCATGCCATCTGGAACAGAGAAAGTATTTGTATTCCTTCCATAATCTTCCATCAGATTCTTCAGTCTCGGAATTTAAAATCCAAGACTGCTGCTCTTCCTTTTGGAATTTTCATCTCGTACATGTGTGTTCATCAGGGGGTTCTTCCTGATCCTACTGAATTGCTTATTCATCCCCGTCCTCCCATTGCTTCCTCCACTCTGACCCGTAGTAAACGAGCAAGTCCGTTTCGGTTTGTATCTTCTGAACCCTCCTCTTCTCAGTCCTCTCTGTCCAGCTCTGATGCTGTGGCTATCATGGAGAAACTGCATTCCATGCAAGCTTCTCAGGAGGCTTTCAATTCAGAGGTTAGGTCTCACATGCTCATGATGAGCATGTTCAAATCCGAAACCCAAGAGAAGCTAGGGCAATTGATAAAGGATGTTGATTTCACTTGTGGAGAAGTACAAAGGGACGTTGCTGCTCAGCAACGTATGCAAAATGAAGCGGGTCATTTTCTGGAATGCATTCGGAAGACTCAGCTGGAGATGGATCACAAGCTCTGTTGGCTGCACTCCAGATCTCAAGATGCCTACAAGCACTACTCAAGGTCTTGGGAACCCAAACCACCATCCAGAAAGGGGGAGAAATTTGGATGATGCTACTGGAGTATCTGGTTCTGTTGATGGTTTGGCTGGGTTGGTGCTGATGCTTGCTGGGTTGGTGCTGATGCTTGCTGGTTGCTGTCTGCTGCTTGCTGCTGCTAATGTTTCGAATCTTATTGTTTGCTTGCTGTTTGGTGCTGTTATTCTTGCTGTGGATATGATGGTTGCTTTTTGTTATGGTCTGTTCTGGGTGTTGTCTCCTGAATATTTTTTTTATATAAGGGGAGTGTTAAGTAAGGGGGAGATAATGTCTGTCTTTCTTTCTTAATGTCTGTCTGTCCTTCTGTCTTGCTGTCTGTCTTTCTTGAACAGTGTAAATGATTTTGGTATCTGTATATCTGTTTGTAAATGAATGAAATTCTGGATTAGTCCAAATCTTTATGTCTCTGGTTAATAGTGTGGTTTTAAAATTTCTTGAATGGAAATCATCATTAACTAAGGTTGATATTAAAATCTGGTGTAAGGTTGTTGTCAGGCATTTGCCAAGGGGGAGATTGTAAGTGTGAAAACTCACACTCCTGTTATGGCAAATGATTGACAAATTGTGTTTCTAATGAAGCTTCAAGATGTGCAGATTAAACAATGAAAATTCAGTAAATTCAGTAAAGAATAAGAAGTTGGTGCCACCACACTGCTACCACACCGCTGCCACCCCCGCTGGCAGCGCATAAGGGAATTCGTGTGTCTAAAGCAAGGATCGTGCACCTGCCGCGTACTCTCCCGCTAGCAGCTCGCTAGCAGCGCGCGTTTAACAAATTCAACTCACTCTGAGCGTGAGTTCGCTACCAGCCGTCTACTTCGATCGCTTCACGACGCTACCAGCGCTCGACGCGATCTGTGTTTTATTCTTTAAATAGACGAGTTGTAATTTTTAATTGTGACTTTTTTCTTTGGATCATTTGTTTTTCGAATCTTGAGGTGTTTTGAGATTCGATCAAATCTTCTTTAGAGAGTCGGCGATCGAGTGAGGGGGAGATCTGAGATAGATCGCCTGGAATTGAAGACAGTGGATTCTTCTTCAATTCAGAACTTCATCTGATCGTGTGATCGCCTGGACTGGTGATCGGCTTTGATTGATGCGTAGGTGGATTCCTACTACATTGGATCGTCTCAGTGGATTCTGAGAGGATTGCTGCGATCTGGATTGATCGTGTCCTGCAGCTTGTGGATTCAAGCTGTGTTGCAGTTCGTGGATTCGAACTGTGGATCACTGGTGAGTGATTGTTTGCGATCTGGACTGATCGTGTTCTGCAGCTTGTGGATTCAAGCTGTGTAGCAGTTCGTGGATTCGAACTGTGGATTGCTGTTGAGTGAGTCAAATTGTAAAGGTTAAGTATGTACTCCTTTGTAATTGTCTTTTCATTCAATAGTGGATTTTGAAGGGTTAGTCGCCTCATATAGACTCGAGGTTTTTCCTGGATCTGGATCCAGGTTTCCTCGTATAATTCTTTGTGTACTGTTTCCGCATTGTTCAATTCTGAATTGTTATAGATCGTGGACCTTAAGAGTAGTCCTCTACTCTTTCAGGCTCGAAATGGATCAGCAAGGAGAGCAGACGCCGCCGGGACAACATCCTGCAGAGTCTAGTCATGCTCAAGTAGTTAATGAGATGCAACAGAAGATGGACAGCATGAGTGCCATCATCCAGGAATTGATGACAGAGCTGAGAGAGTTGAGGCAGGTCCCGCCAGTGGTACCAGGTGCCCAGCAGCCGCAACCCCAGTTCCCGCCACAAGCGGAAGCAGCACCACCACCACGTCCGGCAAATCCCCCTCCTCTAGCACCGCCACCACCGGCAGCACCGTTCCACGTTGCACAACAGGATCAGTTTCTGCCTATCCATCTGGGGCAAGGTGATGAGGACTGGTACAGAACTCAGGAGGTGCAGTTTGAGGAAAAGCTGACAGCAGTGAGGGAAGAGAATAGAACGAAAATGGCCGCCCTCAAGGAGCAACTCAAGCAGCTCCAACTCAGCACAGTGCAGAGTGAGGCTACTCTGGAAAGCCTCTGTTTCTTTTCAGATATCCAACTCCCGGCTAAGTTCAAATGCCCTGAGTTGCACCAGTTTGACGGCACCGGGTGCCCCCTGAACCATCTGAGGTCCTATTCTGGTGACATGTGCCAGTATGCCAAGGAAGAGCGGATTATGGTGCAGTTCTTCCAGAAGTCACTAGCCGGAGCCGCTTACTCTTGGTTCCTGAGTCTAGACAAGGCTAAGATCAAGACATGGAATGACCTGGCAGCAGTCTTCATCCAGCAGTACCGCCTGAACAGTCAGATAGTGCAAACGAGGGCAGAATTGCAGAGGCTGGCAAAGAAGAGCCAAGAGTCAGTAAGAGAATACGCCAAGCGCTGGAAGGAATTGGCAGCATTAGTACAGCCGCCGTTGCTAGAACAAGAGATGACGTCGTTGTTTATTGCGTCATTGGGCCAGCCTTTCTTCACTCTGCTGCTGGGACAGAGTACATCGAACTTCAATGACCTGATCTTGACTGCGGATCGGATTGAAGACGCAGTAAGGGCCGGAAAGATAGATGGCAGTGGGCTGAGTGCCGCACCAAGGAGGCCAGTGTCAGGGCAAGCTAGCAGAAACCAGGGGCAAGAGCCTAGGAGGTCAGAACAGCAGGCAGTGAACTATGTATACCCCACACAACCCCACCATTTCTCCCAAGGACCGGAGGCAGTGGCACCCCAAGGAACCGGACAAGCTGCTTACCAAGGGGTAAGAAGAACAAGGGAAGAGATGGAGGCTAGAATGAAGCGGGTTTTCACTCCACTCCCGTATGCGCCGGCAGAGTTGCTGCCTACTTTGCTAAAGAAGGGGTACGTGCAAGTCAAACCCCCGAACCCTCGTTTGGTCAATGCCAGAAGCTATAACGCTGCAGAGCGGTGCGAGTACCACTCTGGTGCTCCAGGGCACCACACCAATCGGTGCTGGGATTTGAGGCACGATATCCAAGACCTGATTGATAGTAAGCGCATCACGGTCGACCCTCCAGCGCCACCTGCCCAGACTCCAGCAGCCGGAGTAACTACCAATCCTCTCCCAGATCACTCAAAGGCCTCCACTAGTAGGACGGCAAATCAAGTGAGCCGTGATCAAGGCACCGAGCAGCTCAACCCTTCCATACTTATCGGACGGCCAGGGCAGACAGTGAGGGTACAGCTGCAAACAGGAACCCCCTCGGCAGCAAGGGCAGTTAATGAGAATACAGACGTCCATGTCTGCACGATCGAGGAGGAAACTCAGAGCAGTGAGGAAGTCACGGGACCTTGGAACCCGATACAATGTGGATGGATCAGTGATTCCCCATCCCCTCCACGCAGGGAAGGAGTGAGCAGCTCCAGTGGACTCCAGATCAGGGATAGGCCGCAGATATCGGACGCTTCAGTAGGCAGTTCAAGGGTGCCTCCCCAGTTATCCATCGGCTGGCCGCCAGAGTACATGTCTGCAACATCAGAACCGCACCCATATCTGGCATACTCTACTGACTCGTCATCACTTGAGTCTAATCCCGCCCCCCTTCCATACGACACGCATGAGTGGTTCGCCCCCCCTCATGCCGTAGCAGAAGACGAACCACCATCCACTCCTGAACTCGTAAACCTGCCGGATCCATACGAGAGCTCAGACGAGTCTGCTGACACAGGCTCAGATGACACGTCCGCAGAAAAGAGTGAGACAGTGAACGTCATCGAAGGAGATGGCGGTGACTCCCCTACAGGTCTTCCTCTGGTGCATTTCCACCCACCCACAGACCAAGAGTTTTTCTACCCCACCCCTCTCCCGAACCCCTCCGCCCTCAACATCCACGACATCATGGACTCGCCTCCACAAGACCCCTTCTACCTTTCATTCGAACCACCCACCCTCAATCTTTCACAACTCAACCTGGAACCACCCTCGTACAACATGGTATCCCCACCTTACCCCACCCCATCTTTCTACCATGAAAGAGTAGAGGACTACTCTTAAGGTCCACGATCTATAACAATTCAGAATTGAACAATGCGGAAACAGTACACAAAGAATTATACGAGGAAACCTGGATCCAGATCCAGGAAAAACCTCGAGTCTATATGAGGCGACTAACCCTTCAAAATCCACTATTGAATGAGAAGACAATTACAAAGGAGTACATACTTAACCTTTACAATTTGACTCACTCAACAGCAATCCACAGTTCGAATCACGAACTGCTACACAGCTTGAATCCACAAGCTGCAGAACACGATCAGTCCAAATCGCAAACAATCACTCACCAGTGATCCACAGTTCGAATCCATGAACTGCAACACAGCTTGAATCCACAAGCTGCAGGACACGATCAATCCAGATCGCAACAATCCTCTCAGAATCCACTGAGACGATCCAATGCAGTAGGAATCCACCTACGCATCAAACAAGGCCGATCACCAGTCCAGGCGATCACACGATCAGATGAAGTTCCGAATTGAAGAAGAATCCACTGTCTTCAATTCCAGGCGATCTATCTCAGATCTCCCCCTCACTCGATCGCCGACTCTCTAAAGAAGATTTGATCGAATCTCAAACACCTCAAGATTCGAAATCCAAAATGATCCAAAGAAAAAGTCTCTATAAAAAATTACAACACGTCTATTTAAAGAATAAAAACTCCGATCGCGTCGAGCGCTGGTGGCGTCGTGAAGCGATCGATGAAGACGGCTGGTGGCGAACTCAAGTCCCGCTCAGAGTAAGTTGAATCAGTTAAACGCGCGCTGCTAGCGAGCTGCTAGCGGGAGAGTACGCGGCAGGTGCACGAACCTTTCTTTCAAAACACGAATTCCCTTATGCGCTGCCAGCGGGGTGGCAGCGGCGTGGTAGCAGTGTGGTGGCATCAACTTCTTCTTCTTTACTAAATTCACTGAATTTTCATTGTTTAATCTGCACATCTTGAAGCTTCATTAGAAGACATAATTTGTCAATCATTTGCCATAACAGGAGTGTGAGTTTTCACACTTACAATCTCCCCCTTGGCAAATGCCTGACAACAACCTTACACCAGTGTTTAATATCAACCTCAGTTAATGATGATTTCCATTTAAGAATTTTAAAACCACACTGTTAACGAGAGACACAATGATTTGGACGAATCCAGAATTTCATTCATTTACAAAAAGATATACAGATAACAGAATCATATACAATGTTCAAGAAAGAAAGACAGACATTTTCTCCCCCTTACTTATCACTCCCCTTATACACCCATATTCAGGAGAAAACACCCAGAACAGAACATAACAAAAAAAACATCATATCCACAGCAAAAAGAATAACAGGCAGCAGCAAACAGCAAGCATCAGGATCAACCCAGCCAAACCATCAACAGAAACAGAAACTCCAGTAGCATCATCCAAATTTCTCCCCCTTTCTAGAAGGTGGTTTGGGTTCCCAAGACCTTGAGTAGTGCTTGTATGCATCTTGGGATCTGGAGTGCAGCCAACTGAGCTTGTGATCCATCTCCAGCTGAGTCTTCCGAATGCATTCCAGAAAATGATCCGCTTCATTTTGCATACGTTGCTGAGCAGCAACGTCCCTTTGTACTTCTCCACATGTAAAATCGACATCCTTTATCAATTGCCCCAGCTTCTCTTGGGTCTCTGATTTGAACATGCTCATCATGAGCATGTGAGACCTAACCTCTGAATTGAAAGCCTCCTGAGAAGCTTGCATGGAATTCAGTTTCTCTATGATAGCCACAGCATCAGAGCTGGACAGAGAGGACTGAGAAGAGGAGGGATCAGAAGACACCACCCGAAACGAACTTGCTCGTTTACTTCGGGTCAGAGTGGAGGAAGCAATGGGAGGACGGGGATGAATGATCAATTCAGTCGGATCAGGGAGTAACCCCTGATGAACACACATGTAAGAGATGAATATTCCAAAAGGAAGAGCTGCAGTCTTGGATTTTAAATTCCGAGACTGAAGAATCTGATGGAAGATAATGGAAGGAATACAGATACTTTCTCTGTTCCAGATGGCATGAAGAAGTCTTGCCCGATGGTGAGAGATCTCTGAGTGATGATCAGAAGGAACAAGAGAAGCACATACAAACAGGTTCAAGATCCGGAGAAGATCTTGAAGAGAGCCATGAGGCAAATAGTTGGGCTTATTCTTAATAGAAGTGGGAGCACCCTGAACGATTAGAGAGGGAATGATGGACTCCATAGGAGGATCAGTGTGTGACTCAAGAAAGTTAAAAGAGGGAGAGTCAACAAGAGGCAGTTCAAGAAGAGAGGAAATAAGCTCTTTCGAGAAGTCGAAAGAAATTCCCCTGACATAGGCTTTTACAGAGCCTTGATTGGCAAGATGGAGATGATGAAGATTAGAGTAAAATTCACGGACCAGGTCCGGATAAGCAAAACCACCAAGTAAAGCAAATTTTTTCCAACCATTGTCCGAAAACAATGAGTAGAAAGGGGATTCAGAAAAAGACTCAAGCTTGATGGCCCTTTCCAGAAGAAGTGGCCTGTGCTTGAAGAATGCATTGAAATCAGATAAACCATTCCCCACAAACGGTTCAGAAGAATGAGAAGGGGAAGGAGGTCTCACTGGAGGAGAAGAAATAACAGGAGAAGACCTCACAGGAGGAGACTTCACAGGAGGAGACCTCACAGGAGGAGGCGATGTTGAAGGAGAATAAGTTCTCGACTTTCTCTTGAGAGGCATGGTAAAAAGAAATGGAAGAGAAAGAGAAAACAGACAGCACCAACCAACAAAACGAGAAAGCCCTAATGGCTGAAAAATCTACTAAACCCTAGCTTTGAATAATGAGAGAAAACTACAGAACTAGGAAGCAGAAAATGGAGAAGCAGGACGAAGATAGTAAAAAAAAATTTTTACCTGAACAGTAGGCAGGAAGGAAGAAGGTGACAGCGACAGCAACACCGGGACACGACGCGAGAGGCGAGGGAAAAACGAAGAGGGTGAAAAAGAACAGGGGTAAAAAAAATCGCACTTTCAGCTATATATAGGCAAACAAAGTACGCTGCCAGCGAGCAACTGGCGGCGTAGAAGGTGCACATGCACACACAAAGAAAAACACAGATTCAATGCAGAAATTTATAAAAGAGGTTTGAACAATTCTTCATGACATCCTCATACTTCCAAACACAAAGCTGAGATTTTAGCTGAACCAAAAATCATCCAGATAATCAACTTATTCAATCTAAGAAGTACTTATCACAAAACTGATCTTGAAGTACGTATCAAAGTTAATTCAGATGTGGTACATTTCATATCAAAGAGCAAAATTTCCTTTATGGTTTCTCATACTATAAATTTTCTTCAAGATATTAAGCACATATGCATACTAATGAGTCAATGCTTGTGAGAAATGAGCAACATTTTTGACTTTTACACTTCATACATATAGAAGGCTATTTCAGTGTAAACAATCTTGAAAAGTATAGACATATCCCAACTTCATTTTGGTGGCTTTCGCACATCAGAGATAGGTAGCCTTTTCTGATCTCTTTTTCTTTTTAAAGAAGGCATGGACCCTTAAAAAACCTGAGTTTACAGTTCATTCCAAGAATATACCTTCTTTATCTTTTTCTTTTTGAGATTTACAGTGGCTTTCACTCTAATCTCTATGGCAGCCATTTCCAAAACTTTTCTTTTCATAAAGGTGATAGCCTATAGATCCCAAGCTTTACCACACAATAAGCTTCAATACGTACAGGTGTTTCAGACAAAGTTGCTGGTTAGAAATAAGACATTTCTGTCAATATGCATACACTCAATCTTCCTGAAAACAGATCTTAGTAATAAGAACACACACAAATTCATTTTGATCAGATATGTGAGACATTTTACATCAAAATTAACTCAAAACAGAACCTGATTTTCAGTTTTGAGAGCATACTCCTAGGGATTTCCTAAGAGTTTCAAATCTGTTTTGATCTAAAGGTTTGGTAAAAATGTCAGCCAACTGTTTTTCAGTAGATATATATTCAATCATAACAGTTTTGTCTTCAATCAACTCTCTTATAAAGTGATGCCTGATATCTATATGTTTGGTCCTTGAGTGTTGAACAGGATTTTTAGAGATATTTATGGCACTTTGATTATCACAGAAGAGAATCATTTCATCTTGATCTAACCCATAATCAGATAACATTTGTTTCATCCATATAAGTTGAGTATAGCTGCTTCTTGCAGCAATATACTCAGCTTCAGCAGTACTTAGAGAAACACAGTTTTGTTTCTTGCTTAACCAGGCAATGAGATTATTCCCCATGTAAAAGCAACCACCAGAGGTGCTTTTTCTGTCATCCATACACCCAGCCCAATCAGCATCAGTGTATCCAGTAATATGTGGGTTTGTCTCTTTGGAAAACCAGATTCCCAGATCAATAGTCCCATTAACATATTTTAAAATCCTTTTTACAGCATTCAGATGGGATTCTTTAGGATTAGCCTGATATCTAGCACAAACTCCAACACTAAAGCTTATATCAGGTCTACTTGCTGTTAAGTACAGTAGACTCCCAATCATTCCTCTGTACAGGGTAGGGTCTACAACCTTTCCAGATTCATCTTTTCCAAGTTTTAAACTAGTACTCATAGGAGTCCTAGCATGTTTAGCATGAGTTAAGCTGAATCTCTTAACAAGATTTCTTGAATATTTTGCTTGAGAGAAAAAAATTCCTTGTTGAGATTGATAAATCTGAAGACCTAAGAAAAAGTTCAGTTCACCCATCATACTCATTTCAAATTCACTTTTCATTAAATCAACAAAGGAGTGAGCATGATTTTCAGAAGTGGACCCAAACACTATGTCATCAACATAGATTTGAGCAATCAAAATATGTTTGGACTCTCTTTGAATAAAGAGAGTTTTATCTACATTTCCTCTCATAAAACCAGATTCAAGTAAAAAGAAGGTAAGTCTCTCATACCAAGCTCTAGGAGCTTGTTTGAGACCATACAAGGCTTTGTTCAGTTTATAGACATATTTAGGATGATTTGTGTCCTCAAATCCTTTAGGTTGCTCTACATAGACCTCTTCATTCAGATATCCATTCAAGAATGCACTCTTAACATCCATTTGAAACAGTTTAAACTTCAAGTAACATGCAATAGACAACAGTAATCTGATTGATTCTAACCTAGCTACAGGAGCAAAGGTTTCATCAAAATCTATTCCTTCTACTTGAGTATACCCCTGAGCAACAAGCCTAGCCTTATTTCTGGTTACTATCCCATTCTCATCAGATTTGTTCTTAAAAATCCACTTGGTTCCTATCACATTCAGATCAGAGGGTCTTTCAACCAATTCCCAAACATTATTTCTAGTAAATTGATTCAGTTCTTCATGCATAGCATTCAACCAAGAATCATCTAACAATGCATCTTTATAAGATTTTGGCTCAAATTGAGAAAGATAAGAAGAAAATCTTACCTCATTATGTACCTGATGTCTTGTTCTGACACCATCTGAAATATTTCCAACAATTTGCTCAGTTGGGTGGTCTTTGAGAGTTCTAGTCAGAGGAACCACTTCAATACTTGAGGAAGCATCTCTGATTTCATCCTCTTCATCTACATCCTGCAAAAATTCACTGTCAATACCTTCATCATCAATTAGCACATTTATAGATTCCATTACAACAGATTTTTGCAAATTAAAAACTCTGTATGCTCTACTAGAAGAAGGATATCCTAGAAAAATTCCTTCATCACTTCTAGAATCAAATTTTCCTAGATTTTCTCTGTCCCTTAAGATATAACATTTACTTCCAAATACTCTGAAATATTTCAAGTTTGGTTGTTTTCCTTTCCAAAGTTCATAGGGAGTTTGTTTCCACCCAGATCTGATATAAACTCTGTTACTAATGTAACAGGCAGTGTTTATAGCTTCAGCCCAGAATTTTGTTGAAATTTTCTTGGCTATCATCATGGTTCTAGCCATTTCTTGTAAAACTCTGTTCTTCCTTTCCACAACTCCATTTTGTTGTGGAGTCTTAGGAGCAGAAAATTCATGTTTGATTCCTTGTTCTTCACAGAAATTGGAAAACATTTGATTCTCAAATTCTGTCCCATGGTCAGATCTGATTCTAACAATCTTTCCTATTTGCAAGTTCTTTTCAACTTGAATTTGACAGCACAGATGTTTAAAACAGTTGAAACATTCAGATTTTTCTCTTAGAAAGTCTACCCAAGTATATCTGCTGTAATCATCTACAGCAACAAATATATATTTCTTTCCTCCCAGACTCTCAGTCTTTGTAGGTCCCATTAAATCCATATGAATCAATTCTAATGGTCTTGATGTTCCTACAATGTTGGTTTTCTTGTGTGTGGCTTTGATTTGCTTTCCTTGGTTGCAAGGACCACACATTCCTTTCTTTTTATTTTTCCCAAACTTGGGAATTCCTCTAACCAGCTCAGACTTAGAGATTTTTGACAAATCTCTATAGTTAATGTGGCCAAGTCTTCTATGCCACAAATCAATTTCATTGCCTATGGAGGATTTTAAAGAGCACTCATTGTTTCCAATAATCCCATAGCAATTATCACTTGTTCTTTCCCCTACAAGAACAGTTCTACCAGATTTATCCAATATTTTGCATTCTTTTCTGGTAAAATTAACAAATAATCTGGAATCACATAATTGGCTAATACTGATAAGATTTGCCTTCAAACCAGATACAAATAGAACATTCTTTAAGCAAACTCCATTTGGACCTGTAACAGTTCCTTTACCTTTAACTTGGGAAGTGCTTCCATCACCAAATGTAACACTTCCACCAAAATATTCTTCAAAGGTACTGAACATATCCTTATGACCGCACATGTGTCTTGAACAACCACTATCCAAGTACCACATGTTGACATCATGAGCTTTTAAAGCTACATGAACCACATTAGCAACTAATGAATCTTTTCTTACCCAAATCTGTTTTTCAGGAGTCTTCTGAAAATTACTTTCATCAACTACTTGAGTTTTTGAGGAAAGCCTTTTTGACAGATTTGAGACTTCCTGATTTAATGTTTCAGTCATTTTTAACAGGGAGTCAAATCTGTTGTATAAGTCCAGGGACTAACTTTGGTTTACCTTTCTCTTATTATCAAAATATCCATCAGGGAAACCATACAGTGCATAACACTTTGGTCTTATATGACCCTTTTTATTGCAGTGATGGCATACAGGTATGAACCTATGTTCACACAAATCAGCATTTCTAGACTTGCCGGTTTTTCAACTGAACAGATTTAGATTTCTCAGAAGTTGAAGATTTACCTGTTGGTCTTACTTCTCCAGCAGAAATTTTCTGTGAAGATTCCATGTTTTGATTACTTACACTCATTCTCTTTTCAGCAGAATTTGAGCTTTCAGAAACTTCCTTTGAAATTGATTCCTCATTTATTTGAGGATTTCCTGCAGAAACATTTGAAACATCAGATTTACTTAAATTTGAAACTTTCTCAAGTTCACTCACTTTACCTTGAAGTACAGAGATCTGAGCTTCCTTTTCTTTTAGTTTTTTAGTTTTTCAGTTAAAGAAGTTACCAGAAAATCTTCTTTGGCATGTCTTTCAAGTAACTTCTGGTTTATTGAATCTATTTCTGCAAGAGCTTTATTTTTCTCTGTTTCTGATTCCTTCAATTTTTTACTCAGTTTCTTGACTTTCTTCTGAGCTCTATTGAATTCCTTATAGAGCTGATTGTAGGCTTCTTGTAGTTCTTCTTCATCATCTGATAAAGTCTCTTTATTATCTCCTGCAATTCCAGAGATTGAACTACCAGAAGAGGATGAGTAAAATGAATTGAAAGCAGTAAAATTAGCAGAGATATCCTCATCAGATTGTGAAGAATTATCAGTATTACTGTCATCCCAAGTAACCTGATAATTAGTCTTTTTCTTTTTATCCTTTGAGGGACAATCAGATGCAACATGTCCAAATCCTCTACATTTGTAACATTGAACTTCATCATTCTGGGAAAATTTCTTCTCCTTTCTTGGATCAGACATTTTCTTATCAGATCTCCTATTTGATCTGTCCATGGATGATGAAGAATTGGATTGTCTCTTTTTAAACATTTTCTTAAACTTTTTGGCTAAGAGAACAAGTTCATCCATATCAACATCAGAATTATCTGATTCTTCAGTATTTACAGATTTTAGAGCTATTCCTTTATTTCTTTTTGGAATATTCAGATCTAGCTCATAAGTCTGTAAAGATCCTACCAGATCTTCAATTCTCATGTTATCTACATCTTTTGCCTCTTGTATAGTAGTTACTTTAGGTCTGAATCTTTCAGGCAAAGATCTTAATATTTTTCTAATAACCTTTGATGTAGAGATTTTTTCTCCAAGATTAAAACTAGAATTAACAATATCTGAGAGTTTAGCATAAAACTCATCAAAAGACTCATCATCTTTCATATATAAAGTTTCGAAAGATGTAGTAAGTCTCTGAAGTCTGGAAAGCTTGACAGCTGAGGTTCCTTCATGAGTGACCTCAAGAATGTCCCAAGCTTCCTTAGCAACTTCACATGAGGAAATTCTCCTGAATTCCTCAACACTAACAGCACAAAATAAGGCATTCATTGCCTTGTTATTCCATCCACATTGATCAGATTCAGTTTTAGTCCACTGATCATGAGGTTTAGGGATCACAACACCTACTTCTGTTGTGATCACAGGTGGATGATAACCATTACAAACCGAGAGCCAGACACGCTCATCGATTGATTTCAGGTAAGCTCTCATTCTTGCTTTCCAGTAAGAATAATTGTTACCTTCAAATAAAGGAGGTCTAGAGGCAGATCCTCCTTCTTTTCCAAAATCCATGCTATAGATCTAGATCACACTATGTATATCAATTCAAAGTGAATAGGCTCCGATACCACTTGAAAGAGTAGAGGACTACTCTTAAGGTCCACGATCTATAACAATTCAGAATTGAACAATGCGGAAACAGTACACAAAGAATTATACGAGGAAACCTGGATCCAGATCCAGGAAAAACCTCGAGTCTATATGAGGCGACTAACCCTTCAAAATCCACTATTGAATGAGAAGACAATTACAAAGGAGTACATACTTAACCTTTACAATTTGACTCACTCAACAGCAATCCACAGTTCGAATCCACGAATTGCTACACAGCTTGAATCCCCAAGCTGCAGAACACGATCAGTCCAGATCGCAAACAATCACTCACCAGTGATCCACAGTTCGAATCCACGAACTGCAACACAGCTTGAATCCACAAGCTGCAGGACACGATCAATCCAGATCGCAACAATCCTCTCAGAATCCACTGAGACGATCCAATGCAGTAGGAATCCACCTACGCATCAAACAAGGCCGATCACCAGTCCAGGCGATCACACGATCAGATGAAGTTCCGAATTGAAGAAGAATCCACTGTCTTCAATTCCAGGCGATCTATCTCAGATCTCCCCCTCACTCGATCGCCGACTCTCTAAAGAAGATTTGATCGAATCTCAAACACCTCAAGATTCGAAATCCAAAATGATCCAAAGAAAAAGTCTCTATAAAAAATTACAACACGTCTATTTAAAGAATAAAAACTCCGATCGCGTCAAGCGCTGGTGGCGTCGTGAAGCGATCGATGAAGACGGCTGGTGGCGAACTCAAGTCCCGCTCAGAGTAAGTTGAATCAGTTAAACGCGCGCTGCTAGCGAGCTGCTAGCAGGAGAGTACGCGGCAGCGGCGTGGTAGCAGTGTGGTGGCATCAACTTCTTCTTCTTTACTAAATTCACTGAATTTTCATTGTTTAATCTGCACATCTTGAAGCTTCATTAGAAGACATAATTTGTCAATCATTTGCCATAACAGGAGTGTGAGTTTTCACACTTACATACCATCAAGCCACCACCACCACCATTGAAGCATAAATCGATCGGATCACCCGATCCGGTCGATACATAAACACCCACCCCCCACCCGCACTAGAGGAGGGAGCAGAAGCAGAAGCAAAAAGGAAAGAAAAAGGGAAGGACGTGGTCACAGAATTGCCACCGACCCTCAAAAGAAAGGGAAGGGCCACAGAAGAGGAAGTCACAGACTTGCACCACAGCATCTACACTCCTGAATATGATCTCCTCCAGCAATTGAACAAGGTCCCCACCCAGATTTCCATAATGAGGCTCTTGATTGATTCGGAGAAGTACCGGGCAGTGCTGATGAAGGTCCTGGGTGATGCACACGTACCAGCAGATATTGACCCCGAGCAATTAGGAGCAGTGGTGTCAGTAATCATGGCACCACAGGCTATCTCCTTTTCTACAGCAGACCTGCCACCTGAGGGTTGCGACCATACTGAGCCACTTTACTTCACAGTGAAGTGTGTAGATCTCATTGTGAAACGTGCCATGATTGACAATGGGTCGGCACTGAATATATGTCCAATGAGGACGTTCCATAGCCTGCAACTAAGTCCTTCAATGATCAAGCCAAGCGCTCATAACGTTAGAGGCTTCGACAATGCCAGAAGAGACTCACTGGGAGAGGTCACTCTGGTGATTGTAATTGCAGATAGGCCCTTTACCATGGAGTTTGAACTCATGGATATCAATGCCTCGTTTAACTTGCTGATTGGGAGGCCTTGGCTGCATCAGGCAGGAGCAGTGTCTTCCACACTACACAGGATGGTCCGGTTCGTATCAGGCAACGAACTTATAACAGTACATGCCGAGAATCACCGAGAGTTCGAAAGGGTCGGAGTACCCTATGTGGATTATGAGTTGCCCACCACACTCAATTTCCAAGCTGTGAAGATGGTGCAGGTGAATCATATCCCCGAGGCTGAAAGGGGGCGACAACTCTCGAAGAGGCAAAGAAAGAACATGTTTAGTGCTGCTGACTGTGCAGACTGGGGTCTCAAGGCCGGTGACGGACTGGGCAAGTATAAGCAAGGAATCAAGGCAGCCATCCAACCTTATGAGCAGACCGCTGGGTTTGGGCTGGGGTTCAGACCACAGCCAGAAGACTACTCCCGACTCCTTGGGAACCGTGCCAAAAGAAAAAGGGCAAGAACTGAAGGAAGAGAGCCCCATTGGCCTATATGCGTGCACGGGAACTTATATCACCGCTTCGCTAACATGGAGCGTGAGGCGGCCCAAGCCATTGAGAATATAGTCCCCCAAGGATGGGGAGATGAGTTTCTGGACACCCCTGTCGCAGAAGAAGACTACCTACAAGGCCTAGCCCAAATGCTCTGGGAGGAGCCATCATCCATGGACATGATTGGAGACATAGTGGAAGTAGACCCATTGGCTCCTGGGGGGTCGTCGGATGGCCTACCAGCACTGGTCGCCCTGGACTCAGTCGACGAAGTCACTATGGCCTTCGCCCCACCAGATGAGCAATTCATCCCTGATGGGATCCCGATCAACTCTGCAATTGTGATGGAAGTGCCGCCACCTGCTCCCATTGAGGAATCCAAAGAAGAAGGTCTGGTCATGTATGTCTGCATGATGGAAGGGCGAGACAGCTCAGGAGCGCCAACCCGCAGGCCAAGGTCCCCTCCTCCACGCCCCTGTATCCCGCACCCTGGAACTCGCGATGGTTTGAACCGCATGTTCCGTAGCATGCCCCAAGTGCTAGGGCCAGTACCGGAAGAGGTGTACCATGCAGCTTACGGCAAATGGGCACCACCAGCTTACTCTTCTACGGTGCCTGGGATACCAACTGGAATACCCATAATGTTTGCACCCCCCAGAGTTGACCCAGCCAACGAAGTCACCATTGCATATGCGCCACCCGAGGATGAGATACCAATGGCAATCGCCCTCAGTGGATCATGGGTAAGGGTATCGTCAGAGTCTGGCCCCCGATCAGAGAGAAGCCAGAACAAGCCGGTAGGAGGCGCAGCACAGGATCCTATCTACATTTCTTCTGACGAGAGCGCCAACATGGTGGTGGTATGAGAGCCAGAGAAGACGATCGCTATCAACAAGGAAGCCAAGGCATCACTGAAGAACTGGAACGCCACGCCTTTTGCAATCAGCAAAGCTGCTATCCCAAAGGGGGTTTCTGTCACCTCTGAGATTTCTGTTGTAGCTACTGCTGAAGTTTTTAATGAATATCTCAATGCTTCCTACTACTTGCATCTGTTTGAAAAAGAAAATAACAAAAATAAGCAACTTGAGCATCGCAATCTTAGTGTCAATCCCGACGCACACCTGGAAGATCTGGGGCACGGGATTGGTAATAAGATTGCCATAATTGAACAAAAAGAACAAAAGAAAATGGAAAAGCCAGTGCAGATGGCAATAATAAATGAAATGCATGAGCCAATGCCCAATCCTGAAAACGAGCAAGAACTCGACAAGCCAGATTGCGGCACTCGCCCATCGCAGCAAGAAGATTCAAACATCGCCCCCTGTAAGCCTTTCGAGCATGAGGACGACGATGAATCATGGGAAACCCCGCTTGAAATCCAACTTGCTTTGGAAAGGCACGAAAAGGGTCTCCAGGCTAATATTGAGGAAACAGAGTCAATTGACATAGGTGAAGTAGGACAACCAAGGATCCTCCAAATTGGTAAAAAGCTGTCATCATTATTGAGAAAACAGATGTTTGATTTTCTTAAATCTTATTCTGACGTGTTTGCATGGTCATACGAGGATATGCCCGGGTTAGACATGGACTTGGTTGTGCATCGGTTACCAACAAAGTCTGAGGCCGTACCTGTGAAACAGAAGCTCAGGCGCACGAAACCGGAATGGGCCCTGAAGATCAAGGAAGAGGTCACCAAGCAGTTGGATGCCGGATTCCTGCAAGTAACTCACTATCTGGAGTGGTTAGCCAACATTGTTCCAGTTCCCAAGAAAGATGGGAAAGTCAGGATGTGTGTCGACTATAGAGATCTGAATAAAGCGAGTCCAAAGGACGACTTCCCATTGCCGCACATTGATGTACTGGTGGACAATACAGCAACGCATTCGATGTTCTCTTTCATGGACGGTTTCTCTGGTTACAACCAGATAAGGATGGCACCTGAAGATATGGAGAAAACATCCTTCATCACGCACTGGGGCACTTACTGCTACCGCGTGATGCCATTTGGACTGAAGAATGCGGGTGCTACATATCAGCGTGCGATGACTCTGTTGTTCCACGACATGATACACAGGGAGATGGAAGTATATGTGGATGACATGATAGCAAAATCCAAGGAAGAAGAAGACCACTTGGTGAACCTTGGAAAAATGTTTGACAGGCTCAGAGAGCACAAGCTCCGACTAAACCCAAACAAGTGCGTATTTGGAGTTACTTCAGGAAAGTTGCTCGGCTTCATAGTGGGCAAGCGAGGCATCGAGGTTGATCCTGTCAAAGCAAAGGCAATTCTAGAGATGCCTCCTCCGTCGACAGAAAAGGAAGTGAGAGGATTCCTGGGCAGATTGCAGTATATCAGTAGGTTCATTGCACAGATGACTCCTGTGTGTGAGCCTATATTCAAGCTGCTAAAGAAAGACAACCCTGTGGTTTGGAATGACGAGTGTCAAGTAGCGTTTGATAAGATCAAGGCCTATTTGATGAGTCCACCGACGTTGGTCCTGCCTGTCCCGGGACGACCCTTGATTATGTACCTGACAGTCTCCGAGACGGCTATAGGATGTGTGTTAGGACAACACGATGAGAAAGGGCGGAAAGAACAAGCAATCTACTACCTAAGCAAGAAGTTCACCAACATCGAAGTCAGATACACAATGCTTGAAAAGACGTGTTGTGCCCTAGTCTGGGCAGCTCAGAAGCTCCGACACTATTTGCTTAGTCACACAGTCTTACTAATCTCCAATCTGGATCCATTGAAGTACATCTTTGAGAAGCCGATCTCCACTGGTAGGGTTGCTAGGTGGCAAGTCCTTTTATCTGAGTATGACATTGTCTACACAACTAGGAAGGCAATAAAAGGGCAAGCTGTGGCGGATCACTTGGCAGAACATCCACTACCTGACTACCAACCGCTTCTGACTCACTTCCCGGACGAAGATGTGATTTGTACAGAGTCTGCAGATGATACAGAAGAAACCAAGTGGCAAATGTTCTTTGACGGGGCAGTGAATGTAAATGGAAAAGGGATTGGAGCAGTGCTAATCTCCCCAGACGATGTCCATCACCCGATAGCAGCAAAACTTCTGTTTGATTGCACTAGCAACATGGCCGAATATGAAGCATGTGTGTTAGGCTTGCGAGCGGCAATCAAGATGCATATACAAGAGCTAAAAGTATTTGGTGATTCAAGTCTTATCATCTATCAAGTGATGGGAGACTGGAAGACCAGAGATGTGAAATTAGTGCCATACCAAGAGCTGGTCAAGGAATTAGAAGAGGAATTTGAGAGCGTGACATTTGACTACATGCCACGAGACGGGAACCGATTTGCAGATGCACTAGCTACACTGGCATCAATGGCCACCATCACGAATGATGCTTGGGTGCAACCACTGGACATAGAAATTCGGCGTTACCCTGTTTACTGCTTCAGTGTCGAGAAAAGCACACCCGAAGAGGAGCCTTGGTACACAGATATAGAGAGGTATATAAGAGACAAAATTCTGCCAGAGGGTGCCTCAGCTGCAGAGAAGCGAACTATACAGAGGTTGGCAGGGCAGTACTTCTACAGTGGGGGCAGACTGTACAAGAAGTCATACAACGATTCCCTACTGCTATGTGTCAGAGAAGCTGAGGCGCAGAAGTTGATCGAGGAGGTCCATGGAGGGTTGTGCGGCGCACACATGAATGGGCATATGCTAGCAAGGAAGATCCTAAGGATGGGCTATTACTGGATGACCGTGGAGGCCGACTGCTACGCTCATGTTAGAAAATGCCAGTTATGCCAGATTTATGTCGACAATATCCATGCACCGCCGAATACGTTGTACTCCATGACATCACCTTGGCCGTTCGCTATTTGGGGAATCGACATGATAGGCCAGGTTCATCCAATGGCTTCAAACGGGCATCGGTTCATCTTGGTGGCAATTAACTACTTTACCAAGTGGGTAGAGGCCATGTCCTTCGTGGATGTAAAGAAATCTCATGTGCTCAAGTTTATCAGAAACAATATAGTCTGTCGCTACGGAGTTCCAGAAGCGATCATCACTGATAATGCAAAGAATCTGAATAATAAGGACATGGAAAAGATGTGTGAAGATCTGAAGATCAGACATCTAAACTCCACGGCATACCGGCCCAAGATGAATGGAGCAGTAGAGGCCGCCAACAAGAATCTGAAGAAGATACTCGAGAAAATGGTGGTCACCTACAGAGACTGGCATGAGAAGCTGCCGTATGCACTGCACGCCTATCGGACATCGATCAGAACATCGACCGGGGCAACCCCGTTCTCCCTGGTATATGGAATGGAAGCAGTCCTCCCAGTGGAAGCACAGATTCCGTCACTCAGAATCCTAAAGGAAGCAGAGATCAGCGACGTCGAATGGGAAGAATCCAGATTTGACCAGTTGCAATTATTAGATGAAAAGAGGATCAAGGCTTTGTGCCATGACCAACTCTATCAACAGAGAGTGGCGCGAGCCTACAACAAGAAAGTGAAGCCACGACAGTTCAAAGTGGGAGACCTAGTACTGAAGAGAATCTTTCCCCATCAAGAGGACAACCGTGGGAAATTCAAGCCAAACTACGAAGGGCCATTCGTAGTCCACAAGGTCCTGTCCCGAGGAGCACTTATCCTGCAAGAGATGGACGGGGCAATTTTTCCTGAGCCGATAAATGCGGACGCCGTCAAATTGTACTATGCCTAAGATCATTCTGATTGGGAAATGAAGAGAGGCCATTCTTGACTCTCCTTTAGACTGTAAATCCTTCCAAATACCTTAAAATTCTCCCCTAGTTAAACAATTTTGAGCCTTAAAATTCTTTCAACCCATTGCAAGTGTTCTACACATCAAATGGGGCATTCCTGACAAAGCAAAAAGAAACAGGGCAGTCTTGCCCAGAAAAAAAAACTCAAAAAGAAGAGAAAATGCAATGGAAAAAGAAAGAAAAAAGAAAGAAACACAGAAAATGGGGAAATGTTTGCCCCGCCTAGAAATACAGAGATGAAAATAAGCCCGGATCTAAGTCCCACCAATAATAAAAATAGCACACTTTGCAAACCCAAATAAATAAGCTTTCTTGAGCCGCTTATCCTTTCTTTCATAACCAAGACCGAGCCTACATTTCGTCCTATCTCTAAGACCTCTCGGATCCTGAAAGGAGTGATCAGGGCAAACAGTTAAGTCAGCATTCGTCAACAATGATGGAATTCAGAGCTTCCGAGAAAGGCTGGACACGGCGAAAACCCGAAAAAAGGGCGTTGTGTGGTTAGTCCAAAAAAAAAAGGGGAGAGAGAGAGAGAGAGAAAACTGGTCACATCTGGATGGAGCAGAGCGAGATACAGAGGAGAGCAGTGACAGTGGCAGATAGCAAACTGAGAAAATTGCACAGATCTGAGAGGTTCAGACTGGCAGGTTGTGCCTGAGTTAAAGACTTCACAGTGGCCTGTGATGACAATGCTTCTAAAAATACCAAGCACTCCAAGTCCCGTCTGACCTTGGGAAATTTCTTTGATATTGCAAACACAGGCACACACTGACACACCTGTTTTCTCTATAATTGTTCTGCTTAACTGTTTTGAGCTCCAAATTGGGTTACTAACCTGAGTTGATAATTTCTTAACCTTGGCAAAGACCGCTTCTGGCTGCGATGGGCAAAAGGCTCAAAGCAAGAAGAGAATAAAAGAAGTGTCTTGCATTCCCCGGCTATTCCACGGCTAACATGTTGTCTTTTCCCGCCTTCACAGGTACGCCAAAAGTGAGATGACGAACGTCTTCTCCAAAATCCCCAGTGGAGTTCCCTCAGTAAACGGAGAATAACAACCTCCAAAAATCCCCAGTAGAAGGCCTTCAGCAAACAAGGGACGACACCCTTACATCCCAGTAGAGTCCTCTCAAGCCAAAAGAGAATGATACCGGATGACGTAGACTTCTCAAGCCTCGCCCAGTCTGAAGAGACCGGCTTTGCGAAGAAGAGTGGAAAGAAGACAAGCAAGCTCGCATCAATCCCTAGTGGAGCCTCTCGCACTCAACAAGAGCTTGAACGAACATGAAGAATTTGCACCCAAACAGAGGGAGAAGGCCTTATGAAGGAAAATGACAGCGTAAGGAATCCCCACTTATCCCCAGCGGAGCATCCTTCCCCAGGGAACTCCCACGCTTGTCACTAACAAGGCTCGACCCGAAAGAAGAGGCAATAAGAAAAAAAGATTCCTGCCCAATCCCCAACAACAGTCACACCAAGATAGGGAGCCTCTCCAAGAGAACAAGCCAGCCAGAGAGCACTACCAAAGAAGGAATAAGAAGACATGAAGAACAATGAGCATAAATGAAGATATCATTGGGCAAGATGGCCCTTTTGTAATTTTTGATTTCACACTTATGTAAATAGAGTAGAGCAGGTGTGTGAGCTCCCTTGAGGCACTGGACAGCGCTGGAAGCACCTCCTCACCAACAGCAGCTCCTCCTCCACTCTTCCTTCCTCTTTTCTCCATTCGGTCCACGTCCTAACCCAACCCTTGGCCATCACATTCCTTAGAAAAAAAAAGAGAAAAAAAAACAACAAGTAAGCTTCAAATAAAAGACACAAAATGGATCAAAAGTCGAAAATCACCTAAAAGCTTTAATGGAACAAACAAGAAGGAAAGAATATTGTCAAGTGTCTGGCATTAGTGCCGAAACAGGTTGGCGAGCTCAAGTCCAATCTCATCTCTTTCAAACTTAAATTAAATGCTGAAGAGTTGCCCTACAAAAACCCGAAAAGCCAAGGGTGAGGAAACTCTGAAGCTAGGAAGTGACGCCACATCATTGGCCGCTTCCCTCTCAAAATGAAAACTTCCAAGGACTAAAGCTCGTCGACCATGTCGACAGAAGTGCCAGCCGCAAAAATCAGATTCTTTTTCTCTTTGTCGTTCATCCGCAAGGTAACTCCGGCAAAGAGGGGCAGCTGTAAGCACCTCATTTTTGCGCCCCCGAAAGAGCCGGAAATGCAGACCCTGGTCAAAAAGTCAAAACTTGATGGGTCAAAATTTGACCTTTTGAT
This sequence comes from Buxus sempervirens, assembly GCA_947561395.2. Taxonomy (NCBI): domain Eukaryota; kingdom Viridiplantae; phylum Streptophyta; class Magnoliopsida; order Buxales; family Buxaceae; genus Buxus; species Buxus sempervirens. The sequence continues at coordinate 33,096,007 of OX387193.1, forward strand.
CAGGTAATAATCTGCCACCTTGCTTCATCTCAATGGATAGAGAATCTCGACACGGTTCCAACGCAACTGAGTTTGCTGGAATCGGAGTCCGGATGAGGGTTCTGCGGGCGGTCAAACTCAAGGATGAGCTGAAAGTTGACTTTTCCTCGATTTCCGTGCCAAGTACCTTGCCCTATACCATTGGATAGAGAATCTTGACACGGTTCCAATGCAACTGGGTTTGCTGGAATCGGAGTCCGGATGAGGGTTCTGCGGGCGGTCAAACTTGAGGATGAGCCGAAAGTTGACTTTTCCTCGAACCCCGTGCCAAGTACTTAACCCTATGTCATTGAATAGAGGGCTCCGATACGAGTTCAACGCAATTGAGTTTGCTCAAATCGGAGTTCAGATGAAGGAGATATGAGCTGTCGAAGTTTCCGGGCAGCAAAAGCCGAAAACTGCACACGTGGCGCAGGAACTGCACACGTGGAAGCCAACGCAGCAAAATATCTCGGGGGCTAAATCTTAAATATCCAAAAATCTCAAGGACTAAACAAAAATTCGTACGGGGCAATCCGTAGATATCCAAAAGTGTCAAATCGGTCAAGTCGAAGGGCAAATCCGTAATTTTTCGATTTGTATCCGGTCAAATATACCGGATACATATACCCTTGTGTATATCCGGACTCCAAGGCCGGATACGAAGATTTGCTCGGCAAGATTCGCGTCGATTCTCCGACAAATTCGCGGCGGAATTAAATTTTGGCAATTATTATGTTTTGTATCCGGCCTTCAAGACCGGATACACATGAGGCTTAGTGTATCCAGGCTTGGAGGCCGGATACACAGGGTATATAGTGTATCCGGACTCCAAGTCCGGATACATTAAGTTTTGTTATAAAAGGGGGCAGCAGCCCCCTTTCCAATGTTTGGCTCATTCCATTGTTCTTAGACCTCCTTGCCCGACTTCTGCCCATCTGAACCTTCCCTCTCCAACACCCATTGGCCTCCACCACCTTCCTACCCCCATCCCAAGGCACCTCCACCCATTCTCCTCCTTCTTCCTCTTCAAGGTCACCCCAAGAAGAGGAGGCCTTTTGCTGTAGTTGCTGGAGAGGAAGTCTCCAGCCCTTGTTCCACCTCCAAGAGGTGCTTCTAGCTTGCTCAAGGATTGGAGAGCCACCAGCTTCTCCTACCTCCATCCAACCCCACCCCCACCTCAAGAGCATAAAAAACCTCTTGCATTCTCCTTCTTCTCCATCTTTCCATCAAAGGCCAAGGTGACCAAGTGCTGTTGGTGCTGCAAAAGGAGTGTTCCAGCTCCATCCTAGCCCAAGGGAGGCTCAACACATCTCCAAAAATCACTTGTAAGCACAAGGTGAGTTTCCTAATGGTGTCATCTTTAATATATATAAATATTAGTTTGATTGAAGCATGCAAGTTTTGCCATTGCTATGGTGTTATACTATGCACAAACCATGTTTTTTTCTCTTGTTCCTTGTCTCTCCATGCATTCTATGGGTGGTGGTCTTCCCAAAGCATTGACGGTAAGCTCCAAGTGTGGTTGGGTGTAGAAATAAAAGGGGTTTCTAGTCAATAACAGTGGGTCAAAATGCCATGTAAGGTTGCTGGATCTTGGCTTACAGCAGTGTTTTCTTTGCATGGAAAGAAGGAGTATGTCCCTTCTTAGTCCTTCTCTAATGTACCCCCTAATAACCCCCAGATTCCCTTCTTGATTGTCCTTCTTCTCTCACTTTCCCTTATATTTTTCTGATGGTGTTTTCCTTTTGCTGTTGCTGGTCATGCCTTTACGATACTTGTTGTCCTTGGATTGTGGTTACAACCTGTTTATAGTCTCTTTGTTAGTGTCCTTTCCCCTTTGACCTGCTGTCCTTGCACATACCACCATGCTCCACCCCTCCCCAAAAGCATGATCCCTCACCTCTTTATCTGCTGTCCCTACACTTGTAGGCGTGCTCTTTGGTTTGTCTTCTAAACTTATTATTTCTTTTGATTGGCGATACCATGTTCTTTTTACTGCTGTCCCCCTATCTACAACATGTTTGTTTGCATTGATCTCTTGCTTGTATGCCATGTTCCTTGTTTGGTTGTAGTTTAGTGCCTATACATGCACATATGAGCCATTCGCATGTTCCCTTCAACCCCACCACCCTTTCCCAATAAGGCGTGTAGGCTGCTGCTGGGAACAGCAGCAAAACTCCACTGTTTGCTGTTGCCCCAGCAGGCATGGAGCCCAAGACCAGAGCCAGCCCTTCAACCCTTGCATGCACGTTGTCCTATCTCCCAATATCCATGTGCTGTTCACCCCTCTTTGCATGCCCAAGGCCCATCCGAAATTCCATTGTCGGCTGCTATTTTCTCTGTCTACAGCCGGTTAGTTGGCTTGGGTGTGTTTAGCTTGAAATGTAGGATCCTTTTGCTTTAAATTGTTTGTTGATTGATGATAGCAAATCATGGAAATTGGGGTACTTAGACCCCCACCTTGTCGCTGTAATTGTAAGAAAGGAAGTAAGAAGGGCAGCAAGCCCCATGCCCTCCAATGCCCCATGTCTTGATGAGAAACAAAAAAGAAAAGCTAAATGAGGCTTCTCCCTCAAACCTGAACAAGTGTGGGCCCACCATACCTTAGAAAGCCTTCTAGGTACCCATGGAAGTCACCCCCAGGGGCCCACCAGACCTTAGAAAGCCTTCTAGGTACCCATGGAAGTCACCTCAATGGCCAAATCCCGAAAAAAAAGGCCATTTTAAGGTGATCCGGCAACTCAGGCCGGATCACCTATGGCCTGTGTGTATCCGGCAACTAAGGCCGGATACACACAGAAATGTCTTTTTTTGTACTTTCTTGATCCTTGCCGAATTTTCATACTATTTTCAACCAAACTAGATGAACCAACAGGGTTTCCGGGTCACCCGGAAACCCAACTTGGGACATGGACCGCCGGTCCAACTCGGAATACCCGTGGGCCTTCCAATGGGGCCCACCAAGCCCAATGAGTCCAAAAGCATGCAAATAAGTAAGTTAAGTAAACTAATTGAACCGGGTGGGCCAAACCCAATGCGGCCAACCCGAACCTTGATGTGCGGAATGTTGTGGATTGCATGGTTTGGCCGAGACCTAGGGCTAGGGCCTATCGGGCCCGCCAAAGCCCATTAACCTAACCAAGGAAGGGTGCAAACCCTAAGCCTCAAGGAACTGGGCTTTTTAAGCCCAAATTCGGACTACGGGCCCCAAGCCCAACATCCAGCCCACCTGGGTGAATTTAAATAAGATAAATTAAAGACATTTTGGCAACCAACATGGGGGCCCACCCAGGGGCCCGCAAATCAATGCCGGCCCGCTTCTTGCATGGAAATCACTTAAGTATCCAACTTGAACAAACTAAATAAAACCAACACACTTAACCAAAGCCCACAGGGCCTCCTAGACTTAGACAGAGGCCCACATGGGCACATGGGCTTACCCAAGCCCGCCAAGGACACCGTGGGCCTTCCAACAGGGCCCACCCAATTCGACTCAGATCGCCTAAATTAAAGCAAGATAAAATCAAGTAAAGGGACCCACACCACTCAGGTGGTCCCGACAAGATTTAACCTAATGGCATGCCAGATTAGGAATCGGGTGAGAAACCAAAATAAAGCTGACTCAAACCAGGGAACCCACGGGACCCGTCATCCGACGGGGTGGTCTGGGGTGTCTACAGACTTCCCCAGACCGCAACCGAGAACCAAACTTAGAATCTCAAGCCGCAGACCAAAAGCCTTAAATAGACAAGATTAGGCACCCAGGTGTCCGCCTGCACCCCATCAGGCGGTGGCGACTCCGAATTACCCCGTGCCGCGTTTCCCACGCGCGCACAGTAGTCATGCAAATAAATTTAAACAATTAGAAGATATGCAACGTATAATCAGGCTAATCAAAATAAATAGAGCACAATGATAAATAAATAAAAATAGAGCAACCACAAACAATTTAACCTCACGGGACTCATGAAAAAGAAAACCAGAGAGAGATCGTAGACATATGCTAATATGCTACCTAACTGATTTACAGGTGGACCAGCCGATCTTGGACAGGGTATTCGACACCCAATGGATTGAGTGTTGTTCCCTAACAGTGAGACTCTGTTGTTCTCTCATCCCACATCGGTTAGTGAAGGGTTGACTTATGTGGATTGGGCAAACCTACCTAATGGACTATTCTTTTAGAGTAGTTAGGCCCATCTACATCATTTGGTATCAGAGCCAAACCTTCCTGGAGGTGTGGGTGCATGCGTACGTGTGGCTTATGTGAGATTCGTGTACACACGGGGACGTGTGTTCTTTGGGGAGGGAGGGTATTGATGCAGTGAGACTCTGTTGTTCCCTCATCCCACATCAGTTAGAGAAGGATTGACTTATGTGCTTATATGTGGATTGGGCAAACCTACCTAATGGACTAGTCTTTTAGAGTAGTTTGGCCCATCTGCATCATTAAAAATAATCCAGCAATGCGTGAAGCATCGAAAGTCTTCGAGCATGGTAAAAAATGGGCCATCTTTGAAAACCTATCAACAATAACAAAAATAGTCATTTCCTCTTACTGTAGTTGGTAATCCCAATATGAAACCCATGCTTAAATTTTCCCATGGGTTGTGTGGTAATGGAAACAAGGTATATAATCCAGCATTTGTCTTCGTCCCCTTGTTTAGTTGACAAATCCTGCATAGTTTGATTACATTGGCAACATCTCTCTTCAAAGAGGGCCAAAAGAATCTATCCTCAACAATGGCAATTGTTTTATCTCGGCCAAAGTGACCTGCAAGCCCTCCTCCATGCAATTCCTGAATCAAATGTTGATGTAATGAATCAAATGTTGATGTAAGGAACAACTTGGGATGCATAACCGATGACCACGGAATAGAAACCCTTCATGAAGTGTGAACGATGAATTTTGTGGCTGACTAGAAGTGGTTAGCTCCAGATATATTGGCTAGAAAAAAGGATCAGAGGCATAGAGTCCCTTTAATTCATCGAACCCAATTATTTTGGAGGATAGAATTGTAAGGACATGAGACTTTCGACTAAGAGCACCTGCAACCCGGTTCTCCATTCCAGATTTGTGCTTCAAAACAAATGTGAATTGCTGTAAGAAATCCACCCATCTAGCATCTCTAGCATTGAGCTTTGTTTGTGAATTAATGTGCCTCAATGAATCGTGATCAGTGTATAGCACAAACTCTCGATGTAGAAGGTAGTGTTTCCAATGCTTCAATGTTTGAACAAGTACATAGAATTCAATATCATAAGTAGAATACCGCATCGTTTAATTTTTCATCGAAGTATGCTATTGGGTGATTGGATTGGCTTAGGACTCCACCCACTCCCACGTGAGATGCATCACAAGAAACTTCAAAAACTTCATCAAAATTAGGAAGTCTCAAGATGGGTGCATGCGTGAGCTTTGCTTTCACTTGTTCAAAGGCATGAGCAACTTCCACCGTCCATACAAAGGGTCCTATTTTCATACATTTTGTAATAGGGGCCATTAGGGAACTAAAGTTCCTAATAAATCGCCTATAAAATGTTGCCAACCCGTGGAAGCTCCGCACATCATGGACATTAGAAGGAACTGGGCAGTCCTGGATTGCCTTAACTTTTTCTGTGTCAGCAATTACTCCTTTATCAAACACAATAAAACCCAAAAAAGATACTTGTGAATGTGCAAATGAGCATTTTTTCAGGTTAATGTAAAATTTCTCCCTCCGTAAAACTTGTAGTACTTGGCGAAGATGGAGCTTATGTTCTTCATGATCTCGGCTAAAAATTAAAATGTTATCAAAATAAACGACAACAAATTTACCTGTATATGGCCGAAGGATCTGTGTCATTATACGCATGAAAGTGCTCGGAGCATTTGTTAACTCGAAAGGCATTACTAGCCATTCGTGAAGGCCATCTTTGGTTTTAAAGGCCATCTTCCATTCATCACCTTCACGAATTCGAATTTGGTGATATCCACTACGTAGATCAATTTTGGAAAACACTTTGGAGCCATATAAGAGATCCAACATATCATCAAGACGAGGTATAGGAAACCTGTATTTGATAGTGAACTTTTTGATTGCTCTGCTATCCACACACATTCTCCATGAACCATCTTTTTTAGGAGTAAGTAGAGCAGGAACAGCACATGGGCTTAGGATCTCACGAATAAAACCCTTAGCCAGTAAGTCTTGTACCTGACGTTGAAGCTCTTCATATTCTTTTGGATTAAGTCAGTAAGCTGGCTGGTTTGGTAAAGTGGACCCGGGCATGTGCTCAATTGCGTGTTGAATGTCACGCATAGGTGGTAGTGAGCAAGGTAATTCCTTTGGAGCTACATCAGCAAAATCTTGGATTACGGAAATAAAGTCTACAGGCACCTTATCTGTTACTTCAGAAAAATTCTCCTTGGTCAATAATATATAAACAACCCCACTCTCCTTACTTTCTTCTTCAAATTTTCTAATGGATAGAACTTTTGGTTGTAATAAAGGATTAGAGTTTTCATCTCTGAAATCTTCATGGGTTTCAAAATAATTTTCTTATCATCATGTTTCAAGGAATACGTGTTTGAAAACCCATCATATCTAACCTTCCTATCATATATCCATGGTCTGCCCAGAAGTATATGGCATGCTTTCATAGGTAACACATCGCACCAAACAGCATCTTTGAACTCTTTCCCCAAAGAAAACTGAATAAGACAACAATTAGTGACGGGCATAGATGAATCATCGATCCAACTTACACGATATGGCTTCTTATGAGGAACAGGCTTAAGCTTCAATTTGGAAACAAGATCTGAAGAGACAAAATTCATACCACTTCCGTTGTCGATGATGAGGTTCATCACCTTGTTCTAAAACTCCACTCGTGTATGGAAAATATTTGTGCACAGCCATGGTTCATTATGGTCATCCCCTTGTTTAGTTCTCGTTAAGAGACAACGTACAACATAAATAGGAAGAGTCAAGCCTTCTAATTCAACCGCCTGGAGTTCATCTTCACTTTCTTCAATAGCTGTAGGTTCAATTATCTTTGAAGAACTGGTAATTTGAAATGGAAGCTTGTCCTCTTCACACAGAAGGGCAAAACGCTGATTCTTTGTTGCGCAAACCACTGCATAATGCTCTTTTCCTCCACATTTATAACATTCTTGTTGGCTTTTTCTACATCAGCAACATTCTTTCCTTTCTCTCTATCGACTCCCTTGTCTGCAGTATTGGTTCGCAATTGTTGGAATTCTGGTCCACTATTGGGTCAGGTTGAATTAGAAAAACCTTGATTTGTAACTTTAGGTAGTTGAGGAGGAATGGAGTTAGCCCGACGTTGAGGTGTGAATCGATGCTGGGATTCAACCGATACCGGAGTGAGTTAGCATGTATGGCCCAACCAATCCAAAAGTGGGTAACGTAACGACCGATCAATCCAGGAGCGGTACCATCCTAGAGATGATGGAATGCCTATGACACAGAATTCAAACCACTTTAGAAGACATTTCACTAACTAGCTATTCTATGGATCCAAGTAACTGCTAAGCCCACTCAACAGTGGAAAACCCAAGTGATGGACATACATCGCAATACAACCGCATACACGGAGACAATCACGTCAGTAACATACCTGTAATAGCGGAATAAATAAATTAGGCAATGGCCTAGTCACAATGGTGACCCAAAACCCCACATACGTGAAACCAAAACATATGTCCAAAATCAAGGTTTCAACGGGAAACTATATCCCGGGTGTGTATCGAATCATTCGATGCACAAAACACATTCAAATAACTCAAATACAGATATAGGAACTCTTGAAATCAAGTTTCCTATGAAAGGTAATAGTTTGGAACAATAAAACTCGGTTAAAAGCCATTTTGGAAGAACGTACCCAAAATCTTTATAAAAATTTATTTTAATTATCCGCTAGTGTAAACAATCTCTAGACACTCTAATCCTAATGAAATATCGGTTGAAATTGAATAAAAACATTTTTATAGTGAAAAGCTAGGCAGGTTGGAAAATACGGGAGAATTTGTCAAGGGCGCTCGAGCGGCATTGGGAGCTCGAGCAGCATCAGGGCTCATGCGGGCGGCATTGAAAACTGGGTGAAATTAGGGTGGACACTCCAGTAGTCGCTCAAGCGGTTGTTTGGACGTTTGCTTTCTGGGTTTCGATCACTTTCGAGTTTTGAAAAATTTTAAAAAAAACACAAGCGGGGAGCCCTCGATAGCGCTTGAGCTCTATTGAGCACTTGTGAATCACCTCTCGGTGCCTACCTGGGCACCCTGGCGGTAATTCAAGTGACCGTTGAAAAAAACAGGTTTTTGCAACTTCCGAAAAGTTGCGTAATTCTATATAAGTTTGAAAACTCTTAATCTAAAGCAGCAAACCAAATCAAAACCATTCTAAATCATCTTATAAATATGCTAGAGCAGTTTAGGACAAATAAAAACACATAATCAATCCAAATAAGTAGGGAAAGTCCATGGAATACATGCTTGAATAGAAACTATAAAGTGCTGAAATTCACTATATGCTCTTCGGAATTCAATTATAATCATGAGAAATCATCACCAAAACACTCTAAACCACTTCCAACAATCTCAAGCATTAAAAACATGTATTTACATCTCAGATCAATCACAAACAATTATGCAAATACCCGAATACTCATGTTCATCAAATAATCCTCGAAATTTTAGTTGATGCATGTTTGAGGGGACTACTTACCTCTTCTAAGATTAAATCCTTCTCTAATAGTACTGAAAATCACTCCACAATTGACCCAGATAAACTCAGCAACCTCCTTTAATATACGATTACAAATTTCAAACTTAGATCAACTCAAAACTAAACAGAAACAAAGATCAACCATGACTTACTGTAATCCTCACAGAAATCGAATCCTCTCCTTCTTCTTTCGATCTGCTCCAAGAGTGCTAAAAGGTTAGAGTTTTTGAAACTCACGAAAAGGAGAAAGAATAAGGGAGGTGTGGCTGTTCACTTGTGTTGGACGTGAACAGTCGCATGAAGAGTGGGGTATTGTTTATTAATTTTTTTTCTTTTACTCATTTGCCCTTACTAACCATTTAACCCTAGTATCAATCCTTATTAACATTTTGCCCTTCACCTTCTTCAAACCGAACACAACTTCATAAACTGGTTATGGTCTGGGTCGGCCTCACCTCCTCTAGGGGTTTAACCACTAAATACCTCTTCTTTCTCTCTTTTCTTTTTTATCAACATTTAATTAGATTTAACACAACAACCACATAATAATTACATTAAATTTAACTCAACCTAAATTTATAATCTCACCTTAACTTAGCTCCCCAAGTCCTCCGGGTCAACTTGAACTTCTTCGGTTTGAACCAATTCCTTATCCCCTGCATTGTTAACAACCTTGATTAATTTTAATTATTTGCCTCAATTTATTTTATTAATAAAATCTGGGATTTTACACCCTATGAATACGAAATAGGGATACGATTACCCTATTAAACCCTAATTTTTAATCCCCCGATTCCATACATCTCCTTACTATCGACTCCTATACTTATCCACCAATCAAATTAAAAATAACATTTAATCCATACTGACCTTGATATCTCACGATCCAACGGTCAGATCTGCTTCGTCTTTTGGATCTCGTCCTCCCACATGATAATCTATATACCCAATAATAGATTTTACAAAATTACTTTAAATTTTAGAATTTTAATTAAATTGAAAATTTGGAAATTTCGAGGCCTTACAATAAGGGGGTACTTTAAATATACAAAAAAGGGGTACCTTAGTTATATAAGGGGGTGTACCTTAAGTAAAACAAGGGGGTACTTTAAGCAATACAAATGGGTACTTTAGGTGTACAAGTGGGGTACCTTAGGCAATACAAGTGGAGTACCTTAGGCAATACAAGTGGGTACCTTAGGTATAAAAGTGGGGTACCTTTGGCAATATAAGTGGGTACCTTAGGTATACAAGGGGGTACCTTGGGTAATACAAGTGGGGTACCTTAGGCAATAAAAGTGGGTACCCTAGGTATACAAGTGGGGTACCTTAGGCAATACAAGTGGATACCTTAAGTATACAAGTGGGGTACCTTAGATATAGAAGTGGGGTGCCTTGGGTAATACAAGTGGAGTACCTTAGGCAATACAAGTGGGTACGTTAAGTATACAAGTGGGGTACCTTGGGTAATACAAGTGGGGTACTTTGGGTAATGCATGGGTGTACCCTAGGTATATTTGGATGGTACCTTGGGAGTTACTTTAGGTATTCTTGGGTTGTGCCTTGGGTGTACTTGGAAGGTAATTTAGGTAATCTTAGGAGATACTTTAGGTACACTTGAGAGGTACCTTGGGTATTCTTAGGAGGTATTTTTGCTATACATGGAAGGGTGTACATTAGGTTTATTTGGGGGTGTGCTTGGCTCAAATTGGTGTTAATGAAGGTTCAAGAATGATTTAGAAGTATAGCAAACTTGAGTTTGGGCTTAAAACAAGAAATCTGTAAATTTTTGTATTGGACGCATGAACGTTAAAGTTGGACGTTCAGGCATTAAGCCTTTATTGAATGGTTTCTACGGATTTTAGCTCAACACGCTATTAACACGTGATTCAAGGTTCGCACATCAAGGTTAGTTTTCACATTTAACTTCAATCTTTCCAGAATTTGATTTCTAATTCACTAGGACTAAGTGGAGGATGCCTTAGCTAATTAAAATTTAAATACAACCTTAATTAAGCTTAATTTAATAGAACCTTTAATAAAGTTCAATTTGATTTCCCCAAATCCTCAAGTATAATCCACATCTACCTCATCTTCATAATACAAGTACTTAATTAGTCTAATAATCCTACTTTAAATAATTATGCTTAATAATTAAGATATAATCTGAGTCAGGGTTTTACATAGTGAGATTTCATGGAGTTCCAATTTCCATTGTTTCAGATCGAGATCCTCATTTTACTTCTAAGTTTTGGAATAGCCTACAAGATGCATTGGGAACTAAGTTGAAATTCAGCACTAGTTTTCATCCTCAGACAGATGAGCAGTCTGAGAGGACCATACATACACTTGAGGATTTATTGAGGTGTTGTGTGCTTGATTTTGGAGGGAGTTGTAGTAAGCACTTACCCCTAGTGGAATTTGCTTATAATAATAGTTATCAAGCTAGCATAAAAATGGCACCATATGAAGCACTGTATGGCAGGGTGTGCAGATCGCCCTTATGTTGGGTAGAGGTTGGTGAAAAGCAACTTCTTGGCCCACATTATATGCAAGATAGTGTTGAAAAGGTGAATTTGATTAAGCAATGTCTTTTGATAGCCTGAAGTAAACAAAAGAGCTATGCAGATACCAAAAGGCGAGAGTTGAATTTCGAGATTGGAGATCATGTTTTCCTTAAGGTATCGCCGTCTAGAGGTATTATGAGATTTTGGAAGAAAGGCAAGTTATCTCCTAGATTCATTGGACCATTTAAGATACTTGATACGTTTGGACCCATTGCTTATAAGTTAGCATTGCTGCCACAGTTGACCAGAGTTCATGATGTATTCCATGTATCTATGCTACATAGATATGTTCCAAATCCTAGCCATGTAATTTCATATGAGCCTTTAGTTGTTCGTAAGGACTTCTCATTTAAAGAGAAGCCTATTCAAATTTTGGACCGAAGTGAGAAAGTCCTACGTAACAAAATCATTCCGTTGGTGAAAGTATTGTGGCAATATAATACATCAGAAGAGGCTACTTGGGAACATGAAGAAGAGATGAAGAACAAGTATCCATTATTATTTGAAGATATACAAGATATATTTTGAAGACGAAATTATTTTGTAGGAAGGTGGAATGTAATCTCCCGAATTTTCCCTTTTAAATAATTTAATTAAATTATTGAGGAAAATAATGGATTAAGTGATTGATTAGAATTTATTGATATGAATAGGAGGAGAAGAGGAAGATCAAGCCTAAAGATTGCTAAGGATGTAAAAAAGAGGAATAAACCATCAAGTAAGTCTACAATTAAGCTTTTATTTGCGTTTATCGTTCCAAACTCTTTTCCTTTCAACTTATTTTGATTTTATTGATTCCTACACTCGTATTTGACCTATCTGAAGATGTTTCCAGGGTTGTTTTGAAAGAATTTCATATATTTTCCTTCGTGTACCTCGGAGTGGTTATTTTTCACTCATGTAGCTTGAGTTTGAGCTTTGTTTTCCTCCATGTACCTTGGGGATGATTTGAGATGAATTGTGAACGTTGTGAATTAGTTTTGGATATCAAAGATTATATGATTTCAGTGTTTTGTTTTGTGTGCCTTATGGGCATAGCTTGGTATGGATCCATAGTCTAGCTAAGAGTGAGAAAATTATTTTCTTTGTTTGGTTAAACTTGTTTAACATTATTCTCTCATCGTGTATCTCAACGAGGCCTTCTTATATCTGGTCATGCTGTAGCAATCCCACCCGCCGTGTATCTCGATTTGGTTATTTTGGGCTACCACCATATATCTTGTTCTAGTATTCCCACGTTGTTGTAGTTGATTGGATTGTACGTGCCAACCCTCCGTGTATCTCGGTTAGTTGATCTGTAATTAGTCGATGTCTGTGTATCTCAGCTCGCACCTAAGCCATGAGGTGGTAACCCTTGACTCAGGCATTTAGCTTTTCAAAGATGTATTGTTTTCATGAGTCTTGTGATGTCATATCATTGCAAGGATTTGATTTGATTTGTTTGGAAATTATTGTTTTGATATGGAATTGGAAAATGAATTGCAACTGAATTATCCGTTACTATTCTGAATTTGAAACACGTGCTATTTTGAGAAATATATAGATGATAAAATGCTTTATTCATGCATATGTTACTTGCTGGGATCTATATCTCATTCTTTCTTTGTTTTGTTTTGTTTTCAGACTATCTTGGAGAGGACGATATCGCTGGGGTAGAGCCACAGGGTACTAGTGAGAAGTATCCATCTGACGACTACGTAGAGGACGATTACTATTGTCTTATGTAGAATGTTGATTTATGTTTTAGGGAGTTTACTTTTAGTAGTTAGGGAGTATTTTATTAATGGAGAGATGAGAGTGGGTGATGTAGTAGACCTTTGTGTCCAGAAATTTTATGGTAGGAGATTTATTATCTTATTTGAAGACTTTCTCAGATTTTATGAAGTAATAAAGATTCAGATTAGTTGGTTTTGTTTCCCTTTTGTTTCCGCACTCTAATATTGATATAATTGTGGAATTATATTATGGCATTGGCTTGCTATGGGCTCATGCATAGTGTTACCATGAGACGAGTTATATCTTTAATGAACAACTCGGATCCAGGGCGCTACACTACTAGTAATTGTGAACGTGCGTTGCACATTAAGATTGATTTATTTATTTATTTATTTTTTACTTTTGAGTAACAGACTTTGGTTATTAAATAAAAATGCTAAATTTTGTTACTAGTTATTATGGTGATTCCCAAAAGATATTTCTTTTTTCTTAAATTTCATTGGATTTATATTTCTTATTTTATAATTGTATTTTTTTAATTAGCAAATTAAAATTACTATATTCAATTATTTTATTACAATTAATTTTTGAAAGATCAAAAGAGTTTTGTATCTTATAGAACTTAAATTCATACTAATATTAACTACCTAAAGTGTGCTTTATTTTTACATACCAAAATATCATTCTCCGGAATATTTGATTTCAAAAGTATCCTTTTTATTATTATTGGGAATCATTTTATTAGCCAAGCATGTAGACTTCTTCTCCAATATTTATCTAATTGAAAGAATTCTAATAATTGGAATTTAACTAATAAAAGTTTTTTTTTTATTTTCGCGACTAATTTAATTACCATCTTTAGGTGTTCAGACTTCTTCTCCAATACTTATCTAATTAAAAGAATTTTAATAATTGCAATTAGTAATAACATCCTACTTAGACTCTTCTCTAATACTTATCTAAATAAAATAATTTTGATAATTGGAATTACTGATAAAATCCTAGTAAATTCAAATAAAAAAATATCTATAATAATGTATTTTCAACTCATAACAACTCAAGAAAAGCTCTAATATATAGCATGGTTTGTACCCATATTTCATATATCATTTAGTTGCCACTCCCAAAGTATGGATGATTTGAAATATGTTGGTCAGTATTTCTATTCCTCTGGATTCAAACTCATGTAGCTCACTTTTTTTAGATTGTCGCTAGATGTAATTAGCCATCAACATCATCTAAAAGTGCATGAGATCTTGAAATAATAATAAAATAATCAAATAGAATATAATTCAACTATTAATATATACTAATAATTATAAAATAAATGCTTATTTTAATAATTATGTATATTAGTTACTGAAATAATTAATATATATTAAAGTGCCATATTAATATATTCATATAATCATATTAACATAAAAAATAATATAATTAACAGATTAAATATTTTGCTAATAATTATCAAAACAATTAATAACATATTTTTAATAATATATATTATTATAATTAAAATAATAATAAAAGTAATTTTGATAATATAGTATTGTAATGTTTTAATATAATATATTAATTACAAAAATAATCAATATATTTAACATGAGACTTAATGCCATACAATATAATGCATGAAAAACGAAGCTTTGATATTTTTAATAATTTAAAACGAGCATTATATTTAATATATTTTAGTGAAGTCAATTTTATTTTATAAATTCTTTTATAACATTAAATTAAATTTGATGTATATTTGATTGGATTCCAATTCTTTCTTAATTATCTTAAATGTATTCTTATAATTTTAAAATAACAAATTTAATAACTAATAATATAATATTTAATAATTATATTCTTAACAATCACTACAAGAAAATTAGCCTTTAGTAGCAGTTTGTTGTAGCATTTAAAATTTAAATGCTACTAAATAAGATAAATAGTAGCAGTTTATATAAATTGATATTACTTGTAGTATTTAGTTTTATTCGTCACGGTTTCTCTAAAAAAGGCTACTATAAACATACTTTAATAACAGCTTTAATACCAATTGTTACTAAAAATTAAGCCCACTATTTTTCTAAAACGCTGCTAAAACCCACTGCTAATCTCACAACCGCTGATGTTAATCCCACGTTACAAAAAAGAGTGCACAACTGCAATTTTTCTCTTCGCGTGCAGTGTTCTTCCTTGAAAATACCCTCTCTTTATCTTCCTCTCCATTCTTCACTTGCTCTCTCCATCTTCCTTTCCGTTATTCCTCTCCGTTCGGCATTTTTTTTTCTTGCAATCTTTCTTCGTGACAACACCACCAGTGTTTGCTCTTCTTCTCCATTCTTCCCTGAATAGCAAACTCTTTGATTCCGAAATCTCAATTAGTTCCCTTTTGTTCTCTTTGATTCTGAAATCGCAATCGAAATTAGTTCCCTTCTGTTCTCTTCGATTCCGTTCTTCCTCTCCATTCTCTACGGCTCTAAAATCGCAATAGCCTCTTTCCATTCGTATGCTCTCCTATTGCACCACAGTGCCCATCCTCCTGATCGAGTGAAATTTCAAAATGCTTTTTACCTACAGTGGTTCTTTTTTCACTTCAGTAATGCAATTTTCTCTTGGGCATGGAGATATTCCCTCTTTTGAGGGTTTGGATTCGTAGCATCCTTTTTTCTGTTTGTGGAGATCTCTGGTGGTATTCGGATATGAGGTGTGTCGGAGGAGAAAAACGAGGTGCATTTGAAGAGAAGGAAGGGCTTCAGCTTCTTCTGAGGTTAGTGGCCTCAATTCCTTGTTTTATTGTTTCAATACGGAAGTTAAATTTTTTCTGCACTTGAAATCTAATTATCTTCAAGTAGAAATAAATTTTGTGTCCTATTCACCTTTATTACTAGATATCTTAGATAAACCCCTAGATAGATTGCTGGTGTTTTGAGATAGAAACAATTTTGAGTTTTGAATTTGCAAATCTGGACTTGGAAAAATCTAGTAAACAATTTTGATACATTTACAGTAACATAGTGAATTTCAGTTTGGAAAAATCTATGTTGTGATTCTTTAAGATTTTGTAACTCTCCCAAATCATGGCTTCATCCTCACCATCATACTCGCATGTCATCCACATTATGGAACCCATCCTTAGTCTTTTCTTACAGTCAGGAGCACAATGACCGTTCGCTGGCATGATCTAAACATTGCTTGCAACTTGATATGGTGGAGGACAATTGCTTATCTCTAGCCGACCCTGACAACCAATCAGTTTAGTTTCATTTGTTTAAAAATAGCGATACTATATTGCTAATCACTTTTGATAGTTTTGACAAAATCTAAAGTGCAGTTGAAACCTTTGCTAAAGACCAAAGCACTGAGAGTGATTCATTTTCCAAGGTACAAATTAGGATGATTATGATAAGAATGTCTGTTACATGGCTACCCATGCTTTTCCAAGTTGTACAGGTTAACTGAGATAATGCTCTTTGCTTTTGTTGAAAGGGAAAAAAATTTGTTTTTTTCGTTAGCTATTAGTTTCCGAACATTTTTGTTAATATTATAGTAGCAAGTAAGTTATGCTGTTTATTTTAAGCATTTCTGTTTGCTTGCAACAAATTGGATAGCGGATTACTTCGACATCGTTAGTGTGGAAGACATCTTCAAATTGTGATTACGTTCTTCTGAAATTCTCATATTGTTTCTTTAGCATATATAATTATGTGACATTCTCATGTCATTGATACCACTTTAACCCTGTAGAGATCATTATTGTTATTATGCTTGATAGATCAAATTCGAATGCCATATTGTTTTTGTGCAAAGGGAATTGTAATCAGACTCTACCATTTAACTGTGGGTAAATGCCTAATATGTTGAAGAAAAAGAAAGAAGACTAATTTGTAAGCTAAAGGGCTTCTGGATCATATTTTGACCTTTTTAGCGAGATTGTCAGTTTTAGCAAGTACAAATTTGTAAAAACCAAAAGGGCAATTGGTAGGGTTAGCTGTATTTTTATGTGAGTCTTTGTTTGAGGGAGGTAAAATCCATGTCAGTGTTAACTTCCAATAACCGAATTGACTCTAGAAAACAGAGGAGGATTCTTACTGTGATAAAAGATCAATATGGTGAAACTGGATCATTTTTTTTTCTTTCAGTTTAGGAAATTCCTCCTCTATATACTCATATATTTGTTCCTTACTGCAAAAAACATGACAATCCTTGATGAAATTCTAATCACTAATAAGTGAACTAAGTCTGTAATGAGGAGTGGGATTTTGATGTGATGCTTAAGATTGATTGGGAAAAAGCATATGATGCTGTCAATTGAATGTTCCTCTGCTATCTACTTCAACAATTTAGCTTTTGGGTTCAGAAGCAGAGTTTGGTACATAGGAAGAATAAATATTATAGACTCTAAAAATTAATATTATAATGATAGGAAAGGTTCATGTAACGCCCCGAACCCGGGTCAGTGCAAACCGGCACCCGACCCAAACCTGGTTCGCTGCTGTAACAACCCGAATTTATTTCAACAACCAAATCCGAGGTGTTACTGGCTCATATCAAATACATCATCAATAATATACCAGACCAAAGAATTAAAATCCATTCAACTTATTATACTATCAGAGTTGCGGAAACAAGTATGTGCGGAAGTATAGTTTAAAATCCTCAAATAACATATAGTTTGATCATCAATCATTAATATCAAAGTCTGGTAAAATAAACTGGTTACTATCGCTCTCTCATCTCTCTAATACATCAAATCCAAATGAATAATAATAATCTAATCAAAAGGGCTAAGTCTATGTCATTCATCCACCTCAAACAAGATCCGGATAATAGTAATCCTCCGGTGTATACTCAGCTATCTCTCCCTGGAAATCACTAAGATCCCCCTCTCGCGTATCAGCTGAAAAATGAAATAAAAGTAGGGTGAGATACGAATATCCCAGTAGGTAACACATGCATGGTTAAACAGTTCATATAAGTAAAGTAACAGTTCATGCACGATTAAGCAATATCGACTAATCAGGCTCGTATAATCATTCATCTCATTCATGGATACAAAACAGTTTGATAAACAGTTCTAGAAATGAATTTTATCAAGTTTTAATATAAGAATCCAATATCAAGATCAATAACATGATTCACACTTTGTTAGGATGCACTAAGTAGTAACATCCGATCAATATCCCAATCACATGCCTCCAGCATGTATTCAATTATAATATCAAGTGTTGTGATTTCAGTGTCATTGTAGGACTCACAAAGATAGATAAACCTTTTGAGATGATTTTCAACCAATTGCTATACCACCGTGCGACTTAGGAGCAATGCTACTAATGATACTCAAGTCCCATGCAGCGCAGCTTAGACAAGAGCCGTAGTCACTGACTTATTGCACACATACCCATCAGAGTTGGCATGTACCACCAGCATGCAGCACCAGAATCAATACATGGAGATGGTCGCTTATCCACATGTACAGGGAATCACCAGTGGCTCACCAGGGTGTCCCTCCAGACATAGGACCTTCCCAGACAAACTAACTTGCAAAGGAAGCGCGTCGCATATAGGAGTAACTCAACCCAAATGACATATCCCTCAGCTATCTAGCTACAACTATGTATCCATAACCAACTATGCCCACTAGACTCCAAAATTCCCTAAAATATAATATTTCTATAAGGGTTGGTGCCTAGCGGCATATAAAGGTTAAATCTGTCAATTTACTTCAATATTCGGTCATCTGAATTCTGAATTCTCTTTATAAAGTTTTCTAACTTATAGTGTCATTTAGAGATGTTCTAGTAATTAAATACAAGTTAGGTTTTCCAAAAACTAGGTTTCTCCATTTCTTTCAAAGTTTGGCAACTAATGTCCTAAATACCTTCCTAATTTATTTTTGTGTAAAACAGGGAATTAGATAGTTTATTTTGGTCTTAAAACATCTTATTTAATCATTAAAATTGTCTAAAAATAGTTTGGAATTGAATCAGGGTGTAAAATTATGAAAATCTGAACAGAGCGCCTAGGATCGCTAAGGATCGCCCCGGCGGTCTGTGGTCGGCGGTAGTTCAAAATCGAATGCCGACGATACATCTTCAAGCGGTCTACGGCGGTCTGAAATTTAATACGAGCGCCTAAGATCGCCAACGATCGCAGAGCACAGTCGAGGTCGGCGGTTGTTCGAAAACGATCAGAATCAGTTCCAAAACATGATTTTTCTCGTCTAAACTCATTCTAACATATATATAACATGATTATCAAAATATATACATCATTATATATCATAAAAACATACTTTTGTCAATTAATCACATGTAAAGCCAAAAACGGTGTCACCTACCTCTTGAACGAATGTTCCTCTTCCTCTCTTCTTTCAACAACGATTCTCTATCACCCAGCAACACTCTGGATGACAAAGAACTCAAAAACCCAAGCTTTTCTTCTCTCTCTTCTTCTTCTTCTCCTTCGGTTGCTCGTTCGCTCAAGGCTGTCGCTTGCGGATATTCAATACGAGCGAGAATACGAAGTATAAATTTAGGTTATTAAACTAATACTTATACTCACTTATCCCATGTATCTCACATACACCAAACTCCATACACACCCCCAATCAGAATACATACCTCGATATCTCATGATCGGACGGTCAGATCTACGTCCAATTCTGGATCTCCACTAATTAGATCATCCCCTATAATAATAAATTATTTCTATCAATTATAACTCTCACTAATATTATTTATTAATTTAATTTATTATTTAAGAAAAATTCGGGGTTTTACAGTTCAGAAGAAGTCTCAGCAGTTGACAAGGAATAAGTAATATTATAAAGATAATAATAACAATAAGCAAAAAGAATAAATATTATAGACTCTAAAAATTTTAAATAAGCAATTAATTGCTTACCAGTTACCACTAATAATAGTTGCAACACATTACAATTTGAGAACTATTCTTTGCTTCATTTAGAGTATGAAATCAAGCAACAATCTGTTTCAAATAGGTTCAATATAAAGTCATGATTGTATTTTTTTTTTCTTTCTTACCTTATTTTCCCATTTGATATTGCTTTTTGAAAAGGAGGTGCAAATACTAAAAGTTTAGAGGATCCTGGAAGACTTTCTTCCTTTTTTACATTTATGTTGTTCATTACTGTTTCCATTTCAAGTAATATATATAAGCATTGGTTTTCCTCAACTCCTAATACTAAAAAATTTGAGAAATTGATGCTTTAATGAGGATGATGAACTTTGATTTTCAGCTCATTCATTATAATAGAAATCAGTGCATTAATTTTGCAATTAACCTTTTTTTTGGCTCCTAACAATATGTTGTTCATCATGGAGGACAACACTAACCTCTTAAGATAATGCCAAAAATCTTTTATAACATAAGTTTTTCAATTTGAAAATCATATGATTGTGTTCATGAATTTTTCTTTTTCGTTTCTCCTACGCTTTTATTTATTGATGGTTCTCTTCTAGCTTAAGTCTTTTATCCCCTTTCTTTTTTTCCCTTTTAGGTATGTGGTCGGCCAATGTAAGTTAACAACAACAATGGCTCTTCTATAAAAAAACTAATTACACTTCCTTTGACCTTTTTCATGAATAGTTGGGTGATCCAATGTCTATTAAGTTGATAGTTCAAGGGAAATAATTACTTCAGTTATTCAAAATCTTTGGGAAACTTATGCATTATTCTCTATGGGTATATCAGCTAAAGGTATAACAACAAAAATTAGAGAATGATGCAAAAATGTATCTTTTGCCTTGAATGACGAATTAAGGAGTCGTCAGCAAATGTGAAGCTATAGGCACAACCTTATTTTCATCAACTGTTTTATCTTTGTGGTCATTGTAAGATAAAAAATATAAAAAAAAATCTGAAGCATGGCTCTGCCAAGCTAAACATGGTCTAGTATTAGCGATGGATTTGGATATAAGTATTTAGTGACTTTTGTGTGCCTGTTTTGTTGTAGGGTCAATTATGCTTTATTTCTTAATTCTAATTCTTGCTACAGCAACAGGACATGGATGGTTTAATGTTTAAATCGATTTGGGGTAGATTGGATCCTCATTCTATTTCTTCTCTTTTCTTGTTCTCCTTTTTCCGTGGTAACTCTACTTTTGTTTTGAGATTTATGCATAACCAATGATTTAAAAATGTGACATTTGGTGTGCACGTAGTAGACTTAAAAAGGAAACCGTAGTGTAAAACCCCGAATTTTCCTAAAATAAAGTAAATTAAATAAGCCTAAATATTGAGAAGATAGGTATTAATCTAAGTACATTTTATGGTTAAGATTGATGTGAAGAATAAATAGGAGAATTTTTGGAAAAAGATTCAAAGGTTAAGTATGGAATTCCAAGGAAAGGGTATTTTAGTCTTTTTCCAATTAGCCAAATTAAGATATTGAGTAAGTAAATAATTATTAGACTTGAAATATTTAATTAGACTTAATTTGGGTTAGGTTTGCATTTAAATAGCAAATTATTGCTTAAAAGTAGGAAAAATGGTATATTGGTGATTATGGTTGATGAGAAGCCTTAAGTTTGAGGATAAGAGGTAGCTTTAAGGTGTTTTAGTAATATTTTAAAATAAGAAATTTAATTAGCACGAAAATAAATTAAAATAAATCCTTCTCTTATATATAAGACTTAAAAGAGGAATTAGAAGGAGGGTTAAGATGGGGAGATTTTCAATTAAGAGTGAGAAGTCTATTTAGAAGCTTTCTTAAACCTAGTAGGGTTTCTACTTAAGAGAGCTTATAAAAGGAGAAGTCTAAGAAAGGTTTAGGGTTTTTAGCAAGTCCAAAAAGAAGGAGGAAAGAGGGGAAAATTCGTGCTTGGGTTTGGGAGAAGAATAAAGGAAAGAAGAGAAGAGAGAAAAGAGAGGGAAGAAGGGAAAAAGGGAGGTGCTGCAGAGGTCCGACCAGCAGACTTTGAGCGACGATCCCCGGAGATCTAGTCGTTGGATCGTCATGAAATTTGGAGGTTATGCTCTATACATGAGATTCTTAAATCTGAATGGTGGAGATTGGATTTGGATGAGTTTAAGATGGTGCGAATTAACCCAGAAGTTGGTGGAAAATCGGATTTTGGAAGAAAAAGGAGTTGCAGGGATAGCCGACTAGTCAACTTCGAACGGTGAGATAGAAAGATCCAACCGTTGAAATGGGCTGAAATTTTAAGGTTTTGTTCTACTCATGGAGGACTTCAAACTGAACGGTGGAGATCAAAATTTGAGAAGTTTAGAGGGGTCCGATCGAGCTCCAAAAACGTGCACAGAAGGTGTTCGGAAAAATGTGGGTTCATCAAAAGGCAAGTAGCAAACACTTGAAACTGGAGGAATTGCATATTTTCTTGTGTTTTTTATGATTGATCGTATTGGTTCTTAAATTTGATTTCATTGGAAAAGTTAGATGTTTATAAAGTTTCGATTTGGTGATTTGAATCTTTTTTTAGAAGCAAGAAAAATGTTATTCATGGGTGGGTTGAATTAGAAAGAAACCCTAGTTAAGTTTTAATTACCAAGATGTGAGTGGCACTGTTTTACAACCGAGTCTTTGGGTTTATTCGTGTAATTAGTTTGAATGAATGCATTGTTTATGATTGAAGTATTCTCGGTGTTTTCTGGGCAAAAACAGTTACAGAGGGTTTTGTACAGTGAAATTGGGGATAACTGGAAATCATGTTAGATTAAATCCAAATTAGGTCTGGAAGTGTTCTGGGGGTATTGGGAGACTAGAAAAGTAGTTACAGACCGAAACAAAACGGCCAGACATACAGATCTCGAAATAACAGAGACTTAAAAATCGCAGTGGGTATCTGCCCACTTGGCGCCCACTTGCGCCCACTTCAGGAAGTAGGCGCCTAAGAAATCTGACTCGGCACCGAGCTCGCGCCCACCTGGCGCTCAGCTCGCGCCCACCTGGCGCTCAGCTCGCGCCTACTTAATTTAGATGCGCCCTTCTCGCGCCTATCTCGCGCCGAGCTCGCCCCCACTTACCATCGAGTGAGCGCATAGCCTAGTTTTGACTTAAAACGAATCGCTCACTCGGCGCTCACTGCAGGAAGTGAGCGCATAGTCCATTTTTCTTGTTGAAGTTCAAAATTGAGTAAACCAATGGGGATTTTGATGCTAGAGGGTCTTAGATCACTTAGCGAAGTACTTGTTTAGGATAGTAGAGACAAAATTACTTTTGAGAACATTTAAGATAGATTCGGGAATTTTCCTAAGAGCTTCCAATGTAGGCGTAGAGCAACCTGTTAGGTGATGTTTGAGATACCCAACACTGGGGCTTTTATTTTAGTCCTTTTGGATCATACACTGTACTGTACTTGATTGAGATTTATTAAATCCTGTTTTTCTTGATGGCAAGTTCTGAATTATATTGCAAAGATTATTTACTTGCTTACTTGTGAAGAATTAATTGTTCTGGTTGGCACACTTGTGAGATGATGTTCTGGTTGGAACACTTGTGAAGAATTATTGTTCTGGTTGGAACAATTTGGGATAAGTGTACTGAATGCGGAGTTTTGTTGGTTTTATCAGTTTTTGGTTTAGCTTGTCCTGGATCCAGAGTCTAAGCTTAGTAATGTGATGTATATGCTTTATTGGTGTAATGGCATGGCCATGGAGTGTTGCCACGACCGGTGTAGAGCAGCCAGAAACCCTGAGTAGGCCTGGTTGTCGGTGCCGATACCCGGAGTAGGCCGACATTGGATGACGATACCCTGAGTAGGCCGTCATTTCAGAGTGTCCGATACCCTGAGTAGGCCGGAACTGTGTACATGGAGGTGTGGATGTCGCTCTGGCATGGTTGATTAACCAATCTAAGCAAATACATGACATTGACCATTCGATGTTTTATCGGTATTATTATTGAAATATGAGTTGATAATAATAATGGGATTTGATTTAAACTTTGGAATTATTCTTGTTAATGTTGTTGGTTTAATCGTACACCTCATGACTTATTTTGTAAACATGGACTGATTTCATGCATGCACCTTGCTACTTGTTGAGATTTATTCTCACTCCAGTTTCTCCCATTTTTCAGATACTCTTGGTGAGGACGTCAAGTTGTAGGCTAGTTGTAGCTGAGTAGTCTATATAGATGTAGGATTGCTCATATAATTGAAACCCTTTTTATATTATAATTGTTGATTAATAAAGAGAATTTGAATTCCAGTTTCCGCTTTTACTCTGATTATAAAGTTAGAAAAAGTTTTAAATTATTCCATATTTTAGTTGCTTTTGTTGCTTATCATAACACCTCGAGTTTTGGGAATTGGACCCGGAACCGGGGCGTTACACGTAGAAACAAGAATGACTAAATCATCTAATAATGTCTCATTTGGACCTCGTATGAGAATGCAATGGGTAGAACTCTAAATCATATAAAATTTTATTTGTTTGTTGTTTGGTTGATTAGGACTATTCCTGAGTATGTTGAACTAACTAATTTATTGTATTGATTATCATTATTTACAGGCTACCAACCAATCCGCTCAACCCACGGAGTTTACTAATCCAACAACACCATAAACTGATGTAAGTTTCTAAATAGTCACTGTTTAGAAAGTATTCAATGTTTGTTAGAAGTACTCAATGTTTCGGTTTCTTTTTATATATACTGAATAAATTGCCTATACTTTGAAGTTTCCCTCCAGACTTATTGTTGATTGTTAATTATTGTGATGGCTCTCTGTGTGAAAATGCAAGTTCCAGTCTAACCATTTGGGACACAAGACCTTCACCAGGTTTCAATCCCTTTTTTTTAATATTTGAATGGGAATGAGTAGATTGGGGGGGGGGGGGGGGGGGGGTGTTAGTAATTCCTGCTGAAAATTTTGGGCATATTTAGTCTTAACATGGCACGGGGGATCAATTTCTTTTTTTAATATTTGAATGTTGAACTAGGACAGGTTTTGGCATATGTGAATTGCTATAATAACGAAATGGACCACATAAAAAATGGTAAACAAGGCAATGGGAGAGAGGGGTTATCGACTCATCTAAGCATACTTCGATGAGTATGATTTCAAAACCAGCATAAAAGAGTTCACTTCCATAAATCACCGGCAAAAAAGATTGGTGCATAAGCTAAAGAAACAAATCTTAGCATATCATCTAATATTTGACTTATTCTATTTCCAATTGAGACCCAACCAATTGACCCTACTTCCTTCTTTGTGTAAAAACCCTCTAATCATGGGTCTATTATCTCATTGATCATCTTCTTCTCAAGCAGTGCACAGCCCTGTTGCATGAATTTTCACAGCACAGATCTTAGTAATTATCAGTTGTAAGATTGCTCAGGAATCAAATGTAGTCTTTAGGAAATTTTCTTTTTCCTTTTATGATTGTTGTGAATAGTATCTAAGCAATGATGAAATTCTGATTAGGAAGTTTATTTCTTTATGAGTTATTAGAATTTGAAACATGGGACATTGAAGGAGATGTTCAATTACAGTATGGAAAAGATTCTGATACTTTGGATTCTTTAGTCACCAAAAGGAGCAGTGCATTCTTCCACATTCTGGGCTGAAATGATATTGGGCTTTTCTTGTTCATGTATGAGGTGTTATAAAGAAGCTTTCTTTGAAGACTATAGATGCAAAATTTGTTTGCCATGCATGAAGATGAATTATGTCTGTTAAAACATGAAATGGAGGGGCTAGATGTCCTTGTATTTTTAAAAATAGTATGTAGTTTTGTTTATAAACACACATATGCATGATCTTATATTTTGATAATCTTAGTTTTGATGTCTAATCACTGTTAGTCATGAGTTAGGATGATAACAATGAAATAGAAACTTGCCCATGCTGGTAAAGATTGTTGTTCCTTGCTTCTTGATGAATTAATGGCATTTAACCCAGTTAAGAGTTCCATCAACACTACTCAAAATGAGTATACATCAGCCTTTTCTGTTATTAGCCCTGTTTTTGGGTACTCTGGGGCTAAGTACCTACAAACAATTGATAGTAAGTACTTTATTAAGAAATTCTTAAGTAATGCATGCCTTTTTTATAGTTGGAATGGATGCTTAAAAGGTCTAGCTCAAAAACTATTGAACAAGATGTAGGAATTGGTCATCCATTCCATTTGCCAGATATGTTAATTGTGCATTCGAAACCAAGTGTCTTTGCCTTTTGAACCTAAAAGTATCTCATGTTTTGCCTCACATCCTTCCATGGGAACAATAAACAAGGTGTGTGATACAAGTTTGGATGCCATTCCATCTGGGGTACACTACCGTATCTCCTTGAGTAGGATATAAAAACTTCCAACATTCTTATATTCAATATGTTTTGTCAGCTACACTTTTGGTATCAAAAATGATTTCTTTTTTTTTTTTTTTTGGTCTTACAATTTGCATCTTATTTTTTTTGAATTGCAGGTGAGCTTCATGATTTGGACTTATAGTTGCATGTGTTGCTATAGTACAAGATGATCAAGCTTTTCATCCCCACCATTATTTATTCTCATCCATTCATTAGATCAACTTTTTTTTTTCATTCTAGGTAGATTTTTTTTTAGTTTGGTTGTATAGGAATGATGGAAGCTAATGAATATTATAGGCTTATAAATTTTAATTATATCTTGTTATGCTTATGATGAATGCTTAATGAAATTTTATTCCTTTGCCATTGTTTATTTACTGTCAATATTGCAGATAATAGCATTTTAGTAGCATAAACAAAGATTGGTGACACAGGTTCTTTATAATTCATTATAGCATTTCACTAATTTTTTTGGGGGGAGGTGTTTTATATAAAAAAGTATTAGCAGCAGGCAACAGAAACCGCTACTAAACATGTCAGGAATTAGTAGCAATTTCTTATTAATTGTTACTAAAAACTAGAGGCAATTAGTAGCGGTTTTGTTAGTAAGCGCTGCTATATATTCAACGAAATAGAAGCGGTTCATCAAATAACACTACAAAAAATTAATTTTTTGGCGACACAAATTTTGCGGCGAACATAAATATTTGTCACTGTATATATCATATGGCGACATAATTTGACGTTCACCACTAAAAAATAACTATTTGCGGCATTTTTTTTATGTTTGTCGTTAATGGAAAAAACATTTGTGACGTAATTTAATGTTTGCCGTTAAAAAAGAAACCATTTGTGGCATTTTTTTATGTTTGTCGTTAATGTAAAAAGCATTTGTGACATTACTTAATTTTCGTCGTTAATTTAAAAATTATTTGCGGCGGTATCTTATATTCGCCGCTAATTAAGAAAGCATTTGCGGCATTCCTTAATGTTCGTCGTTAATGTAAAAATTATTTGCGGCATTATTTAATATTCGCCGCTAATTAAGAAAGTATTTGCGGCATTCTTTAATGTTCGTCGTTAATTTAAAATAATTGGCGGCATTCTTTAATGTTTGCCATTAATAAAAAAAACATTCGCAGCATTATTTAATGTCTGCTGTTAATTAAAGAGCATTTGCGACATCCCTTATTATTTGCCACTAATGTAAAAAATATTCGTGACATTCCTTAATGTTTATCGTTAATTAAAAAGGCATTTGCAGCATTTTTTAATGTTCGCCGTTAATTGTAAAAACAATTGCATCATTCTTTAATGTTTGCTATTAATTTCAAAATCATCTGTGGCACTCCTTGAGGTTCATCATTAATTAAAAAGGCATTTGTAGTGCTCATTTAAGGTTCACCACTATATCATACCACTAATACATGGCGATGGAAAAGGTTCAATTAGAACAAATTAAGAATTAAATTAACCAAGCCAAAAAAAACTTTTTAGGTAGGTTTTTGTTTTATTATCGTTCCAGTTTTGTTTCGGTTTTATACTATAAAAACCTATTCGGTTTTGGTTCTCTCTCAATTAGGAGATCAAACTAAATTGAACTAAACAATCCTTAATTATATATGTACCAGCAGGGTGCACGTGTAGTACTACTGCACGTCGTGGGATCGAGGTAATATAGTACTTGCATAACTGACAATTTAATTAGTTTCCAAAAAATTGAGGAATTTTTTTTACTATTACACCCTTTTATTTTAATGTATCTTCACGATGGTGTTTATGGGCTGTTATGGAAAGTTTTGCACTTTAATTGGATGGCGTAAATCCCAAAAGGGCACCTTCACCCGGGAGGTGCTATGGCACCCTGGGTGCCCCTAGTTGCCCCAAGCTGCCTCGGGCCGCAAGGGGAATATGCCCCACCCAGGGGGTGCCATATAGGTGCCCCCAGTTGCCCCATGCAGCCCCGAGCCGCATGGGGCATATGCCCCACTTGGGGGGTGCCATGGCACCCTGTGTGGGTGCCCCCAGTTGCCCCAAGCGGCCCCGAGCTGCATGGGGCATATATATGGCCACTTGGTTATATATAGTATAGGTATTTATATGTATATACACACATGCATGTTTAAGTCAAACCAATAAACTAGCTAGGAATTCGATTTAGCAAGTTTTAAACCAATAATCTAAACCAATTAAGAAGAATGTATATCAATTATAAAATATATATGTATTAGCTAGCTATTTATGTATCATAGTATTATAATTAAATTTTATGATATAGAATATATGAAATATACATAGAATATAATTATTATAGCTATTTATATTATTTTTTCGGTTTGTTGCTCAATTGAGGTGGGCTTGGTTCTTAATTTGGATTGGTTCAGTTTTGGTGGTCATAGAGACCTAGCTAGGTTTGGTCATGGGTTGAGGTAAACTTGAGCCAAACCAAACCAAGTTTCACCCCTTGTTAAAATTAGAGAAACCAAACTTTTAGATTTTTATTAATGGTTTTGATTTTATATTAAGAAACCCAATTAAATCAGTTTTGCTTTTGGTTTCCGTTAATAGACATGCATATATTAATGTCACATTTGGGTTTAATTGTGGTTTTATTAGAAACCCAACCGGACCATTGCAATATATACTTTGAATCGATCCTCTCTTTCCCGCCAAACAAAACAAATCAAGATTAAACAAGATAGAGATCGTCCTCCATCTTTCCCGCGGCAATATAGCGAGGGAGAAGAAACGTGGGGCTTCCGTCACTCTCTCGCGCCCTGCTCGGTTCAGTCCCTCTCTCGATTCAACGAAAGTGGAGAAGACATACGTAGGGCTTGCGCTGTATCACTTCACTTTCGTTTGATATTTCGCTCTCCGGCTTGCCCTGTCGAAAAGCCAAGACTCTCAAAAGCCACCGTAAAAAAATCTGGTATGTATTTGATTTTTTTCCCATGTATTTGCTAAACCTCCTCTGTTGTCTTCTTTTCTACGGTGAATGGGAGGTTGCCATAAACCGATAGGAAAAGAATTTATATTGAAAAGTTCTTTTTGTTCCCCTTTAATTTCAATGTGGATCGATTCCACTTCTTTCATTGTTTTCTTGTCTCAGTTAATTATTTACTCCATTTACGTTTACATCTTACATTATCCGTGATAACTTCCATAATATCTTTGATTTTACTTTCAATGTGGATCGATTCCATCAAAGGAGTAAGGAATTAGGAGTAGAGAGTTAGCCTAATCGTGAACAGTAATTTCTCTGAAGGGTGAAGAACTATGTTTTAGTTTGATTATGTTCTGATCTGGGGTTCTTGTTCAATTCTGAATTTGATATTAATTCGGTTTTGAACTGGGTTCCTTTTTGCTAAATAGGAAAAGTGTAGGATGTGAATCGGTAGTTACAAATAAATCTGGTGTGCTGATGTATATATATTATTAATAGAAACTTAAAAGAGTCAATAGTTAAGCATAGGCAAAATAAGAATCCAACTCATGTTTTACTAGTCAAGAATGTAGAAGTTATTTTCTTGATGCATTAGATAAATTTCAAGAGAATTACATATAACATAAGCAGGTGAATAAAGAAAAGAACTTCCTTGAAAAACATCCGATCTCTACCAAATAAACTACACTAAATTAATCTATGGAAGGCTCTTCTGCAATTCATTCTATCACAAGTATAATCAGGACCCCTTCCACTCTTAGCTCCAAGTTCCTCATCTACATTAATGTCTCAGTCAAAAATAGATGAATGGTATAAAATTTTGATATCCTTAAACTATGAATTGTAGATCTTACCAATAGGAAGACACTGAGCATAACAAATTCCACATTCAACTTGCTCTGCATCCTTCAGGACATTTGGAGGTGCAGATAGGCATGAGCAACGGGCCGTGCCAGCCCGAGCCCGGCACGCCACGGGCCTAGGGCCCTGGGGGCACGGCCCGTTTAGGCACGGCCCGCCAGGGCAAGCGGCACACGGGCCCGCGTGCCAGCCCGGGCCCCCGCGCTGAGCGGGCGCGCGCGGGCCGCGCGTGCCCAGGCGGGCTGGCCCGCGCGCGGGCCTGCTGGGCACGCACCCAGCCATTGGGGCACGGCGGGCCGGCCCGCTGGGCACGCGTGCCTGCCGTTGGGCACGAGAGCCGGCCCGCCGGCCGGCCCGCCAGAGAGCTAGCCGTTGGCTAGCTCTCTTTTCCCTCCATAAAAGTTGCTTTTAGCCACTTTTATGCCCATTTTACCCCCCCAACAGCCATATAACAGCTATATTGGGGGGTTATAGTTGTAATTGATGATTAAAAGACCTTTTCTACCCTTCCAACTGCAAAATAACAGTCATATTGAAGGGTAGAGGTGGTAAAAAGCCACTTTTAATTTTCTATAAATAGCCACTCCCTTTCCCACTCCAAACCACACCATTTCTACAATCTTCTACTCTCTTCTAATTGATTATCAAATAGTTTCTTTGCTCTAATTGTTGTAATTGGAAATTGGTGATACTCAATCTCTTCAAATTGTTCAAGCATCAAAAGTGGGAAATTGGACTCTGGAGGTTGAAGGCTTCAATTTCAAAGTTCAAGATTCATTCTAAAGAGGTATTCTTTTATTTAATTTTCCGATTTTAAAATTAGTATAAATATTATTATTATAAGTAAGTCTCTCCTTCTACCTTTCTTATAAATTAGTATCACCAAATATTTATTATAATATTATTTATTAAGATTTTTTTTTCCAAAAATTTGATAATGGACCCTAGGTATCCTATGTTTTTTGACACTGAAGAAAGGGAATATCTTAGACCCCTTTCTGACCCAGTATTTTCTGATGATATAACCCAACCCCAATATAATGATCCTCCCATCCAAGATCTTGAAACAGAATTACCTTCACAAGATATGGGATCGTCTTCCCTACCACCTAGGAGCACTAAGAGGAGTAGAACCTCTAGTGTTTGGCTTAATTTTACAATTGAAAGTGTAGGGAGTGAAGAGAAGGCAGTGTGTAACCATTGCAAAAAACAGTTTAGTTGTAAAGGCAAAGGTGGTACAGGCCACTTGAACCGGCATTTGCAGAAATGCCTTCCAAAACATGGCCAAATTGACCCTAGGCAAACCCAAATTTCTACTAGTAGTGTTGCTATAAGTAATTTTATTTTTAATCAAGAAGAAACTAGGCTTGAAATAGTAAAGTGGGTAATTCAAGAAGAATTACCCTTTAGATTAATAGATTCTAAAAGATTTCACCGTTTACTAACTAAATATTTAGCACCACAATTTAAACCTTTTTCACGCCACACTTTAAGAAAGGATGCCATAAAATTATATGGAAAAATGAAAAGTGCATTAATAGAAACTTTGTCAAACAGTACTTTTAAAATAGTTTTAACTTCAGATATTTGGACAAGTAGACAACAAATAAGTTATTTAGCTATAACCGCACATTATATTGATGAAAATTGGAATATGGAAAAAAGAATAATAACTTTTGAACCACTAGATGCTAGCCATACTGGAATAAATATATCAAATGCTATAAGTAGAAATCTAAGAAATTATAAAATACACAATAAAATAATGGCTCTAGCACTTGATAATGCAAGTGCTAATAATGTTGCAGTAGGAATATTAAGACAACAATTAAACTTAAATATAGATGGAAGTTTATTTCATGTTAGGTGTGCTTGTCATATTCTTAATTTAGTTGTGCAAGATGGATTAAAAATTGTTCAACATCATTTAATAAATATTAGAGATGCAGTAAGATTTATAAAACAATCTAGCACAACCGCTAGAGAATTTAAATATTATTGTGAAACTTTAGGAAAACAATATAAAAAAATTACCCTAGATGTTGAACATAGGTGGAATTCAACATATATAATGCTAGAAGCTGCATTAGGATTAAAACAAGAAATTACAATATTTTATAAAAGTAAAATGCCTGAAAGTGACTTAGAGGATCTTGATTGGCAAATAGCCGAAATTTTAAGAGATTTTTTAAAAGTTTTTTATGATGCAACAAGATATTTATCAGTAGTTTATTACCCAACATCCTCAAGTATTATAACTTGTTTATATCAAATAAGTATTTGTTTTAAACAATATAGAAATGTACCCATTGCTAAGGAAATTATCCCTGCAATGGAAACTAAAATTTTAAAATATTGGCAAGAGATGCCTAATTTATATTGTTTAGCTACTACAATGGACCCTAGGGTTAAATTAGGAGTTGAAGACTTAATAGATGGTATAAATGAGAATATGAATTCTACTTTTCAAATAGATATAAAAAAAATAAGAAATCTATTAGAAAGACTTTTTTGTGAATACGATACTAGTAGTAGTATACAAGGTCATACGCGAACCCAACAAACACTACCAGATAATTCCCCTTGGAATTTTTTAAGTGGGAGAAGAAAGGGAAAACAACCAGCATCTAGTAGTGGGGGATCATATGAATTAATGATTTTTTTAGAAAGCCCCCCAATGAGTTTCAATACTATAGAGGAGCATAATGCTTTTAACATTTTGACATGGTGGAAGCAAAATCAGGTTAATTATCCTGTGCTTTCCGCCATGGCACGTGATCTACTAACGGTTCCGGTGTCCACAGTTGCATCGGAATCAGCTTTTAGCGCAGGTGGACGAACCGTGGATGATTACAGGAGCAGATTAACGCCGGAGATGGTGCAAGCATGTGTCAGTCATACAGATTGGTTAAGGGCAGAACTGAGAGAACAAGAATATGAAGATGATCAACTTGCTGGAGACTTTGATGATTTGAATATTGATTTTAGTCAACCAGAGTAGTCTAAGTTTTGTTATAATTTTTGTAATCAAAGTATAGGAATTGTACTTTATCTTTTTTTTTTTGGTTTCTTTTAAACTGCAAAATAGATTAGTGGGTGCCAACCTAGTTGGGATGTGCTTATACTATAGTGATGCAGTATTATTTGTTCAAGTAATTATGTAATTTTTGCAAAGTTGTAAGTGTACTTGTGATAATTAATGAATTTATATTTTTTTGAGCAAAATTTATCTCAATATGTGTAAGACAATTTTGTGAACAATAAAAGTATTTTACAGAAATTTTTTGGGATTTTTTTGGGCATTTTTTGAGATTTTTTAAAGTTTTTTTTTAAATTTTAAATTAATTGGCCCGCCGGCCCGGCACGGCACGCCTGCTGGGGCGTGCCGTGCCGGGCTGGGGTTATGGCCAAACGGGCCTGGCATGCCGCGGCCCGCCAGGCCCGCCCCTAGGTGCAGGTAATGTCGTCTCTACTATACTCGCAAGATTTTCACATAGTGGTCTGTTCATCATCCTATACAACTAACTTAACTACATTACTATTTATGTTTTAAACAAATATCAGCAAAGTCAGACACACTATAGGAAAATAAAAATTAGAAGAAAAAAAAGGGAAGGGAGGGAGGGGGCTTAGGTGGCAGCAGTGGAATGAATCTGCTACAATGAACATCTTAAACTGTTATAGATAATCCCATTTTACATGCTTGCAGAGTACTTATCTTGAAAAACAAGAAAATAGTAACACAAAAAGGCAAAAGATATTCAGGAACCATTAGTGAACTATCAAGAATAATAAAAAAGGACCATAACTCAGAATAGGTCTTTTCAAAGAAGGGTAATGAGAGGCGTGGCCCAGCAACATATCTAATTGTTAAAATTTATTTGCAAAGCGACCACAATTAGACTCAAACCTGCGTTCTCATGCTAGCAGCCAAAGGCTACTATCACACAAAGTTGGTCCCCAAAGATTAAGAACTATTATATATGAAAAAACATGTAATCACTATCATAACACCAGTTTTACATAAAGGACTTGAATTATACCATCTTCTCCTATTTCTCCTCCATTTAGTCACCATATTGTTTAATATTGAATCTGGACCCAAGAAGCGACATCTGGCACAATTCAACACCCAGTTACTGAATGAACAATATAACCTATCAGTAGCAGCACATGTAACTTTTTCTGACTTACTCTGGCAAGGAGGTTGGTTGGACTATATGCATTTATAGACAACACAATAAAGCACCCATTTCTTGAGAACATGAGCTCCATCATGGAAATTAGGGATGAACCTGGCAAAAGCATTCTCTACTATTGGGCTTTTAAAAACCATGTTCATTTATGAACTTTCTTGGGTTAGTCAAAAGTGATTAAAATTTTGTAATTCTATAAAAGTGTTCTTAAGCCAGAGGGTACTTCTGCAAGAAAATTGTCAATGATAGAGATATGGATCTCCTTGTTGGAAGATGTCTCGAATAGTACAGGTCTATGGGGTGCATCCTACTATTGCTCTTGGGTACTCCTTGGATAGGTTTGGGATGATTAGCTCTGGTTTTTCAGGTGTATTCTCTATATTCTGAAAGTTTGATCCTTGTTGGCTTCTATTTTGAACAATCTTCATAATTTTATAAAAGTTCTTTTAGTCTGTTATTTGCTGGATGGAGTTGATTATGGCTGCTTTTCTTTTCCTATTTCCCTGTTTATAATTCTTGCATTACAAAGAGTTACTGGATGAGGAATGTTCTAGATTTTGTTGTTCTCTAATCCAAAGAAGAAATTTATATGTTCACTTGTGAAAATTTCAAGCTAAAGGAGCTGATTCAAATATGTTAAATCTTTAATCAAATCTATAGAGATTCTATAATCTTATATCTATAGGAATGAGTATAGATCCCATTTTATGAATGATTCTATTGTTTTGTGGGTGTTAAATATTTAGGGTCTAGTAAGTTTTCGATTTGAGTTATTGAAGATTGTAGTTAAATTTTATACTTAGATTTTCTGGTTTTTCTTTCAAAAGGGCGTGTTTGAACATTAAGTAAAACAGAAGCATTGATTCCGGACAATGGATAGGTGTTGGACTGACGAAGAAAGGTAAACTTTCTATATATATTTTAGTGAAATTATAATTAATTTGAAACACCTCTTATTTTGTTTTACCCATACTAATGTAAATTATAATTTTCATTTTGTTTAAGGACTACTCCCGAGTATGTAAAATGGGTGAAAGATTTCATTATTTTTGCATTTGCCCAGAAGAAACTCAATAGGGGTAAGTTGAGGTGCCCATGTCGCAAGTGCAATAAAGTGCTTTATCAAGATAGTGCTACAATGGAAGACCATATGATTTGTTATGGCTTTGACAATCGTTATATGAGATGGTACTATGAACGGGAGTCTAGTTTACCATCGAGTTTGAACATCGAGAATGTAATGGATGATAATATTGATGTGAATGTGGAAAGGGATGAAGTGACTAACTTGGTACAAGATGCTTTTGGGCATTCAGGAGTTGGGAGTATGGACAGGATCGAGACAGAAGTAGGGGGACCACAAGGTGAAGACTTTAAAAAATTCTCTAAATTCGTGAGGGATTCCGAGCAAGAATTGTACCCAGGTTGTAAAACGCATACCAAATTATCATTTATTTTGCGGTTGTTTCACTTAAAGTGCTTGGGTGGTTTGACCGACAAGATATTTACCTTGTTGTTGGAACTTTTAAAAGAAGTACTTCCTGAGGGATCAATACTTCCTGAGAGTTTTTATCAAGTGAGAAAGTTTATTGATGAGTTAAGCCTTAAATATGAGAAAATTGATGCATGCCCTGAGGATTGTTTATTGTATTGGAAAGATTATGCCAATTTGGATTCATGTGTTACTTGTGGAACTTCTAGATGGAAGAAAGATGGTAAGCGTTCAAAAGGAAGCAAGAATCCTACACCTGCAAAGGTGTTGCGTTATTTTCCACTAAAGCCAAGACTTCAGAGGTTATTCATGTCATCTAAGACGGCTTCTGACATGAGATGGCATGATGAGAAAAGAAATAAGGATGGGTTGTTAAGACACCCTGCAGATTCAAAAGCATGGATTGAGTTTGATTCTATGAATCCTGATTTTGCTTTAGATCCCTGTAATGTGAGGCTTGGGTTAGCAAGTGATGGGTTCAATCCATTTGGAAATATGTCTAGTACCCATAGCACGTGGCCTGTGGTTATCATTCCTTATAACTTGCCGCCTTGGGTTTGTATGAAACAGTCAAACATAATCTTGTCTATGATCATTCCTGGGCCTAAAGCTCCTGGAAATAATATTGATGTATATATGCAACCATTGGTTGCGGAGTTAAAAGAGTTGTGGGAAGTTGGTGTGGCAACATATGATGCATCTACAAAGGAGACATTTTCAATGCGAGCTGCCTTGCTATGGACCATCAATGACTTTCCAGGTTATGCAGACTTGTCTGGATGGAGCACAAAGGGTAAGCTTGCGTGCCCTTCCTGCCACAAGGACACTTGTAGCCAACGCCTAAAAAATGGCAAAAAGTTTTGTTATATGGGTCATCGCAGGTTCTTGCCTTCTAATCATAAGTTTCGTTTGAATAAGAATTTGTTTGATGGCACGATAGAGGTGAGGGATGCTCCTAAAATGATGTCTGGTATCGAAGTGTTAGAAGAGTTGGATGGTCTTCCTTTTACATATGGGAGAAAAACATCTCGATCCCGAGTGTCAAATGTATTGCCATACAACTGGAAGAAAAAAAGCATATTCTTTGACTTACCATATTGGAGGTGTAAGCACCTTATTTTTGCACCCCTGGAGTTGCTGAAAATGAAAACCCTAGCAGAAAGTCAAACCCCGAGGGGACAAAAAGTTGACTTTTTGATTAAGTGATATTTGGCCACCTTGCTTCATATCATTGGATAGAGAATCTCGACACGATTCCAATGCAACTGAGTTTGCAGGAATCGGAGTCCGGATTAAGGTTCTGCGGGCAGTCAAACTTGGGCGAAGCCAAAAGTTGACTTTCTGCCAAAATCCGATCCAGAGGCCTTGCTTCATATCATTGGATAGAGAATCTCGACACGATTCCAATGCAACTGAGTTTGCAGGAATCGGAGTCCGGATGAAGGTTCTGCGGGCGGTCAAACTTGGGCGAAGCCAAAAGTTGACTTTCTGCCAAAATCCGATCCAGGTGCTTACCTCTAGGTCATGGGATAGGGGGCTCCGATACGATTCTAACGCCACTGAGTTTGCCCAGATCGGAGCCCGGGTGAAGAAAATATGAGCTGATGAAGTTTCCAAGTAGCAAAACTGGCAATCTGCGCACGTGGCAAAAAGCTGCACACGTGGCGAGTTGCGCAAGAAAATATCTCGGGGATCAAATCCGTAAATATCCAAACATTCAAAATATCCCAGGGACCAATCTGAAAGTATTTGAAAATATCTGAATAAAATAATATTAAACCTAAATATCCCAGGGACCATATCCTAATTTTCAGATTTTTAAAACAAACGAGCGGCGGCATTTATTATTTTGTAATGATTAGGTCGCTCGCGCGAACGTGGCAGGGGGTATGCGCTCACCTTGAGGTGGGCGCCAAGCTCGGCGGATACCCTCTGTCCTCTTCTATAAAAGCCGCGCAGGGTTTCATTTCCGGAGGTTGGAAAATTTTTGTTCCGCGATTTTTGGGGTTCTGGACTTTTTTTTTGGTTTCGGCATTTTTGTTTTGGGGTTAGGATTCGAGGGTTCGGATTGTTTTCCTGGGCTCGGGATTTTGAAGAAAAAGACCATACACACAGGTCCCCTCCCTTCCTCTCCTTCCTCGTCAAATCCGAAGGAGGCCGTGCTCTTGGTGTGAGAAGAAGGAGCCTTCCGCAGCAGCTCGTGAGCTCCAGGGAACCTCCGGCCTACTCTAAAAAGACCTGGAACCAAGGTGAGCTCTCCATTTTCTTTTGTTAATATATATATATATATATAAATCAGGCTTCCCATGCATCTCTAACACCTTGTTTGTCATTGCTTGCTTGATTCGAAGGGGAGCATGTTCCCTCTGATCTCATCTCTTGTATCCCGAATAAAGCCCCCCCCCCCCCTTGTTCCCTTCTCCCTTATTCATATTCTGTTAATCCATGATGCTGCTAGTGTTTTAATTTTCTTCTGTTAGTGGTTTGTCTCGGATCTGGGGTTCCGAAGAGATTTGAGTCGGGGTGTTGAAGTCGAGCTGAGTTCGAAGGTATTCTGGGAGTCTAACGATCCCCAGAAATCAGTTGCAGAACTTCAAAAACCTGTTTAAAAATAAAACAGGGAGCATCGGGTGTCCGCTGAGTTCGCGCGAAGCTCGCGCGAGGCTCATGCCCACTTCGCGCGAAGCTCGCGCGAGGCTCACGCCCACTTCGCGCGAAGCTCGCGCGAGGCTCACGCCCACTTCGCGCGAAGCTCCCATGCGAAGCTTGCGCGAAGCTCGTGCGAACCTCGCGCGAATCTCGAGCGAAGCTCGCGCGAAGTTCACGCGAACTTCGCCCGCGCGCTTTTTCGCGCTTCGCGGGTTGTTTTTTTGGTCCGCCCGGCCCGCGCCGACCTCACGCCTAGTGCCCGAGGTCGGCGCATACCCCTAAAAGCCTGCCGAAATGCTATATTTTTGAAAATTTCCGAAAATGCCCTTTACTGTATCGCGGGGGGCTTCGCCCCCCCGCACCCCCCCACCCCCTTTGTTCGTTGCGCATCCAACTCGTACCTTGGTACGAGGAGGTACCCCACCCCGTGGGCTTCGCTTCACCCACAGGGCCCCCCGGGTACCTCCCCTTGGACCCAGCACAATGAGCCAATTTTTTTCTTGATAGGGTGTCAATCTTGTGTATTTTCTCAGGTGATTATTGTTGAATGTGGGTTTTATTTCCAAACCGAACCGGATGAACCAATAGGGTTTCCAGGTCACCCGGAAACCCAACATGGGGCTTGGACCCTTGGTCCAACTTGGTTTCCAGTGGGCCTTCCTATCAGGCCCACCAAGCCCATTAACCAACCAAGGTTAGGGTTCCAAAACCCTAACTCGGGAAGTCTTGGGCTTTCAAGCCCAAGCCCAGGTAAATGGCCCCAAGCCCAATGCTTGGCCCATCTTTGCAAAGGCTAATCAAGATAATCTGAAACCACTTGGCAACCAATTATGTGGCCCACTCAAGGGCCCACGAACAATCCCGGTCCACTTGTGCATAGAAATCAAATTTAATCAAACTTGGAATTTAAAATCAATTTACTTAAACCAAAGCCCAAAGGGCCTCTCAGGTTTAGACTGAGGCCCACCAGGGAATATGTAGGCTTAACCAAGCCCACCAAGGGATCCGTGGGCCTTCCAACGGGGCCCACCCAATCAGACTCACTTCATTCAATAATAAAAAGATAAAATCAAGTAAATGGACCCACACCACTTTGGCGGTCCCACCAGACTTAACTAAATAGAATGCTGGATTAGGAATCGGGTGAGTGAGAGACCAACTGAGTTGACTCAAATCAGGGAAACTTATGGGACCCGTCACTTGACGGGGTGGACTGGGGTGTCTACGGACTTCCCCAGACCGCAACCGAGCCTCTACTTAGAATCTCAAAGCCGCAGACCAAAAGCCCTAGTAGAAAAAATTAGGCACCCAGGTGTCTGCCTGCACCCCATCAGGCAGTGGCGACTCCAAACTAATCCCGAGGCACGCGTCGTTTTGCGTGCGCCTCGCCGTGCGACCGAAATACGGTGCGCACAGGAGGCACAACTTAGATGTGATGCATATTGAGAAAAACATCTGTGAGAGTATACTTGGGACCCTATTAAATATTGATAAGAAAACAAAGGATTCCTTAAATGCTCGTAAGGACCTAGAATTGATGGGGTTGAGACAACCACTACACCCTATCAGAGATAGTGGAAAAGTTATCCTCCCACCTGCATGTTACACAATGTCTAAGAAAGAGAAAAATATATTTTATCAAGTACTAAGCAGCTTGAAGGTTCCTGATGGTTATTCATCTAATATAGGAAGATGTTTTAATAAGAAAGATAAAAGTTTGTCTGGATTAAAGAGCCATGATTATCACGTAATCATGCAACAATTTCTTCCACTGGCAGTACGAAGGACATTGCCGAAAGCTGTTAGTTCTGTGCTGATAGATCTAAGTAATTTTTTTGGTGAGCTATGTTCGAAAGTATGCAAAGAGCAGGACTTGTTGCGATTACAAAATAGAATTGCAGTCACAATTTGTCATATGGGGAGAATTTTTCCTCCGGCACTTTTTTATGTTATGGTGCACTTGCCAATTCATTTAGCAACAGAAGTTCTTCTAGGTGGACCTGTACATTATCGATGGATGTATCCCATTGAAAGGTTAGTTTCCTATATGCATTTATGGTAATTCATTTATGTATTTCATTGGATTGTAATTGAAACATATTTTTCCAAATTAGGTTTTTGCATAGCCTGAAATCGTATGTGCGTAATAAAGCACATCCAGAGGCATCAATCGCTCAGGGATATTTGGCAAAAGAATGCTTAACATTCTGCTCGAGATACTTTATTGGTATCGAAACAAGGTTGTAGCGACCTCTAAGGAATGCTGATGAAACAATGATGGGTGCTGCAGAACAATTTCAGCTTAGTCAATTAGAATTGGTGCAAGCACATGGTTACGTGTTATTTAATACCAGTGAGATATCGAAGTATTTAAAGTAAGTCTTTCATTCACAAAAGACCAATTATTTTTGTTAAATTTTAGCTAACAAATCTTAGGGATATTGATCATATTTAATGCAGGATGCATGAAAGTCATTTGCGATCCACAATTCGAAATCCTCGTGATTTGCAAAAAGTTCATCGTGAGACATTCATTGATTGGTTCAAAAAACATGTAAGTAATATCGCATAATTATTAGTTATAATTCACAATTGAAATCATTTATTGTGTTTGAACATTAAATATGTGCATGCATTATAAAATAGGTGGCAGAGCTGAATACAATAGGAGTTTCTGTGCCTGATGAAATTAAGATGCTTGCTCGTGGCCCTAATAAATTTGCAAGGCGGTTCAAGGGATACATGGTCAATGGATATAGATTTCGCACGATGGATAAGGAGGTTGGAGGCATATGTCAAAGCAGTGGTGTTGCTGTGAATGCAACAATTACAAGCTATGCGAGCGCCAGGGATAAAAGACCTACTGTGGGTTCAATCACATATTATGGTCGCATTCAAGAAATAATTGAGTTGACATATTCTTCAAACCTTAAATATGTGATGTTTAAGTGTGAGTGGGCTGATGTAAGGGGATCGGGCCGAGGGATAAAAAATGATGATTTCGGACTCACACTTGTAAACTTTAGTTGCTTGATACTTGACTCACAAGTTATCGATGAACCATATGTCTTGGCAACTCAAGCTGAGCAAGTCTTCTATGTACAGGATCCTCTTGATGAGGAATGGCATGTTGTTGTTAAACATAAGCCATGAGACATATTTGATTTGGGGCAAGATGAAAATGACCATGATAATACGTTTTGGGATAACTTACCATTTGGTGAACAACTTGGTATTATAGGTAATGAAAATGATGAAAATGATAACTGGGTGAGGGAAGGTGTTGAGGGAATAATTGTTGATGAATAAAAATGAATTGTGAGTTATTGTTATTCCATTCCATTATATGATTGTCTTATTCATTTACTTTGTAACTTCTTTGAGGACATATGCCTACTTAGTTTTATATATTGTGTGCAATGAAGAAATTGATTTTTAAATTCAATTTTAATTAATTGTCTCATATTTGGTTTTATTATTTACTCTAACCTATGATAAATAAGTTGGGTTAGTTCATTTAGTTGTAATTTTTACACATTATGTATGTATATTCTTACACATTATATATGTATAAGTTTATTATTGCCCGTTTTTACTATGGATTCACGTAGCACCATGTCACCTTCGGATGAGGACACCTCCATGCCTGGCCCTCATAAAAGGGGTAGGGGTCGGACACGAATGGCAAAATGGCAAAACATGGCACCTGGGATGAAGATTTCTATTATATTAAATAGGCAAGGAGTACCAATATGGAAGACTGCTGCAAATTTATCTTCTTTTCTCGGGGTTAAATCAAAGAATGGTGAGGAATTGCCTTTGGACAGAAAGACGTGGTGGCAAATGGAACCTAACATCAAAGAGCAAATTTGGGAAGATGTTCAGGTAATGAAATTTTAATGTTCTTTATTAATTACATATTTGATTGAATTTTATTAGCATGTTAGTTGAACATTATTTTAAGCCGTAATTTTATTTCCGTGGTAGAAATTTTTCAATATTGATAAGCGAGGAAAACAATACGTTCTTAAGAGCATTACTAAATTATGGAGAGATTGGAAATGTAAATGCAAGCGTGAGTATTTTGATCCATGCGCCACTCATGATGAAAGGTTGAAAAACATACCTCCTGACGTCGTCCCTGATCAATGGCCACAGCTTGTTGACTGGTGGGAAACTGATAACCATAAGGTATTAAATAGTTAAATTGAAAATGTTGCTATTGTGAGAAATTTGTTTATGTTATAATTAATAAATTGAATTATTATGATTAGCCAAACTTTTTCTTTGTCATAACTATTAATTAAAGTGCTCAAAATATTGCAGGATAAATGTGCAAGGAATAAGCAAATTAGAGGGATGCAAAAGCTACTGCATACATCTGGACGAAAGAGTTATGCCCGAGTTTGGCATGAATTGGTAAATTCAATTTTAGAAATTTGTTTCTTTTTAATATATCTTTAACTTTATATATTGTCAATTGATTGTGTATTAATTATAAATATATGGAATGTAGGAAGAAAAGAATCCTGAAGAAAAAATTACGCGATCCAAAGTGTTTCTTGCAACTCATAAGAGAAAAAATGGAGATCACGTAAATGAATGGGTCGGCGAAAAAATTGTAAGTAATTACTTTGCTTTCCAAGTGTTTGTGTGCTTTTCTTAAGTTCTCTGAAATGTCATTTTATGTCTTGAAAAATCTATACGAGACGAACAAATGTATTCTTGAGGAAGTATGCTAATCCTCTTTCAAATGTTAGTCATGATTATTAAAGGTTGTCTTCTGCAATGAAGTTACTCTTTTAATCTATGTCACTGGATTCATACTTCAGCTTCACCTTAAAAAAATTGGATTTTTCTCTCTTTGACTAAGTCAAACCTTCGACTAATTTAAACCACTTGAAATAGTCCTGAAGAGTGAGTAACAAATTTTGAAAGGCATGACAATCTAATTTTATGAAGAATGCAAGAACTTTTAAAATTTTTAATGCACATTGATTTTAAAACTTCGTTGATTGGTCTCCATGATATTCATGTTAATCCATTTTATAAAATTGACATGCAATGTTCAACATTATACCTAATAGGTGATATATGCTGAGTTGTGTTATTTCTTAGACCTCAATGTGTTGCACCTTGATTCTGGGTTT
The DNA here is from genome assembly GCA_947561395.2 of Buxus sempervirens. Taxonomy (NCBI): domain Eukaryota; kingdom Viridiplantae; phylum Streptophyta; class Magnoliopsida; order Buxales; family Buxaceae; genus Buxus; species Buxus sempervirens. Next base: position 33,139,612 of record OX387193.1, read on the forward strand.
GCCTCGTGGTCGCTCTTGCATTACTTTAAGCAACTTCGTCACCATTTGGAGATTCTTTATCTGGTCCAATTATTTTGTGCAACCAAGGCTTTTTTAAAATATTTTCAGCTTCTTCTGGATATTTATCATCATACTTGTTGGCCCATATCTTGATCGTTTTTTAGTGACTAAATTAATCTGGTTGATCAATTCAAGTAAAAGTTTATCTTTCCATGATTGGAAGTCGGGCATTATAGGCTGGAATTTGGGCTTTCTCAAGGCAACACCTTGTGACCTTGTAGTGGAATGGCATCGATGATGCAATCTTTGAAATTTGAATAAGGTCTATGTTGGATGGAAAAGGTATCTTGAATGAAAATTCTTCATGACATTTCCTATAAAAAATTTTTTTTATGAAAACGTAGACAACTGGAACAATTGTAGTGCCCTTTGAAAATAAATTTTGGGGAAAACTTTGCCATATCATGGGGAAATTTAAAACCATGAATTTTCTCATCTATATTGATTAGCCTTTTTTGGCACTGTCCAAGATATTCAACCTGTAATTTTTGGTGTTATTCTGTGAGAGCTCTAGCTTATTCTTTGTATTAGAAAATATCATTTCTACAGGTGGTTGCTTGTTTCTTCTTTTATTTCCGTCTTCATGATTTATAATTTCTTAACATTAATGTTGCTTGTTTCCTTCTTTTATTTGTTTGCTAAATTTCTAATCTTTGATTTATGGATATACATCAAATTGCTTTGCAGAGACAAGTGGAAGAATTATTATCCCAACCAGAAATCGCATCACAAGATAATACTGGAAGAGATGATATTTATTCCCAAGTTATGGGAACTGATGAAAGGCGTGGACAAGTACGTGGATATGGTTTGGGCCCAACACCAAGTACATTATGGGGATCTTCCACTCGAGCAGCTGTAACTTCAAATCCTATTTTACAAGATGAAGTTAGATCATTACGTGATGAACTTGCAGCCAAGGATACAGAAATAGCATCAGTGAAGGAATCTATGGCAATCAAGGACATAGAAATGATCACATTGAAGGAATCTATGGCAACCAAGGACGTAGAAATGACTTCATTAAAAGAAACTATGGCAATGCTTATGCAGCGATTGGATCAAGTGGAGAAAAATGCGGTATGATTAATGTTTATGTTAAATTCTATTATATAGGTTATAAGAAATAATTGATATTTTTTGCCTTCCTAACAGTTTTTCATTTTCAATTTCTTTACAGAAATTCCATGGAGGATTTGCTAACAAGGGGAAACAGCGAACCTAGAGACTCTTTATTTTTCTGTAATTGACATTCATTTTGCTTATTAGGGAACAATTTATTGTTTATTTGTTCATATGACTATAATTTTTTTTCTTTTCTTTATTGATTTTGTTTATATTACCTTTGATTTATAATAATTGATAAGCTTCTTTGCATTTGTCATATGTGTTAATTTGTGGTCATTTTTAGAGTTTTATCATATCTATTGGTTAATTAATTATTACAGGTGAAAAGGAAAAATCAATCCAACAAAACAATTATTTGTTTATAATTGGCTTTTTTGCGGCATTTTTAAATGTCGTTGTATATATATATGTAGGCATTCAAAATGTGTGCCACTAATATAAACATATAATGGCATGCATTGAATTGTCGTTAAATTAAACATGTTCGAATGTGTGGCTAAATTAAAGAAATAGTGGCATTTGTATGTGTATCGCTAAAGTAAGCAAATAGCAGAATTTTTATTTGCGTTGCTCTATATTAACAAATAGTGGCAGACTTGGCGGCTATATGCGTGTCACTAAAAAACAAATAGCGTTGTTTCTATGTTTGTTGCTAAAATAAACAAATCGTGGCGTTTATATGTGTGTCGCTAAAATAAGCAAATAGTGGCATTTTTATTTATGTCGCTATATATTAACAAATAGCGGCAATTATATGTGTCACTAAAAAAACAAATAGCGTCATTTCTATGTTTGTCGCTAAAATAAACAAATTGCGGCGTTTATATGTGTGTCATGAAAATAGACAAATAATGACGTTCATATGTGCGTCGCTAAAAAAAAGCAATAGCGACATTCATATGTGTGTCTCTGATTTACATCTATAATGACGAACATAATGACACTCATAGCATGCTGCAAATTGTTTACTTTTGGCGGCTAATGCATAAAACGTCGCAAATTATTTGCGACGCGGCCTTCAGCGACAAAATTCAATTCGTCGCCATGTTCGCCGCCAATGGTTATAGCGGCGTTTATTTTAGATTTAGCGGCATTTTTATGAACGCCGCGAAAAACCTAATTTTTTGTAGTGTAACCGCTACAATGTATTTGAATATTCAGTAACAGTTATGTAAACCGTTGCTATTTAACGAAGGAATTAGTGGCGGTTTAATGAATTAGTAGCGGTTTTCTTGTGCTTCATATCTTAACAGATTAGCATCGGTTATTGAAAAAGGTGTTACTATAGGTAAATAGATATAGTAACAATTGTTAATATAACCACTACTAAAACCCTTTAGCGGCCCCTGCATTAGTAACGGTTGTACAACTGCTGTCATGACTTTTAGTAACGACCATGGCCCTTTTAGTAGCGGTTACTGACCGCTACTAAAAGTCACTTTTCTTGTAGTGAATTCGCTTGAAAATATGCGGCCTCATTGAAAGATACATAGTTTCACAATGCAATTTTTATTGTAAATTGTTGATTTTTGTTTTCTCATTCTAAAACACAACGAGATTGTTATGTATAGTTGTCACACATTTTATATTTTGAATGATATTAACAAGTTATGAATGATCTTAACAAATTATTTACATGATTCAAACTTATAAATATATTGCTTGAGATATTTGTTATTCCTAGCTACAACCTTCACTACCATCATTCCGTATATACCAATTTCTACTCCTGATCTATAATATGCATCTAATTAATGAAATAGGTAAATCTATTATCATCAATAAGTAAATAAAATTCCAGAAAAGTAATATTCAATATCTCTCAATTGAATTCTTGTTTAATTTTGCTTGTCTTTAATGAATTAGTCTAACTTTTATTTCATTTTATTTGATTTTTGTTTGCATTTTATGCAGTACTTAATTGAGATATTGAAATAAACTAAATGTTTAGTAATCACAAGGTAAATAATTTATTTTATTATATTTTACTTATAGGTAGTAAAAAAATTAGCAATAATATTATAATGAATCTTAATTAATAGCTATATATTGAATGGGTTAAGATATATAGCTAAATTAACTTATTCAAAGTAACCCTAATTATAATCTATATACTCATTGAATATACTGTACACATTTATTCAATATGCACATACTTTGCACAAAGTAGTTGTTAAAAAATGAAATACCAATAGTATATTTGTATTTCATGTTTCTTATGTAAATTGATAACTAAATTTAATAATAAATTAATTGTTCTCACGTTGAAATATTATGGTAATTGAAATAAATGGCCACTAATATAATATTTAAATATTAGGAATTGAATTGACATTCAACTCTATTAGAATTAACACAAACGAAGGCACATGTGCGCACACACACATATATGTATATATTAATTTAATTCATTTGTTTTACGTTAAAATTCTTTTAATTTAATATTCTTTAGAGTATTGATTAAATTTTTTTTTTGTTAAAATATTCTTATTTTATTCAATTAGAATTTTTTTAGGCAAGTATAAGTACTTTTGAATTAAATTTTCTAGAATAATGGGAATATACAAAATTATTATTATTATCAATAATCTAGGTTTATATACTATTTAATCAAAAATCTTTTAGATAAATATAATTAAGGTTTATCTAATTAGTAGGATTTTATTTGACTCGCGCTTTAATTTTGAAATTCTTTTAGATAAAGTACAAGCAGTTTTTGAATTAAATATTTTAGAATAATAGATAGATATACGAAATCATTGTTATTGATAATTTAGGTTTTATTATGTAATTAATCTTTTAGATAAGTATAATTAGGGTTTATATAATTTAATAGGATTTTATTAATTAAAATTTAATCCTAGATATTTATATAATCAAGGTTTATCTAGAACTTTATTAGATTTACACGGCAATAAAAAAATAAAATGGTACTTTTGAAATGAAATTAAATAAAGATGTTAGAGAAGGGTATTTTAGGTATGCAAAAATGAAAACATTTTAGATAGTTCGTATTTTTAATATATCTATTTATACTATATATATAAAGGGAAGCACCCCTTGAGAAGCATGCAATAAATTATGTTCATTTTGCCATTGATGGCCTTATAAATTCTTGCCCCTTCTCTTTTTTAGTATACGTGAGGATTGCACGTGCACCCGCCCTTGACATTGGGCTTGGGCTAAAAATTTGTCTGGGTTTGGGCTGCATGGATTAGGGTTCGTTAAGCCACGAGCAGCCCATCGGCAGTATAGCTCCTAAAGCTCTGGCCGAAGAAACCCTATTTATTAAAAGAGGAAAAGGGAATCCTAACTTTTTATTCGGTCGGAAGAGAGGGCTGCTCGATATTGGGAGGAGATAGATTGAAGCGGCTGCGGTTACAACCCAGGTCAGTCTGGCAATCCTCTCTATGAGATCGATCTTTAATTTGTGTTTTTGTTTGATTTCGTTAGTTCTCTGATTAATCTCCAATAAACAATCCCGATAAGCAAAACAACAGGAATTTTCAGTTTTTTTTTTTAAATTTGGGATTGGATTCGACTGGTTATTCAACTATTATGTGCAAAATAGGAGCAACAACCGAAGAGAAATCATGGCAATTAATTTATTTCAATGCCTTTCATTTTTTTTTTATTTAATCTCTTTTCACCCTTATCTTCTTATTAATTGCTACACTTATTTAATTCTTTTGCCTTCCCCTAATATACAAACTATACGTATACCTGAAACCCTACTCGTCTCTCCCATTTATCCCTATCTCTCCGGACTCCTCCTTCTCTTTCCGGCCTCTCTCTCTCATCAAGAACTGCCGCACCAGACCTTTCTGCAAGGAGTTCTCCACTCCTTGCTTGCGAAGGGAGATAGGTACGTCCCTCCATACTTTTTTCTGTAACCCCCCCGGCCCCTTGTTATAATTCAGATTTGTTACGGCATACCGTGCGTGAGGTGCAGAATTCGGCGGTTTCGACTGCACCTCCTGTGTGCCATCAAGATCACTGATTTGGACTGCCACCGAATTCATTGCTCTCGACGCTAGAAGAGTTAGAGATTGATCCTTCAATTGTTTTTTTTTTTTTTTTTTGGGTTTGATTTTATTATTTGTCTCTGATGAATAAGACATATCCAATGAAAAATGACAACAAGTAAAACAATTGGAATCATTTCTTTGAAGCTTAATGTAGGAAGTGATAGAATTTTAAATTTTTTTTCTTGGAATCTGGGTTCGACTGCTTATTCAATTATTATGTGCAAAATAGCAGCATCAACCGAGGAGAAATCATGGCGTATGCAGCAATGAAGCCTACTAAGCCTGGTTTGGAGGAACCACAGGAGCAGGTTCACCGAATCAGGATCACTCTCTCTTCAAAGAACGTGAAAAATCTTGAAAAAGGTTATCCATCTTTTTTTTTTTCCGGATAAGACCCATATGGTTGTGGTTGGTTTAGTGGCAATTGATTTTCTAATCTCTCCTACTGGTACCTGGATTCGTTAACAGTGTGTGCCGATCTGGTTCGTGGTGCAAAGGATAAGCGGCTGAAAGTTAAGGGACCGGTGAGGATGCCCACCAGGGTTCTTCTCATCACTACTAGGAAGTCCCCTTGTGGTGAAGGTATTGATGAAAATTTGTTTCTTTTCTTTCTTCTGTATGTACTAATTCTTTCCGTTTAATCATTAAGTCCTTTGATTGCATTTGCTAATTTCTGTGTTCTGTGGAATTTTTTTCTGGGGAAAATATTGTTTTATTCATTGGTGTTAATTTTCTCGTTCTTCTTTGTCAAGTGTACAGCAAACAAGTTTTTGGTTAGTTAAGAAATAAGAAATTAACCCAACATGATTTTACAGCATCATAGGATGAGCTATCCATTTAACTCTATCCAGTATAAAGGTCTGTGATCTATGATGAGTTTTCTTCGTTCTTCATTACCAAGATTGTCTTCAAATCAGTCCTGACCTTCCAATAATGATAAATCAGACCTCTAGCTTCCAACCCAATACACTTTTGTCGCAAATAGGGTGCAAGTACTTTGAAATCTAACACTCAAGTTCTTTAAAATACCTCCATCCTCAACCTTTATGAGAAATTTCCTTGCAAGCACGTCAAGATGTGCTTTGAATCCTTCATAAATTTGCAATAAACAATTGTGTAGAATGTCCTAGCCTGTAATTTATTGATCATATTCTTTTTGATGATTAATGAAGGGATATACTAAAAAAAGAAAGTTCAAAGTTACAAGGGATGCATGAAGCATGGGTCGAAACAGAGCGTAACCAGTAAAAGATAAAAACAGAAAACAGAAATTAAGGAGAATAACTAAGAAACAAAACAAATGAAAGAAAACAGGACTTAATCCAAGAAGGCAACTGTAGCAAAGCTGGATGAGAGATGTTTGAATTCCTCCTTGATGCTGACTCAAGATGATAACAGAATTTGAATGTACTCATGGGTCCTTTGAACCTGCAGCACTTTCCCATTGAAGATACATTGGTTATGAGCAACCCAAACCATCCATGTTGTAGCAAGGAAGATTGCCTGATACATTACCTTCCCTTTATTTTTGAGAAAATGGAATCGCCATTGTTTTGTCAGATCACAAAGAGTTCCAGGAGGAACCCAACTTAATCTTAATAGTTAAAAGAAGAACAAGGGAACCAAATCCATTCACAGTGTACAAATATGTGAACCATTGAATCTTCTCCTTTTTGGCATAATATATATACATTAAGTGATATATCTAAAGACTTCATCATTCTTTGGAGATTGTTAAGCTTATTGATACCATTTTGACATGAAGTTCATGGGAAGGCAAGGACTTTTGGGGGTTGGGGAAGGGGGAGTTGAAGCATGCCAAAGAAAGGAAGGGGAAAAAGTAGGGGAATTGGATCTAAGGTTAGAACACAAGAAGTTGAAAAAGGAACTTGTAGAGAAATAGCCGTGTGGGGAGAGAGACCAGCTTTGTCTACCGGGTAAGGAATTAAGGAGTCAATAACAACTTGCTTAAGTTCCTCCAACAAAGTCAAATTTATCCATTTCTGGAGGACGTAAATCATGATAAGGATGCAAATTACAAGATAAGCCTGTACAGACCCAAGAGAGGATATATGAAACAAGGACTTGACAAGGAATGTACATGATAGAGCCTAGGAAAAGAATGAGAAAGTATCGATATTCTTGAACAATCCTCCCAAAGTCTGTGGGAAGAACTGAAATGAATTATGCATTTCACCATGGGAAAGAATTTTGGAGCAAGGTTGGAGATTGATATCCATAGACGGTTGCATCGAGGGCTTGCCTTAGGTTTAATGCCCTGCCCATTTCCATGAATGTCATATTTATTCACAATAATTTTATTTCATGAGTGCTCTTTTTCCTCTCCAAATCTCCACAATCACGTTGCTAAAAGAGCTCAATTTCTAAGGTAGAGATTTCCCATGCTTAATCCCCTTGTCTCTTACTCAAGCGGACCTTACTCTGCTTGACTAAGTGGTCTTTTTTGGTTTCCATCCCTTCCCATAGGAAATCTGATAGGATTCTACTGTAGAAGTAGAATTCCAATCATGTTCTAGTGAATCTAATCGGATTTGATTTGTAAAGAAGAGAAGATTGATTGAATGAATGAAAGGAAATTCCTGTTTATTGATCGTTGAGGAAAGTACAAAAGAATTTGAAGAAGAACATATTATCTTGGTGATATTTGAGAGATCACCCCTCTCCTAATCAATTCAAGTTTATTCCAATGCTTGAATGTCTTACCTCCCTACGTACCCACCGTATATATCAACAAGTTGCCAACTCAGCCTACACGTGGGCCTATTCCCCAGAATTTACAAAATTCTCCTTATAACACTTGTTGGCTGAACCACCATTGTTCTATTGTGCTGCCACACCAGACCCCTTGCTGCTCTTCCTTCTTGAGTAAGTGAATCTTAACAGGGGTCTATCATTACTCCCCGCCAACGAAAGCACATTGTCCTCAAGGTGGAATTCAGGAAACATATTAACAATAGTGTCCAAAGGCTCCCAAGAAGCTTCAAAAGCTGGTAAATGTCCATTGGATTAATACCTCAGAACTTGAGTGCTTATCACCTGTTGTCGGTCAAATGTCCAGCAATTTTTCAGGTTCCATCCTCCATTCTAAGTCATCCTGTAATTCAGGTGGCAATTGTTGACACGGAACAGTAGCACCCACAGCTTTGCGTAATTGAGAAACATGAAACACCAAATGAATGAATGCTGAAGCTGGCAATTGCAACTTGTAATCTACTTGACCAATACGCTGAACAACACGAAAAGGTCCGAAGAAACGAGGAGAAAGCTTTTCATTACTACATCGTGCCAATGAATGCTGGCGATAAGGACGAAGTTTCAGATAAACCATGTCGCCTACTTGAAAGGACACATCTCTACGATGCAAGTTGGAACTTCTTTTCATACGTGCTTGTGCAGCTAGCAAATGGGACTTCAATTCATCCAACATGTGGTCTCGTTGCTAAAGTAGTTCTTCCACCGAACAACTAGTAGAACGAGATTGTCCATAACGCACCAATGGAGGAGGATCACGTCCATACACTATACGAAAAGGGGTGAATTTTGTGGCTGTATGAAAGGATGTGTTGTACCAATATTCTGCCCAAGCGAACCAATTTGCCCATGTCCGTGGTTAAGAACTAGCAAAACAGCGGAGATACGTTTCCAAGCATCTATTAACCACCTCACTTTGTCCATCTGTTTGGGGGTGATATGCGGTGCTCCGGCGAAGAGAGGTTTGCTGTAAACGAAAAAGCTCTGACCAAAAGTGGCTCATAAAAATCTTGTCCCGATTTAAAATGATAGACCTAGGAAACCCATGAAGATGAACCGCTTGCTGAACAAATAAAGCAGCTACCTTGACTGCAAAAAAGGATGCTTGAGAGTCATAAAGTGGCCGTATTTACTGAGGCGATCCACTACAACCAAAATGGAGTTAGCCCCTTGAGATTTTGGCAATCCTTCAATGAAGTCCATTGATATATCCTCCCAAATGGCTTGGGGAATAGGCAAGGTTTGGAGAAGGCCTACTGGAGATAATGCTTCATACTTGCTTTGTTGACATATAGAACAAGCTTCCACAAATGATTTAATGTCAGTCTTCATCCCTTCCCAAAAAAATTCTGATGTGAGTCTCTTGTATGTCTTTAGAAAACCTGAGTGACCTCCAATGGGACTGTTATGGAATTCTTGAAGCAAGGAAGGAATTAGAGCCGAAGTACAAGGAAGTGCGATCCTATCTTTGAATTGTAATTGTCCATGAACCAAAGTCCACCCTCTTTTCGATAATGGATCTTGTGTGAATGCAAAAATGATGGACTGTAATTTTGCTTCATTCTTAATCTGTTGAGCAATCTCTTGAAAATTCACAATAGTAGGAACAGTCAATGTTTGCAATTCAGCTTTCAATTGAATTCGGGATAAGGCATCAGCAACCTTATTACCGCTGCCCGGACGATATTGGATCTCAAAATCATACCCAAGGAGCTTGACCAGCCATTTTTGACGTTCCATAGCCACTAACCGCTGTTTCAACAGATGTTTGAGGCTACTTTGGTCTGTTCGTACCACAAAATGTCTTTCAAGAAGATAATGGCGCCACTTCTGAATCGAGAATACGATGGCCATTAATTCTCTCTCGTAGACAGATTTAAGACGTGATTGATTCATCAATGAGTGGCTGTAAAATGCTATAGGCCGACCATCTAGAATAGAACAGCCCCTAACCCCACTCCCGATGCGTCCGTTTCTATCACAAACGGCTTGGTAAAGTCTGGTAATGCGAGTACGGCACCTGTAGCATTGCTTTTTTGAGAGCACTCACTGCTGCTGTAGCTGAATCCGTCCACACAAAGGCATCCTTTCTAAGTAACTGTGTTATAGGTGTTGCTATCTTCCCATAATCCTTAACGAAGCGCCGGTAATAGCCCGTAAAGCCGAGAAATCCACAAAGTTCCTTGATATTTTTGGGTAATGGCCATTGTTCCATTGCTCTAATTTTTTTCAGGATCTGCTGCCACCCCTTTAGCTGAAATTGTATGGCTCAGGTACTCAATCTGAGTTTGACCAAAACAACACTTTTTAGCATTAGCATAAAGCTTATGAACTCGGAGAACGGAAAGAATCTCACGTAGATGAAGCCGATGCTCTTCAAAGGATGGACTATATATCAGTATATCATCAAAGAATACTAAAACTGTCTTCCGAAGTAGGAGTTTGAACACTGTATTCATCAGGGCCTGAAAAGTCGCCGGTGGGTTGGTGAGTCCGAAGGGCATCACCAAGAATTCATAATGTCCTTAATGTGTCGGAAACACTGTTTTGTATGCATCTAAGGCCGCATTCTAATTTGGTGATAACCTAACTTGAGGTCGAGCTTATAAAAGAATTAAGCCCCTTGTAATTCATCAATTAACTCATCAATGTTTGGAATCGGAAATCTATCTGGAACTATAGCTTTGTTAAGGGCACGGTAATCCACACAAAAACGCCAGCTCTCATCTTTCTTTTTGACTAATAGCACCGGACTAGATAATGGGCTCCCACTTGGTTGTATAATCTCCGCAATTAACATCTCCAAGACCAATCTTTCAATCTCATTCTTCTGCACATGGGGGTACCTGTAGGGTCGAACTGAAATGGGTTCAGTACCCTCCTTCAAGTGAATTGAGTGATCATGGGCTCGTTGTGGTGGTAAAGTGGTTGGGCATTCAAAAATATCAGCAAATTCTGCAATTGTTTTAAACATAGCCTTCAACGAAATAGGTGATTTTAGAAGACTTGGATCACCCTGTAGTTGAACGACAGACTCTCCCAATTTAATCTTCATATGCATTCTTTGCCAATTCACCTGTGTTGTTCCTAAAGTTGCCAACCATTTGACTCCCAATATGATATCTGAGCTGCCCAAACCGAGAGGAATGTAATCCTCAACCACTGTCAGCCCTTGTAGAGATAATACAACTCCTTTGCAAATCCCATGACCTCGTATTGGTTCACCATTTCCCATCACTACACCATATCCCCCTGTCTTTGTTATTGGAATTCCCAATCTATTCACCAAGTCGTTGGAGATAAAATTTGTGTGATGCTCCACTATCAGTCAATACTACAACCTCCGATTCAGCTATGGTACCTTTCAACTTCATTGTTCTAGGATCCGATAGCCCAACAACAGAATTTAATGACAACTCTGCCTTTCCCAGCAATGTTTCATCCTTTTCCATTGTGCTCTCCTCTATTTCACTATTGAAGTCTGTGTCGTTTTGATCTTCATCTACCAATAACATCTGCAAGTCACGTTGCTTACAATGATGCCCTTGGTGGTATTTCTCATCGCATCGAAAGCATAGTCCCCTCTCCTTCTTCGACTGAATTTCAGCCGCAATTAACCTCTTAAAGGAAGAATTAGTTAGGGCAGCCTTCGTTCTATTTGTTTCCGCCATGGGCTTGGGCTCAATCAAATCCACCACACGTTGGTCATTTCTTATTTGAGGAACCATGGGTCCCCGGTTGGTTTGGGTCTCACGACCCTCCATCTTCACCTGACGAAGCAGACGATTTCGGTCTTCGATTTGTCTCACGGTGTCAATTGCTTGGAGTCCAGAAGGATTGAGCACCAACAAGTCCGCCTGAATCTCCTCCGTTAAGCCATTGACAAACACGGCGGTTAGGGTCTCTTCCTCCAGGTGTTTCAGGCCGATCGACAACACCTCAAAACGCTCTCGGTATTTTTCGACCGAGCTGATTTGCCTGATGGAGAAAAACCTTTGATGCAAGTTGCCGATTTGCGAGTCGCGAAAACACTTGATCATTTGGTACTTCAATTCGTCCCATGTCAACAGTGGTCGTCGAGTTTCCTCCCATTGAAACCAAGAAAGAGCGACTCCTTCAAAACATATTCCAGCGGCTGATATCTTCTCTGCTTGCGTCAATCTATTCATGGAGAAGTAACGCTCAGCTCTAAACAGCTAGGTGTCTGGATCAGTTCTTTCAAAGGTAGGTAGCTCTAATTTCTTTGGTTTGAATTCGTTAATGGCTGCCAATACACGATCTCCTTAGGCGCTGTGTTTTGAGGTTGATTATCTTCGATAATTGCTGCAATAGTAGCCGATCTAGTTGCAATATACTCGCTTGAAGTTTCTCCCTCAGTCATTTTGGCTTTCATCATGGATCTAAAACCTTCTTCCAATTTCTGTGCTAAGAGGTTCACCGAACCATGCAAATCGGAGATTCTCTCTTCCATCTCCGGCATGCGTTGTATATCTGATTTGATTTGATCCATACGAGACTCCATCCTGGTCGCAGGCATTCCCAAAGAGGAATCGTAGGGCTTTGATACCAATTTGACAGGATTCTACTGTAGAAGTAGAATTCCAATCGTGTTCTAGTGAATCTAATCGGATTTGATTTGTAAAGAAGAGAAGATTGATTGAATGAATGAAAGGAAATTCCTGTTTATTGATCATTGAGGAAAGTACAAAAGAATTTGAAGAAGAACAAATTATCTTGGTGATATTCGAGAGATCACCCCTCTCCTAATCGATTCAAGTTTATTCCAATGCTTGAATGTCCTCCCTCCTTGCGTACCCATCGTATATATCAACAAGTTGCCAACTCAACCTACATATAGGCCTATTCCCCAGAATTTACAATATTCTCCTCATAACACTTGTTGGCTGAACCACCATTGTTCTGCTGTGCTGCCACATCGGATCCCTTGCTGCTCTTTCTTCTGGAGTAAGTGAATCTCAATGGGGGACTATCAAAATCTCTTTGCAATTTTTCAACACTTTTATGAACCTTGTCGGCGTCCTAAAAAGCAATAGGAATTAGACAGGAATATTCATGAGGGCTGCTCTGATCAAGGTTATTCTGCCCCCTAGTGGTAAGTAGTCCCTTTTCCAAAATGACTAACCTTTTCTTTGCTTTCTCCACCGTAGGGTCCTAAAATTTTCTCACACCTGCCTTTGCCCCTAACGGAAGGCCAAGATATGTGATGGGCTAATCTTGTGATTGACATCCCATCTCCTAGCAACATACATCTCGAGTGACCCTATCTACATAGATTTCTATCATTCTACCCTTTTCAAGGCTCATCATAAGACCAGATATTACCTAGGAAGGAGCATATCAATATGCATTTTGCCAAAAGACTTTTTCTGTAGAACCCTCTAGGAACAGGATAGTATCATTTGCGGAGTGCAGGTGTCATACTGGAATTTTAGATCTACCTTTAAATAAGCCTCTAATGAGCTCAGCTTGTTCCCCAAGAGAGTATAGATGACTAAGCATGTCGCTAACCAATATAACCAAGAAGGGAGATAAAGACTCTCGCTGTCTTAAGACTCTAGATGAAAGAAAAAGGATACTTATGTAATCTGGAGTCTTTGAACCAGATTCATCAATAAATCCTTTGAATGTTACAAGTTTCTGTTGAATGCACAGAGTCTCTTGCCTTATTTTGCTGCTCCAGTCTTTGATGCCCTCTGGTGTCGTTTAGTAACCAGCATCCACTCACCTTCACTGTCAACTCCCTCCAGTTTCATCGGCTGATCTGCTTCAAATTCCTTATGAGTGAAAGGGGATCATAGTACAACTATAGCTGGAATTACAAATGCTCCTATTAGATGTTGGAGGCTTTCTTCTTCCTTCCCATTTATCTATCATATTTAAAATCAAAGTTACAAAAAAATGGCTCATATATAAGGTTTTACAAAAAAAAAATGCTTTCTTATTTTCTACTGAATGAACTTTCTTTATTTATTTAGGGCTCGTTTGGCATTCATTTTGGAAACTCATTCCAAGGCTTGGAATGAATTTAAGGGGTTAAATAGGTGTTTGATAAACTATGCTGTAACTCATTCTAATAGAATGAGAATGAGAAAAAGTGGAGTAGAGAGAAACGCCTCTCAACCCGTTTTTAGAATTTAAGAATGAGTTTTGGATTTTTTGCGGTGGCAAACTTGTAAATAACATGAAGTTTTAAACAGTGGTATGAATTGTAAATATTGCAATCGCACCTTTTCTCTTCAACACAGCCCTCTTCTCTTCAAAGAATAGTTCTCTTCTCCGTTGTTGCTTCTTGGCAATGGCTCTACCATCAAATCCATGTCTTCACCACTTGAGCCAACTGCCACATAACTGTAAGAGCCCAAGAACAATGGGTCAGTCCCCCATTGGCTCTTCAGAACCCCTTTGAATTTCCATTCTCTTTCACAGTACCTCCCCTCTGAATTCACATCCCCATTGCTGAATTCATCTGAATCCCTGACCTTTATGGACTGAGAATCAGATAAGAAATTATTGATAGTTGTTGAAACTCCATCAAGAATCTCTTCATCGCTGAGCGACTCCAGCTCCAGGGCTTCTTCCCCTGCAAACCATGAAAGCAGGACAGTTGAATTGGTGTATAATGGAAAGAGAGAGGCTGTCTTCCTCATCCACCATGGAATCTTCTGGTCTCTTAACTCCGAATCCATCCAATGGAAACCCATTTGCAAGGAAGGAAACTTCCTGGGGTTCTTCATGTCTCGATCATCTGTAGAACCCATATGCAGAAACAATTTGTTGACAACCCCAAATCCAAGTCTTGACACTGCCTTTGTTTTGAAAGAGGGAAGAGGAGGACTAAACATGCTTGACTACTCCCTAATTCCTGCTTCGAGAACCCCTAATGAAACTGTAACTATTACATGATCTGCGAACAAAACAGAACCATCGTCGAAATGTAGCTTCACAGGCCGACTACCAGAATCATTCTCCATCTCTAACCACTGACGACCTTCGGCCTGCCACTCAATCTTTGTAACCTTCTTACCCAGTTGGATCATACCAGGCGGTAGGACAGAAGCCAAGTGCTCAATTATGCTCAGATAGCCCTTGGCAACGGCTATAGTCCATGCACTGATTTGTTTATAAATAAGGATTGATGAGAAGCAAGATTAATTACTGTTCTTAAAAAAAAAATCAGGTTAAGTTTTCACAACTGAACCCAGTTTCCTGGTTTTCCCCTTGACTATAAATTGCTGCAGATTCATTGCCACATATTTGGTTTGCAATTTTAGATGTATCTAATGGGAACTTGATTGATCCATTATAATGATTACTGTGAAGAAGTAGTTACTGTGATAGTTATTTGCAATGAATGAGTGAAGCCAAGGTTTGAGAGTTTAGTTTGAGTTTGATTTTAATGCTTTGAGAGCCATATCGGGACTCATTTTCGGTGGGATTGAAGTGAGGAAAGAGTGACAAATCAGAGGCATTGTGGAATTGTCGCTCAAACTATCAAAAAAAAAAAAAAAGATCTGTTTTAATAGTTCAGCAATGGCTGAAATCAAGTGGCTTTTATTTTGTTCTCACGTGGATTTTTTTTACCTTTGTTTACTATTATGAGTTAGCAATGACATATGTTATCATATTCAGGTACAAGTTTATAGTTTTTTATTTTTAAGTTGGTGTTCAACTAATCACGTGTATGATTTTTATTTGAGGTTCATTATGTGTTTGATGTTACCATGCGTTAGTTTTTTAATAGAGTATCTGTTGAACACAAATCATTAGTTTGACAGCAAATGCCTTGGCTAGTTTTGCATTAGACCAGTTTTTCTGTTTTTGGAAAACAAATTTACCTCCTTAAATTTCTTCTGTTCTTAATGATGACTATTTGGCCAGATCTATACCACGTGTAACTCAGCCTTGGTTTGATTAATAGTAATATTTTTTTATCTTATTACCAAAAAAGAAAGCCTTATTGGTATGAATTGTATTTTTTTTTTTTTGGGTGTTATTTGAATCAATAATAGTTGCAGGTGCTATTGGAGAGTTTGGTATCATAGGGTAAATGATGATTCCTAGGGGCTTTGGAGGATGAATGAGTTTGGTTAGATGTTTTATATTTGTATTATTTATATTCAGATATATTTATAAGAAGGATTTTTATTTTTTATTTTTTCAGGTATTTAAGTTTTATCTTTCTAGTATCAACCAGTTTTCTTATTATTATTCATAAAAAAGAAAAAAATAAAGGAAAGAAAAATTTCACGGAACTCATTTCATTGCGTCTTAACCAAACAATTGTTTGGGTTAGAACTCATTTTGCTATACGCAAACCAAAAGGAATTAGAAAGCCTTAAAAATTAATTCGCAAAATGAGTTCCTGGAACTCATTCTCAGAATGAATTCCTAATCTGGAATGAAAGCTAAATGTGGCCTTATTTTTTTGTTTAATCATTCACTATATAGAGTATAGGAAGCCAAAATGACTAAATATATGCTTGAGAAAATTAGTTTACTTATTTGGAAAGAAATCTCTGTATTTCTTTTACCCACACCATACTTCCACTATGAATATTAGTATTTATAATCCAAAATAACTATCTGATTCTAAGTGGCACCTCATGCTTATGGATTCGTTTTATGGTTTGACAATCTTGGGGACAACTTTACAATTATGGCAGGCTAACTGATGTGCTATAGGGTAATGGGCAGGCCATGAGGCAGTTAAAACTTGATTTGAATCATGGGTTTGGAGTTGGAAGAGTTGGGAATGTCAATAATAGGGTTAAAGTAGATTGATTATACTGCGTACTGCTGGTGGACATGGTGTGCAATAAAGGAAGTCAGGTCATCTTGTTGCTTGGAGGCAGGCAACTGAAAAAAGTTTTCAATACACCCGAGATAAAGGATCGAGTGCCTTTTGATCATGAAATGTCTCTATTGCTCTCTGGTTTCTCAGATAAAACTGTGCCTACTCCCATAGCAACAACAAGAATCAAGAATTGCCTGAGCCAATTAGATGTTATCAACCTTAGACTACTAATCCTAAATCCTTTTGGCTAACGTATTTTCATGGAGCATTGTATTTTCATCTCCTCTCCTTCGTTTTAATATCCTTCATCATTCATCAAAAATCCTTTTGGCTAACATATTGACCAATTCTTTTAACTTTATCAACGTTCTGAGGGATACTATATGACATTTGAAATCCCAGTAGCATCAGTTAAGCTTTGATAGAATTACCAATTGTTTAGCTGGTCCACATGTATCAGCTTTGACGTCCGAGGATGCTGCTTGTCATAACTGATGTTTTATAATGGTACTGTATTGTAAGTATACAGTGTAATGTGGATTGTTGGTTTAACCAGTGATGATATCATGTATTCATCTTCTGTACTGTACATTTATAACCATATGCATGCGTATTTTTCAATGTGTATGTATATGTTATTTATGCCATCCCCTTCGAAATTGATGCATAATTGTGCATGATTGGATGCAATAGACACCTCATGGCATTGCCATTGGGGATGACATCTGCTGCAGTGTTATACTGCATTGATTACTGCCACTGGAGCGGTTAGTGTTTTTTTTTTCAAATTTATAACTCTTATGTGTGGGGCCCACTTGAAAAAACATTAATCGTGAGATGCTGCATGTGGCAGCATCCCATGCCATCAGCAGTAACCAATGCAATACAACCCTGCAGCAGATTTCATCCTCTGTAATTGAGAATGCCTGAATGTGTTTAGTGGCTTGATCATATCTTTCTAGACCTAGCCAGTGAATCAGTGGACTTGGCAAAAGAATTTCATTTGTGATTTGAAATCTTTGTTCTGTGTATTTGATTTTCAGGAACCAATACATGGGACAGATTTGAGCTCCGTGTACACAAGCGGGTGATTGACCTTACAAGCTCTTCTGAAGTGGTGAAGCAGATCACTTCCATTACCATTGAACCTGGGGTGGAGGTTGAGGTTACAATTGCAGATCCATGATTATGCTTCTCACACACCTCTACCAGTTTTGTCATCTTATT
The DNA here is from genome assembly GCA_947561395.2 of Buxus sempervirens. NCBI lineage: Eukaryota > Viridiplantae > Streptophyta > Magnoliopsida > Buxales > Buxaceae > Buxus > Buxus sempervirens. The sequence goes on from OX387193.1 coordinate 33,157,642, forward strand.
TAGTCAGTGTCATAGTCTTGCTTTGTTTAATTTTCCTAGTCAAGGAACTATATTACGGATCTTGCTAGTGAGATTGAAGGAGATTTTTTTTATGCATGTTTGACAAGTTTTCCGTTGCGGAGATGAATGATTCTTCCACATTGAGACTCCATATTTACTGTATCAAGTGCTTGCTTTTAATGATTTTTTTGAAGCGTTTTTTCTTGCAACATGAAAAAAGAGGGAACTTAGCACTGGCTCTCACCATACAAACTTGTGTTCTCCAAATGCAGCTTGGTCACTCATTCTGGAAATGGTACTTGTAGCTTGTATAATACTGGGGTGGGAAGAAAAAGGATTTGCTGTGTGTTCTACAATTCATTTTATTGGTTGCACCAATTTGTAATGGTGACAATGCTTAAAATGGTTATGGCCAATTATTTCAGCATTAATAGAGCCAAATTTATGTGTGGAAGGAAGTCTGAAAACTTGTTTCTTGTGAGTTTAGCTCTGTTTGACGTTCTGTGGGTTTAGTTAGTAGTACAAGAAGCAACACTGCTCATGGATGCTTGTGGAAATTCAAGCAGCCGACTTGAATATTGAGTGTCAAGTCAAATACTTGAAATCTTCTTGTTCATGGCTTATCTCAGAAGTTTCAACAATTTTGTTGACGGTATGAGAAATTTGGGTCCAAGCGGTAAATAGAGGCCTCCTATGCGGGCGTCTTTCCAGTCTTTGATTTTCTGCTAATTTTATCCAATTTTGCCTACAGCAAATTTGCAACTTTTAGTCTTTATGGCTAAACATGATTTTCTTGAGTTCAATTAATAAAGTGGATCTTATTAAAAAAAAAAATTTTAATGAAGGGGATGGAGACCTTTCGTTTTAGAAACTCTAGTTTAGAGTTTGTGGCAAACAATTAATTTCTGAAGCGGATGAGTATTTTCTTTTCCTTTTTTTCCTGTTGAGATGCATGATGTCGATTTAATAGTATCATTTAAGGGGTGCTTATCAGGCCGACCTGGCTGGTAAACGAGGTATGTTGTGCCCGACACGTTTACAGATATAGTAGGCACGGCACAGCCAAGGGTGGGCCGTGCTGTGCCCTGCGGGCAAACAGGCCTCCTGCAGGCCACACGTAAACACCCTAAATATGGTTTTTTGAGGGGAAAAAAAAACCTCATTTATGTAGCATACACGTTCTTCAAAATTTTCTTGACTTTCCTCTTGAAGGTTTTGGCGGTGAAAATACAACAATAGTTATATATTGGTGAACCATGCTGAGACGAGGAGTTGCAAAGGTGTTATTTGCATCGATTACTACTTGATTGTCCAAGCAATAATCGACACAAGTAACATTTTTTGTAACTTCTGTTTAATCGTGAAGAGGTAGAAATGAAGAAAGAAAACAAAATGATAACTTTGTAAGAGCCTTGTTGAATGATTTGCTAATGGTCGGGCTTTGGAATGCACCCATGTGAGCACTGTCTCTGCTGGCCATTAGCAAAATCATTGAACATGACTCTAAGAAGAAAATAAAGAAAGCAAACAAAAAAATTATAACCTTTTTAGAGTCTTGTTAAGATATTTGTCAATGGTCGGCTTAGGGATGCCCGCATGTGAGCACTCTGCCAAGTCTACTGGCCATTGGCAAAATCTCTCAACAAGACTCTAAGAAAGTAAGAAGAGAAGAAGTATGGTTTGTAGTGGGAAGGGTTAGACCTATTTATAGAAAACCAAAACTGGTTTTTTATCACCTCTATCCTTAAATAGGGCTGTTGGAAGGGTAAAAATTGTCATTTGTAATCAATTTCAAATATATCCCCTAATATGGCTGTTGGAGGGTAAAAGTGTTAAAAAAGAAGAAGTAAAAATCACTTGTGAGGGGGGAATGACTAACCGTTTTTGGTGCCACATGTGCCTAGCACAACGGGCATGCACGCATTCCTGTTGTTGGCTAGCATGCGGGCACAGCAGGCATGGGCCCACATGCTTCGTGGGTCACGACTCGCCTGGCCACCATGCCAGGCAGGTTGTGCCATGTCAAGCCACGCATGGTTCGGACCAAGCACGGGCACGGTTTAAGCGTGCCGGGCCGTGCCGTGCCCATGCTGGCTCGGCACGATAAGCACCCCTTCTTGGGAAAACAAATCCACTAGATGTGAAGAAAAACATATAACAATCTTTAAATCGATCAGTAGGAGGTTCACACCTAACTGGTCGACTTGTCTCTTGGAATAGGGGAATAAGGTGACTCAAAAGGAGGGACAGAGAGTCGGAGAGGATATTGCAAGAATAGGATGGTATATTTAAAGAGGGAGAGGGTGTATTGAATCTTTTATTGGGAAGCAGTTTTGTGATAAACTTAACCAACTTCTATCCACGATTGTCTCTGTCTTTTTAAATGGAGCTTTAGGACGCATTTAGACTTCATTAATTTCTTTTATATGGAGAGGTCATACTTACGTCTTTGTCTATTACTGAAAGGTAAGTTTATTTTAGTTATGAATTTTATGGGGAATGCTCAAGTTGATTTTTATGGTAATTTTAGAAGAAAACCTGTTACATATCTATATATTAAAGGAAAGGGGGGGTGGCGATTGACGTGTCACCCCCCCGTTGCTTCGGAGGCTCGGGACAGCCTCGCGTGCTTCGGCGTTCCCGAGCCTCCCAATAAATCAGATAAAAAGCGGCCGTACTTTTTTATTTTGGTTTCAAACGACAAAAATAATTCACATTCAATGTTTAAGTTTTTTTGTAATTTAAAATCAGACGTATCTTCTTATAAAGCGCCGCAATGTTTGACTTTTCGGTTTTAAAAATAATTTAGATTTAGTCATATACTTTTTATAATAATTCCAAATCAGTAATAAACAAAAAAATCTTTCGTTTTTCGGTTTAAAGCATTTATTTAACTGCCGTAACTTTTGACTTTCTTCGGTTTTTAAAAATAATTTAGATTTAGTCATATCATTTTATAATAATTTCAAATCAAAAATAAACAAAAACAACTTCCGATTCAGTTTTAAAGCATTTATTTAATAATTAAAAAAAACGTGCCGCAACTTTTCGTTCTTCGGTTTTTGAATCCCTCTTTCTACATCTCCTTCTGTCTCCCCTTCTCGGTCTCTATCCTCCTTTCGTCCCTCTCACTTTCTCACTCACTCCCATTGTGGAAGGGGGATACAGGAGCGGGGGTTCCTTCTCCCGCAAGTTTCCACCTGCAGCCTTCGGGCTCTTCTTGATTGTTCCAGAGGCTCTTTCTTGAAACCTCTTTCGAAGGTCCTAGAATTGCCAGATCCCTTTCCTTCCTCTCTATCTCCTATCTTCCTTTCTGATCTTCTCTCTCTTGTCGAAAGCCCTTGCTATATTTCCCTGGCAGTGGCGAAGTCATCGGCGGTGGTTGCGCAAAAAATAATAATAATAAATTTTTTTTCTTCATTAAGTACACAAAGCATGAGTGAACTTCTTTTCTATATCATCTGAAACAACTATTTTTAAAGAATTTAGAACCACCCCGGTGACGTTTCGTTTGCCAAATCTAGCAAACTCTTTGCATTAGAAATCTCATTGCCTTGATTAGGAGCAGCACCCTCTGACATGGCTTCGACTTATCAGAAGCCTAAAATGGCAATTATGGAAAAGTGCCAAGATTTGGGATCTGAATATTGAATTTATCGTGTTGACCCCAACTATTTGGGATGTGGCATTTTTTCTAATGTTAAGACTTTGTTATTGTTTTCAATTTTGAGTTTGCTGTTTCCTAATGAGCTATTCAACTATTTATTAATATGTTATTATTATTATTATTTTGGCAATGTAGACAATTCAATTTTTTCACCAAAAGTTTTTTTTTAATAGTAGTAGTACTCTAATTAGCTGGACATCTTTCATTGCATGGATAGACATTGATTCGCATTGTCAAACAGATCAAACTACTGCCACTCCTATGACTTGATATATTGCTTCCTAGAAAATCCCACAAAATTCAACGTTTACAATTTATGAAATTATCAGATCTTTTAATAAACAACATTTTCAATGCTTAATAGTAGTCACATATCTTTTGGTTTTACTTTATTCTTATTCTATTTCATTTTCATTTCAGGACCTCACAACTGTTTCATGGAGCTTGCAATGTTTTATAAGAAGGGAATTCTTATATCCATTTTCAAGACAATATATTTATAACTACTACTCCTATGACTCACACTTTTGAAGTTTCCTGTACATAGCACATACTACTAATCCATGTATTTATATCCATTTTCACGTTCATGTAACTATATGAGGTTTGTCACACCAGGTGTATTTTAAAGTTCTTATGAGATAGTGTTTGCCGTTTAGATAATTAATTCTAATTCTGTTATATATTGTTAATATATTAACTTTCAAGTTCTACCAAAAAATAATATTAACTTTCAAGACAATATATTAAATAATTTATTTTTTAATAATTTTTCGAACCTATTTGCCCATGCAAAGCACGGGCAGAATGCTAGTATTTTGCACGGGCAGAATGCTAGTATAACATTAAGCATTTTGATTTTTGTTTTATTAAATTATGACGACTATTGCATCTAAGCCTAGAAAAACCAACTAAGTTTAGGTTACTAAGTCTGCTCGTATAGTGATCATCTCCTGTAAGATCTGCGTCGGATGCCCAATATGGGTACGACGGTGCCCATCGACTGTTTCTTGGTATATAGGCTTCAAAGTTTATTACCATTTGATGCCATTTTCTAGAGGGACCCATGTCATTTCGCTGAAATTTTGTTGACACGTTACTCGTCTTCTCCATTTTTTGTGTTGTCTAGAAATTTTGAAAAATCTAAAAAGTAAAAATAAAAGAAATAAAAACTTTTAAAAAAATTTGAATATATATATAGTATATACCATTACTAACCCAAGTACCATATTATATGTAGCAGTGGAATAACGTGTAATACAAAATAACAGATAATACATTTCATAGCATGATGTCGAATTCTTCTTGTCAAATATAACTTACTTCAATGGATTTGTTGGGCTTATTTTCTTCTTCATTAGCATCATCTGATCTTAATGACTCTGGCACCTTGACCAATTGTTTTTTTACATTCCTTTATGTAGAGGATGCTAGAGAATATTGTGTCCGAGTTTTTTGAACTGAAAATTGTGCTGCTTCATTTATTTGTAGCATTGTTTTAATTTTTTAACCAATCGACTGAATTGGTTGTCGAAAAAAGTGCATCGTGGATTTGCATAGTCCCAGCACACAGTCCATACTAATGCAAAATTAGAATAGAAGTGATACAAGTTGGGAAGGTTTGAAGGGCTGGCTAATTGATATTTTTCTTAGAAAAGATTAAAACTATTTATTAACTAGTCGTTTGGTAGGTTTTAAACTAATGTCCACTAAGTTTTTGGTAGGGTTTTTGAAAGTTAGATTTTAAAATCAAATATTAAAATCTGCCCAAAAACCATAATCCACTTTGTATGGGTTTCTATAGATTTTGATAGTTAAAAGTAGTGGGTTTCACTTGAACATAAGTACTAAAGAGCTATTAATAGTAATGGGTCCCGCTTGAACACAAATATTAAGGAGCTATTAATGGTGGTTTATCCCACTTAAACAAAGTGCTAAAATCCAAAATATTCAAACAAGATTCTGGATTCTAACAATTAGTATTGACAATCTTGATTTTAATCCAAATTATAATCCAAAATCCACAATCCAAGTTACCCTTCATTTTTATTTCCCAATTAATTGCTTACATATATATAAAACTATTTATTATTACCAAAATGCCCTCCATTTTTTTTATTTAATCTCTTTTCACCCTTATCTTCTAATTAATTGCAACACTTATTCAATTCTTTTTCCTTTCCCTAAGGCTATGTTTGGATGACTACAGAAAACGAGAAAGGACAATGAGAAAAGAAAAGAGAAAAAGTGGAAGCGAGAAAAGCCTATTTTATCTCAATTTCTTATATTCTCTTGCAATCTAAACGGGGCCTAACATACAAACTATATATCTACCTGAAACCATACTCGTCTCTCCCCTTTATCTCTCTCTCCGGAGTCCTCCCTCTCTTTCTCTCTCTCTCTCACATCGAGAACTGCAGCGCCAGACCTTTCTGCAAGGAGGTCTCCACTCCTTGCTTGCAAAGGGAGACAAGTACTTTTTTCCGTAACCACCCCCCTCCTTTTTAATACAGATTTGTTACGGCATACCGTGCGTGCCGAATTAATGGCTCTCGACGTTAAAAGAATTAGAGATTGATCCTTCAATTGTTTTTTTTTTTTTTTTGGGTTTGATTTGATTTTTTTTGTCTCTGATGAATAAGACATCTCCAATGAACAAGCCCAACAAGTAAAACAACTTGAATCATTTCTTTGAAGCTTAAGAATATCCGTGTAGGAAGTGATTGAATGTTCATTTTCTTTTCTTGGAATATGAGTTCGACCGGTTATTCAACTATTATGTGCAAAATAGCAGCACCAACAGAGGAGAAATCATGGTGTACGCAGCAATGAAGCCTAATATGCCAGGTTTGGAGGAACCCAGGAGCAGGTTCACCGAAACAGGATTACTCTCTCTTCAAAGAACGTGAAAAATCTTGAGAACGGTTCTCTTTCTTCCTTTTTCTTCTCTTTTTTTGCATTTTTTTTTTCATTCAGATAAGATCCATATGGGGATGGTTTTCGTTTATAGTGTGTGCCGATTTGGTTCGTGGTGCGAAGGATAAACGGCTAAAAGTGGAGGGACCCGTGAGGATGCCCACCGGGGTTCTTCACATCATTACTAGGAAGTCCCCTTGTGGCGAAGGTATTGAAGCAAGTCTGATTCTTTTCTTTCTCCTGTCTTTGGTTTATGTACTGATTCTTTTCGTTTCATTGACGAAGTCCTTAAATTGTATATGATAATTTTGTGTTCTGTTGATTTTTTTTTTTCAGGAAAATATCATTTTATTCATGGAATTGGTGTTACTTTCGCTCGCTCTCATTCTCCCTTGTCAAGTGAACGACAAACAAGTTTATGGATGGTTAAGAAATAAGAAATTATTCATAGAAGGAGGGCTGCTCATCGAACCCTATATGGTTTTACAGCATTATATGATGAGCTATCCATTTAACTCTACCCAACTTAAAGGCCTGCAATCTATGATGAGTTTTCTTCGTTCTTCAATACTAAGATTGCCCTCAAATTGGTCCTGACCTTCCAATACTGATCAAACAGAGCTCTAGTGACCAACCCAGTAGAGTTGCTGTTGCAAACAGGGCACAATTACTTTAATATCCGACAGTTAAGTTCTGTAAAATACCAACATCCTCAACCTCCACGAGAAATATCCTGGCAAGCACATCAACTATGCCTCGAATCCTCCATAAATTTGCAGTAAACAATTGCTTTGAATGTGCTAGCCTGTAATTTATTGATCATATTGAAAGCCATAAGAAACCAATCATATTTAAAGTTATTGAAATGAAAAATATGTTCCAATATATCTTTTGAGATATTACAAATAGCTTAAGTGGTTGGTGTAAGACCCCAAATTTTTGGATAATAAATATGGCATAAAAAATACAAGAAAATAAGAGTATAAATAAAGTGGAAACAAAAGAGAAGAAATTTATAGGATTAAGAATTTAAATAAACAAGATTTTTAAAAATAAAGGACAATTTATAAAGGAAATTAATTTACCAAGATAAAAGAGTATTTTAGTAAATTCCAAAATGACAAATTAATAAATTAAATCATTATATAATTAATAGAATTGAAAAATATAAATTCAAGTTTAGTTGGGCTAGGCTAGAAGTTAAATTGTAATAATTATGGTATAAAAGAAGGAAAAATGGCAATTGGTAATTATAATTAATTAGTGGCTTTAAATTGGAGAAAAAGTGACTTAACAAGGTGTTTAAGTAATATTAAGAAATACATATTTAATTATAGACGAAAATTCAATTAAAAATTAGGGTTTCTTTTAAATGAGGTAGTAAGGAAAGGAGAGGGAGAAGGGTTCATTTTGGTGCAAAATAGAAAGGGTTCATTTTGGTGCAAAATAGAAAGAGAAGAAGACAAAAGATTTTAGAAGGGCTGCAGCAGAAACCTCCAACCAGCATCCATCAAACTTAGATCGGGAGAGATTCAGCTGTTGGATCAACCCCAAATTTAGAGAATATGTTCACGACTGGTAAAACTACAATCTGAACGGTAGAGATCTTGATTGAAGAACCCTAGGATGGTACGATAACAACAGAAAATTGGATTCAATTCCAGATTCAAAGAGAAGATGGATTTAGCGTAATAAGGCATGTAGCAATCACTTGAAAACTGAAAGAACTGCATGTTTTTCCATGTTTTGATTGATTTCTGGTTGATTTGATTATACGAGAACATATTTCATTGATAAATTTGTTTTTCCTCGATGAGTTTTCATGTTCTTGAAGAAAAGTAGGAAAGTATTGTTGAACATAGGGTTGATCTTTGTAGATGACCATAAACTTGCAATTACTTGATACAAATAGGTTCAGAAGGTTGTAGATGTGATTTAGGTTAATCAAAAATAAATTTAGAACAATTAAAATCAAAGAAATAACCCAAAAATCAGAAAACTGGAAAATATGGAAATCTGCCGGAATTGTGTGGGCGCTCAACAGGTTGCTCGAGCGCCCATGTCAATCAACCTAAGCCAAATTTAATATTTGGGAAATTTTAGGTCTAAAATTAATATCTAATAATTTTCCTAGCAATTTAATTATTGTAACACCTATACAGGGGTTAAATTTAGGTGTAGGAACTGACGAAATTTAATTTTGAATTAAGGCTAATAATTTGGAACAATGAGTGTAAATAGGTGTTTAAAAGGGCAAGGTTGTGGAAATAGTGGATTAGATCTAGTTAAACATAAATTTAGGGATTAGAACCAACTCTTAAACTTCAACATGAGTTTGTGTGAACTGCTAGAATTAAAAAATAATAGAAACTATAAAATGTAATACCTTAGGTTTAAATTTAAATATAGATTTTGAGCATTAATAGATAAATTAATTAGGGAAGTTTAGTCAAGACTTTGGAACCTTAATATTACGTAGGAATGTGAAAAACAACTTGTCTAAAACTTAATAATCATGATTCACGTACGATAACAATTATGAAATCTAAAATGGAGATTTAATCTTGGTTTTGGATACTTTTTCTTAAAAGGGTTAATACCATATTAATAAATGAATTTTTTGTATTTCCTGTTATGGTTGAGATATGGTTATCAATTCTAAATAAATATAGCTGAGATCGTGATTTATGGAAATTATGCATTTGGATAGGCAAATTAATTGTAACAGAATGAGTTGTGATATGTGTGAGTTGTGTCTAGCGGGCATAGCTGTATATAGATCCATAGGCTAGGTTAGATACTGAAGGGGTATTTCCTTTGGGTTGATTACTCCAAATTTGCGCTCGCGCTTCCTTTGCAAGTTACTTTGCATTGGGAGGTCTTCATGTCAATAGGGTCTCATTTTAGATTTGAGTTTCTGGTGAGTCCCCTGTATGTACAGATTAGCGGCCATCCCCATGTTCAAATTCAGGGGCTGCATGCTTGGGTGGTACATGCCAAACTCCGTATTTCAGATATGAGTGGCTGGTACGTGAGTTTCGTGTGCAATAAATCGATGTCTAGGCCCCATATTCAGCTTTCAGTTGCGGGTTTGTGGGATTATGATTACTAGCTTCGCTCATAAGTCGCATGGTGGCGTAGCGAATGAAGAGTATCTATTCAAAGACTTATCTTGCTTCATGAGTCCTGCGATGTCACATGTGGTGTTTGTTTATATTTATCGTTTATGGTGAAATTGTTTACATGAATTTGAATTATTTGCTTTGACTATTTCATAATAATAGTCATAACTATTTCATAATAATAGACTGTTTTACTACATGCACCTTGCTACTTGTTGAAATGTATATCTCACTCCGGTTTTCCCCATTTTTCAGATACACTTGGAGAGATCGTCATGTCTGGATAGTGAGCACATGGGTAGAATTGTGATCATAATTTAGAATTAATTCAAATTAAAGAACTCGTTATTGTAAATTAATTTGTATTAGATGGAATATTTATGCTATGCTTTTGGTTGTACTCTGATATAATTAAAGGTTTTAAATTTCTCATAAAATTTAGTTTGTGCTGGCCCATTTTTATTAACACTTCGGGTTTGGTGATTTGAACCGGATCCAGGGCGTTACAGTTGGAAACAGTGGTGGTTTTGTGGTGGATCTTCACTTTGGTTCACAACAAATATAGTTGTTATGGTATGATACTAGTGTTGATTCTATTTTCTGATTTTGACTATTGATTACTTGGGACATACTAATGTGTACATATTGTTGCTCTTAACTCATTTGTTTTAATTGAACTAGAAGTCATTTGTGAAAGTGATAAATCTTTAGTAGGATACATTTATATGTTCTTTACAGTTTTTTTTCTGAACTTGTATTTATATACATATGTCATGCATTTGTGCATGTGTATGAATACACATGAATTTTTATTTACATATATACATTTCATTTTGGTTGGGGTGATGTCTCTGAGTGATGTAGGACGAATTCCGAGGCTTATGTGGTCATCAAACAGTGTTTTCCAAACCAGGGGTATTTTGGTAATTTTTTCCATGTTATCAGAATTGGCTGAAAATTGGTAGTTTGATTGGAAATGGCCAGAGAAGTTGGACTCCAGGTTATCACAAGGTCTCGGGATTTAGTCAAATTCCATCATTTAGGCCTTTAAATAGTCGAATTTGCTATTTTAGGAAAGAATTGACTGCTTTTGTTTAGGGTCAAGGAAATTCCGTTTTGAGTCATTCTTTTAGGAAAACTCTTATTTTAAGCTATATTTTAGGAATTTGAGTCTAACTCAAATTTTTACTATTTTTATTAAAATTCGTTTTTACTACTTTTAGTAAGTTTCGTTTCCTGTTTTTTTTAGGGTTTTCTTGTAACGTCTATATAAAGGCTTTTTAGGGAGTTCATTTTTTTTAATAAAGAATTTTATTTGAAGCCTAGAAATTATTGTGTTCTTGAGTTTTCTCGTCCTGTAGAATGATATCTAGACCAATTTATCCATCAGAACAATATCTGATCTTTTCTTTCTACCTTCCTTGCATCACTGGGTGAAGGTGGGGAAGGGCAAGGGCTGAAGGAGGTGGTTGGGGCTAATCTACGCACTATCTTGCTTATGGCTGCTGACCTTAAGGGAATTGTGTGTTATGGTGGAGTCATACTTAGGAGTCTATGTCAGGTCTTGGGAGTGAGATCACTGAGACCTTTACCATTAGGACATGTAGCAAATTCACATTAAATACCTGTGGCAATTCACAGATATACACATAAATGTTTGCTTGTTACTTTGCATGTGTGTATTTGTATGTGCATTTCTGTGCATCCATCTGCATGTATCTATGTATGCATATATTGTAACATTCCGGAATTTTGAGAAACTTTAATTAAGATGATGTAACATTCCGGAATTTTGAGAAACTTTAATTAAGATTAATTAAAATTATTAAATAAGGACAATAGAGGATTAAAATTCATTTGGTTTAAATTGGTTCAGTTGGTTATTGGTTTAATGGGTTATTGATTAGTTTAGTGGTTTATTTGGAGTTGGTTCAAGTGGTTAGGTTTAGATGAGTTGGTTCAAGTTTAAGTGAACTGGTTCAATGGACCAATGGTTCATGGTTCAATGGTTTTAAAAAAAAACAAAAACAAAAGTTATTGACGATTTTTGATTTGGGGGTTTTTGTGTTTTGTTCGTTAGGTTAGGAGGCAACAAAAAAAAAACAAAGAGGAAATCGGAGAGGTAAGGAGAAGAGGACGGAGGAAGAAGAAGGAGAGAGGAGAAGAGGGAGAAGAAGAAGAGGGAAAAAGAAAGGGGACGAAGGAGAGGGGGGCGTCCTTGATTGCTGTTGGGGTTTAAAACGAAAAGGAGAAAAAAAAACGAGCGGAGAGGAGCCGTGGAAAGGAGAAGAGAGGAGTTGTGGAGAGGAGCCGTGGAGAGGAAGAAGAGGAAGAAGAAAAAACGAGAAGAAAGGGAGAAGAAGAAGAGGAGGAAGAGAAGAAAAAGGAAGAGGGTTTGGACGACTATTCTGTCCGGACGTGGGATTCTGCGAAATTTGGTAAGTAGCACATCTTACTTTACAAAAGCATAAAAATGATTTCAGTTTTAAACGATTGATGTTTGGGGCGTTTTGGCTAGAGATTTGTCGAGGATTTTGAAATAAGACTACGGGTATTGTTGCTTGAATGGTATGTTTTGATTTCTCCTTGATTCGTCGAGGATTTTGTTTCAGATTTCAGTATTCTGATTTGAGTATTCTGATTTGGGGATTTCTGTAAAATAAATACTGATTGGGATTGAGGTATGCTTAGGTTTGATTAGGTTATGTATGCTTTTAATCTTACTCGTATGGTATAGTTGTAGTAAATTAGCTGCTAAAACTTTCTCTGCATAACTTAGTTGTTGTAGATCATGTGTTGTTACCCTTGATGGAAAAATCCATCGTTGAAAATTCTGATTTGGTATGAGAACACTCTGTGTTAATTAGTTTTGGTTTTATCCTAAATCATCCTGAACTAAGAAAATGTGAGTGTAGTAGAAATGCATTTAAGAGTATTGCTGTTAAAGGCTTGGAAGCTATTTTGAAGTGTGAGATTATTGCTATGTTGAAGTTGGAGTATTTAAGAGTATTGCTGTTGGGGTTTCGATGGATTACTGTTGGTTTCAGTCTGTTTGATTTTGATGGCATGGTGAAAAATGATTTTTGTTTTAGTTTAGTTGTGGAATTAAGTTCTAATTTTAGGTTCTAAATGGGTATGAGAGTTTAACTTAGGATCTGATTTTAGTTTTGCTTTGGCATGAGATAATACTGATTTTAGGTTCTGATTGAAGTGTTCAGGTTAGGCAAATTTCAGAGATTACCTGTGATGGTAAATGGATGTTTAAATTGCTGGTTTCCTGAGTATATTAGGAGAATGTGGACTTCCTAAATTATGGCGGAATTATCGTACTTGGAAGTCGAAGTGGGAAGATAAAAACATAGAAGCCTTTCGTTATGCTGTCTTAGATTTGTAACCAGTTCAGTGGCTTGCGAAGGCTAGGAATATTTGCGTAAAAATTCATATTAGTACTCTAAAATTTAGTTTAAGATGTTTTTAGTTGAAAATGAGTGGTGGTAGGTGACTTGGACTTCAAATTAGGAAGTTAAAAATCACCGAAGTGAAGCCGTCAGCGAGTTGGGCTTTCGCGGCTGTTTAAAACCACCTGTAGTAAAACAGTCGTAACTTCCTGTAGGAAACTCCGAATTACGAACTGTTTATTGCATTGGAAACTAGACTCGTAGGGCTTTCCAACGATGTATAGAACACATACCATTCCTTATAGATCAGATCCGATTTAAAATTCAATTAACTAGTTAAAATCACATTTGCAGAGTAATTAATGATTTCAAACTACTGTCTATTTATTCGTGAACGATTCGATTGGGTAAAACGAATTGCGATTTGTAATTTGGAATCGAAGCTGAGGCTTCGTGTCAGTTGAAAAAGGCGAGGAGCCTAAGGATTGAATGGTAAGTGAACAACGAGGTTCACTTGAATCGAGTTTTACTGGAGCAGTTGATTTCTTATAGGTCTTGTTTATTAAATGAATTGCATGGTTAATTCTTATCCGAATCTAGGCCGCATAGAGAGTTGTGGATCCACAGTTCGTTAGATCGTGCGTTAGTGTTGGCTTGTTGAGTTAATATCCCAGGCTAATTGCGTACCACCGTGTGGGATCGGTGAGGCCTTCGTGTGGGATCGATGAGCTACAGCGTGCCAGCCCATGCGTGGGTGCTCCACTCATACGATGACCGTGCGCGGCTTCGAAGGCGAGTAGTGAGGTGGCAAACTAGCTAAGGGTGTTAACCCGATTTACAGACACACTAATTCATGAATCTTGCACACACTTTATTCTCTGAAATTGTATTGTTATGTGAATTGCTCTTCGCATGAATGGTTGGAATTAATTGTATACTATGTAGCATGTTAATTTATTAATTGAAACTGCATAAATTGTTTATCCCATGCATTGCGCTACTTATTGAGACATTAGTCTCACGCGAGTTTTTGTTTTCAGACCCGGCGAGCGTGACGCGTAGTGGGGTCGAGTTCGAGGGTTACCCGGATTATAGACCGGAAGACTACTACCGTCCCGACTAGAGGTCGAGAAGAAACTTTTTGTTGGATAGTTGTACATGTCATTTTTGAAACTGTACATATTGTACATATTGTAAATGAAAAGAGAGAGAGAGAGAGAGGGAGAGAGAGAGAACTTAGTGAAATTTATTTTGACCTGTGCATATGTGATGGTTTAGTTTTTTTTTTTTTGAATGGATATATATAAACTGTGTTTATCAGGTGATTATTCATGGTTTGAGGGCCTAGCCCATTCTCGTATTTACAGACTTTATATAGCCGTTTTTCTGAAACACTTTAGAATGCTATTTTTGTGTATCTGGTTAGTTCTGAAGTTAGTTTTCAATCATGTGGGCCCTAAAGTAGCGCTCGGGAGCCAGTATAAACCTGACACGTGTGGACCTGGTTCCGGGGTGCTACATATATTGTATTCTCTTCTTTACATATTTTTTGTTAGAGTGTTTATTGTATTGAAACCTACTATTTTTTAATTGGTGATTTGAATGCTCATAATATCTAGTTTCACATAAGTTTTTTTTCCCTGAGGATCTTGTTGGTGTGATATTTAGGATGTTGCCTTAATTCGTTATTGCAAGAGCTTTTATAATGGTACTATTTCTCATATTTCTGGCTATGGTTTCCATATTTATTGTTTAAATTGATTATACATCATAGTCAAAGTTTCATCTTTTGCATTTGATTTTACTAGAAATAAAGAAAATCTACAGTTTGATATAAACTTTTCTTAAAACATCAGGTACAAACTTTTTGGTTAAAAGTGTAAAACCTTGAATTTTCATCTAATAAATAAATAAATAATAAATAAAAGAAAATATGAGTTAAGTGAAGATTTAGAGGATAAGTAATTTAAATAAGTAATAAGTTGAAAATAAAGAAAGAATTTTAATGAAATTAGCCTAAAAGAGTAAAAAGGGTATTTTGGTAATTTTCAGAAAAGGGTAATTAATAAATAGATCATTAAATAATAACTAGAATTTGAAAATAGAAGGAAATAATTTATTTTGACAATTTAGAAATTAAAAGGAATTAATAAAAGCCTAAAAGTGGGAAAAGGGTAGTTAGGAGATTTCAAGCCTTAATTGAGAGAAAAGTAACTCAATTTGGATTTTTGGTAATATTTAATATTTAAGTGAATGTTTGCACGAAAATAGGTGTAAGGAAGAGTTTAAATAAAAAGAGATTTGATTAGTAATATTTAAATTGAAAAATATAATGTGGAGAAAAAGTAGGAATTAAATTAGAAGGTGTTAGACTTTAACTAGACCTTGGTTAGGTTAGCTCAAATAAAAGGAGCCTATTAGGGTTGGTTTAGGACTTCTAAAGCCTAGTATAAATAGTAGATTAAGGTTAGACAAGAGAGAATTTTCGTGGGTTTCATATTGAGAGAAAAGAGGGAGAGAAAGGAAGAAGGCTGCTCATGAACATGTCTGACCAGCCATCATCAAAACATGATTGGGGAAAATCCGTACGGTGGATCGCCTTCAAATTTTGAGGTTTTGATTTTCACTGATGTAACTACAATGTGAACGGTGGAGATGTGAATCAGAGAACTCTAGCTTGGTGCGTTTGGGAGCAAAAAGTGAGGTCCAGAATTAGAAGTTTCAATGGAAGAAGGATTTAGCGTATAAGGCAAGTAGTAACCCTTGGAAAACGTGAGGAATTGCATGATTTTGTTTTCTGTGATTTCATATGGATTGAATGGATTAGTTGGAACAGTATTTACATGGAATCAAATTGTTTATATGTTAGTTATTGGTATTCTTGAAGGATTTGTTGAAATAAAAAAGAAAACTTGGTTTGAACATGAAATTAATTATAGGATGGTTTTTAATTGATGGGAATTAGTCTAAAAGGCTTTAGGAATGTTTTAGAATGTTATTAGATTAATTTAGACCAAAGAAACATATAGTAAAAGCATAAAAATCCGAACTTTGTAAATCTAGAAATTTTCTGTTTAATTTTGCACGAGCGCCTAGGATCGCCTAGCCTTGTAGTGGTCGACGCTCTATATAAAATTTGCAGATTTTGGGGATTTTGTAATATGAATAAATATCCAATAATTTTTCTGATTAGTTAAGCATGTTAGCATCTTTATAAGGACCTAATTAAGGTATAAAAATTATAAAATTAAATTGGAAAGATTAATCAATAAATTGAAGGTTATAATGAAAGGATGTGCATAAAAGGGTCTAAATGGTATGGGAGATTGATAGAAATAATTCTACTGGAATTCCTAGGGTAAAAACATCTCCTAAACTTCATTCTAGGTCTGTAGGACATGCTGGAGAACAAAAATACAGAAAACTTAAATAGAAAATATCTTAGGTATTAAGATGGGAACTTGGTTGATAAATAAGGGATTAATAAGGAAAACTCTAAGCAAGATTTGAATTAGTTTTATTTGAGCTTTAAATATGAATACTGCATTTCTGGAAATTGCATTAATTCTGATTTCAATGGAACTTATGTTCAGGAGTTTTATTTTGGACTATGGATTAAATGCCATGATGGCAATAAGAGATTTGTACCATCTGCGGATGAGATATATGACCACCTGCGGGTGACAAGTGTAACTCCTGCGGGAAAGACCTCCTGTTGGGGGAGATGTAATCCTGATTGGATTGCATCCCATAGGGGAGATATGTGACCACCTACGGGTGAGATGAGACCTCCTGTTGGGGGAGATGTAATCCTGATTGGATTGCATCCGACAGGGGAGATATGTGACCACCTGCGGGTGAGATGAGACCTCCTGTTGGGGGAGATGTGATCCTTATTGGATTGCATCCCACAGGGGAGATATGTGACCTCCTGCGGAAGAGATGTGACCTCTTGTGGGGGAGATGTAATCACGATGTGATTGCATCCTACAAAGGAGATATGAGACCACCTGCGGGTGAGATGTGTAACTCCTGTGGGAGAGACCTTTTGTGGGGGAGATGTAATCATGATGTGATTGCATCCCACAAGGGAGATGTGTGTGTTACCACCTGCGGGAGGAACCTCATGTAGGGGAGATGTGAATACTACGTGTTTGCATCCTACATGGGAGAATATTATTATCAGATTTGTGAGATGGACCATTAATTATGAATACATGTTTTATCACTAATCTTCGGATTTATCTATCAATAACATTTTTTTACTGGTATTTATGAATGATTGCATATCCTATTGCTTTATTTGGAATTGGCCATGTTGATTTGAATTTATCGCCTTATCATTGATTAATCGTATACCTCATGACTATTTGCCTAAATGAGACTGTTTACTTGCATGCACCTACTACTTACTAAGATGTAAATCTCACTCCGTTTTCCCCTATTTTTCAGGTTGCTTGGAGAGATCGCGAAGATGTGGTTTATTTGATGGGTAGAATTGTAATTGATAATATTGTTCACATTTTGATTAGACAACCCTATTGTAAACTGAATTGATATTATTAAATAAAGAATTGTTTTATTTTCCACCATAACTCTGATATAATCAATTAGTTTAAAAATTATTGTGAATCTTAGTTTGTATCTGACCCCAGCTTCGTGGTAACACCTCGAGTTTGGTTGTTGAACCAGACTTGGGTTGTTACAGTAGCGAACCGGGTTCGGGTTGGGTGCCGGTTTGCACTAACCCGGATTCGGGGCGTTACAAAAAGTGCATGATATGATCTGATTTGTCCTTAGGTCTGTAAATCATGTGGGAAAATTCATACGCTTCAAATATTAAATATTATGATTCAAAATTACAATTTATACAATTCAACTTTGCAATACCAAAAATAATGCTATTTTATTTTCTTACTAAGAGAACCTTTGTCTCTCTCTCTCTCTCTCTCTTTGTGTGTGTGTGTGCGCATTTAATCCTCCTCTATACAGAGTATAGGAATCCAAAATGACAAAATATATGCTTTAAAACCAGAGTTTACTTATTTGCAAGAAACCCTGTTATCTATACCCAAACCATGCTTCCTCTTTGAATATTATGATTTATAATCCAAAATTACTATCTGATTCTAAGTGGTCCCTTATGCTTATGGATACGTTTTATGGTTTGACAACCTTGGGAAACTGTACAATCATGGCAGATTGATTAATGTGGCATAGAGTAATGGGCTGGTGATGAGGCAGTAAGAGCTTGATATGAGACATGGGTTTGGAGTTGCATGTGTTGGGAATGACGATATTGGTGGTTAAAGTAGATTGATCATATGCTGCACCGCCGGTGGACGGGAGTGCAGTTAATAAAGGAAAGCAAGTTGTCTTGTTGCTTGTAGGCAGCCAATTGAGAAAAGTTTTTAATACATGTGAGATGAAGGATAAAGTTGCTTTCGATCACAAAATGTCTCTGTTCCTCTCTTGTTGCTTAGATAATGCCATGCCTATGCCCGCAACAACTAGAACAATTACTTGAGCCAATTAGCCGTTGCCGATCTTAGCTTACCATTCCTAATCTTTTTGGCTTCCTTATTGACCAATTCCTTTAACTTCTTTGGCATTCTGAAGACTATTCTAGGACATTTAAAATCCCAGCATCAACTAGGGGCTGCTGTTTATCTAGATGCACTGATGCATATATATCAGCTTTTACATTCATGGATGCTGTTATCATAACTAATGGTTCAAAATGATGTTGCATTTTGAGTTTAAAGTGTAATGTGGATTGTTAGTTTAACCAATGATTATCTGTGCGTTAATCATGCCTGAATGTGCTATCAGTTGGCTTCATCTTCATATTTTTATATGCCATAGTCAGTCAATTAGTGGACTTGACAAAAGAAAATCGTTTGTTTTCTGTATTTGATTTTCGGGAACCAATACATGGGACAAATTTGAGCTCCATGTACACAAGCGGGTGATTGACCACACAAGTTCTTCCGAAGTGGTGAAGCAGATCACTTCCATCACCATTGAACCCGAGGTGGAGGTCGAGGTTACAATTGCAGATCCATGATTATGCTTCTCGTGTGCCTTATCCACTTTTGCCTTCTCGTTTAGTCAATGTCATAGTCTTGCTTTGTTTAATTTTCCTAATCTAGGAGCTATATTTGAGATCTTGTTAGTGAGATTAAAAGGGGTTTTTTTTTACGGGGTATGAACTTGAGTTTTGAAAATTTTTCTATTGCAAAGATGAATGATTCTTGCACATGGAGCCTCCGTATTTACTGATGATGATGTGTTGTGTGTTCCACAATTCATCTGATTATTTGTAAGGTGACAATGGTTAAATTGTTTATGACCATTTAGGCCAGGATTTATGCAGCCAATTTCATGATTTCTTTGAGTTGTATCTCACTTTGATGATCTGGGGATTTAATTAGCACTGCCCACTGACAGCAATCGTACCCCAGCAAACGAAAAAAAATTGCTCTTTTGTTATCATGTCTTGCAAACTCTAGATTCATCGGTGAATCTCAAGGGTCACCATAACACCAAAGTTTTGAGAATCAAGACTATTTGCCTTACTTGTGTCCGCAGAAAGCTGATCTTGGTTTGACACCAAATTTAGAAACAAAATTCAACATCTAGAAGGTACAGACACTTCATTTGGTATACTGAGTTGAAGCCATCGTTACACACTCATAAATATCATATTTGTGCCCTCTAACGGTTGAGTCTACAAACAGATACCCAGGTGATGCACTCACACTTATCTTTTGCTATAGAATCTTCCAAACATGAGGATTTTGAATCTTTCAACCTTCCAATGAATCCCTAAGTTGTCGCTTGATTGGGTTCCAATCATGAATTCAGCTTAAGAATAGCTCTAGTGTTTACCCATTTTTCTCCCTGTTAGGTTTAATATTTTAGTTTGGCTTAATTTCGTGTCAAAAAGTATATGTTTAAAGTGTTTAAGTCAGTTAGAATAAGTTATAGAAGTCACGGTTCAAACGATGTCAAAATCGGAGTCAAAATGAAGAATTTGTGATTGACTTTAGATAACATTTGAAGCACTGTTCGAACGATTAGTGTCTGCAGAGAAACCCAAGAGTAGCGTTCAAGAGTGTGAGACTTGCCATTCGAACTTTCAGTATCTGCAAAGAAACCCGAGAGTAGAGTTCAAGAGTGTGAGACTTGTCGTTCGAACGTTCAATGCCTGCATAGAAACCCGAGAGTAGCGTTCAAGACCGTGAGAACTGACGTTCGAACGTTCAGTGTCTGCAGAGAAACCCGAGAGTAGCATTCGAGAACGTGAGAGCCGACATTCGACCGTTAGTGCATTTATAACCTGACGTAAGACCTTTGTTCAAATGAGATAGTGTGAGTTGTTTTACTAATCGAACGTGAAGTCGTTTTTGGAACCCTAAATCGTTGTGTGTGAGGAAGAGAAACTTCTCTCCTTCTTTTCTACCTTTGAGCCATCAAACCTTCTTTTCTTCCTTCTTCTCTTACCTTGGAGTTCCGGGTTAGAGAGTTTGCTCGTGAGAGTTTCTATAGTTGCTGAACGAGTTCGTTTGGCACTTCACAAAGAAAATATTCAGAGTTCTAGATCGTTGAAAGGTTGCAAATCTGAAGAGTTCTTCGGATACTTATACTGTGAGTCAGTGTCTGTGTTGGATCGTCTGAACCACTATTTGTAAGTCTTCTTCTTAGAGTGAAATTTTCTGAGGTGGCTCCTGATCGCCCAAAGGGTTTTTCTCTTTGAGAGTTCTCTTAGAGTTTTCCCTTCGTCACTAAAATTGCTTGTGTTGTCCTATTTACTAATTCTTCTTATTTGCAATTTTGAGTGACGTTGGATATCATATTTTTGCTATTTGACTAAGGCTTGTGCATGCCTATTAATTAAGGACTTGTTTTTAATTAGTAGAAATTTTATTCCGCAATCGTTTACACCTATTCCCCCCCTCTAGGTGTTGTTGAAGTCTAAACCGTGTTTTTCAATTGGTATCGGAGCGGTTAACTAGATCCTTGACTCTGTTAGTCATGGACAAGTCTTCCACTGCCCCACCTTCTTTGATAGTAGTAATTATGCCTATTGGAAAGTTCGTATGAGAGCCTATCTTAAGGCTATTGATGAAAAGGTTTGGGGAAGTGTTGAGAGAGGATGGACTCCACCCACTATTATTATAAATGGTGAAGTTAAGCCCAAAGATCCAACTCAATGGACCAGAGAAGAGTTGATTGATGTAAACCACAACAGTAAAGGTGTCAATGTACTGTTTAGTGCAATATTTGCTGATAAATTCAAACGGGTGTCCACTTGTCAGACCAATAAAGAAATTTGGGATATTTTCGAAACCACTCATGAGGGAACTATCCTTGTGAAGAATTCCAAATTGCAGATGCTCATTAGTAAGTTTGAAGAATTAAAGATGGGAGAGGATAAGCCTTTTGATGTATTCTATGCCAAACTCAGTGATATAGTAAACTCCAGTTTCAACCTCGGTGATAGAATTCCTCCAAATATAGTGGTAAGAAAATTCTCATAGCTCTTCCAGAAAAGTATAGACCCAAAGTAATTGACATAGAAGAGAGTAAGGACATTGATGGTATTAGAATAGAAGACCTCATAGGTTCAATTCAAACTTATGAACTTACTCTTCTTCCAACTAAGAAGAATAAGTCTATTGCTCTTAAAACAATAAAAGTTGAGACTTATGATGATTCTAGCAGGGAATCTATGGCAGATGAAGATATTGCTCTCTTTGTAAAGAATTTCAGGAAAAATTTTAAAATAAAGAAACCAAGGAGAGGCAATGAAAGATATAGGTCTAAGGAGAGTTCTAGTGGTAAAGACAATAAACCTAAAACCAAATCTAAGTATAAGGACTCAAAAAATCCTAAGGCTCCTGGTTGAAGAAACTTCAGCAGATTAGATGCCATGAATGTTAGGGTTTTAGTCACATTAGGTATGAGTGTCCTACTTTCAAGAAACTTCAAGGGAAAGTTATGAATGCCTCCCTATCTGATGATGAGAGTGCTTCTGATCGAGATAGTGAGGACTCCTATATAGAGGAACGTCCAAACTACATGGCATTCACTTCTATTGTTGGAAGTGGTGATGCTAGCAATCATGAAGACTCTATACCAAGTGAGAATGCAATAGATTCTCATGATGAGTCTGATGATGAGGAAAGTATGCAAGAGGCATATGACAAGCTTTTTAAAGAGTGTTTAAAGGTAAAGAAACAATTGAAATCCACTCTTAAAAGGCTTAATGAAGTAGAACTCTAGAAAGAAGATCTTCAAGCCAAATTTGAAGAGTCTACTTCATGTGTGAGTGGATACAAGTTAAAGATTGAATTCCCAGAGTCTGAATATAAGTCTCTTAAGGTAGAGCTTGAAAATACAAAAACCCAACTTTAGAACTTTTCTACAGGTTCAATCAACTTGAACAATATGTTAAGGATGTGTCAATCAGGAACTGATAAAAGGGGATTAGGCTACAAGGATTCACCTTCCTCTTCTAGGACTACATTCATGCTTACCAAAGGAAAGAGTAAGTCTAATCCACCCAAGGGTAAGACAAATCAAAGCAGGAACCAAGTTCAGCAGTATAATTGGTCAAAACCCAGGGGTCAACCAACAAGGGGATTTCAATCTCATAACTTTTTTCCCATTGTCACTTTTGTTGAATTTCAGGACATATAAGGCCAAATTGTTGGGATTTAAGTCAAAACTCTTGGAAATCCTTTCCTAGAAAACCTCAAGAGAATTTGTCTAAACAAATCAAAGAGCTTTCAAATCAAATAAAACTCATAAGTCAATAATTAGCCTCAATGACTAAGCAATCCTCAAAACCCAATCAACTTTGGGTTAAGAAAAGTGACTTGATTTGTAATGTAGTCCATGTTGCTTTAAAGGCTAGAAATAGTCTTATGTGGTATTTGGATAGTGCTTGTTCTCATCACATGTGTGGTGATAAGTCATTGTTTAAATCACTTGAGGATTATTCCTATGATACTGTTACTTTTGGAGATAGAGGCAAAGCTCCTATAGTAGGTAAGGGTGTTGTTGAAATTCATGGCTTACCTAATTTGCATGATGTATTGTTTATTGATGGTTTGAAAGCAAATCTGATCAGTATAAGTCAATTGTGTGATTCAAACATTGTAAGACCCCGATATTTTCAAAGAATTAATTTTTATTATTTATGTGGACGAATAAATGTAAGGAGCTGTGTATATGTAGGAGTTTCGGTGGGCGAGCCTGCACGAAATCAAGGAATTTCAAAAGTTCGTCGAGCGGCAAGATAATTATGGAAGGTATAAATCTTTAAGGAAAATTAGGTTTGTAGTTTCGGAATACTCGTATACGTTTGCTGAAGGCGATTGCGGCTGCGGCGATTGATCTAGGTTTTTCGTTGGGAGTGAAGAAGAACTTTTAGTTTTCCTCCTGCCGATCTGGGTGTTCGAATCAAGTTCTTTAGAAGGGTTTTACTCTTGTGAATAGAGGATCAACCGGGTGTCGATAGCAAGCGGATGAGTGACTGTTGGCGACTGTTGGTGATCGGCCGTGGTTCGAGTATTTAGTGTTGCTGGGATATAAGCGTGCAAGAGGTGAGTAGCATCGTTTTAAAACTGCGTTTTCGTATTGATTCGTGAGATTAATCTGAATGCATGTGTTTTCTGGAAGAAGATAGTCCGAGTGTAGGTTTTCTCTAAAATTGAATGAGATAAATAAAAATGTGGTTAGAATAATTTCAAAAGTGTTTTAAATGTCTTCTGGGAATATTAGGAGACTAAGGAAATTGTTACAGAGAAAAAACTTTCGGCCAGTGGTGTAAATCTGGAAATAACAGAGAGTTGAAAATCCATGGTAGTATTCGTCGAGTTGGCGCTAGCTGGCGCCAACTACAGGTAGTTGGCGCAAGGACTTTTCCCCCATCCGCCGAGCTCGCGCTCATCGCGCGCCTAGCTCGCGCGGACTTGTTTTCTATCCGCTCATCTCGGGCTAATCTCGCGCGTAGCATGCGCCTAGCTCACGCCTACCCGATTTAAGTAAGCGTGGCTTAATTTTTTTAACCAACGACCTATCCGCCGACCTTGCGCCTAGCGCTGGAGGTTAGCGCATGGTCCAATATCTTGCCAAAGAGAATTTTTGACCAAACTAAGCTGGATTTGATGATTGTGATGGTTCAAGCACTTGACTAATGAGTTTGTTTAGGACTTTAGAAACATTATTCCCTATTAAATTTTCTTTGAGAATATAAGTGGGAATTCTGGAAATTCTTAGAAGCATCCAAGGTTATTTCTAAAGGGCTAATGATAGAGGATCTCAATGTACCTAACCCTAGGAGTTCCTGATTTAGTTTCCTATCGTATATATATATACTGTACTTGAATGCGAGTTCATTTAATCTTATTTTTACTTGATTGCAAGTTTCTGAAATATATTGTAAAGAGTCCTTTTGGTGTGAGTAAAGGGTTTTATTACCAATGAACAGGTGTTGTGAATTTTGAGTAAATGCTGAAGATACATGAGGTACCGTTTTGGTCCAGAGGGACATGTGGTGAACTGGTTGAGTTATACATGATGTTGAACGTATTGTTTTATTGTGAAGTAAGAGTTGTGATTTTACGATGGTTTACTGTTTTGGTTTAACTTGTCCTGGATCCATGCTTAAGCTTAGAAATGTAATGTTATTGTTGGTTGTTGAAATTGTATGGCCTTGTGTGTTGCCACGACCAGTGTAGAGCAGCCAGAAACCCTGAGTAGGCCTAGTTTTCAATGTTGAAACCCGGGGAGTAGGCCGGCATTGGATGACGAAACCCTTAGTAGGCCGTCATTTCAGAGTTTCCAAAACCCTGAGTAGGCCGGAACTGTGTACATGGAGGTGTGGAGTGTCTACTTGGCATGTTTAATTTATCAACTTAACAATAGTCATGACATTGACCAATCGATGTGTTGTCAGTATTGAATTGGAATGTGATTAGAAACGATTATTGGTTTTGGTTTTAAACTTGGAAATTGTATTGGTTGCTTAATCGTACTGGTTGTTTATCGATGCATAATTTGAACTGTTGTTAACTATTTCTGCATGCATATGCTACTCGCTGAGATATTCGTATCTCACTCTTTTGTTTTTGTTTTGTTTTTCAGATACTCGAGGTGAGGCGACTATTGGGGTAGATCCGACTAAGACATATAGGGAGGAAGACTACTAGTACATCCCTTAGACTTGTAGGTTATTTTGAATTGAACTTTGAATTAATTGAATGATTGTGGTGTAATAAAGTAGTTTGAGGTTGTACCACTTGAATCTTAGTTAAGTTCTGAATATTAAGTTCTTAGATAAAGTATGATTGTACACTCTGATATGATTTAGTTAGGTGATTATCCAGCGATCACAAGTTAGTAAGATCCTTACCTAATACTCCGTGAGACGTGTTATATCTTTATTGAACAACACAGATCCGGGGCATTACAGAGATGGTATCAGAGACCTAAAGCTGGAATTAGAGGTTCCTAGGTAGTATGAACTTAGGAAACCCTGGGGAAATATTGTGCGTACGTTAGATAGAACCATGAGGATTAGAAGAGAGTTCCTAACTAATGTGGTGTTTTATGCGTATAGGTATACATGGCTGGTAGAGGCAGACGCACGAGGGTTGTGGAATATCCAGAGGAGGATATGCCGCAGTAGCAGCCACCTGCATCACCACGAGGGGCCCCACCGCCAGTGGAGGACATTTGGGCTGCTATTGGCTCACTTACCTACCTCCTTGCGATGGAAAGGGAGGAAAGGATGAGTCAAACTGAGAATGGGAATGGCCAGTGGAATGGTCATGGAGCTGTAGTGGATCAGCAGCGGGTGAGAGAGGAGTTGTCCTTGAGGGACATCGATCAGTTCAGGAAGCTGACTGCCCCGCCGTTTCATGGAGTTCCAGATCCATTGGAGGCGGAGAGCTGGGTGGCCAGAGTAGAACGCATGTTCGATACTATGGACTGTCTGGAGGACCAGAAGGTGAGGTTGGTTACCTTCACCTTAGAGGGCGAGGCTCAGCATTGGTGGCAGTCATTGCGGAGATAAGTTGTAGAGGGGATACAGATGACTTGGGACCAGTTCAAGCAGGTCTTCTACGAGCAGCATTTCTCTGTAGAGGTGAGGTTACAGAAGGAGAGAGAGTTCATGGATATCTCTCAGGGGTCACTGACCGTGGCACAGTATGAGGCTCGGTTCGCAGTTCTTTCTCGATTTGCTCACCATATAGTACACGATGAGCAAAGGCACACTCAGCATTTCGAGAGAGGATTGAGGGCAGACATTAGGCGCATGGTCTCGGTGTTGATGTGCACCAAATATTCTGATTTAGTGGGGAGAGCACCGCGGGTTGAGAGAGAGATTCGAGACTCAGGGACTGAGCAGAGCAGAGTCAGAGCGCAGCCGAGTGTTACAGAGACACGGAGGGTCCCGGATAGGGACAAGAGGCCAAGGATCGATTATGGACAGAGGGATAGGAGAGGTTCTGGAGGTTGCTTTAGTTGCGGCCGATTTCACATCCCAGGTCCATGTGTGTCACTGCCAGGTGCATGCTTCAGATGTGGCCAGCATGGGCATCGGGTTGCTGATTGTCCACACCCGAATACTTATCAGTTACTCAAGCCAACCCTTACTGCACCCACGGATACCCGGTCGGCCGAGGCTTCTAGATTTCAGTATCCTAGACCAGTGCCAGCGCTACCAGCACTACTGAGATTTCAGGGTCAGGGCAGTGGTGGATATCAGGGTAGGCAGGCACCACAGAGGCAGCAGGCACCTCCAAGTTAGCAGGCACCACCCCCACACCCTCAGTAGACCAGGGTGTATGTAGTAGCAGCTCAGGAGGATGAGCCTGAGGAGGGACATATTGAGGAGGCTCGTGAGGAGGAGCCGGATGCACCACAGCTGGTTGGAGGTATTCTTTCCATTCATGGTAGATCAGCTATATGCTTGTTTGATTTGGGTGCTTCTAGATCTTTTATTACTCCTCATTGTGCATGTCATATTGGTTTGATCCCTTCCACACTCGAGTTTGAGTTACTTGTACACACACCATTGGGGGAGGCTACTAGAGTACAGACCCTATTTAGAGATTGCATGATCAGGTTGGGTTCTTTGGAGTTGCCAGGGGACTTGGTAAAGCTGAAATTTGGGGAGTTTGATGTGATCTTAGGTATTGATTGGCTATTTCGACACCATGTGAGCATAGACTGTTATAGGGGTACCATTATGGTGTGTCAGCCAGATCAGCCTGTGCACTGTTTCCGTTGTGAGGGGTTGAGAACGCGGATCAGTTTGGTAGCATCCATTGAGGTTGAGGAGGCAGAGTCTGTGGTACTTAGTCTTTCTAGTGTGCCTGTGGCATCAAAATTTGAGGACATATTTCCTGAGGATTTGCCGGGATTACCACCACCTAGAGAGGTTGAGTTCAGTATACGACTCTTACCTGGTACGGCACCTGTGTCCAAACCACCATACAGAATGTCACAACCTGAGAATCAAGAGATGAAAAAGCAGTTGGATGAGCTGGAAGCGAAGGGCTTTATTAGACCCAGTGTGTCACCATGGGGTGCACCGGTCCTATTTGTCCAGAAGAAGGACGGGTCGATGCGGATGTGTATAGATTACCACCAGTTGAATCAGGTCACTATTAGGAATAAGTATCCGTTGCCTCGGATCGACGACTTGTTCAACGAGTTGAGGGGAGCGTCTTGGTTTTCTAAGATCGACTTGAGATCTGGATACCACCAGTTGAGAGTAGCCCCTGATGATATAGAGAAGACGGCTTTCCACACTCGATATGGGCACTACGAGTTTCTGGTTATGCCTTTTGGGCTGACTAATGCCCCAGCTGTCTTCATGAACCTGATGAATCGGGTATTTCACACACACTTGGACAGCTTTGTGGTTGTTTTCATTGATGATATTCTGGTGTATTCTCGGAGTAGAGAGGATCATGTACAGCACCTCAGGACTGTATTGCAGACATTGAGAGAGCACAGATTGTTTGCAAAGTTCAGCAAGTGCCAGTTTTGGTTAAGAGAAGTGAGTTTCTTGGGACATGTGATTTCTGGATATGGGATAGCAGTGGATCCAGCTAAGGTTCAGGCTGTGGCAGATTGGCCTAGACCTTCATCTGTGACCGAGATTCAGAGTTTCTTGGGAATGGCTGGTTATTATAGAAGGTTCATCAAGAACTTTTCCAGAGTGGCAGCACCTTTATCTAATCTCACTAAGAAGGCTGTGAAGTTTGAGTAGGATGACAAGTGTGAGGCTAGTTTCCAAGAATTGAAGGGCAAACTGTCTTTAGCTCTAGTTCTGATTGTACCATCAGTGAGTGAGGGATTTTCTATCTATTGTGATGCTTCTCGAGTAGGGCTAGGCTGTGTTTTGATGCAGCAAAGGCGTGTTGTAGACTATGCTTCAAGATTGCTACGTACTCATGAGAAGAATTATCCTACACACGATCTGGAGTTGGCAGCGATTGTGTTTGCACTTAAGTTATGGAGGCACTATTTGATGGGAGCCCAATTCGAGATATTCTCAGATCACAAGAGCTTGAGGTATATATTTTCCCAAAGAGAGCTGAATATGAGGCAAAGGAGATGGATGGACCTCCTAAAGGATTATGATTTCACACTTCATTACCATCCGGGCAAGGCAAACGTGGTGGCAGATGCATTGAGCCATAGGGGTGTTTCCCAGGAGGAGGTGGCCACACTAGCTACTTTCATGGCTAGTCAATGCACTCTTGTTGATACAGTTGTAGATTGGCCTGGGGAGTTCAGCACTCATGTGCATGGATTGATCACGGCACGGGTTCAAGCAGAGCCAGAGTTGATTCAGCGTATACGGGAAGGTCAGTTGGCAGATTCCGATTTGATACACATCAAGGGGTTAGTAGAGAAGGGTGATGAGGCTGCGAGAGATTTTGAGATTCAGGATGGATTGGTGAGATTCCGAGGGCGGACTTGTGTTCCAAATAATGCTAAAGTCAAAGGATTGATACTAGACAAGGGTCACAGGTCCAAATATGCAGGTCACCCTGGTAGTACCAAGATGTACAAGAATCTGAAGGCAGTATATTGGTGGTCAGGCATGAAGAAGGACATTGCGGAATATGTAGCCAAATGCCTTACATGTCAACAAGTGAAGGTAGAGCATAGGAGACCTCCAGGGTTGATGCGACCTTTGCCGGTTCCCGAGTGGAAATGGGAACATATATCGATGGATTTTGTGAATGGGCTACCGCCTACCGCTAAGAACCACAACGGCATATGGGTGATTGTGGATAGACTGACTAAATCAGCTCACTTTTTGCCTTATCAGACCACTCACAATTTAGCATCATTGGTTGAGCTATATACTCGGGAGATAGTCATGTTGCATGGGGTTCCAGTGTCTATTGTATCGGATAGGGATTCCCGGTTCACCTCACATTTTTGGCAGTGTTTCCAGGAGGCCATGGGAACTAAGTTGAGCTTTAGCACTAGTTTCCACCCACAGACCGATGGTCAGTCAGAGAGAACTATTCAGACTTTGGAAGACATGTTGAGGTGTTGTATCATGGATTG
Source organism: Buxus sempervirens (assembly GCA_947561395.2). NCBI lineage: Eukaryota > Viridiplantae > Streptophyta > Magnoliopsida > Buxales > Buxaceae > Buxus > Buxus sempervirens. The sequence continues at coordinate 33,187,356 of OX387193.1, forward strand.
GGGTGGCAGTTGGAGTAAGTATTTACACTTAGCCGAATTTGCCTACAACAATAGCTGTCAGGCTAGTATACAGATGGCACCCTTTGAGGCACTTTATGGCAGGATTTGTAGATCTCCAGTATGTTGGGTGGAGGTAGGTGAGAAACAGTACTTTGGGCCTGAGATTATACAAGACAGCATGGAAAAGGTGAAGTTGATTAGACAGCGGTTGTTGACTACACAGAGTCGTCAGAAAAGTTATTCAGATACTCGACGACGTGAGCTGAAATTTGAAGTGGGAGACCAAGTGTTCTTGAAGATATCACCTTCCAAAGGTATCTTGAGATTTGGGAAGAAAGGGAAGTTGTCTCCACGCTTTATTGGGCCATTCAAGATTGTGAAGGAGATTAACCCTGTAGCTTATAAGCTAGCCTTGCCAGATCATTTGGCAAGAGTCCATGATGTATTTCATATATCCATGTTGCGACAGTACATAGCGGATCCTAGTCATGTGATAGATCCCGAGCCTTTAGTGATTCAAGAGGATCTGACATAGGAGGAGAGACTAGTTCAAATTTTAGACCGTCGTGAGCAGATTCTTCGCACCAAAGTCGTTCCCTTGGTGAAAGTGCTATGGCAGAATCATACTATGGAAGAATGCACTTGGGAAGGTGAGGAAGAGATGAAGAAGAAGTATCCGGAATTATTTGTTTCCTCTTGAGGTAAATTTCGAGGACGAAATTTTTATAGGGGGAGAGAATGTAAGAACCCGATATTTTCAAAGAATTAATTTTTATTATTTTATTATTATTTATGTGGACGAATAAATGTAAGGAGCTGTGTATATGTAGGAGTTTTGGTGGGCGAGCTTGCACGAAATCAAGGAATTTCAAAAGTTCGTCGAGCGACAAGGTAATTATGGAAAGTATAAATATTTAAGGAAAATTAGGTTTGTAGTTTCGGAATACTCGTATACGTTTGCTGAAGGCGATTGCGGCTGCGGTGATTGATCTAGGTTTTTCGTTGGGAGTGAAGAAGAACTTTTAGTTTTCCTCCTACCGATCTGGGTGTTCGAATCAAGTTTTTCAGAAGGGTTTTACTCTTGTGAACAGAGGATCAACCGGGTGTCAATAGCAAGCGGATGAACGACTGTTGGCGATTGTCGGTGATCGGCCATGGTTCGAGTATTTAGTGTTGCTGGGATATAAGCGTGCAAGAGGTGAGTAGCATCGTTTTAAAACTGGGTTTTCGTATTGATTCGTGAGATTAATCTGAATGCATGTGTTTTCTGGAAGAAGATAGTCCGAGTGTGGGTTTTCTCTAAGATTGAATGAGATAAATAAAAATGTGGTTAGAATAATTTCAAAAGTGTTTTAAATGTCTTCTGGGAATATTAGGAGACTAAGGAAATTGTTACAGAGAAAAAACTTTCGGCCGGTGGTGTAAATCTGGAAATAACAGAGAGTTGAAAATCCATGGTAGTATTCGCCGAGTTGGCGCTAGCTGGCGCCAACTACAGGTAGTCAGCGCAAGGACTTTTCCCCCATCCGCTGAGCTCGCGCTCATCGCGCGCCTAGCTCGCGCGGACTTGTTTTCTATCCGCCCATCTCGGGCTAATCTCGCGCGTAGCGTGCGCCTAGCTCACGCCTACCCGATTTAAGTAAGCGTGGCTTAATTTTTTTAACCAACGACCTATCCGCCGACCTTGCGCCTAGCGCTGAGGTCAGCGCATGGTCCAATATCTTGCCGAAGAGAATTTTTGACCAAACTAAGCTGGATTTGATGATTGTGAGGGTTCAAGCACTTGACTAATGAGTTTGTTTAGGACTTTAGAAACATTATTCCCTATTAAATTTTCTTTGAGAATATAAGTGGGAATTTTGGAAATTCTTAGAAGCATCCAAGGTTATTTCTAAAGGGCTAATGATAGAGGATCTCAATGTACCTAACCCTAGGAGTTCCTGATTTAGTTTCCTGTCGTATATATATACTGTACTTGAATGCGAGTTCATTTAATCTGATTTTTACTTGATTGCAAGTTTCTGAAATATATTGTAAAGAGTCCTTTTGGTGTGAGTAAAGGGTTTTATTACCAATGAACAGGTGTTGTGAATTTTGAGTAAATGCTGAAGATACATGAGGTACCGTTTTGGTCCAGAGGGACATGTGGTGAACTGGTTGAGTTATACATGATGTTGAACGTATTGTTTTATTGTGAAGTAAGAGTTGTGATTTTACGATGGTTTACGGTTTTGGTTTAGCTTGTCCTAAATCCATGCTTAAGCTTAGTAATGTAATGTTATTGTTGGTTGTTGAAATTGTATGGCCTTTTGTGTTGCCACGACCAGTGTATAGCAGCCAGAAACCCTGAGTAGGCCTGGTTGTCAATGTTGAAACCCGGGGAGTAGGCTAGCATTGGATGACGAAACCCTGAGTAGGCCGTCATTTCAGAGTTTCCAAAACCCTGAGTAGGCCGGAACTGTGTACATGGAGGTGTGGAGTGTCTACTTGGCATGTTTAATTTATCAACTTAACAATAGTCATGACATTGACCAATCGATGTGTTGTCAGTATTGAATTGGAATGTGATTAGAAACGATTATTGGTTTTGGTTTTAAACTTGGAAATTGTATTGGTTGCTTAATCGTACTGGTTGTTTATCGATGCATAATTTGAACTGTTGTTAACTATTTCTGCATGCATATGCTACTCGCTGAGATATTCGTATCTCACTCTTTTGTTTTTGTTTTGTTTTTCAGATACTCGAGGTGAGGCGACAAAGTGTCAGTCTTGTATATTTTTTGTGATCATTGCTGGATGTGAGTGCCATTTCCGAACCAAACCGAATAAACCAACAGGGTTTCCGGGTCACCCGGAAACCCAACATGGGACTTGGACCCTCGGTCCAACTTGATTTCGAGTGGGCCTTCCAACGGGGCCCACCCAGCCCAATATACATGTATGCATGCAACTTAATCAAGATAAGCAAAATTAACCGATTAAACCGGGCGGGCCAAACCTAAGGCGGTATACCCGAACCGGACTTGTGAAATTGATGCATGAAATGCGTGGTTTGGCCGAAACTAAGGGCAAGGGCCTATCGGGCCCACCAAAGCCCACGAACCAACCGAGTAAGGGTTCAAAACCCTAACCTCACATAACCTGGGCTTTCAAGCCTTAATCAGGACTACTGGCCCCAAGCCCAGTGTCCCACCCATTTTTTGGAAACTTAAGTAAGATAAATCCAATAAATTACCATGCCACCATGTGCGGCCCACAAACCAAACCGGCCCGCTTTGCATATAAATCACTTAATAATCCAACTTGAACTCCAAAATAAAATCAACTCATTGAACCAAAAATCCTAAGGGCCTCTCAGGCTTAGACTGAGGCCTACAAGGGTACATGGGCTTGATCAAAGCCCACCAAGGACACTGTGGGCCTTCCAATAGGGCCCACCCAACCAAACTCAGATCACCTAATTAATCAAGATAAAAGCAATTAAAGGGACCCACACCACTCAGGTGGTCCCGCCAGACTTAACCAAACTGCATATCGGATTAGGAATCGGGTGAGACCAAAGTGAGCTGACTCAAACCAGGATAAACCTAAGGGACCCGTCACCTGACGGGGTGGACCGGGGTGTCTACGGACTTCCCCGGACCACAACCGAGACCCTACTTAGAATCTCAAAGCCGCAGACCAAAAGCCCTAATAAACAAGGTTAGGCACCCAGGTGTCCGCCTGCACCCCATCAGGCGGTGGCGACTACGAATTTCCCCGTGCCGCGTTTCCGAAGCGCGCACACTATGTTTGATTCAAATGGCTTGTGAGTGCTTCAAGGTAAAAGAACTCCTGATAATTGCTATGGTGTTGTTCCTAACTCTGATCTTTTATGCAATAGTACAAAAATTGTTTTGCATGATTTGTGGCATCAAAGGTTAGGCCATTTGAATTACAAGAACTTGACTGAATTGTCCAAGCATGAAATTGTTAGAGATATTCCCAAATTTGTGAAATTTGATCCTACTGTGTGTGGGCCATGTCAATTAGGAAAACAAATTAGGACAAGTCACAAAAAGACTTCTGAATGTTTAACCCACAGACCTCTTGAATTGTTGCATATGGATCTTATAGGACCATCTATGATAGAAAGTCTAGGGGATAGGAGGTACATTTTGGTAGTTGTGGATGATTTTTCTAGATTCACATGGGTTGAATTATTAAGAGAAAATCAGAAGCAGTTGAGTTGATCAAGTCCTGGTGTAGGAGACTCTCAAATGAAAAAGAGTCTAAAGTTGGAAGGATTAGGACTGACCATGGGAAAGAGTTTGAGAATTCAATCCTGGAAAACTTTTGTCTTGAAGAGGGAATTCATCAAGAGTTCTCAGCACCCATAACTCCACAACAAAATGGAGTAGTTGAGAGAAAAAACAGGGTACTTCAAGAGATGGCCCATGTAATGATTCATGCTAAAAGTGTGGCCATGTATTTCTAGGGAGAAGCTATTAACACAGCTTGTCATTTGATTAATAAAGTTTATTTGAGACCAGGGCGTACTGAGACTCCTTATTAAACATTGGTTTGGTAAAAAGCCCACTGTTAAATATTTTCGTGTCTTTCGGAGTAAGTGTTTTATTCTTAGAGATAGGGAAAATTTAGCTAAGTTTGATGCTAAGAGTGATGAAGGAATATTCCTAGGTTACTCTCGAAATAGTAGGGCCTATCATGTGTATAATATTCGTACACACATAGTTATGGAATCCATCAATGTTATGGTGGATGAGACTTTTGGTGAGTCACAAATTGAGGGAGAGTCAATTTTTGAGTTAGAAGATAATGACCAAAATGTTGAAAATCAAAATCCTAAGTCTTCTGAGTCTACTCCTTCTAAATCTAGAGGTTCTACACCTTCCAAATCTGTAGGAACCACTCCTTCAAGTTATGTAGAGAGTTCCCCATCTACACTTGGTCCTACAAAAGAGCATTCTTTCAGAGTCAAGATAAATCATCCCAAAGAGCTCTTAATTGGTGATTTGAATGAGGGGTTGAGACTACATAGGGAAGTCTTAAATCAGATGTCTTATACTTCCAATGTGTCAAAACTTGAACCTAAGAAGGTAGAGGAAGCACTTACTGGGGAGTGCTGGATAAATTCCATGCATGATGAACTAAATCAGTTCATTAGGAATGATGTATGATATCTTGTTCCTAGACCTAACAATCACAATGTCATTGGTACCAAATGGATTTTCAAAAATAAATCAGATGAACATGGTACTATTGTGAGAAATAAGGCTAGATTGGTGGCACAGGGATATATCCAAGTTGAGGGTATTGATTTTGATGAAACATTTGCTCCTGTAGCTAAGCTTGAATCAATAAGGATTTTGCTAGCTATTGCTTGTCACTTAGGCTTTAAATTGCATCAAATGGATGTGAAAAGTGCTTTTCTGAACGGGATACTTCATGAAGAAGTATATGTATAACAACCCAAGGGGTTGGTTGATCCCAAGCTTCCTCATCATGTGGTTAGGCTTAAGAAAGCCTTGTATGGGTTGAAACAAGCTCCTTGAGCTTGGTATGAGAGACTTACTGCTTATCTCTTAAATCACAATTTTACAAGAGGAGTTGATAGAACTCTGTTCATTAGGAAGGATGAGGATAGTTTTACTATTGCACAAATCTATGTTGATGATATTATGTTTGGTTCACCTATTGAATCTCTTCCTTCAAATTTTGTAGATGCCATGAAACACGAATTTGAGATGAGTATGGTAGGTGAGCTTAATTTCTTCTTAGGTCTTCAAATTTCACAATCTTTAGATGGGATATTCATATCTCAATCTAAGTATGCCAAATATCTTGTGAAGAGGTTTGGGTTGGATAGCAAGAAACATACAAGAACACACATGAGCACTACCTTGAAGTTGAGTGCTGATTTGTTTGAAAAAAGTGTAGAACACACTCTCTATAGAAGCATGATAGGTAGTCTTCTCTTCCTTACAGCTAGTAGGCCTAATATTGCCTTTAGTGTAGGTTTTTGTGCTAGGTTTCAAGTAGATCCTAGAGAGTCTCACTTATCTGCCGTTAAACGTATCATACAATATGCTAATGGCACAGTTGATCATGCTATTTGGTTCTCTAGAGATACTTCTGCAATTCTAGTAGATTATTTTGATGCTGATTGAGCTGGAAATGCAGATGATAGGAAGAGCACCCCCGGAGGTTGTTTCTATATTGGAAATAATTTAGTGGCTTGGATGAGCAAAAAGCAAAATTCTATATCTTTGTCCACAGCTGAAGCTGAGTATATTGTTGCTGGTAGTGGCTACACTCAATTGCTTTGGATGAAGCAAATGTTGAATGATTATGGGATTGAACAGAGGACTATTGTCTTGTATTGTGATAATACAAGTGCAATCAACATTTCCAAAAACCTTGTTCAGCACTCTCGAACAAAGCACATTGATATAAGATATCAATTTATTCGAGAGTTGGTTGAAGATGCTCTTAGGTTTGAGTCTCTTAGGAAAGCTATTGGTATTGGTCCCCTTCCTTAAGAAGGACCTTGTAGCATGCTTTAGTGTGTCTCATGCGTATTTTCTTTCTTAAGCATGCTTATTTTTGTGTATTTTTGTCTATGTTTGTTTAGTTTAGTTTTTTCTTTTTTTTCGTATGTGTTTGTGCCTTGACATTTGTCAAATATAGGATAGGTATAATTTTGTGAAACAATAAATTTTTTTTTTATTTTGGGAACCTATAGCTCTTCAAAGATTGTTTTATAAACTCTTCTTCAATAGTTTCGTATAAAGACACAAGCATTTCACTTATTTCTTTTTGTGTTTTGTATATCACGTACACACACCAAATACAATTAAGCAAGCTTAATTTTTTTTCAAAGAGTGAGTGGATGGGCAATCCTTGATTTACACTTATCTATCTTAAGTTAAAAGGATCCCAACATATGACCTTGACTATTCTCCCTTGTGTTATAAAAAAGCAATATGTGAAGAACTCTGGGATGAGCTATAAACCCCAGACATCTTGAATTCAAAAAGAAATAAAAGGAGTACCACTATGAAATAAGATGTAAACCCAGATATTCCAAGGAACAATACTCCTTGTGCAAAAAGAGTATCAAAGACGAGGGGAGAAAGTTTCAAAAATAGAATATTTAAGGTCTCAAAATACATGAAGGGTTTCTTATTAATTCATAGAGAGACTCGAGTAATATATGTGATTTCTTGATAAATGGCCAAATCCCCTTCACCAAGTTCTTATTTAAGCAAACTTTGTTGTGTTTGGTTTTGCACATGCACACAAGCACAATTAGGAATTTGGTTGAGTTGTTGTGTAGGTATTTGGGAATATTGAAGTTGGATTTGTCAAATTTTGAATTTTAGAGTAAAAAGGCTCTCAAAATGTTTAAAATTTTAAGTTTTCATGGTTTTATACTTATTTTATATTTTTCTTTCTGTCTTGGATGTTTTTAGGTTTGTTGGAAGCATTTTTTGGTTGAAAAAGGTTGAGCTTTCTGAGTTAAATTTGAAAATTTTTCTGAACTGTATAAGAACGTTCGAACGTTGCCTCAAACATTGTCATATGTTTTTCTCACGTTGGTTTTAGTCTTATTTTGACGTTCGAACGACACTCCTTGTTCGAGCGGCCATTGCACGTTAAGTTTAAAGCCAAACTTGAGTTGAACGTGAGACTCGCGTTAGACCTGGCGTTCAAACATTCAATTAAAACCCTTTTATTTTCAAGTCGCGTGCGAAAGGGTTTGAACATTCTATCACTTCAAACCTTCGAGGGTTTGGCGATTGTGGTTTTCTTTCTGCTCCATCATTTTTTCATCTTCTAAACCCAAGGATCTTGCTATTCAAGGTAAGAAATCATGATTTTCATGCATTTTTTTTTGTTTTTCATCCTCGGTTTTTTATTTCAAGGGGTTTCTTTCAATAATCTTGGATTCATGCATATTTTCAAGTTTATTTTGCTTCAAATCACTTCGAATATGTTCTAATACTATTTTATTTTCATTTTCGAGTGATTTTGTGTTGATTTTTTTGAGATTTGGTGTTTTCCCCAAAAATCCCCAAATCTGGGATTCTGTTCTTGAACGTTAGATAACGTTAAAGCTATCACTCAAACGTTCATCACTTGTTCTTCAAAAACTTGTCATTTTTCAACCAAAATTGATTTTTTCTTCTTAATTTTCATGCATTTTATCATTCTTATGCATATAATTCAGTGTTATTTTATGAATTACATGTTTAGATTCATTCTTACATGTTTTTTCTTTTTGTTTTTCTTTTGCTTTCTATTTTGTCTCCTTCCTTTGTTATGTTGTCCACTCTTAGATGCCTAGAACGAAGTCCTTAGGTTCTAAAAATTCAAACAAAAGACCTAGCGTTAAAGAATCAATTTTTTTTATGCTAGAGCCAAGAAAAATTTTGAATATTATTTCTGCCAAAGACCTCTCATTGTTGAGAGGGTTGTGAAACTTGATTTGCTTCCCTCTGAGATCACTGATTGCTTTTCTGATAGAGTGTGGGATTGCATGTTTGATCATTTCACTCTTCCATTTCGTGAGATGATAAGAGAATTTTATTCAAATGTGCATCATATTAATTGGGATGCATGTGAATTTTCTACTTTCTTGAGAGGCTCTATTCTTCAAATTACTCCTGATGTAATAGCCTCTATTCTTAGTCTTCCTAGGGTTCTTAACCCTCAATATCCATAACTTGAGACCAATGCCAGTTTTAATTATGAGTTGGCTGGTACTCTTCTACAAAATGGAAGAGGTAATTGGATTTACAAGGGTGAAGCCAACAAATTCTCTGTTGAGACCATAGTGCTTTTCAGAATTCAAAGCACTAACCTATTTCCTGTAGCCCACAAATCTTTCATTCCATTCCCTAAGCTTTTATTTCTCTATGCTTTGAAGAAGCATCACACTATTGACCTTCCATCTGTCATTTGCTCAAAAATGTTGGAGGTCTTTGCTTACTCCAAGCGATCATATGGTCTTCTTTATTCTTGTCTCATAGCTAGGTTGCTTGTTGTCCTTAGTATTCCTTTCCCTAAACTTGAACTTGTTAAGGCTAGCCAACCTATCACTGACACCACCCTCCATCAAAGTAGAGCTCATTTAGCCTCCACTTTAGCTCCTAACCCAGATGAACCTGCCCAGCATCAACCTCCCTCTTCATTTCATAAGGAACTAACCTTCCTCAAAGATCAAAATTCTCAAATTTTGCATCTTTTACAACATATGGATGAACAAGTGAAGAAGAATCATGAAGATACTTTGAGGAAATTTCAGAGGATCAAGCTCCGACAGAAGAATTTAGAGATATTTCATCAATGGGTTTACAAGGAGATGGTTGACTATTTTACTACTCAAGCTTATGAGGAGGAAGACGGGGAGCCAACTGCTGGTTCAAGTGATTCTCAAAGTCCAAGCATTATTGGTAGTGGCAGTGTAGATGCTCCAGGACCTGGTGATGTTCCTAGTCCCAGTGGAGGTAAAGGAGATGCTGGTCCATCTCATTCTTGAGTTTTTTTTTGGTGTCTTCCTTTGTCTAGTTCGACAAAAAGGGGGAGATGGTGTTAGACTGATGTATTATTTTGTTTGGGACTTGATATATTTTCTTTGGACATGATGTATTTTTTTAAGTGGATGGATGCATATATTTGAATGGTTGTAATTTGTTTGGTTTGATGTTTTTTTTATAGTAATTAACATGTGCATATTGTTTATCATGGAAGTAAATTAATGCATAATTTTTTCCTATGGATAATTGATGATGTGTGTGTTAATTTTCTATCTAGTTAAGATTTTATTCTCCTTGCTTTTCACCTGGCATTTTCTTATTTTTGGTGTTTCAGGTACAAGAGAATAAGTCTGAGTTTAATGTGTCTAGGATAGGTCATGTCAAATTTTATTTGTATTGTCAATTTTACTTATTTTATTTATTTTGTTTTGGTTGTTGCTTGGTGATTCACAACAACTAGGACAAGTTTTGTTATTTTGTCACAGAATAGCCAAAGGGGAAGTTTGTTAGGTTTAATATTTTAGTTTGGCTTAATTTCGTGTCAAAAAGTATATATTTAAAGTGTTTAAGTCGGTTAGAATAAGTTATAGAAGTCACAATTCAAACGGCATCAAAATCGGAGTCAAAATGAAGAATTTGTGATTGACTTAGATAACGTTTGAAGCACCATTCGAACGATCAGTGTTTGCAGAGAAACCCGAGAGTAGCGTTCAAGAGCGTGAGACTTGCCATTTGAACGTTCAGTGTCTGCAGAGAAACCCGAGAGTAGCGTTCAAGAGCGTGAGACTTGCCGTTCGAATGTTCAGTGTCTGCAGAGAAACCCGAGAGTAGCGTTTGAGACCGTGAGAGACGACGTTCGAACGTTCAGTATCTGTAGAGAAACCCAAGAGTAGCGTTTGAGAATGGGAGAGCCGATGTTCAAATCTTAGTGCATTTATAACTTAACGTGAGACCTTTGATCGAACGAGATAGTGTGAGTTGTTTTACTAATCGAACGTGAGAGCCGCGATCGATGAACGTTCAAATGTTCAAGTTGTAAATTCACTTATACACTTCCGATCTTTTCTGATTTGTTTCCTATTCCTTCTAGACTTCTTCCTAACCCATATAAGGATTCTTAAGACATTCCAATAGACTGACTGAAGTCGTTTTTGGAACCCTAAATCGTTGTGTGTGAAGAAGAGAAACTTCTCTCCTTCTTTTCTACCTTTGAGCCATCAAGCCTTCTTTTCTTCCTTCTTCTCTTACCTTGGAGTTCCGGGTTGGAGAGTTTGCTCGTGGGAGTTTCTACGGTTGCTGAGCGAGTTCGTTTGGTGCTTCAAAAAGAAGATATTCAGAGTTCTGGATCGTTGCAAGGTTGCAAATCTAAAGAGTTCTTCGAATACTTACACTGTGAGTCACAGTCTGTGTTGGATCGTCTGAACCACTGTCTATAAGTCTTCTTCTTATAATGAAATTTTCTGAGGTGGCTCCTGATCACCCGGAGGGTTTTTCTCTTTGAGAGTTCTCTTAGAGTTTTCCCTTCATCACCAAAATTACTTGTGTTGTCTTATTTACTAATTCTTCTTATTTGCAATTTTGAGTGACCTTGGATATCATATTATTGCTATTTGACTAAGGCTTGTGCATGCCTATTAATTAAGGACTTGTCTTTAATTAGTAGAAATTTTATTCCGCAATCGTTTACACCTATTCACCCCTCTAGGTGTTGTTAGAGTTTAAACCGTGTTTTTCACTCCCCCCAACCCAGACCACAATCCACAACAATGGATCCCCAAGAAACTATAGAAAGTCAGCTTTAGGCACTTCAACTTAAAAGAAAGTTAGACTGAAATGTGTGTGTGTGTGTGTGAGAGAGAGAGAGAGAGAGATAGAGTACAAATAATAATCTTGTCCTAGAACCAAAAAACACCCCAGAATAGGAGCAAACACCCCTACATCCCTAAAAAACTAGTGAATGGTACAACATAAAAACCCCCAATAGCAACCCACACCCTTTGCAAATCGTCCACCTTGGCCATTGTATGCGTGTCAATCCACGAGCCACACATACATACTGGGATCTTTGGGAGGCGCACATGGATGCATGCCTCCATTGGGAAATGGGGAATGGGGAGTCGCCACTGCCTGATGGGGTGCAGGCAGACACCTGGGTGCCTAGTATTGTCTATTAGGTGGTTTGTGGCTTGAGATTTTGAATAGGTCCTCAATTACGGTTCGGGGAAGTCCGTAGACACCCCGGTCCGCCCCGTCACCCGACAAGTCCCATGGGTCATCCTGGTTAATTCTGGTAGAGTCAATTTGTTTACCTCACCCAACCCTAATCCGATATACACTCTTTATTTTAAGTCTATGTGGGGACCACTTGAGTGGCGTAGGTCCTCCTTTATTTGATTTTATCTTCTTTATTTAAGTAATCTTGGTCTGATTGGACAGGCCCCATTGGAAGGCCCGCAGGATCCCAGATGGGCTAAGGTATGGCCCACATATCCCTTTCGTGGGCTTTAATCTAGACCTAAAAAGCCCTTTAGGGTTTTGGTTTAAGTTTGATTAATTTTATTTAAGTTAAAGTTAAAAGAAGTTAAGCTTAAATTTTATACTTTTCAGTGGGCCTGGATGATGTGTGGGCCCCTTAGGTGGGCTTCACAATGATTTTTCATCAATTTATTATCTTGGCTTCAATTTGATTCCACATGTGCTAGGGAAGGGCTTGGGGGCCATTTCTACGCTTAGGCTTGAAGGCCTAATGCTTTAGTGGGTGAGGGGGTGGATCCCACCCCATTTTTGGTAAGTGGGTTCTCTTTAAAAGAGCGAGGGCCCGATAGGCCCAAACCCTAGTCTCGGCCAGACCATCTAATTATCCAAGCATACCTCATGTTGGGCCTTGATTGGGCCTCAAAGGGTATGGCCCTTAATTAGGTCAATCATAGTTTGATTAATCAAAGTGTGTTGGTTGGAAGGCCCACCGGTACTCAATTTGGGCCCAATGCCCAAGTTGGGTTATGGGTTGACCCAAACCCTACTGGATCTGTTTGGTTTAATTAAAAAAAGGAATTAAAATATGATTAAGAAGCAAAATCTGCATTGTTTTTATATTTTCTAGGTTTGACCGAAAATATAGTTCATTCAAACCCTATTTATTCATGACCGAAATTAAATTTCGTTCATGCTCCAAATGAGGATAGCCGAAATTTAATTTCGGCTATGAATAAATATTAGCTTGCCCGAACTGAGTTTTCGGGCAAGCTTAAAAATCATTAAAATTCAATTTTAAGAGGGGGGGCTAAGCCTACTAGTTCTCTGAGGTGTCTAGGGTTTCTGTGGGCCCCTGGGCAGGCCCACAGTGGTCTAGTATTGAAGTGTTTACCTTAATTCCATTACCCTAATACATTTTAAACCAAGAAGAGGGGGATCAAGGCTTGAGGCCTTGCTCCCCCACCTTGAGCTAAAGCTTAAATGATAGAACAGGGACTTTAAGTGTCCCTGTTCTTGTGCTAAAGACAATCCCCCTCGCCATGGGAAGAAGAAAGGAGCTGGCCCGATTGGCCTATATCCAAGTCTAACCGGCCAAACCATTTGCATATTCACACCATAACACAACACAACACTTAAAAACAAAGGCATTTAGCAGCTTGATCATGCTGGAAAATGGTATAAGTGTGTGTAGTGTACATGGCAATAAGGAATGAATCATGAATAAGAGGATTTTAGCATGCTTTATATGTGATGTGCTGTGATTAGAAACATGGTGGACTAATAGAGATGAGGCATGCTTCCAAGCAAAGAAAGTGTGTGTGTGGGTCATGCTTCAAGCATGCATGCAAACCATATATCTATGGAACCATTCACACCTAAACAAAATAAGTATATAACTGCACAAGAACTACTAAAATGAAGTAAAGAGAAGGGTAAGAAAGGGGTTTAAGGGATACAATAGACATGGAGATGAGGAGGGAGAACATGCTCTCCTTTTTTATCATAAAAATTGCATGGAAAGACATCGAATGAGCACTTAGATGTGATTTTGCCACTAAATGGACTCTCATCCCCTCCCATTCGGCCTACTCATCTCCCCTCACCATGGGAGTCCTCTCTAGAGAGGGAGAGCTAAGGAAGATGAAGAAAAAAGAGAGGAAAGCCATGAACTAACAGAAAAAGACCATTAGAGACATAAACATGCTCCGTTTACTCTAAATTTCAAATATGTTACATAAAAAGTGTTGAGAAGCTCACCTTGGGGAAGAGAAGCTTCTTTGGTGTTGTATGGAAATCCCTTGAAGTGAGGACAGTAGCTTGGAGCACTCCTTTTCAGTTCCCCAGCTCCTCCTTGGTTTCTCTCTTGATTAGGATGGAAGAACAGAGGTATTGGAGGGGATTAGGAGGGGTTTGGTGTGGGTTAGAGGTCTTAGGATGTGTGGAGAGGGATTAGGATAGGGGTACATACATGGAAGAGGGTTTAGAGAAAGCTAAAATCAATCCACCCTTCAAAATGAGCTGATTTAGTGCTTTTATAGGCAAAAATAGCATAACCGAAAACACAGTTTGGTTATTGTAGCGCCCCGAACCCGGGTCAATGCGAAACTGGCATCCAACCCGAATCCAAGTGCTACTGGGCCCAAAATAACATCAACAAGAAGTGTAATGTCTATCATCACCATAATATGATAAAGGATAAATAACCATCAAAGTTAACAGATCAGATCAGGTCTGGTATAATCAAGGTTTCTAAAACTCTCACTCTCTCTCTCAATACATCCAAAACTATAAATAAATAAAATAAACTATCAAATATCAAAATGTCATCTCTCATCAACCTCAGCTCAATCTAGATAATAATAATCCTCTGGCAAGAAATCAGCGAAATAACCCTGAGTATCACCACAAAGATCCCCCTCTCGTGTATCAGCTGAAAACCAAAACAAAACAAAAGAGTGAGATACGAATATCTCATTAGGTAATACGATGCATGCTAAACAGTTTATATATAAATATAATCCTTTCATGCTCGGTAAAACTAACACGGATAAGCAGGTCTCATTTAATCGATCAAAGCAATCGAGAAACACAAATCAACATTTAATCATTCTAAGGGTCATTTATCAGATGTAATGATGATAAGAATGAAGTCTAGAATAATACAGCATAAATCCAAAACAACTCCAGTCAACTCAATTTCCAATATAACTGTGATGAACCAAGTAATCACGTTCAACAATAAAATAGCACATACATGCAGTAACAAGTATATCATGTTATTAGTATCATTGTAGGACTTACAAAGAAAGATAAGACATTGAGAAGACACTCATTAAATGCTATGCCACCATGCGTCTTATTGGCGAAGCTACTATGACACTCAAACCCGAGTACTACTCATGAGATAAGAGTCGTAGTCATCGACTTATTGCGCACATACTCAACAGAGTTGGCATGAACCACCAGCATGCAGCCCTTGAATCAATACATGGAAATGGTCACTGATCCACATGTACAGGAATCACCAGTGAGGCTCGAAATGACCCTACAGACACGGGACCCTCCAAAGCAAACTAACTTGCAAAGGAAGCGCATTCGTAGATGGAAGTAAATCAACCCAAAAGAAATACCCCTTAGCTATCTAGCTTATTCTATAGATCCATATTCAGCTATGCCCACTAGACACCAACATCCCTAAGGACTCATCTGTATTCATAAGTAATAGTGCCTAGTGGCATATAAAGTCTGATTTATAAGTTTTTTTTTATTATCAAAATTGGGTTATTTGGGTTGAATCTCTTATATGAAGTTTCTATCTATAGAAGTTTGATTTATGATGTGTAAGATAAATATTTCTTAATTAAATATCTTAGTTAAATAAGTTTTTAGAGTATAAAATCTCAAATCCCTTATTATTTTCAAATTTAGGGAACTATAAACCTAAAATAAATCCCTAAATATTTTTGTGGAAAACAGGTTATTTGGGTAATAAATTCTGTCTCAAATCATATAATCTAATTGATAAAATCCATTTAAAATCATTTTATATTGAATTAAAAATCAAATTATGCAAATTTATATTTTTCTGTTAAGGTTGCCCAGCACAGGTCGCCTAGGCAGCTTGGCTAAGCGGCGGTTTTAAAAGTCCAAAATTTTTTGTTTAAACGGATGCCCATGGATCGCCTAGGCTGTCCCTCTAGGCGCCTCTTATGTTTTTGGTCGCCTACCCATCGTCTAGGCAATGGGTGAGCGGCTTAAGTCTTGCGATAATTTTATTACACTGGTGCCCACGATCGCCTACGCGGTCGTGCTAGGCGCCCTATCAACTGCGACAAACAGAGTTCGAAATCTGAGTTTTTCTTTTTTCTGATCAATTCTATCATATATATTCAACTAAAATAAAACTATTTATACACATATACAACATATAATCATGCATTGTGATTGAATAACATGAAAAACAGCGATCAAAAGACAAAACGGGTGTGCTACCTACCTGATTGTGCAACTCCTTAATCTAACCAACAGCAACACCTCCTCTTCACAAACACAAACTAGCACTCTAAAGATGAAGAGAAACCCAAGTCCAGACGTTCTCTCTCCCTCCTTATTCTTCTCTTCTTCTTCGTCAGCTTTGTTCTGGTCGCTCGTTTTTCTCTAGCCGCAATACCAACAGATGAAAACAAAAGAGTAGAATACAAACCATATTCTACTAGGGTATAAAACCCTACTACCCTCACTTATGATCCTACACAACATAGCTATATCATATATCATACACCTAACCAATCAGAACACAGCAGCATTAAGATTTAAATTTTACCTCGATATCTCACGATCCAACAGTCTGATCTGCGCCAAACTCGTGATCTTCGCTATCAATGTGATCACCTATGATTATAAATCAACTCCATCTATAAAATCCTCAATAAATATTTATTATTTATTACTTTTATTATTTAAGAAATTTTTGGGTTCTTACAGTTATGCTATTTATTTGTGTATAACTGAAATATTATTTCAGTTATACACAAGTTATTTGTGACCGAAATTAAATTTCAGTCACAATAACATCCCATCAACAATGATTTGTGTCAGGGATTATCATAGAGAATCCTAATACAAAAATATGGAATCTTATCTTAGAACCGAAATTAAATTTCGGTTATTTTTAGATATTTTCATATTTGCATTTTCTCTCTTAAATTTGCTTGAGATGATGTTTGATTCTCTTAGTAATGAGAGAATCTGAATTTTTTGATTTTTGATTTAATTAATTAATTAAAATTAGATATTTTGGAAATATTATTATTTTATTCAAGATATTTTACTTTTTGTGCTTTATCTTTTGTCCTTTAATTTGCCATTTCGCAAATGTGCAAGCTCATTTGCCACATGGACATAATGTATGCATTTATTTATAGTTTTGCCCTTAGGATTGTTCTGCTCATATCTCCTTTATCTGGACTCCGCCAATTCTGGCAAACTCAGTTGCATTGGAACTGTGTCTGTGTTTCCTATCCATGGGGACAGGGTATGGTTGTCAACTTAGGATTGATCTGAAAGTCAATTTTTGCTCCCCTAGGGTTTGATCTATCTCTTTAGGGTTTTCATTTCTAGCATTCAAAGAGGTGCAAAAATGAGGTGCTTATAGCCATCTTGTCAGCCATCTCACCAGTTTTTCTATGCACTTGGTTGAACAATTTAGTTAACTCAAGTGCAATATATTTAGTTTGGTTAAGTAAACGCAGGAACTTCTAGGACCCTACCAGATCACCCTTCTTCCATTTAAATATAATTCCTGTCTCCTCTTCCAGGACTAATTACTCAGCACAAGTAAAGTTCCATTTACCAATAGGGCCAAAATAAGCATGAATAACTATGCCTAAATGGCTTCTAAACACCCCTCCCGCATTTGATGCACCAAGGTTGCCCAAAGAAATTCCATCAAAGTTAATCTTAATATTTGAAGGTCTCTGATGCTGTAACACCCCGGATCCAGTAGTTGTTTTGTTTTTGAACGGATCAGGGCATTACTTGAATGATAATCGAGCAATTAATTACATAAGCATAAAGGAAATAAGATAATTCAGAGTGCACTAAGAAACTTCTCTTTATTTCATTAAAATCCTCAAAACGAGATTACATCAAGTTCTTCAAATATAAAAAGGCGACTATAACTCACTATCACTCGAACACTCAATTAAACCTCCTACTACTGCTCTTAGAAAAGAAATAAAGTCCTACTAATAACCTTTAAATCTCTAAAGCCTTCAAGCCCTCTAGCCTTCTCTTCCACAGCGTCCTCTCCAATGATACCTAAAACAAAAGATTTGAAAACAAGGATGAGATATAAAATCTCAGCAAATAGTAACAACATGCTAAGAAATCCAATGATAAATTCCTTGGAAATGTACATATGAAATTATGAAAAACCCTTCGGTAAAACCAACCAATCATGATAGCATCAAGCACAAGAGATTCATTCAAAATATCATCAATCACATGAGAATTTATCATACAAAGCATCCTAGCAACAACAACTTATCATGCATATCAATATTCACCCAAATACTTTACCTGTACAATTGCATGGCTTAACTTTACCTTTGATGTTACTTCAAGGCCATTAAATGGCTGCAAGGTGATGAGCATTGCCAATGTAAGATCCTATAATTTTAAATATTTTTAATTAAGAGTAAATAGAGATTAAAGGATTTAATTAGATTAATTAAATCAAATTTAAAAGAAACAATTGGTTTGGTTTGGTTCGGGTTGGTTTACTTTAAGTGAACCGGTTTAATTGATTTGGGTTTGGTTTGGTTGGGTCGGTTCATTTTAAGTAAAACCAGTTTGGTTTGTTTAGGTTAGTTATAAGTTTATCCAAGGAAGAACCCGAATGTTCTGTCACTTGAGAAAAGGCGGTGAACTAAAGAGCAGAACCGAGAGAAGGAGAGCAGAGGAAGAAGGGGGAGAAGAAAAGAAGCCGGATCTTTTGGATTTGTAAGTAGCATCTTTTACTCTTAGACTATATAGAAGTTTTGATTTCAACAGAAAAATACTGTTTGTTTTGTTTCAGACGAGATGTGGGTAGTTCAGACGTTTTGATTTGGATCGAACGAATTATATTGTGTAAATCAAGCTGTAGGTTGTTAAGTTTTGATTCCTGCATGTTTGCTAAGTGATTTAGAGTGAAGAAAATCAGTTTTGTAGTTCGATAACAGAAAAACAGAGGCTCCGTAAAATTTAGGTTTTCCGGTCGCTTAACAATTGTGCCAAGTGATCAAAATTATAAGGGGCGCTCAACCAGATCGCCTAGGCGAAGCGCCCATGCAAAAATATTTTATAAGGGTCGTTCAACCCGATCGCCTAGTCGATGGGTTAAACGCCCTATACAAAACAAATGATAACATAATTATAAATTAGTTTACATTGTAATAAAGTTTTAAGGTTTAGTCATTTGGATAATAAAATTTAGTTTGAGTGCTTAATGTATACTCTAATCAAAAGTGAGTTCTTAGTATGGAAAATAATTAATGTTTAGTCACAAAATGAGTTAGAAATTAATAATCAGTGAAAACCCTAAATTATGCCATAAATTATACATTTTCTATATAAAAGTGATCTTTAGTAAATAATTAGATCTAAAAATACTTACATTGAGATGATTTGGAAATGGTTTTATCTATGAATTATACAAGTATAGTATATGGCATGTTGATTCTATGGGTAGTGGATTGCCGTTAACCCTTGCTGTGAGAGCTGGGGGTAGTAAACTCACATCCATCATAGACATGGATATTTGTGGGTAGTGGATTGATGGTCACCTTAGTTGGGGGTAGTGGACTATTGTTCACCCTAACTAGGGGTAGTGAACCTGCATCCACCACAAATATGGATTCTCGGGATTGTGAACTCAAGTTCACCACATGCTTTGAGGCATTGTGGGTAGTGAACCTAAATTCACCCCAGAAGCTTAAAATTGTGAGATTGTTTATAATTGAGTATATGGAAACAGTGGTTTGTTTTAATGGTCTAGTGGGCTTGGTTGTAGAGTTGGATCCATGTCTAAGCCAGATAGTGTGTTGGAGTGACTTGTGTGGAATTAATACTCTTGTCCAGCATGCATTTCACTGATTTGTGGGTTGTGGACGGACATTCACCCTAGTTCGTGAGGAGCCGGGGGTCCTGAACTTGCATCCACCACAGAATTAAGGCTACCCTCTATGCGGTTGAGTTGCAGCAACCCGTAAGGTCAACTCAATGGTTTAGTATATTTAAATATGCTATAATCACTAACTCCTACTAACTGGTTGACCGGGTTGTACTTGCCAACTCATGCGTGAATACTCTACTTTGGAAAAGCGACCCTAGCTAGGTCTTTTCCTGTAAGTCGTGAGGTGGCGAATTGGACACTAGTGTTAAATCACCCAAGGTATTCTAATCCACGAATCCTACATTGACACATCTTTGTAATTGATTGTGGTTTACTGATACCGTGGTTTGGATTGATTTTGAGTTTATATTCCCATTATATTATGACTCTTGAATACTGCTGAGATTATTGAACTTTCAGAGATTGTTTGAATAAGGATTCAACTGCTACATTGTATTATAATCTGCATAAATTGTATTTAGCATGCATTTGCTACTTACGGGGAAGAAATTCTCACGCATTTTGTTTATCGGTTTTGTTTTCAAAAAAATTTGCAAAGCGAGTACATGCTGGGGTAGACAGAGATAATGGTTCGGATGTCTATCATCCAGAGGATTATTATTTTCCAGGCTAGAACTACAGAATTTTCTTTTATAGCTTTTCTGTCTTTTTGGATCATATAAATATTGTTTATAGAGAGAGAGTGTGTGTGTGAAACTTAGTGGAACTGTATCTGTAGACTTTTATTTGGATAAGTATATTCAGGTTTAGATTTTTTCAACACTTACACCCGCGCTTTACTTATTTTATTTTGTTTTAAATTATAGTGCACTCTGATGTTAAATGGTCAATCAGGTTTAGGAAGTGCTACTGGGACCTTACCTGATGTCTGGGAGCTGGTATATAGGTTTAATGAACATGTCCGGTTCCGAGGCGTCACAACTAAGATACATGGCTAGGTGCATGCCAACTAGGTGGCTCAAATACAAGGCCAAAGGTGGCTGTTGCGGCAAGATGATGAGCACTGCCAAGATACATGGCTAGGTGCGTGCTAAGATGCGTAACTCAAATACAAGGCCATAAAGGCTGTTGCGGCAAGATGATGAGCACTGCCAAGATACATGGCTAGGTGCGTGCCAACTAGGTGGCTCAAATACAAGGCCATAAAGGCTGTTGCAGCAAGATGATAAGCACTGCCAAGATACATGGCTAGGTGCGTGCCAAGATACATGGCTCAAATACAAGGCCATAAAGGTTGTTGCAGCAAGATGGTGAGCACTGCCAAAATACATGGCTAGGTGCGTGCCAAGATACATGGCTCAAATACAAGGCCATAAAGGCTATTGTGGCATGAAAGATGAACACGATTGATAATGGCTCACATGTATGCCATTACTTGGCTAAGTACACGGCCGATAACGACTCAAATGTAGGACAATAATTGGCTAAGGAAACCTGCAAGAATAAAAGAAGAGCCTTCTGTAAGCACCCAAATTTTGATCAAACCAAAAAAGAAAAAAAAAGGGAAAAGAAAAGAAAATAAGAAAACAAAAAAAAATGTGTGCTAAAAGACAGCAAAACAGCTCAAAACCCTGGCAGAAAGTCAAACCCCGAGGGGACAAAAGTTGACTTTTTGATTAAGTGATATTTGGCCACCTTGCTTTATATCATTGGATAGAGAATCTCGACACGATTCCAACGCAACTGAGTTTGCAGGAATTGGAGTCCGGATGAAGGTTCTGCGGGCGGTCAAACTTGGGCGAAGCCAAAAGTTGACTTTCTACTAAAATCCGATCCAGAGGCCTTGCTTTATATCATTGGATAGAGAATCTCGACACGATTCCAACGCAACTGAGTTTGCAGGAATCGGAGTCCGGATAAAGGTTCTGCGGGCGGTCAAACTTGGGCGAAGCCAAAAGTTGACTTTCTGCTAAAATCCGATCCAGAGGCCTTGCTTTATATCATTGGATAGAGGATCTCGACACGATTCCAGCGCAACTGAGTTTGCAGGAATCGGAGTCCGGATGAAGGTTCTGCGGGCGGTCAAACTTGGGCGGAGCCAAAAGTTGACTTTCTGGTGAAATCCGATCCAGGTGCTTACCCCTATGCCATTGGATAGAGGGCTCCGACACGATTCTAATGCAACTGAGTTTGCCCAGATCGGAGCCCGGTTGAAGAAGATATGAGCTGACAAAATTCCCGAGCAGCAAAACCGGCAATCTGCACACGTGGCAAAGAGCTGCACACGTGGCGAGTTGCGCAGGAAAATATCTCGGGGATCAAATCCGTAAATATCCAAACATTCAAAATATCCCAGGGACCAATCTGAAAGTATCTGAAAATATCTGAATAAAATAATATTAAACCTAAATATCCCAGGGACCATATCCTAATTTTCAGATTTTTAAGACAAACCCGCGGCGACATTTAATGATTTAATCATTATGTCGCTCGCGCCGAGCGACAGGAGCTCGGCGCGAGCTCGGCGCCGAAGTGGGCGGATGCCCATTTCTCCTTCTATAAAAGCCACAACCCCCTTCATTGCAGGGGGTTCGGATTGTTGGGGGTTCTGCATTTTTTTTTTGGTTCGGCATTTCTTGGGGGTTGGACATTCTGTTGTCCCTCGGCACTGGAAGGTAGTCTGGGCTACCATCTTCCCCAAAGAAACCACACTCTTGGCCATTCCTTTCTTCCCCTTCTTCCTCGTCAAACCCGAAGGTAATCTTGCTCTTGGTGTGTGAAGGAGGCTCCGGCTGCAGCTCGTTGGCTCCAAGGAACCCTCCGGCCTACTCTACAAAGACCTGGAACCAAGGTGAGCTCTCCATTTTCTTTTGTTCAATATATATATAAATCAGGCTTCCCATGCATCTCTGATATCTTGTTGGTCATTGTTTGTTTGATTCGAATTCGAAGGGGAGCATGTTCCCTGTGATCGCACCTCTCTTGTATCCCGATAAAACCCCCCTTTCCCTTCTTCCTTAATCGTGTTTTGTTAGTTAGTGTTTTGTTTTCAAAGTTTTATGCATGTTCTGTAATGTTTGGGTGTTCGGATTTGTAGGTTTGCAAAGAGGTTTGATCCTCACAACTTAAGTTAGATTAATTTCCAAGTATGTTAGAGGTCTGCTGGGGTTCTAAGGATCCCCAGAAACCAGTTACAGAGCTTAAAACCAGTCGGAAATGGAGTTGGGAGAGAAAAAACAGAGAGTCAGGGTTTGCGCTAAGCTCACGCTCACCTCGCGCTGAGCTCGCGCTCACCTAGCTTGTGTCCGCCCACCTGGCGCCTAGCTCGCGCCCACCTCGCGCCCACCTAAATTTGGATGCGCTCATCTCGCGCTCAGCTCGCGCTCATCTCGCGCTCAGCTCGTGCTCACCTCACGCCCACCTAAATTTGGATGCGCTCATCGCACTCACCTCACGCTCACCTCGCGCTCATCTCGTGCTCACCTCGCGCCCACCTAAATTTGGATGAGCTCATCTCACGCTCACCTCGCGCTCATCTCGTGCTCACCTCGCGCCCACCTAAATTTGGATGCGCTCATCTCGCGCTCACCTCGTGCTCACCTCGCGCTCACCTCGCGCTCACCTAAATTTGGATGCGCTCACCTCGCACTCACCTCGCGCTCACCTCGTGCTCATCTCGCGCTCACCTCGTGCTCACCTCGCGCTCACCTCGCGCCCACCTCATTTTGGGTGCGCCCACTTCGTTTTTGGGTGTTTTTTCGCTGTTTTCGGTCCGCCCACCTCGCGCTGACCTCGCGCCTAGCGCCCGGAGGTCGGCGCCTACCCTTTTAAGGCCGAATGGCCTATATTTTTTAAATTCCGAAAATACCCCTTGGACCCAGTGTATGTGATTTTCGTATATTTTGTGTATTTCATGATTTTTGACTGTGGGGTGACATTCTCAAACCGAACCAAATATGCCAATAGGGTTTCCGGGTCACCCGGGAACCCAACATGGGACCCAGACCACCCGATCTGACTTGATTTCCAGTGGGCCCTCCAACGGGGCCCACCCAGCCCGAACCATTGAATCGTGCTTAAATAAGATAATCAAAGGAACTGGGCGGGCCGGACCACTTGAGGCCCACCCAAGCCCTATGCGGGGCATGCATGCTTAAATTTGGTCATGGTTTGGCCGAGACCAAGGGCAGGGCCTATCGGGCCCACCAAGCCCATTAACCAACTAAGGTTAGGGTTTCAAAACCCTAACTCAGGAAGTCTTGGGCTTTCAAGACCAAGCCCAGGTAAAGGGCCCCAAGCCCAAATCCTGGCCCACTTTGGAAACTTAAGCAAGATAAATCTCAAACCATTTGGCAAACAACTGTGGGGCCCACTCAAGGGCCCACAAACAGTCCCGGCCCACTTGTGCATAGAAATCACTTAAAATAACCAAACTGAACCCTAAAGTAAAATCAATTCATTTGAACCAAAGCCCAAAGGGCCTCTCAGGCTAGACTGAGGCCCACAAGGGACACGTGGGCTCAACCAAGCCCACCAAGGAATCCGCGGGCCTTCCAACGGGGCCCGCGCAATCAGACTCACACCACTTTAAGCTAAGAAAGATAAAACCAAGTAAAGGGACCCACACCACTTTGGCGGTCCCGCCAGACTTAATCAGAATTACATGCTGGAATAGGAATCGGGTGAGTGAGAGACCAGAGTTGACTCAAACCAGGGAAACTTATGGGACCCGTCATTTGACGGGGTGGATTGGGGTGTCTACGGACTTCCCCAGACCGCAACCGAGAACCTACTTAGAATCTCAAGCCGCAGACCAAGCCTTAGTAGAAGAACTTAGGCACCCAGGTGTCCGCCTGCACCCCATCAGGCGGTGGCGACTCCAACATTCCCGAATTACCCTTTAGGAGACGTGCCTACCCGTGCGACCATGCGCACAGCTTGGCGACTCCACTGGGGACCTCTCAGCCCAATAGGACCCTTGGTTAGAATGAGTCAACCTAAGAGGGATTTAGTCGATTTTAGGGTTTTACTACCTTGCTTAGTAAGACGTGGAATACACGCAATTGCGTATTCTGGGGAGTCCTGTCACAAGGACATGATAATCGCCTAAGGAAAGAGGAATTTTTAGCGGTCCCCTGTGACCCTCCACTTACCTGGGGACTCTCCCAGAACCTCGTATTGCGTGCCAATTCTGCACCTTGTTATACGAGACAGTAATAACTCCTTCATCAACAAAATCCAGACAAAACTCACCCGTTTAGGCACAACACTCAGCCCAACTGCACACACGGGCACGCCACCACACCGTGGATGGATTTATTTTCCTGTACTGTGATAAACTGCGTGGGGTGACACGCACGAGGGAGGATGCGTGAATGATCCGACCCTGAATGAATGAGAGCGGATACTGCATCTTCTTTTCCAAGACTTAGACCTCTCTAGCAGCCTACCCTTCTGATTCCTATGAACTGATCTTTGGGATGGTATTAGCACCTACGCTCCCGTGGCTTGCCGGGGAAAGCAAGGTAAACCCATCCCCCCAGTTTTCTGGAGTCCATTAGCACCACAGGTTTCTTGCCGTGGCACGCGAGGATCCAGTACTGGTCCAGACCCTTGTAGGCTTATGTCTCGGGCTGGGTATCCTCCCCCACCTAACATTTCTGAACAAACCGCGCTTGATATTGCGAGGGTGATATGAATGATGAATACAAAAGGAGTAAAATCAACTTAAAATCCAAGAGTCCATCAGGGGCAGCAACCCCCGCTTTTTGCATCCAATTGAGTAAACACTAGATCATGGGCTACCTCAGCCCTAATTTAGGAAACCTACCAAACTTTGATCAGGGGAACCACCCCAGATCCATGCATTGAGTCCTGTGTGCCGTGGGCCTTGACCCATTGAGTCCGCGGGAAGCACCCTGAGTCCGGATCAGTCTTTTTTAGCAGACGAAAGCCGGCCAGATCAGAAAGAGCAGACGAAAGCAGGCCAGATCAGAACAGGGGCAGTGAAACCCTAGATCTAAGACTTTTTGGCCTACCTTTTTAAAATCAATTGTACCCTGTCCTAGGGTTCCCAACAACCCTGGGATCGAACACTTTTCCAGCTTTTTAGGCTTTAAGTGATTTCGCCCTAGCTGGCAAGTTGTAAGCAGTTATTCAATCAGACAGCAGAGATCCTTCAGAACAGATGAAAAGACTAATTTGGACTTGGATGTGCTTCCTTACACAAGTACGTCTAGGAGTCGTGCCTTCGCTGGCACCAACCCTTTTAGGACTGCACACACATTTCAATTTTGTTTGTGTTTTTTCCGTTTGGAGGACGTTAAGCCTTGCAATACTTGCCCTTACCGTCCTGCGCATGCATAAATCATTGGCACATCAAGTTGCACCAATTTCAAAATCAAAACCATGCCAACACTTTTGGTCAAAACTGCTTTGAAAAATTGCACAAAAAGAATTTTCAAAATTTAATCGCCTCCGGGCGTACATCAAAGTGCCTCAGGGCATACATCGAATCGCCTCCGGGCGTACATCAAGCCGCCTTCCGAGGTGCACATTGTTTTTCAAAAAAAAAAAAAAAAAAAAAAACAGCTTTAAGTGGCCTCTGGGCCTACATCAAAATCGTCTTTCATGACGTACATTTGTGAAGATCTCCCGTGACTCAGGATAAACCATTTTCCATGGTTATATCGGGCCATCACCCTGGAGAAACATAGAATTGCCTTTTATGGCATACATTCCTTTTCAACCGGGGCAATGCCATCCATGGCATGACATTTGGAACCAATTCCAATGCCCCCCATTTTTGCTTCCTCATAGCAATAATTTCAAAATTTGCCAGTCTCGGCACGATTTCGGGTTTCGCCGTCAAAACGGTAAAACCTCAAAAAAAAAAAAAAAGAGATTTCCAAAGAATGTTTTAAGCCAATCTCTCAGAATCCTAAAATTCCTAAAATTTTCCAAGAATCATCGTGCCATAAACGGCACATTCCTAAAATTTTCAAAAAAATCCATTTGCCGTCTACGGCACCGAACCAATAAAAGGTCTTCAAAAAAAATCACTTTGCCATCTACGGCACCAAAACCAAGATTTCAAAAGTCACTGTTAAAAATTTTCAAGCACAGCTACCCTTCTTGTACGTGAGATAGCACAGCTCAGGCTACCCTTCTCATGTGCAAGATAGCACAGCTCTCATACCTTTCAGCTACCCTTCTTGTACGTGAGATAGCACAGCTCAGGCTACCCTTCTCATGTGCAAGATAGCACAGCTCTCATACCTTTCAGCTACCCTTCTTGTACGTGAGATAGCACAGCTCAGGCTACCCTTCTCATGTGCAAGATAGCACAGCTCTCATACCTTTTAGCTACCCTTCTTGTACATGAGATAGCACAGCTCAGGCTACCCTTCTCAAGTGCAAGATAGCACATCACTTTTACCTTCCAGCTACCCTTCTTGTATATGGGATAGCACAGTTCAGGCTACCCTTCTCATATGCAAGATAGCACAGCACCCTCACCCTTGGGCTACCCTTCTCGTGTTCGGGATAGCACAGCCTCGGCTACCCTTCCCCTATACGGGATAGCACAGCTTTCAAGAAGGCCATATACGGCATCCACCCTTGGGCTACCCTTCCCATATACGGGATAGCACAGCTTTCAAGAAGGCCATATACGGCATCCACCCTTGGGCTACCCTTCCCACATACGGGATAGCACAGCTTTCAAGAAGGCCATATACGGCATCCACCCTTGGGCTACCCTTCCCACATACGGGATAGCACAGCTTTCAAAATGTTTCTTTTTCATGTATAGCCATATACGGCATCCACCCTTGGGCTACCCTTCCCATATACGGGATAGCACAGCTTTCAAAATGTTTCTTTTTCATGTATAGCCATATACGGCATCCACCCTTGGGCTACCCTTCCCATATACGGGATAGCACAGCTTTCAAGATGTTTCTTTTTCATGTATAGCCCAATACGGCATCTCCCCTTGGGCTACCCTTCCCACATACGGGATAGCATAGCTTTCAAGATGTCTCTTTTTCATATATAGCCATATACGGCGTCTACCCTTGGGCTACCCTTGCCAATCCTTGGCATAGCACAGCTTTCAAGACGTTTCCTTTTCATGCATAGCCACATACGGCGTTTGTCACACGGTCACAGCGCTGTCTGCAGTGCAAAGATTCCTTGTCACCACTCACAGCACCAGCACAAAGCAGAGTTTACCTTTTTAAAAGCACCACTTTTCTGCCACACACGGCACTCTAAACCACGGCTGCCCTCGCATAGGAGCAAACCATTTTCGGAGGAAACTAACATGTTGCTTGTTTGTCCTTCCTTTTGTTTTTATTTTGTTTCCCCAGGCTGAAAGCAGTGCAACCATTGCCAACCGGAGCCCGTATCTGCTGAGATCCCGTGCAAGGATGAACCCAGAAGAGCCACCTGTACCTCAGCCACCAGTACCACAACCTCCAGCACCGCAACAGCCTCTACCTCAGCGCCAGATTGAGGATGAGCCTGTGATTATACACCTAACGCAGCAGATGGGGCAAATCACCCAACTACTCCAGAGTTTGGTCAGGCAGATGCCGCAACCAGTTATCCTGCAACCTCAAGGAGAACCACAAGCATTGCCGCAGGCGCCGCCAAGACCACCACATGCCCCGCCGGTACCTATCCACCCTATGCCTCCACAGGCTCTCCCTCCACAAGTTCCAACTCCGGCGGTGCCACAAGGCCAACAGCTGCATCAGCCACCTCCTGAAGAAGCATTACATCTCCCGCACATCCCGGAGATAAACCAGGAAGAAGAGGAGGAATGGCATAGACAAAGGGTCGAGGCAAGGGGCATCTCGCCTGAACTTAGTGCCACGATCAAAGACCTCAGGGCAGAATGGCAAGAGATGAAAAGAGGGGCAGTGCCAGGTAGGATGACAGTTGATAACTTCTGTTTCTTCCCTGACATGCGACTCCCGGCAAAGTTTAGGTGTCCTGACTTTGAGAAATTCGACGGGACTGGCTGCCCCACTGCACACCTGAGATCATACTGTGGAGCCATGATGGGGTACAACAGGGATGAGCAATTGATGATACAGCTATTCCAAAGATCCTTGATCGGGTAAGCACATCGTTGGTTTTCCACCCTGAGCCCTACACAGATCCGAACTTGGTCAGACCTGGCACACCTCTTCACTGAGCAGTTCAGGTTTAACTCTGAGGTTGTACCGACAAGGATGGAACTAATGAGGATGAGCAAGAAAGCAGGCGAGATAATCCGGGATTATGCTCGAAGATGGCGCGAACATGCAATGATGGTGCGCCCACCACTGACAGAGGAAGAGATGGCCAGCCTATTCATCTCAACCTTGGGGCAACCATACTACTCCCACATGATTGGCCAGCAAGCTACAAGCTTTAGTGCCTTGGTCCAGATCGCCGACAGGGTTGAGGGCGGTATCAAGGCAGGATTGATAGAGGCAGGCTCACCTGGGGCAATGTCGAGAAGGCCAATGAACGGAGGCAAGAAGCCTGAAGGCCAGAGAGACGTGGCAAGTGTTGACTCCGCACAGGGGCAACAACCACTCCACCTGCAAGGAGGGTCACATCCACATGGCACAGGGCCTATCGGGTCGGCGCCGCCACAGGGTGCACGAAGGGAAGATCGGAGACAGAGGGTATTTACACCTCTCCCATATACGCTGGCGGAGCTCCTTCCTACATTGTTGAAGGGAGGCTATGTAAGGTTGATAACTCCCAACCCGAATGCGGCGTTGAACAGGAACTATGACCCCAAGGCAATCTGTGAATATCACATGGGGTCACCGGGCCATGCCACTAATCAGTGTTGGGCCCTTCGGCATGCAATCCAAGATCTGATTGATGCCAGAAGAATCACAGTGGACCCTCCTACTCCTGCCAAAACACCACCAGCCGCCGTATATGTGAACCCTCTCCCGGATCACAGCAAGGGGGCATCCTCCAGTGGCACAGCTGAGAGGTGAGTTGCGGGGCGCAACCAACTCCCAAGAATCCAAAATCTGCACCGGACGCGATCCCACGCCGAGTCCGCCGTTCCCAGGCTAAGTTTGAATTTACTTTTTTGCATCAACCGTTCCGGGTGATGGGTCATTCTGTACATATTTTTTACATGCTTTCGCTTTCATGCAAACTTTTGTAAAAAACCTTTTGAAAAAAAAACACAGAAGAAAATACTTTTTGAAAAAAAATGGCAAGTGCTCAGGTCGATGATGACATCATTCTGAGACCGCACCTTTTGGCACGACCATGATCATGGAAAAATGCTGAGTTGCTCAAAGGTGTCTTCAGCCGGGTGCAATGTACTGCTCCCATGAGAACCTTGACTGAGCCAAAGGCAATCTTTCCTGATCCATGCCTTGATTTTCCTCCCAAACCTATCTTTACACCGGGGAAAAATGATCCTTGAGAGAAAGGGAAGAAAAAAAGGAAGAGAAGTGAAAGTGCTAAAACCAGCTAAGGGCCAAGGCCGACTTTGACATCACGTCTTTAAGAAAGGATGAGAGGCCGTCCTTCATGAATCCTGAATCTTAAGAATCACTAGTCAAAACACTTTGGGCTTGATCGTACTATTCAAATACCCGTGTTGTGTCTAGCCACCCCACACCGGGGCAAAGCTAAGAAAGAAAATAAAACGGATGAATAGATTCTTGAATAAATTTGCATGAATATTTCAACCAAGTTGTCACAACTCCTGCAAAAGGACGAAAGGCCATCTTTGCTTTATTTTCCCAGTTTCAAAGTCATATCCCTAGTCAAACCGTTTTGAGCCTAACTTTCTTTCTTCTAACCCACTGAGTCATGAGCCCTAAATATGGCGCTTGATAAAGGAGAAAAGAGACAAGGATGAGCAAGAGCAAAGAGAAAGAAAGGAAAGCAGAAAATAAACCGGGACATGCTAGTCAAAGTAAAAAGCTAAGATGACCCCAGAGCAAAGAAAAGGAAAAGCAAAAATGCTAGAGGAAAAAGTGAAAGTCACAAAAGGCCTCCAGAAAAAAAATGAAAGTCAGTGAACAGGTATTGGCAAAGCCCAAGCAGTCAAGAAAAGGGTAGGACATGACTCGACCCATTTGCAAAAGACTTTGAGCCATATTCCCTTCCTTTCATAAACCAAAAACCTCAGCCTACGTTTCGTCCCATCAGAAAGTCCTCTCTGATTGCAGAGGATGTGACAATTGAATTCATGCAGATCTATAATGAAGGAATCTAAAAAGAAAAATGAGCTTTGGCGAGACACAAAGTAAGACCTGAAAATGAAAAGAAAAGAATTTGAGCCTTATATCCCTTCATTTCTCAGATTTAAAACCAAGCCTATGTTTCGTCCTAATGTGAAGACCTCTCTGATCTATGAGACATGATGCACAAAAGTCAGCCAAAGTCCCTAAAGCTGGGGCAAGCACTAACCCAAGGGAAAAGACAAAGGGAAAACCCTCAATAGCAAGATCCTGAAACCACCCTAAATGATTGGGTCAAGGTGAGAGCAACCAAAACTGGGAAAGGGAAAACACTCCTGGAGACATTCCCCACCTTCTAAACTTTTACAGAACCACTGAGAGCCTCTGATGGCACAAGTCAAGAATCTCATGGGAATGCGTGTCGAACACACCGTCCCAGAACACTTCAAGCTAACAAGGCAAATCACCATGGTCCTTGGTCCTGCCATTTCTTTTGAAGCACTTGTACAAAATTTTTGAAAAAAAGCTTTTGGAAAAAAATATTTCATTTCAGTCATGTGCACTCGCACACACAATAAAACCAAGTA
Source organism: Buxus sempervirens (assembly GCA_947561395.2). Lineage (NCBI taxonomy): Eukaryota > Viridiplantae > Streptophyta > Magnoliopsida > Buxales > Buxaceae > Buxus > Buxus sempervirens. Next base: position 33,218,797 of record OX387193.1, read on the forward strand.
AGCCACAAGTGCTTATAGTGTGAATTTCAGATACCTCACCATGTTGTGAGAATTCAGCAGGCCCATGCGAGGCAGGAAGAATCAGAGGATATCAATAAGCATCCTCAAGTTGGAAGAAAAAGAAAGAAAAGAAAGAATGAAAGAGAAGAAAAGAAAAGTAGAGCGGAGGAAAGCCATGCGGTAATCCAACGCACACCAAGATGGGGTTTGAAGAAAGCTCACCTGTCCCCTACGGGTTCTTTCCCAAATAAAGAATCCCCAGATCCCCAGCGGAGAACCGTCCAAAGGTCAAGCAAGCTCACGATCAAGGAGAGAAGGCGTATTCTGAAGACAAATGGGCAAATTGGCCCCTCATGTAATTTTTGATTTCCCACTTTTGTAAGTAGAGTAGGACAGGTGTGTGAGTCCCCTTGAGGCACCGGACAGCGCCAGGAGCACCTCCTCTCCAAGAGCACCTCCTCCTTCCTTTCTCCTTCCGTTCCTTGGCCCACCTCCAACCCCCAAAGTTTGAAAAAGAAAAAAAGAAAAAATGTTTACATCCTCACTGAAATCTAAGAAGCCGAATCATCCAGAAAACCCAAAACCGGAAAGGTGCTAATCACCACCTATTCCCCAGAACCAGAATCTAGAAAATGTGCTAATCACCACCTATTTCTAAGAACCAGAACCGGGAAAGGTACCACACGCATGACCAGCTCGCGTTAATGTGCTTTGTCCCACCAACCAAAAATTAAATCCTAGGCTCTCTCAGAAGGAGGTGAGGAATGCAAAATTTGGGTTTCTTTCAACCTTTGTCGTTCATCAACAAGTGACTCCGACAAAGGGGGCAGCTGTAAGCACCCAAATTTTGATCAAACCAAAAAAGAAAAAAAAAGGGAAAAGAAAAGAAAATAAGAAAACAAAAAAAATGTGTGCTAAAAGACAGCAAAACAGCTCAAAACCCTGGCAGAAAGTCAAACCCCGAGGGGACAAAAGTTGACTTTTTGATTAAGTGATATTTGGCCACCTTGCTTTATATCATTGGATAGAGAATCTCGACACGATTCCAACGCAACTGAGTTTGCAGGAATTGGAGTCCGGATGAAGGTTCTGCGGGCGGTCAAACTTGGGCGAAGCCAAAAGTTGACTTTCTGCTAAAATCCGATCCAGAGGCCTTGCTTTATATCATTGGATAGAGAATCTCGACACGATTCCAACGCAACTGAGTTTGCAGGAATCGGAGTCCAGATGAAGGTTCTGCGGGCGGTCAAACTTGGGCGAAGCCAAAAGTTGACTTTCTGCTAAAATCCGATCCAGAGGCCTTGCTTTATATCATTGGATAGAGGATCTCGACACGATTCCAGCGCAACTGAGTTTGCAGGAATCGGAGTCCGGATGAAGGTTCTGCGGGCGGTCAAACTTGGGCGGAGCCAAAAGTTGACTTTCTGGTGAAATCCGATCCAGGTGCTTACCCCTATGCCATTGGATAGGGGCTCCGACACGATTCTAATGCAACTGAGTTTGCCCAGATCGGAGCCCGGTTGAAGAAGATATGAGCTGACAAAATTCCCGAGCAGCAAAACCGGCAATCTGCGCACGTGGCAAAGAGCTGCACACGTGGCGAGTTGCGCAGGAAAATATCTAGGGGATCAAATCCGTAAATATCCAAACATTCAAAATATCCCATGGACCAATCTGAAAGTATCTGAAAATATCTGAATAAAATAATATTAAACCTAAATATCCCAGGGACCATATCCTAATTTTCAGATTTTTAAGACAAACCCGCGGCGGCATTTAATGATTTAATCATTATGTCGCTCGCGCCGAGCTCCTGTCGCTCGGCGCGAGCTCGGCGCCGAAGTGGGCGGATGCCCATTTCTCCTTCTATAAAAGCCACAACCCCCTTCATTGCAGGGGGTTTGGATTGTTGGGGGTTCTGCATTTTTTTTTTTGGTTCGGCATTTCTTGGGGGTTGGACATTCTGTTGTCCCTCGGCACTGGAAGGTAGTCTGGGCTACCATCTTCCCCAAAGAAACCACACTCTTGGCCATTCCTTTCTTCCCCTTCTTCCTCGTCAAACCCGAAGGTAATCTTGCTCTTGGTGTGTGAAGGAGGCTCCGGCTGCAGCTCGTTGGCTCCAAGGAACCCTCCGGCCTACTCTACAAAGACCTGGAACCAAGGTGAGCTCTCCATTTTCTTTTGTTCAATATATATATAAATCAGGCTTCCCATGCATCTCTGATATCTTGTTGGTCATTGTTTGTTTGATTCGAATTCGAAGGGGAGCATGTTCCCTGTGATCGCACCTCTCTTGTATCCCGATAAAACCCCCCTTTCCCTTCTTCCTTAATCGTGTTTTGTTAGTTAGTGTTTTGTTTTCAAAGTTTTATGCATGTTCTGTAATGTTTGGGTGTTCGGATTTGTAGGTTTGCAAAGAGGTTTGATCCTCACAACTTAGGTTAGATTAATTTCCAAGTATGTTAGAGGTCTGCTGGGGTTCTAAGGATCCCCAGAAACCAGTTACAGAGCTTAAAACCAGTCGGAAATGGAGTTGGGAGAGAAAAAACAGAGAGTCAGGGTTTGCGCTGAGCTCACGCTCACCTCGCGCTCACCTCGCGCTCATCTCGTGCTCACCTCGCGCCCACCTAAATTTGGATGCGCTCATCTCGCGCTCACCTCGCGCTCATCTCGTGCTCACCTCGCGCCCACCTAAATTTGGATGCGCTCATCTCGCGCTCACCTCGTGCTCACCTCGCGCTCACCTCGCGCTCACCTAAATTTGGATGCGCTCACCTCGCGCTCACCTCGCGCTCACCTCGTGCTCATCTCGCGCTCACCTCGTGCTCACCTCGCGCCCACCTCGCGCCCACCTCATTTTGGGTGCGCCCACTTCGTTTTTGGGTGTTTTTTCGCTGTTTTTGGTCCGCCCACCTCGCGCTGACCTCGCGCCTAGCGCCCGGAGGTCGGCGCCTACCCTTTTAAGGCCGAATGGCCTATATTTTTTAAATTCCGAAAATACCCCTTGGACCCAGTGTATGTGATTTTCGTATATTTTGTGTATTTCATGATTTTTGACTGTGGGGTGACATTCTCAAACCGAGCCAAATATGCCAATAGGGTTTCCGGGTCACCCGGGAACCCAACATGGGACCCAGACCACCCGATCTGACTTGATTTCCAGTGGGCCCTCCAACGGGGCCCACCCAGCCCGAACCATTGAATCGTGCTTAAATAAGATAATCAAAGGAACTGGGCGGGCCGGACCACTTGAGGCCCACCCAAGCCCTATGCGGGGCATGCATGCTTAAATTTGGTCATGGTTTGGCCGAGACCAAGGGCAGGGCCTATCGGGCCCACCAAGCCCATTAACCAACTAAGGTTAGGGTTTCAAAACCCTAACTCAGGAAGTCTTGGGCTTTCAAGACCAAGCCCAGGTAAAGGGCCCCAAGCCCAAATCCTGGCCCACTTTGGAAACTTAAGCAAGATAAATCTCAAACCATTTGGCAAACAACTGTGGGGCCCACTCAAGGGCCCACAAACAGTCCCGACCCACTTGTGCATAGAAATCACTTAAAATAACCAAACTGAACCCTAAAGTAAAATCAATTCATTTGAACCAAAGCCCAAAGGGCCTCTCAGGCTAGACTGAGGCCCACAAGGGACACGTGGGCTCAACCAAGCCCACCAAGGAATCCGCGGGCCTTCCAACGGGGCCCGCCCAATCAGACTCACACCACTTTAAGCTAAGAAAGATAAAACCAAGTAAAGGGACCCACACCACTTTGGCGGTCCCGCCAGACTTAATCAGAATTACATGCTGGAATAGGAATCGGGTGAGTGAGAGACTAGAGTTGACTCAAACCAGGGAAACTTATGGGACCCGTCATTTGATGGGGTGGATTGGGGTGTCTACGGACTTCCCCAGACCGCAACCGAGAACCTACTTAGAATCTCAAGCCGCAGACCAAGCCTTAGTAGAAGAACTTAGGCACCCAGGTGTCCTGGTTTCTGGTTCTAATTTTCTAAAAAAAACACAGGCGGGGCACTTGAGCGCTATGTCAGGCGTCCGTATAAATCTGGAAATTTTGGGTTTCTCCTATATTTTGCGAATTTTCATTCTAAATCAAAATCACACCAAACCAACTCCCCAAATCACTTATAAATCATGTAATATCATCCTTAGAACATGCTAGATCATTCCAAACACATCAAAACATGAATTTACAAGTATTCCTAATCAAATCCTAACAAAAATCTATACTTTTCTAAAAACAAGATTAACAATTCACATAAATTTCTAATCTAACAATATTTAATCCATCAAGCATGTCCAAATTCACCCAATCAATCCACTCAAAATACGATTTGGCGATTAATCCGGAAAACATAAAATAATTTTAGGAGGGTTACTACTTGCCTTAATAACACGAAATCCTTCTTTTCCAAAAACCTTAAGGTGTAGCCGATTTTCCGAAATTTTCGCATAGCACTAGGGATTGCCAAATCAAATCTCCACCGTTCAGATTGAAGAACTATCAGCCATGAACAAAACCTCTAAATTTGAGGCCGATCCAACAGTTTAATTGATTTAGATCTCAGTTTGATGGTTGCCGGTCAGGATTTTCTGCAGCAGCTCTTTTTCTCTAAAGTCTCTTATTCTCTCTCTATTTTTCTAGTTGTATGCACGAATTTTCTCTATATCTTTCTCCACAAGATTGAATAAATGGAAACCCCAAATCTTCCCTTAAACCTTCCTTTTATAATCTCATCCAAACACAAGTCTTAATTGGATTAGGAAACTTTCTAACTAGGATTCCTAATTCTATTTGGAAAACTTTCTTATCTTATCTCTCCTTTTTAAATCCTCTTTTAAGAATCCCATAAAAGAAACTCCTAATATAATTAATTCCCCAATTTTAAATTATTACTAAAACACCCAGAAACTCCTCTTTTTCCTCAACTTAAGGCTCCTTATTAACCTTAATTACCAATATACCCTTTCTCACTTATTAGGCTATAAATCTCATTATTTATATTCAAATCAAACCTAAATTAGGTCTAACTTAATTCTTCAAGTCTAATAATAATTTATTCATTCATTCATATTTTTACTAATTTGAAAATGACTAAAATACCCTTTTCTTCAATTTGGTCATATTTAACCATTAACTTTCTGACTCATCCTTTCCTCCCGTTCCTTGGCAAGAAGTTCTGCCAAAGTACCAACAGCAGCCCACACATCTCCAGGTGGAGGTGGTGGTAATGGAGCGTCCTGCTGCTGCTCCCTAGCCTCAACTATCTCATCAGTAGTATCAGCTCGTGCGCGTCTCCCTCTACCAGCCATCTGCAAAACACAAATTCCATTTGTTAGAATCCAATATTTCTAGGGGTTCTATCTAATGTACTCACAATCCCATCCCCCTAAGGCTGTCTATCGAAGGTTAAGACCATTGCTCTGATACCACCTCTGTAACGCCCCAAACCCGGGTCAATGCAAACCGGCACCTAACCCGAATCCGGTTTGCTACTGTAACAACCCAAATCCAGCTCAACAACCGATTCGAGATGCTACTGGCCCATATCAAATATTCATCAATAATTAACCAAACTGAAGAATTAAAATAAGCCATTCAATATTAATAATCAGAGTGCAAAATCATCAAATGTGCGGAAGTGTAGTCTAACATCCTCATACAGAAATAAATAACCATCCAATCCAAGTGATCAAGTTTGGTAATAATGAAAGGTCACTAAATCTCTCAATCTCTCTAGTAAATCAAAAACCAAATAAATAATAAATTCAAACTGTCAAAGTACTAAAAAGTCCTCTCTCCTCGACCTCAAATCAAATCGAGATAATAATAATCCTTCGACGAAAAATCAGCAAGTTCACTCTGATAATCCCCACTAAGATTCCCCTTTCGCGTATCCGCTGAAAAATAACATAAAGAAGTAGGGTGAGATACGGATATCTCAGTAGGCAACACATGCATGCTATAACCAGTTCATAAATATTAAAATAGATGTTCATGCATGAATAAGCAGTCTTGAGTAAACAGGCTCGTATAAACATTCATATCGATCATGGAATACAAATCAACATGTAAAACAGTTTAAGTATTAGTTAACAGTATAAAGTATATCAAGATCATGATTCAGAAATCAATAACATAATCCAATATAAAAACCGAGATGTACTAAACAGTCACATCCAACCATAGCATCCAATACATGCGTCCAGCATGTGAACAATATCAGAAGTAAGTGTTTGTGATCTCAGCATCATTGTAGGACTCACAAAGAAAGATACACATTTGAGATGACTCTCAACCATATGCTATACCATCGTGCGGCTTATGGGCAACGCTACTAATGATACTCAAACCCGTGAACATCACCTTAGATAAGAGCCGTAATCATCGATTTATTGCACACGACTCAACCGAGTTGACATGAACCACCAGCATGCAGCACCGAAATCAATACATAGAGACGGTCGCTTATCCGCATGTACAGGGAATCACTAGTGTGCGCGCGTCGGAAACGCTGCACGGGAAAATTTGGAGTCACCACCGCCTGATGGGGTGCAGCGAACACCTGGGTGCCTAATTTGGTCTATTTGGGTTGGTCTGCGGCTTGAGATTTTGAGAAAGGGTCTCGGTTGCGGTCTGGGGAAGTCTGTAGACACCCCAGACCACCTCGTCCGATGACGGGTCCCATGGGTTCCCTGGTTTGAGTCAACTCACTTTGGTTCTCACCCGATTCCTAATCCAGCATGCCATCTGGTTTAAGTTGGCGGGACCACCTGAGTGGTGTGGGTCCCTTTAATTGCTTTTATCTTGCTTAATTCAGTGATCTAAGTCTGATAAGGTGGGCCTCATTGGAAGGCCCACGGAGTCCTTGGTGGACTTAGGTAAGCCCATGTATCCCCTGTGGGCCTCTACCTAAGCCTAAGAGGCCCTTTGGGTTCAGGTTTAGTGAATTGATTTTATTTTACGGTTTAATTCAAGAATTTAAGTGTCTTTTATGCAAAAGTGGGTCGGCATTGGTTTTCGGGCCCCTGGGTAGGCCCCCATGATGGTTGCCAAAAGTATTTTGGATTGTCTTTATTTAACTTTTGCTGAACTGGGTTGGACACTGGGCTTGGGGCCCGTAGTCCAAATTTGGGCTTGAAAGCCCAAGTTCCTTGAGGTTTAGGGCTTGCACCCTTCCTTGGTTCAGTTAGTGGGCTTTGTCGAGCCCAATAGGCCCTAGCCCTGGGTCTCGGCCAAACCATGCAATTCAAACATGTCATTCCACAAAGCTGGTTTGGGTGGGCCGCATTGGGTTTGGCCCATCCGATTCGATTGGTTAATTTCACTTAGCTTGCTTAGGTTGCATGCTTGAATTCCTTTATGTTTGTCGGGCTTGGTGGGCCCCGTTGGAAGGCCCACTAATGTTCCGGCACCCGGAAACCCTATTGGTTCACTTGGTTTGGTTAAAACATCTTGAAACTACAGCAAAACCAAAGAACACGCAAAAATGGCATTTCTGCCATGTATCCGGCCTTAGTTGCCGGATATACACAAACCATAGGTGATCCAACCTGAGTTGTCAGATCACCTTAAAACCTTACTTTTTTGAGCTTTGGCAATCGGGATGCTTCTGTGGGTCTCCTAGGGGTCTTCTACAAGCCGTGTGGGCCCCTGCAAGGGCCCACATTGGTTCGGGTTTGAGGTTGTACCCACTTTAATCCCTTTTGGGGTTTTCCAGCAAAGGCAAGGGTGTAGGCAATGGTGCATGGAGGTGCTGCCCTCCTCCTTCTCTTTGGTAATTGCAGCAGTGAGATAGGGGCTCTGGCACCCCTACTTGGGTATTCCCAAGCCACTAACCAATAGGCACTCAAAGTCAATGGGTTAAGCTCTCACGTTATGTAAATTGATAACAAAACCAACCTGCTGTAAAGTATGGGGCAGCAACCAAAAGAAGAGGTTTAGGCATGCTACTAAGGCTTGCAATGGTGGACTAGGGGTGGGGAAGCATGGCCATGGGTTCTCCTAGCTCATGATACACAAATTAAAGCACATCACACAACTTAAAAGACTAGAAACCAGGAATAATGGAGAGCTCTAGCAGCAGCCCCAAAGACACCCTTCATGCTTGCTAATTTAATGTAAAAGAAGCAAATGGGAACCCTTCATGCATACTAACTTGACACACAAGAAAAACAGTGAAAGAAAAGAGACATGTTGCATTCCCATGGCAGACAAACAAGGATCTGCTGTGACCAAGGGGGCAGCAACTATTAATCTTGAGTTTTATTGAGGTTTAACCTGCTGCTAGGGGGTAGAGATGCTGAAGCAGCAGCTCATGTGGGCCACAACAAGGGGGCTGTGGGTGTGGGGACATGGCCAAGGATCAAAACATCAAATGGTGGGGGGGCATATATTCACAATGATCCAATAAAAAAGTACATCATGCATACATGTTCAAGAGATAAAAAGTCTTGCTATGGGTACAAGTACAGCACCAAATAAAGAAGGGTTAAGCAAGCAAGGGGCTGGGAATACATGGATGTTGGGAGGGGAAGGCATGCACGCATGGGCTAATCAATATCACAACAGGGGGGAGATGGTGAGCATGGCAAAGGCTTCAAATAGCAAAGCCCACTACTTATACACACATGCAAAGCAAGTAAGAAAAAAACTTGCTGTACCAGAGAGGCACAGCAACTACTATGGTATCTAAGCATGCTAAGAGGTGCTAAAAGATAACCTAAAAAAGATAGGAGAGAGGGGGCGGGGTCATGCACGGCTCTTAGGGGCTAAAACCGGGGGTGGTTTTATACTTCCCGACCTGCTGGGACAGCATCAAACAGTGAGAGCTTGCTGTTGCCCCCAGCAGCAACCTACTTTGGTCACGGCAAAGGGAGCATGGCAATGGCTCACCACATGCTATTATGAAAGAAGACAGCAAGGAACAAAGGGTAAACAGAGGCACTTCAAGGCTCAAAATAGTAGGTTAAGGGGTGAGGGGAACATGTTCGTTACACCGTCAAAACTTCAAGTGAAATAAAGGCAAGGATGGTGTTGCTACTATCAACCACAGCAGCTCCAGAATTCATGGCAAAAGGGGGGCATAGGGGAAACATGCATCTCAAAAATAAAGAAGGGAAACCTACCACAGCACATACACTACAACACAAAGCACACCCGAGCATGCACTCATCATGGTACACAAAAAATAAGAGGATACGTCCAACAAAGAACCACCATGAGAATAAAAAAAAGGGATGAGAGAAGAGAAAAAACCCAAGAATCATGAAGGGTAATGGCGGGTTACGTGGGGGTACATTAGATTAGAATGGGAGGAACATTCTCCTCCTAAAATTGCTCAAAACAGCAAACTAAAATGACAGCTTATAAGCACCAAAAAAAGGTATGAAAAGTGAGCTCTCACACTCCCAAGAAACCCTACGTGGACCTCTTACTTGTGGTGGCTTTTAGGCCATGAAAAAGACAGTAAATACATGCTCAAGTCACCATGGAAAAGAGCTCATGCCAAGGAAGAAGAAAGGAGCAGAAAAATCAGTAAAAAAATCTGGTTTTGATATATGTATAATACATTGTGGTGAGGAACCTCACCTAGTGGTGCTTGAGCACTCATGCAAGGTGGAGACCACTTCTGGAGGTGGTGCAGCAGCTGGAGACTCTCCTTCTTGACAGCAACAGCACTTGTTCCTCTTCTTGTTGGAGTGTAAGTGAAGAAGAAGAAGGAAAAGAAGGGTGGAAGCACTTGGGGTGGTCTAGGGAGATGGTGGAGGGCAAGGAGAGCTGGGGAAGATCAGGTTCGGGTGCACAAGGGAGGGGGAAAAATCTCCAAGGCCAGCAACCCTCGGATACACTGAGGTCTACTTGTATCCGATATTAAATATCGGATACAAAACACAATAATTCGGAATTTTAATGCCACCGCGAATTGGTCGAGGAATCGGCGCGAATCTCGCTAGAAAATCCTTTGTATCCGATGAATATTGTAGGATACACACAAAAATATGTGTATCCGACATATTTGGTCGGATACAAATCGAAAAATTACAGATTGCCCCTCGACTTGACCGATTTGACCGATTCGACCAATTTGACCAATTTGACACTTTTAGATATCTGCAGATTGCCCCGTGTGAATTTTGGTTTAGTCCCTGAGATATTTAGCAAGTTTTTTATTTTTAAAGATTCCCCCCCCCCCCCCCCCCCCCGCGTGATATTTTGCTGCGTTTGTCGCCACGTGTGCAGCTTTTGGGTTTTGCTGCTTGGAAACTTCGACAACTCATATTTCCTTTGTCCGGACTCCGATTTGGGCAAACTCAGTTGCGTTAGAATCGTATCGGAGCCCTATATCCAATGACGTAGGGCTAAGCACCTGGCTAGGGGTTCGGCAAAAAGTCAACTTTCGGATCCCCCTCAAGTTTTACCAGCCCGCAGAACCTTCATCCGAACTCCGATTCCAGCAAACTCAGTTGCGTTGGAACCGTGTCGATATTCTCTATCCATTGAGATAGGCAAGGTGGCCAATTATCACTTGATCAAAAAGTCAACTTTTGCCCCTTCAGGGTTTGACTTTTTAGCTGGGGTTTGCATTTCTTGCTCTTCCGGGAGCGCAAAAATGAGGTGCTTACAACCAGTGGAGCACCAGGGTGTCCCTCCAGACATAGGACCCTCCAGAGCAAACCAACTTACAAAGGAAGTGTGTTCGCACTAGGGAGTAATTCAACCCAAATAAAATATCCCTTCGCTATCTAGCCAAAACTATGGATCCATAACCAGTTATGCCCACTAGACACCAAAAGTCCCTAAGGACTAATATTTCTGTATATAATAGTGCCTAGCGGCATATAATGGTTAAATCTGTAATTTCTTTCATTATAAGGTTAACTGGGGTCAAAATCTGATCTGGAAATCCTGTATATCATATTCTAGTTATCAATATAAATTTGCATGTCTCTTAGTTAATTATCTCAAATTTACAAGTTTAGTTCTTCCAAAACTTAGGTTTTCTTATTATTTACAAGCTTGGCAACTAATTACCCTAAATACCTCCCTATTTTTATTCTTTTATAAAACAAGTAATTGGTAATTTATTTTGGTCCTAAAACATCTTAATTATTGTTTAAAATTTGTTAAAAATGGTTCAAAATTGAATCAGGGGTTAAAAATACGAAAAATTTCATTTTTTGGTTAGATCGCTCAGGCGGTAGTTCAAAACGGAGAGCCGACGATAAGTCAATAAGCAGTCTTGGGCGGTCAAACTATTTCAACAAGCGCCTAGGAGTGTCGAGGATCGTTGAGCACAGTAAGCTCGGCGGTCTCCCAAAAACAAACATACAGTGTTTAACAACTTGATTTTTCATGTCTAAGATGATTCTAACATATTTATAAGATTGATATCAAGCTAAATACATGTATATATAACACAAAAACATGCATAGAGATTAAACAAGTCGAGAACACAAAACGCTCGTGAAAACAGTGCTGCCTACCTCTGTTCGATTGTTCCTCCTCTTCTTCCTCTAACCAACAGTGTTCACAGATGCAAGACACTCTCTAGACGATGAAGAGCACAAGACCAACGTCTTCTCTTTCTCCTTCTTCTTCTTCTCTTCTTCTTCTTCTTCGGTCGTGCGAATTCTGTATTCTGCGGTCATCGAATACTCAGCAAATGAAAAGAATACAGAGAGAATACCAGCGTATTCTCCTAGGGCTAATATTCTATATTTATATTTCTATTATCCCACGCAACACATATGCATCAATTCCTATACACATCGCCCAATCAAAATACAATAGGATTAAAATATCGATCTTACCGTGATATTCCACAATCAGACGGTCGGATCTGCGCCCAACTCTGGATCTCCACTAATTACGATATCACCTACAACCATAAATTATTTCCATCGATTAAAACCCTTAATAATATTAATTATTAATTTACTTTTATATTTAGGAAAATTCAGGGTCTTACATCCTCCCCTCCTAAAAAAAATTTTCGCCCTCGAAATTTACCTTGCAACTCTAGAAATAGATGAGGATACTTCCTCTGCATTTCCAACGCCAACTCCCAAGTGGCCTCCTCAATTGTGTGGTTTTGCCAAAGCACTTTCACAAATGGAATTACCTTAGTACATAGGACTTGCTCTCGTCTGTCCAAGATCTCAACCGGATGTTCTTCATATGTCAAGTCCCCTTGCACTACCAGTGGCTCACGCTGGATGACATGAGTAGGGTCATGCACGTACTTCCTCAACATAGAAACATGGAATACGTCATGAACTCCTTCCAACTATGCAGGCAATGCCAATTTGTATGCCATTGGTCCCACTGTATCCACAATCTCAAATGGACCTATATATCTCGGAGCCAACTTGCCTTTCTTGCCAAATTGCTTAATCCCACGAGATGGAGACACCTTTAGAAATACCGAATCACCAATCTCAAAATGCAAATCTCTCCTTCTAGTGTCAGCGTAGCTCTTTTGACAACTCTGGGCTGTAAGCATATTCTGCCTAATCTGATTTATCTTTTCAATATTGTCATGCACAATCTGCGGCTCAATAAGTTGTCTTTCTCCAACTTCCACCTAGCACACTGGGGATCTACACGAACTGCCAATAGTGCCTCAAATGGTGCCATCTTAATACTTGCCTGATAGCTATTATTATAGGCAAACTCCACCAATGGTAGGTGCTGATTCTAACTACCTCCCCAATCCATAACACAACATCTCAGTATATCTTCCAACGTCTGAATGGTACGCTCAGACTGTCCATCTGTCTGAGGATGATAGCTGGTGCTGAAACTAAGCTTCGTGCCCATGGCTGCCTAAAATGTAAACCAAAAGTGTAACGTGAATCGTGCATCTGTCAGACACTATAGAAACTGGCACTCCATGAAGTCTCGCTATCTCCCTGACGTACAACTTAGTTAGAGACTTTAACTGCTATGTAGTGTTGATAGGTAAGAAATGTGCTGACTTAGTCAGTCTATCAACAATAACCCAAATAGCATCCTCCTTCGCTGTCAAAGGCAATCCAGATACAAAATCCATGGTCACATGTTCCCACTTCCATTCTGGAATAGGAAGTGACTGAAGTAGCCCAGGTGGCTTAAGATGTTCAGCCTTCACTTACTGACATGTCAAACACTTAGTCACATACTCTACAATCTCCCTCTTCATTTTTGACCACCAATAGATCTCCTTCAGGTTCTTATACATCTTTGTACTCCCTGGGTGCACTGCATATTTCGATCTGTGTCCCTCGGTCAATATCTTCTCCTTAATCTCCTCATCAGCCGGAACACAAATACGACCTCTAAACCTCAATAGCCCATCTCTATCTGAAAAATCTACAGCAACCTCAAATCCTGTACTAATCAACTCTCTGGTCTGATTCAACTGTGGGTCAGTCAATTGTCTCTCCTAAATCAACTGTACCAAATCTGGCTCTATCTGAACACAAGCAACTCTAATCACTCCATCCTGTGACAAGCTGAACTCTCCCTGCCAATCTCTGACTGAATCCACCAATTTACACTGACTCATCATAAAGGCTGCTAAAGTAGCTACCTGATCATCAACTGCACTCTTTCTGCTCAAGGCATCTGCCACTACGTTTGCTTTACCTGGGTGGTATTTCAAAGTAAACTTAAAGTCCTTAAGCAGATCCATCCACCTATGCTGCCTCATGTTCAAGTCTCTCTAAGAAAACAAGTATCTCAAGCTCTTATGATCAGAGAAAATCTCGAACTCTACTCCATAAAGGTAATGCCTCCATAACTTCAGTGCAAATACTATGGCTGCCAACTCCAAATCATGAGTAAGGTAGTTTTTCTCATGTGGTCTCAACTATCTCGAGGCATAAGCTACAACTCTGCCTTGCTGCATCAAAACACATTCCAAACCAATCCTAGAAGCATCACAATATACTGCAAACGCTTCATCCATGGATGGCACAATCAACACTGGGGCAGTAGTCAATCGATGCTTCAACTCCTGGAAGCTCTGCTCACACTTCTCATCCCACTGGAATTTCACTGCCTTCTTGGTTAAGTTGGACAGGGGTGCGGCTATACGAGAAAATCCCTTGATGAATCTCCTGTAGTACCTTGCCATGCCAAGGAAACTCCTAACCTCTGTCACTGTAATGAGTCTAGGCCAATCTGTTATTGCCTTAACCTTCTCAGGTCCACAGTTATGCCCTCACCTGAGATAATATGACCTAAGAATGAAATCTGCCTCAACCAGAACTGACACTTGCTAAATTTTCCATACAGCCTGTGGTCTCTCAAAGTATGCAACACTGGCTTCAAATGCCCAACATGTTCCTCTCTGGTCTTACAATATACCAAGATGTCATCAATAAACACCACTACAAAACTATCCAAGTATGCATGAAAAATCCTGTTCATGAGGTCCATGAAAATAGCTGGGGCATTGGTCAGCCCAAAAGGCATAACCAGGAACTCATAAAGCCCATAGCGTGTACGGAAAGCTGTCTTCTCTACATCCTCCTCTGTTACTCTCAACTGATGGTAGCCCGACCTTAAATCAATCTTGGAAAACCAACCCAAACCTAGGTCAATGTAATCTGGCACCCAACCCGAACTACCCGGTTCACTACTGTAACAACCCAAGTTCGATTCAACAACCAAACCCAAGGTGTTACCACGAAGCTGGGGTCAGATATGAACTAAGATTCACAATAATTTTAAAACTAATTAATTACATCAAAGTTCTGGTGGAAAATAAAACAATTCTTTATTCAATTTAATCATTTCAGTTTACAATAACATTTGTCTAATCAACATATGAACATTAATATCAATTACAATTCTACCCATCAAACAAAACCCCATCTTCGCGATCTCTCCAAGCAACCTGAAAAATAGGGGAAAATGGAGTGAGATTTACATCTCAACAAGTAGTAAGTGCATGCAATTAGAAACAGTCTAATGTAAACAAATAGTAATGAGGTATGCGATTAATCAACGATAAGGCGATAAGTTCAAATTCTCAATGCTGAATCTAAATAAGCGATAAAACAGATAATCATGCATAAATACCAGCAATAAGATGTTATCGAGGTAAAACCAACCAAAGCGATAAAACACGTGCCATTGCAAGACTCACAAAGATGATAAGTATTTGAGATGACACTTGACTAAATGCTATACCACCGTGCAACTTAAGGGCAAAGCTACTAAAACACTCAAACCCGTGAAGATCACCTTAGATAGGAGCCGTAGTCATCGACTTATTGCTTACGAACTCAACAGAGTTGGCATGTACCACCAGCATGCAGCACCCAGAATCAATACATGGAGATAGTCGCTTATCCACATGTACAGGGAATCACCAGTGGAGCACCGAGGTGTCCCTCCAGACATAGGACCTTCTAGAGCAAGCTGACTTGCAAGGGAAGCACGCTCGCACATAGGAGTAACTCAACCAAAATAAAATACCACTTAGCTAACCAGCCAAAACTATGGATCCATATACAGCTAAACCCACTGACACAAACCACGATAAAACAACATACGGGAGGACACGCTACTGTAGGAAGCATACACACTTTTACCCATAAAGGATTACACATCTCTACACAGAGGATTACCCATCTCTGTCGTAAAAACTAGTATCAACTCAACCACAGAAGCCGTATCATCCAACCGTAAAAGAAAAGCGAATAACATCGTACCACATACCAATCCATACCCAAATATTCAATTTCAAGAGAAAACCATGATTCATTCCTTAAAAATCCAAATAAAGCCTTTTTCAGAATAACATATGCAATTTCCCAATTATATTCAAAATAAAACTCATGTATCATAAATTCAATAAAAATTTGAGTTTATGCAATTCCAGAAACCAATATTCATATTTAAAGGACAAACCAAAAGAAATTCAAATCTTGCTTAGAGTTTTCCTTATTAATCCCTTTATTATATCCAGCTTCTCATATTAATACCTAAGATTGTATTTATTTAAATTTTCTGTATTTATAATTTCTAGCATATTCTACAAACCTAAAATATAGTTTAGAAATTAATTTTAATCCATAAATACAAACTAGTATTGTTCCCATTGTTGTTACCTTCAATTTAGTGCATTTCATATTCTATCCTATCCTTAGAACCTCTAATTATTTGGTTATTTACAAAATATAATTTTATAAATTTTTATAATTTAATTAGGTCTTTAAAAAGATGTTGGAATGGTTAAGATATTAGAAAAATTATTAGAATTTTATTTGGATTCCAAAAATACCTTAAATCTAAATTTTCTGCATAGAGCGCTTACCTTTGCTGTCTAGGCGGTCCTGGGCAATCCTAGGCACTCGTGCAAATTTCTGCTATAAATTTCCAGATTTTCCAAGTTTAGATTTTTATGCTTTTGCTTTGAGTTTAATTGCTCTAAATTAATCTACTAGCATTCGAAATCATATCTAAAGCCCTCGACATTAATTAGTTTCAATTAAATACCATCCTACAATTATTTGCATGATCAAACCAAATTTTCTTCATTTCTTTAACAAATCCTTCAAGAATACAAAATCCTATAATATAAAACATTTGATTCCATGTAAATCCAGTTCCGACTAATCCATTCAAACCATATTAAATCATAGAAAACAAAACCATGCACTTCCTCCAGTTTTTAAGGGTTACTACTTGCCTCATACGCTAAAAATCCATCTTCCTTTAAAGTTTCTAATTCTGGACCCAACTTCTGCTCCCAAACGCACAAACCTAGAGTTATCCAATTCAAATATTAACCCTTCACATTGTAGATTCATTAGTGATGATCAAAACCTCCAACTTTGAAGTCAATCTACCGTACGGATTTTCCTCGATCGCAATTTGATGATGGCTGGTCGAACAGCTCTAGCAACCTTCTTCTTCCTTTCTCTCCCTCTTTTCTCTCAATATTTAACCCACGAAAATTCTTTTTTTTCTCCTCTTTCTTTTATATTTATACTAGGCTATAAGAGTCCTAAACCAACCCTAATAAGTTCCTTTAATTGGGCTAACCCAAGCAAGGTCTAATTAAAGTCTAACTCCTAATTAATTCCTACTTTTTCTCCACCTTCTATTTTTCTACTAAAACAATACTAATCAAATCTCTTATTATCTAAAAACTCCTTACAGCCTAATTTCGTGCATAATAATTACTTAAACACTAAATATCACCTAAAACCCAAATTAATTACTTTTTCTCCCAATTAAGACTTGAAATCTCCTAATTACCCTTTTTCTTCATTTAGGCCTTTATTTCTTCCTTTTAATTTCTAACTTGTCTAAATAAATTATTTTCTTCTATTTTCTAATTCTAGTTATTATTTAATGATCTATTTATTAATTACCCTTTTTTGAAAATTACCAAAATACCCTTTTACCCTTTTAGGCTAATTTCCTCAAAATTCTTTCTTTATTTATAACTTATTACTTATTCGAATTACTTATTCTCTAAATCTTCACTTTTTATTTGTAACTAGGACTTGAACTCATATTTTCTTTTATTTATTATTTATTTATTTATCATGTGAAAATTCGGGGTTTTACACTCACGCTCCTCCTCATATGCCTCTACAGCAAATGCTCTAGCCTGTTGCGGCTGCTGAGTAGGTACTGCCTGCCTCTGTCCTCCTCTCTGAGCTACTCCTCGGCCCTGGGGTCTCTGACTTTGGTCTCAAGGTCACTCTCAGCCCTGGTGGCTCAACGTACAATATTCTTGAGCTCAGTGTACAGGAATACCGTCAGCATACTCCGAATCTCAGACTTCAAACCCCGCTCAAAGTGCGACTTCAGTCTCCTCTCATCCTGAGTCATATGGGTTGCAAAACGAGACGAAGCTGCAAATCTGGCCTCGTACTGTGCCACTATCTGGCTCCCCTGGGTGATGTCCATGAATTCCCGCTCTTTCTTAAGTCGAACCTCCTCAGAAAAATATTGTTCATAAAACACCTCACGAAATCCATCCCATGTCATAAAAGTAGCCTGAGGGTCCTACCTCTTCCTAGCTATCCACCAGTGAACAGCCTTACCCTCAAACAAGAACGCTTCCAATCTCACCCTCCTATCCACTGGGCATCCCATGGCCTCGAATATCCACTCAACTCACATTAGCCACCTCTCTACCTCCTTCGGATCTGGTCGTCCACTGAAAATAGGCGGATCCAACTTCCTGAACTGCTCTAAGTCTCGAGCTGTCTGAATCTCTTCCTCCTGTCTAGGAGCATTCCTGTGTCCATCACTGTCATTCCCATTCAAGTTCTAACTCATATTTTCCTCCCGTTCCTTGGCAAGAAGTTCTGCCAAAGTACCAACAGACGCCCACACATCTCCAAGTGGAGGTGGTGGTAATGGAGCATCCTGCTGCTACTCCCTAGCCTCAACTATCTCATCAGTAGTATTAGCTTGTGCGCGTCTCCCTCTACCAGCCATCTGCAAAATACAAATTCCATTTGTTAGAATCCAATATTTCTAGGGGTTCTATCTAACGTACTCACAATCCCATCCCCCTAAGGCTAGCTATCTAAGGTTAGGACCATAGCTCTGATGCCACCTCTGTAACACCCCAAACCCGGGTCAATGCAAACCGGCACCTGACCTGAATCCGGTTCGCTACTGTAACAACCCGAATCCAGCTCAACAACCGAATTTGAGATGCTACTGGCCCATATCAAATATTCATCAATAATTAACCAAACTGAAGAATTAAAATAATCTATTCAATATTAATAATCAGAGTGCAAAATCATCAAATGTGCGGAAGTGTAGTCTAACATCCTCATATAGAAATAAATAACCATCCAATCCAAGTGATCAAGTTTGGTAATAATGAAAGGTCACTAAAGCTCTCAATCTCTCTAGTAAATCAAAAACCAAATAAATAATAAATTCAAACTGTCAAAGTACTAAAAAGTCCTCTCTCCTCGACCTCAAATCAAATCAAGATAACAATAATCCTCCGGCGAAAAATCAGCAGGTTCACTCTGATAATCCCCACTAGGATTCCCCTCTCGCGTATCCGCTGAAAAAATAACATAAAGAAGTAGAGTGAGAAACGGATATCTCAGTAGGCAACACATGCATGCTATAACCAGTTCATAAATATTAAAATAGATGTTCAAGCACGAATAAGTAGTCTCGAGTAAACAGGCTCGTATAAACATTCATATCAATCATGGAATACAAATCAACATGTAAAACAGTTTACGTATTAGTGAACAGTATAAAGTATATCAAGATCATGATTCAGAAATCAATAACAGAATCCAATATAAAAACCGGGATGTACTAAACAGTCACATCCAACCATAGCATCCAATACATGCGTCCAGCATGTGAACAATATCAAAAGTAAGTGGTTGTGATCTCAGCGTCATTGTAGGACTCACAAAGAAAGATACACGTTTGAGATGACACTCAACTATATGCTATACCACCGTGTGGCTTATGGGCGACGCTACTAATGATACTCAAACCCGTGAACATCACCTTAGATAAGAGCCGTAGTCATCGATTTATTACACACGACTCAACCGACTTGACATGAACCACCAACATGCAGCACCAAAATCAATACATGGAGAAGGTCGCTTATCCACATGTACAGGGAATCACCAGAGGAGCACCGGGGTGTCCCTCCAGACATAGGACC
Source organism: Buxus sempervirens (assembly GCA_947561395.2). Classification (NCBI taxonomy): domain Eukaryota; kingdom Viridiplantae; phylum Streptophyta; class Magnoliopsida; order Buxales; family Buxaceae; genus Buxus; species Buxus sempervirens. Next base: position 33,238,483 of record OX387193.1, read on the forward strand.
CTCCAGAGCAAACCAACTTGCAAAGGAAGCGTGTTCGCACTAGGGAGTAACTCAATTCAAATGAAATATCTCTTAGCTATCTAGCCAAAACTATGGATCCATAACCAGTTATGCCCACTAGACACCAAAAATCCCTAAGGACTAATATTTCTGTATGTAATAATGCCTAACGGCATATAATGGTTAAATCTGTAATTTCTTTCATTATCGGGTTAACTGGGTTCAAAATCTGATCTGGAAATCCTGTATATCATATTCTAGTTATCAATATAAATTTGCATGTCTCTTAGTTAATTATTTCAAATTTACAAGTTTAGTTCTTCCAAAACTTAGGTTTTCTTGTTATTTACAAGCTTGGCAACTAATTAACCTAAATACCTCCCTATTTTTATTCTTTTATAAAATAAGTAATTGGTAATTTATTTTGGTCCTAAAACATCTTAATTATTGTTTAAACTTTGTTAAAAATGGTTCAGAATTGAATCAGGGGTTAAAAATACGAAAATTTTCATTTTTTGGTTAGATCGCTCAGGCGGTCTAAGGTAGGCGGTAGTTCAAAACAGAGCGCCGACGATAAGTCAATAAGCGGTCTTGGGTGGTCAAACTATTTCAACGAGCGCCTAGGAGTGCCGAGGATCGCTGCGCACAATAAGCTCGGCGGTCTCCCAAAAACGAACATACAGTGTTTAACAACTTGATTTTTCATGTCCAAGATGATTCTAACATATTTATAAGATTGATATCAAGCTAAATACATATATATACAACACAAAAACATGCATAGAGATTAAACAAGTCGAGAACACAAAACGCTCGTGAAAACAGTGCTGCCTACCTCTGTTCGATTGTTCCTCCTCTTCTTCCTCTAACCAACAGTGTTCACAGATGCAAGACACTCTCTAAACGATGAAGAGCACAAGACCAACGTCCTCTCTTTCTCCTTCTTCTTCTTCTCTTCTTCTTCTTCTTCGGTCGTGCGACTTCTGTATTCTGCGGTCGTCGAATACTCAGCAAACGAAAAGAATACAGAGAGAATACCAGCGTATTCTCATAGGGCTAATACTCTATATTTATGTTTCTATTATCCCACGCAACGCATATGCATCAATTCCTATACACATCGCCCAATCAAAATACAATAGGATTAAAATATCGATCTTACCGTGATATTCCACAATCAGACGGTCGGATCTACGCCCAACTCTGGATCTCCACTAATTACAATATCACCTACAACCATAAATTATTTCCATCGATTAAAACCCTCAATAATATTAATTATTAATTTACTTTTGTATTTAGGAAAATTTGGGGTCTTACACGAATATCTCAATAAGTAGCACTTGCATGCTCATAAACATTTTTAACAGTTCTAAAACATGATTCAGGTTTAAAATATGCATCAGTGACGGTAACGTGGATAAACCAAATAATCCCAAGATAATACATCAATCGATACAAGATAACTAGAATAATTCCGCATGGCAATCAAATCTGAGTATCAAATCATGATTCAACAAGTCATAGTAGGACTCATGAAGTAAGATTGTCTTTAACTAGGGTAATAACCATGTCCACTATGCCACCTCCCGGCTTACGTGCGAAGCCGAGTACACGATCATCATCTTATTGCGGGAGAACCCCACCAGTACAGAAAAGGGTTGGCATATACTATCCAATCATAGTCCGAGTACACAATAAAATGGGGGACAGCCGCAGCCTCGTAGTACAGGGCAGGCCTCATCGAGTACACGATGGAACACGCGTGCGTGGACAAAGAATTACAACTAGCAAAGAACAATCATTTCCACTACCTAGCTTCTAAATGGATCCATATAATACTATGCCTACTAGATTCTAAAACCAAAACCAATCCATGAATTCTAGCACGCACATCTCATTCCAATCTCAATCATGTCACCCCGAGTACACAGGACATCTCTTAGTACACAGAGGCATTAACATCCCAAGTACATGGGGCGTCTCCGAGTACACGGAGGTATAACATCTACCCAAGTACATGGGCATCACAATCTGACTCTCCAAGTACATGGAGGAAAACCATTTTGAAAACAAAAACCTAATCATTCATAATTAGTTTAAAATCCTTTTCCGTAGAATTCACATAAAACCATCTCAATGCAAATCTTTCCAAAATCATACCATTTCCATCTAATCCACGATAAAATCAAATGCTAGAAATCAGAGTTTGTCCAGATTAATATAATTAGAAATTTGTAGACACAATTTAGTATAAACCATAAGTTTTATAAGTGTTTTCTTATAGTCTTTCCTATTTCCAAAATAAACTCCCTAACACCCCCCTTTATTCACCAATCATTTACCTTAAATGAGGTAATAAGGAATCAACTACTTAACAAATAGTTCCCTGAAACATTCTTTGGGAAACTCAACAATTCAATCTGAATAGTATATTACAGTTGCCAAATTGATATTAAACTATTACTTGATATTTTATGGTCAAATACTTGTATATACATTTTATTATTCTAGCATTCACATTCTTTCATGTTAAGAAACTTCCCTTAATTTCCAGCAATAATCCACATATTGCTTGCTTAATTTCCCTTGATCATCCTTTCCCAAATAAGCCCCTCATACCTTCTTTTAAAACTCACAATTTACTTAAATATGAACCCAAATTCCCCCTTATTGATTAGCTTAATTTTCTGCAAGGATTACCTAGAACACCTTCAATTAATCTTAGACATATACTGCACATAAAAGAATTCCTATAAACCTTTACTTTTACAATTACTAAACACCTAAGTGTAATTATGAGTTATTGAATACATTCAATACTTCTTTTTATACTAAATCACTTCCCTTGTAATTCCTAAGCTAATCAACTCTTCACTCATCCTAATTTCATTATTTATCTCTTCTCAATCCATTAAAATAAAACCCAATTGAACTGCCCATTTAATACTCATCTTGTACTGTTTTTACCCCTGGGCGCTTACCACAGGGGCCCTAGGTGCCCCTGGGCGCCTAGCCAAATCTTCTGCAGATAATGCATGGGCGCCAACCATAGGGCACTGAGCTCCCCTAGGCACCCAGCCAAAAACGAAACCCAGGCATGCGGCAATTCATTTTTCTCCTAGGTTGCACTATTTTTCCACTTTCAAACCACTTCCACCATATTTCTATCACTCTAAACAACCATTATACGTGTAATAGAGTTTAAGTGAATCAAGAAACTTTCCCCTATAAAATTAGCTGCCCATGATCATTTCTGACAGGATTTTCAGCAACTTCAATCCACACATCAATTTTACCTCTTCAGTGTTTTTATGCATATTTAGATTATCCAAAACAAACCTTCAACAACAGAAGAACTAATCGCTGCTATTCATAAGAATATAGGTGTGATTTGCGGAGAACAGGTTCAGATTCTAACAGAGAACCCACATGATCAATCAATCGTCAAAAGGGTGTGCTACTTACTTGGAATCGCGCAAATCCAAACGCAAGGCTCTCCCTCTCCCTCTTCTTCCCTTCTTCTCCTTCTTTCTCCCCTTCTCTTCTTGCGGCCTGCGCCCTTTTCTTCTAACCCTTGCCGAGCGAAATGAGAACCCTTGGAGGGTTCTCACTTCAATTTATATAAAGTTTTATAAATAAACCACTTAAACCAATTTAAATGAACCGAACCCCCACTAAACTAAACCCAACTACACCAACCCAATTAAATCACAAAACCACTAAATCAAATAATCCAACTAAACCAAACCAATTAAAACAATCTACACCTAAACCAATTGAACTAAGCTCCATCATTTAAACCGGTTCACTTGAACCAATAAACCAAACCAACCCAAATCGATTTAACCTGTTCAATTAAAATAAACCAACCCGAGCCAGACCAAAACAATTAAGTCTTTTTAAAATTTTATTTAATTAGTCTCATTAAATCCTTTAACCTCTATTTATTCTTAATTAAAATTTCTCAAAAATCCAAGATCTTACACCCTAACCAGATCTTCTATTGGTTAAGAGAAGCCAACCACTTTCCAGTTCTCCACAAAATCTACAGACCATCCGAAGTCCTCATAGCCTATTAAACGTGAAGCCATTGATGCCAAAATAGCTCCATTTCTATGTACATTTTTTTTTTGTCCTCAAATATTCTTCTATTCCCCTCTAACCAAATATGGAATAAGAAGGCAATAGGGTGTTCATTCCCTCATACTAATTCCAATGGAACTCCAGAAATGGCAAAGGTCTACTGAGGTATGTGGCTTCACCAAACACAGCAATTTGAGTGAACAAATGCTCTAAGCCAAGCAACATTGGATACATATATGATTGATGGTTTCAGTTTGGCACGTAAAAGCACACTCACATTAGGAGATACAACTATTGAGAGTAAGGACAGCTCACTACAACACAAATCCCTTAAGTCATGGCACTCATCTTAGAACCGTTGCAATCAATCAAGAGTATTTTAGGAAGTTTCTATTTTGATTATTGTTTATTAGTAACATATGTTTCTATGATTGTATAGATTCTTTTGTGTAATATAAGCAACTTCCCTCTTGCATACAATCTGTGCAGAGGAAATTTACTTCATCTTGGTTCTCTTTTGAAACGTTATCAACAACAACCTTTTTCCTACTATTTTGGAGGTGATCAGCAGCATTAGTTTTTCTCATTAGAGCTTCCCTTTAGGCACTTCAACATTAAGCAGCCGATGTCAAACATATTGCTAAACAAGGACCATAATTTCAATATTACCTTAACAATTTGTGAAAAAGTGAGCAACCAATTCCTTATCAGCCCAACAACTAACACATCAAACGAATCTAAAACATCTTGCTTGCAGCTATTAAATCGAGGAAAAAAGTAAGAAGCTCTACTAAAGGATGAAATGACCTAGAAATTCATTCTCTTCCTAGCATGATTATTGCTAAGATGGAAATTCTAAGAGATAGGTGTGCGAAAAGATTAAGAAAGATAAGATACGAACATATTAGAGATAGGAAGGTGTGGCAATAAATTGACAAGATAAAAGATTGTATGTATAGTTTCGACATGTAAAATGAAAAAATAGAGAGGTACTGTGAGAAAGTGCAAGAAGGTATTTATTGAAAAATCTTGGAAATCAAATCTTATTAGGGCCAAAAATTACCATTTTATATGCTATCTAAGAAAATCAAAAAAAAAAAAAGTAAAAACTTTTTAAGTGCGATAAATGCATTGAAATAGTGGAGTGTAATATCTATTACTTTTTGCATACAACTCTATGTAATGGTGTTTATATATTGTATTTAAACTTTCTTACATGTGTTTCTATTTTAGAGTTTATGATCCTATGCTAAAAAATGAGCTTGGATTGGTTTAGTTGTACAAAAATGCGTGTGTTAAAACACAACATATCTGAGAAGTCCACGGAGTTTGAGGAATTGAAATGAACAACCTGCATAACAGAGAAGGAAAATGTCCAAAAGTACGCAACTTACTAATATGCTACCATGAGGCAAATATAAAGGTAGGATCAACTTCCACATGATCTTATACCAAGGGATCTTCTTCCATAAACATTCAAGTTCACAATCTCTTTTCTTGGATACTTGCATAAACATTCAAGTTCATAATATGTTTTCTTGGAAAGTTGATATTTCCCATTGATATGCTACCTAAGAAAATCAAAGATAAAGTAAAAACTTTTTAAGTGTGATAAATGTATTGAAATAGTAAAGGAGTGTAATATCTATTACTTTTTGCATATAACTCTATGTAATGGTATTTTAGTCTTTTAATTGTGTTTATATATTGTATTTAACCTTTCTTAATCAACTTGATAACCAATTCACGAAAAGCATAAGCAGATAAGAGTTTTTCTAAAAAATTCCAACTGAGCCGATCATAAGCTTTTGAAAAAATCCAATTTCAAAACACCCATACCTTTATTTAATTGATATCTTGTTTTGATTTTTTTTTTTAAGAAAAATGAGCCATTTCATGATTAACAAAATATTATCCCAAATGGATCTGTTTGGCACAAAAACGGATTGAAATGAGGAGATAATATCAAGTACATGGGTCTAATATGATTAACCAAAATTTTTGAAATGAGTTTATAAATAAAATTACACAACCTAATTGGCCTAAATTCCTGGATTTTCCGAGGATGAGGAGATTTTGGAATGAGGAAAATATGTCACATCCCTCTCTCTTCTATTATTTTAAGGGAATGACATAATAGACATTATTCCAATTAACTGAAAACCCTTCCCAATTAATGGGCTGGAATCCCATTATAGTATCATAAACATGAATATAACAATGAAATTAAACACTAGTTGTGCAAATGGACATGAAAATGCAGTAAACTGTGATTCTAATACTCATAGTTAATTACAAGTTTACAATTTCTTCAACTGCTGCATAACAAAACAATAATACCAGATTTACTTCTCAAATCAAAACCTGCATATATATGACACACTACTAAGCTATAAAGCCCAGTAAGGAAATCTCATTGTAAGCACCTCATTTTTGCACCCTCGGAAATGCTGAAAATAAAAACCCTAACTGAAAAGTCAAACCCTGAGGGGGCGAAAATTGACTTTTGATCAATTGACCACCTTGTTTTATCTCATTGGATAGAGAATCCCGACATGGTTCCAACGCAACCGAGTTTTCTGGAATCGGAGTCTGGATGAAGGATCTATGAGCCGGTCAAACTTGAGGGGGAGCTGAAAGTTGACTTTCTGCTAAACCCTGAATCAATTGCTTAACCCTATGCCAATGGATAGAGGGCTCCAATACGATTCTAACGTAACTGAGTTTGCCTAAATCAGAGTTCGGATGAAGAAGATGTAAGCAGTTGAAGTTCTAGGGCAGCAGTGCCGGAAAACTGCACATGTGGCAAGCATCTGAGCAAAAAGGTCTCAGGGATTAAATCTGTAATTACCCAAATCAATGAAAAATATCTCAAGGGTAAAGCTGCAGATATCCAAGGGTATCAGGGACTAGATCCATAAATATCCAAACTTGAGAAAATATCCCAGGACCAATCTGTAAATATCCAAAAGTATCAGGGACTAAATCTGTAAATATCCAAAGTATCAAGGACTAAATCTGTAAATATCCAAAAGTATAAGGGACTAAATATGTAAATATCCAAAGTGTCAGGGACCAATCCACAAATATTAGGATTTGCTTATGATTGATGTCCCCTATGGGCATGCATGGGCATCATCCATGCATGCCACCCCTCATACATCTCTCTCTCTCTCTCTCTCTCTCTCTCTCTCTCTCTCTCTCTCTCTCTCCCCCCCCCATGATCAACCATGCATACATCATACATGCATCCCCCTCTCTCTCATGGTTGATGAGCATGCATGTGCATCATACATGCATGCAACACCCCATAACTCTCTCTCTCTCTCTCTCTCTCTCTCTCTCTCTCTCTCTCTCTCTCTCTCATGATTGTGCCCCCATGCATGCATGCCCATCCCATATGCCACATAATAAAACCCCCCAAGTCTCATACGTATGGACTCCCTCTCTCTCATTTGGTTGCTGAAATTTTTCAAGAGAGCTTTCTCCTTCTCCATCTCCCCAAAAACCCTAGCCTAAAGCCTATCTTAACCCTCCATCTTCCATCCTTTCTTCATCTCCATCACTTAAACACTTGGAGGAGAAGAGAAGCTTGCTGTTGGTGGTAGGAGGGAGCTGCTCCAGCAGCCGTCCAAGCTTCAAGGAGGCTCACTACACCTCATTTCAGGGTTTTAACCCAAAGGTATTGCTTCTTTCTACTATTTGTTGCACATATATGGAAATAAGGTGATTTCAAGAAGGTTTTAAGGGTCTTGTGTTTCTTGCTTGAAAGGTATCTTTTAACATGATTTTTATGTGTTTCCCCCTTATTTCCTTCACATAAGATGCCTCTCATGGTAAGGGGAGTGCATATGGCCTCAAGGGATGGAGGGTTCCCATTCCCATGTGGTTTCAAAGGCATTTTTTATATCATGTGTTGCCATAGCTATGTTCCATTCGAATGGGGGAGGGTTGTTCCCCTTTGATTGATCATCTATTGTACCCCATCTTAACCATCCCCTCTTTCCCTTCTCCTAATGGTCTTGCTTAGATGATTTGGTGTTTTGTTTTGAGCATGAAGTTAATAATGGGGTTTGCTTGTTTAGGATAGATTGTTTAGATTAGATCACCCATGCACATCTTTCGAAATACATGTTCCACCATGTTCCCACTTTCGTACCATCCAGCTACTTGTAAGTAACAATGCATGCTCTTACTTGTAGCACTTGTTCACACATCAAGCATGCTCACTCACATGCACACAGTATGTAGAAATGCATGCATGTGCCTCATGGTTCCAAAAGCATGCATTAGAGGCTTGATTCATGGTTCACCTTGCCTATTGATTTGCTGTTTTGTAAAGGATGAAGGACCAAGGTAGGGGCACTCAAGCTCCCCACCTTAATGATGGAAAAAACATGAGAGGGGAAGAGTAAACCCTAAGCCTTCCCCTTTGTCTTACTTGGATCCAAAGGTCCCCAAAAGAGACGAATTTGGGGTCTACCCCATCTCTTTGAACCACTGTGGGCCCACACCGAGGCCCACATAGTTGCTGGAACATCCTAGAAGACCCAGAAACCCAAGCCCATTGGCAAAATCCAAAAAGACCATTTGTTTAGTTGATCTGACAACTCAGGTCGGATCAACATGGCCTTCTTTGTATCCGACCATCATGGTCGGATACAAGTAGCTTTGTTCGTAGCCGACAACTAAGGTCGGCTACACTGTTAAAATGCCCATTTTGTTATTTTCTGACCTTGTGCTATTTTCTCTATTTGTTTGATCAATCAAGATGAACCAGTAGGGTTTCCGGGTCACCCGGGAACCCAAGATGGGCCTTGGACACCCGATCCAATTTGATTTCCAGTGGGCCTTCCAACGGGGCCCACTAAGCCCGACAAACTCACTTTTGCTAAATAAAGATAATCAAACTGAATGGGTGGGCCACACCATGGGAGGCCCACCCAACCCTAATTCGGGGCATGCATGCTTAAATTATGTTGTGGTTTGGCCGAGACCAAGGGCAAGGCCTGTCGGGCCCACTAAGCCCATTGAACCCAACAAAGGTTAGGGTTTCCAAACCCTAACTCAGGAAGCCTTGGGCTTTCAAGCCTAAGCCCAGGTAAAGGGCCCCAAGCCCAAAGCCTGGCCCATTTTGGCACAGCTAATCGAGATAGCTCAAAAATCATCTGGCAACCAATTGTGTGGCCCACCCAGGGGCCCACAAAGCAATCCCGGCCCACTTTGCATGGAAATCACTTAATTTCCAACTTGAACATCAAATAAAATCAAATTCACTTGAACCAAAGCCCAAAGGGCCTCTCAAGCTAGACTAAGGCCCACCAGGGGACACGTGGGCTTAACCAAGCCCACCAAGGGATCCACAGGCCTTCCAATGGGGCCTGCCCGATCAGACTCAGATCACTCTAAGCCAAGAAGATAAAATCAAGTAAAGGGATCCACACCACTTTGGCGGCCCCGCCAGATGTAACGCCCCAGACCCATAACCAGCAAGATATTGTCCGCTCTGGGCCCACGGGCCCTCACGGATTTGTTCTCAAGGACAGCACGAGAAAACTTCCCAGGGGTCACCCATCCTAGCAGTGCTCCCACTCGAGCACGCTTAACTTTAGGGTTCCCAGGGGATTTAGTCCCGTGTTGCTCCTTAAAAGGCCTCTTGCTAATTTGGGGGTCTTAAGACTACTTATAGCATCCCCGAGCGTTGTGAGATTCCAACCATATGCACATCCTCGCCTGGTAGCTCACCACTGTGGTAGCTCGCCCAGGTCTCTCACCCCGCCCACATCACAGCCGCCCACTCAGACAGCCAGGATGTCACACCAGACTTAACCAAAACTATGCATGCTAGAATAGGAATCGGGTGAAACGAACTGAGTTGACTCAAAACCAGGAAACCATGGGACCCGTCATTCGACGGGATGGATTGGGGTGTCTACGGACTTCCCCAGACCACAACCAAGAACTTGCTTAGAATTTCTAGCCGCAGACCAAGCCTTAATAGACAAAAATAGGCACCCAGGTGTCTGCCTGCACCCCATCAGGCAGTGGCAACTCCAAACAATCCCGAGGCACGCATCGTTTTGCATGCTCCTCGTCGTGCGACCAAAATCATGTGCGTACACCCATAATACAATACAACTCCAAATGAAACTGCAAAATGTATAATCTCTTAAGTTAAATAGTATCCATATCCATATATCATTTGTTATAAAATGACCATATTCATTTTGCATGAATATGTTAAATTTCCCCGCATAAAAAGATTAGTCAATTCTTAATGGCAATACATACTCAAAATTTCGCGCTTACTCATCTTAAATGAATCATTATGAAGGAAACTATTATTCAAATTTTCATACCACTTTGGTCCCGCTTGACCTAAATTCTACTCATTGTCAGTAAATACAACACATTCTCACTATTATTCACCAGTTTACAACAACTTATTAGAGCAAACAAAATGTATGGATGATATAATACACACTTACACACCCAATCTAACATGATAGCATAACGGATATCTTCCTATCAAACCCCAAAGGAGAAAACCAGTCCACTTTCCCTTCGTCTAGGTCGATGGTATAAGACTAATAATCAACTCAACCAATATAGGAGGACGACTCAACAAAATTGGGAATATATCGGCTCAACCAGACTAGGATCACATCAACTCAACCATTAAGGGAAAACAATATATAAAATAAATGTGGGATCACTTTCGCCACCCTTCTGTGGCCACTTATACGTTCTAGGGTTTTTCAACCCAAGATTACTTTTCACCTCCCTTACTATTTTCTCAGGCAACACGAAATTCATCCATAAGCCATATTCTGGCCTCAAGACTAAACTATGTCCCCTAGGGTCACCATGAAGTGCCATTATATCAGGTGATGCATAATAATAATATAAGTAAGTCACACAAGGCAATGCACCACTAGTCAAATCAATCCATTATATCAAAATCCAACACCAAGACCTCAAATTAATCCATTAATAAAACTTATTCTTATCAATTAATTCCAAACATGGCATGTAAAATCCTGAATTTTTGAATATAATAATAATATAATAAAATAAATCTAAATATTAGAAAATAAATTAAATAAGCTTAAACATAAAGATTTAATCTAGGTATTGGAGGATTAACATTATAATTCAAAGATATATTAGTAATTAAGTAAATAATATTAATTTTAAGTAATTGGGAAATTTAAATAGTAACTTAAATTAATTGGAAGATTAGTTATGGATTTGATTTCATGAAGAATTAAATAGTAATTAATAATAAATAGAAAAGTGGAGAATTGATTTAGATAAATTGGGAGAGCAAATTAATTATGGAGGTTTTGGGAAGATAGATATTTATCCAAGTGCATGTTAAAGCCAAGAATAATACGATAGATAAATATGGGTATTTGTGGAAGAGATCTAATGGCCAAATATGAGTTAGTTAAAGAAATGGGTATTTTAGTCTTTTTCTAATAGGCCAATTAATAAATTAATTAACTAAGCAATTAATAGGTTTGGAAATATTTAATTAGACCTAATTTAGGTTAGAATTGAATTTAAATAGCAAATTTATGGCTTAAAAGAAGGAAAAAGGGCATATTGGTAATTATGTTTAATTGGAGACCTTAATTTGGGAAATATGGGAGGTAATATCTAACAATAGGCATTAAAATATGCGCAAAAATTCATTAAATTAGGAGTTTTTATTTTAGGGAATTTAAAAGATAAGGTTTAGAAATGAGAGTTAAAATAAGGTGAGCAAGTAGGATTAGTTAGTAGGTTTCCTAATCCAATTAGAACATCTAATTAGGTAAGCCTATAAAAGGAAGGGATTAGGAGGATTTTAGGGTTTCTTTGTTAGATCAAACGTATGAAGAAAAGAGGAGAAAAATGAGTCAATGATTGGAGGAAATATAGAGAGAGAAAGAGAGAGAGAATAAGAAACTTTTAGAAGAAAAGAAATGTTGCAGAAATTTCCGACCAACCACCATCAAAATTTAATTGGGAAATGATCAACCGTTGGATTAGCCTCAATGTAACACCCCGGTTCCGGGTCAATTTCCCAAAACCCGAGGTGTTATGGTAAATAATAAAAGCAACTAAAAATCTGAATCCATTTAAGCCTTTATTAATTTCATCATCAGAGTTCTATGCGGAAACAAGAAATAATATCCACTAACAACTAATCTTTAACAATTACAATGTTCTTAATCTCATGAAACTAATTTTACAACTAAACTGACTACCCCTTTACATACTAGCTCGTCGTCCTCACCAAGAATACCTAAAAAATGGGAAAAACCGGAGTGAGAATAAATCTCAACAAGTAGCAAGGTGCATGCATTAAATCAGTCCATGTTTATACAAAATAAGTCATGAGGTGTACGAATAAACCAACAACAACAAGAAAAACGATAATATAGAGAAATCACGGCAAACAGCATACCACATCTGTGACATCACAGGACTAATAGAATCGTAAACAGAGTTCTACAGACATGTGCTAATATGTTACATTACTGAATTACAAGTGGACCATCCGCCTTGCAGTCTGGCTATTCAACGCCAATGGAAGAACCCACCAACAACCAATAACCAATAACCAAGATGGGTTAGCATGTACGGCCCAACCTATCCAAGAGTGGGTAACGTAGCGACCGACCTATCCAGGAGCGGTACCACCCTCAAGATGATGGAATGCCTATAACACATAATAAGAAACTCCAAAAAACAATTTCATTTACTAACTACTCTAATGGATCCATGTAAGAGCTAAGCCTGCTAGACACAACTCACAAACAAACTCTAAATAACTAAATAACATATCAATCAATACTATAATAGAAAGCGGGATGATACACTTCTACTGTAGAAGGCATACACACCTTTACCATAAAGGAAACCACATCTTTACGTAGAGGATACCATATCTCTACAACAGAGGATACCACATCTCTGCCGTAAAGGCTAGTATCAACTCAACCACAGGAAGAAAAATCAATCAACAATAATAGAAAGAAAATAAACACCATGGGATAGCCGCAATAGCAGAGACACAATCATGCCAATAACACACCCGCAACAGCGGAATAAACAATATGAAGCAATAGCCTAATCTCCTCCACAATGGCAAAATGAACAGTAAAACTAAACCACAAACGAATGGAGAATAAATCAAGACATTAACCATGTTCCTAACTCTTGATTAAAACTTCTCTATTTTTACTATCTACTAATGTCTAACTTTCCCTCATTTAGATCCTAAGGTATCAAAACTTATTAACTTAGTTATTTAGTACTTCCAGAAGGTAACTTAGGTTTATATTGAAGTTTAAGAATAGGTTAGGTTACCCAAAATCAGATCTAAATACGTTGTGACCTCTTTCTACTTAAAATATCTCCAAAAGTTTCATATTTACAATCATCGTCCCAAATTACTATTCTTTAATTCAAATTTAATTCCGCCACTTCCTACATCTCAAATTAACCTTGTTACAGGTGTTACAACTTTAGAATTTATAGAAAATCATTAAAAATTAACTCTGGGCACAAATCCCAATATCTGAAATTTCTGACATGGGTCGCTCGAAGAGGCGCTCGAGCGACTGTTCTAGCGGCTATAATTTCAGGTTCTGTTTTAGATACACAGGCAAGTCACCCGTGGTTGCGCTCGAGCGGCCATTCGAGCGACTGGGTTTCAAGTTCTGTTTTAAGGTATACAGATAGGGTGCTCGAGCTGCCTTTCGGGCGCTCTGCCCAAAACTCAGTTTTTCTGGGTTTTTCAGAATTTCCGAAGCTTCTCAAATTACTATGGTTTTAAATTGTTTCTAAACACCTAAATTTCATTCTAAAATACTTCTAAGACAATCCTAATCAAATCTTAGTAATTAAAATTTATCTAAGTTTTTCCTCACTAATTTTATCTCCTATATTCATTACTTTTCTAGATTCTTAAAGAGAGATTTAAATCACCAAATCAAAACTTTATAATCATCCAACTTTTCCAATGAAATCTAACTTAAAAACCAATACGATCAAACATCAAAATCACAAAAAAACATGCAGTTCCTCCAGTTTCAAGGGTTTGCTACTTGCCTTTTTGATGAACCCAGCTTTGTCGAAAACTTCTTTTGTGCCAATTTTATAATCTCGATAGAACCCCTCTAGACTTCTCTAATTCCGATCTTCACCGTTCAGTTTGAAGTCCTCCATGAGTAAATCAAAACCCTAAAAGTTCAGCCCATTCCAATGGTTGGATCTTCCTATCTCGTCGTTCGAACTTGGCTGGTCGGCCATCTCTGCAACTCCTTTCTCTTTCTAAATCTGATTTTCCACCGATGTTCTGGGTTAGTTCGCACTACCTTAGACTCCTCCAAATTCAATCTCCACCATTCAGATTGAAATACCTCAAGTGAAGATCATAATCTCCAAATTTCAGCTCATTCCAACGGTTGGATCTTCGTGGATCACCGTTCAAAGTTGTCTGGTCAGCCATCTCTGCAACTCCTCTTTCTTCATAGAATCTCCTTTTCTCTTCTCTCTTATTTCCCTTATTTTTCTCCAAGCCCAAGCACGAACTTCCCTCTTCTTCCTCCTTATTTTTTACTTGCTAAAAACCCTAAACCTTCCCTAGACCTTCCCTTTTATAAGCTCACTTAATTAGAAGTCCTAATAGGTTTAGGAGACCTTCTAAATAGGATTCCCAATCTTAATAGGAAACCTTCCTATCTTACCCCTCCTTCTAATTCCTCTTTTAAGAATCTCATACAAAAAAAGGACTTAATTTAATTCATTTTCGTGCTAATCTAATTTCTTATTTTAAAATATTACTAAAACACCCTAAAGCTCCTCTTATCCCCAAATTTAAGGCTCCTTATCAACCAATATCACCAATGTACCATTTCTCATACTTTTAAGCTATAATTTGCTATTTAAGTTCAAACCTAACCCAAATTAAGTCTAGTTAAATATTTCAAATCTAATAATTATTTAATTACTCAATATATTAATTTGGCTAATTGGAAAATGACTAAAATACCCTTTCCTTATAATTCCATATTTAACCTTTGGATCTTTTTCCAAAAATTCTCCTCTTTATTCCTCACATCAATCTTAATCATATAATACACTTGGATTAATACCTATCTTCTCTAATCCTTTATATTTAATTTACTCTCCCAATTTATCTAAATCAACCTCTCTTTTTCTAATTAATTTGAAGTTACTATTTAATTTCCTAATTACTCAAAATTATTATTTATTCATTTAATTACTAATATCTCTTGGATTATATTGTTATTCCTCCAATACCTAAATTAAATCTTAACTTCTCTATATATTTAGGCTTATTTAATTTATTTTACTTTTAGGAAAATCCAGGGTTTTACACTCAAATTTTGAGGTTTTGTTCCTGATTGGTGGTTCTTCAATTTGAATGGTGGAGGTGATGTTTAGTGATCCCTAGAGTGGTGAGATAATAGCAGTAACATGGCTATACATTCTGGTTCATTGAAAAGATGGATTTCGCATTCTAGAGGCAAGTAGCAAACAATTGAAAACTGGAGGAATTGCATCATTTTCTTATATGATTAGATGGTTCTTGATGATTTGCATTGAAATATGATCATAATATGGTGTACTTGAGGCCTTCCGAATTGCTTTCTTGTTCTTGAAGAAATTTATAAAAGGTAATGGTTTGAATGGATTAATTCTTTGTAAACATCCTTAGATCCATAAGAAATTAATAGGAGTTGATTAGAAATGTTTTATAGATGATTTAGGACGAAAACCCAATGGCTGGAATGAAAGAAAAACCATAAAAATATCTAAAATTCGTAAAACTCAAAAAAACCCAAAGATCTACGAATTTGAACTAACGCCCAAAGGTTGTATCGAGCGCCCAATGTTTAGTATATTTGGCTTAGGATGCCCAATGCGTCGCTCAAGCGTTGAATCAAGCACCCCGCCTGTGCTTTTTATTAAACAAAAAACCCGAAAGTTGATTTTAGGCTATAAACGAACGCCTAATAGATTGCCCAAACAACGAAATGAGCGTCCAAAGGAAATTGACCCATAAACGGTTGCCCAATAGGATGCTCAAACGTCCATTCGAGTGTCCACTGTCAGATTTTGTAAAACTTAGGTTTTTGTGCCGAAATCCAATTTTTATGATTTTTCTAAGAATTTTAAAATTGTAACACATGTAATTATGATAACTTGAGGTGTAGGAAGTGATAGAATTAATTTTAGATAAAAGGATAACTATTTGGAACAATGAATGTAATTTAGAATTACAATGGTATAGTTGGGAGGAATGTGTGAACTTGGCTTAATTTTATTTGGAATTTAGGAATAAAAGTAGCGCCCCAGATCCGGTTTTGCCCTATCACGGCACAAACCCGTACCCGAGACCTACTTATGGGCCCAAAAGAACCTAATAAGCATAGTTGATGTGGGCAATTACAATGTAATCAACAGCGTGCATAAGATAAAGAAGCATGGAATTTAAAATTTTTCCATATAATAAAAGGGCATCTGTGTAATAACTCCAAAATACAACATTTAGGTATACAAAAGGCTACTAAGATCTCTCCATCACTGCCTCTCACATGAGCATTCATATACAAGAATGATAATTTAAAGATAACTCCCACGTCTACAATTCCAAAAAGAATAAATATATTCCCATTGATAGTTTCTAGGAACTAAATACAATAACATAAAGAGAACCCCTACTACGGATAGTAAAAGTCCTCGGGCCTGTACTCAAGCTCACCCTCAATAGCTGCCCCAATACGTGGCTCACCAAACGGATCTGAAAACAAATCCGGTAAAACAAAACGCGTGAGACTTAAAGTCCCAGCAAGTAGCAAACATGCATGAATGGAAGCAGTTAATACAATTCACATAATATCATGATTGGAATAGTTTAGGCAATTTATATAACATCATGAGTAGAGGCAGTTTATGCGATTCATATTCTCAAGTCAAGCATCTAAATAATATAACCCATAAAAATTAGCTAACAAACCTGGTAGGACTGATAATGTAAGTCAAACCTGTAGAGCTCACGATGTAGGACAAACCTTTATCAGCAGTTACTAGAACCAATATCACATCCCACAAACCAAGATATAGTACTAAATTCACAAGCCAAGTGGAATTCCCCATCCACTACCATTTAACCAAGGCCAAGTGAGATCTACACCGTCACTGGCATTCAGCAAAGGAGCAAGTGAGATCTACACTGTCACTGCCAACCAACCACGACCAAGTGAGATCTACACCGTCACTTAAATCACATAGAAGAAGTTCATCACAGCTTGACCAAATCAAATTAATATTCCCAATGCGTAAGAACTAACCAACAAGCACTTCACAGCCAAATCCAATCCACAGTAAAACACATACCCCTTAAGGTCCACGAATTACGCATTTAAGAAGTGGGATAATCTTAGGATCCCCAATAAAGTCACCATACCAAAAACCAACGGATTCCGAGACAAAAAGTTTCGGACCTCAAAAATATTCTAAGTATGGATAAAAACGTTGACTTTTCGGTGTCGAATTTTTCTAAACAAATCTACAAGGACTTTGGGGCTCAAATTCTGGTTGTAGTCTATTGGAGGGTATACAAATCATCTAGAATTTTCTGGGCTTCCGAATCACTCATTTGGATATCAAACTCAAAAGTGGCCCTTTTTTGAAAATCGGGAAAACTGGAAATTTAGGCACAAACTGAAAAGTTGACTTTTTATTGGTTGGGAATTGGGCCCTGGGAGTATTTTTATTGGTTCCAAATGGGGGGTAAAACCTTATTTACATGTAAAGACTTAAGTAAATGAAGCAATAAATACACAGGATTTCAGGTAATAAGGGTGCTATGCGAGAGCCCTGGCTTGGTTGGGAAAGGGTTTGAGAGAAAAAGGCTAAACAAATCATGAAACAGGGTCCACGATTAGGTCATGGATTAGTCGCCCAGAGGCGATTAGCTCAATGTTCGGGCATTCAGGTTAAAGGTTCGCGCGCCCAGGTTTAAAATAGGGTTGACGCGCGCGCGCTAAAGTTTAACGTTCGTGCGCTAAGGTTTAAACCCTCCTGACGTGCGCGCGCTCCCTTTGAGCGTTCGCGCGCTAAGACTTTGGATTAATCGCCCAGGTTAATCCTGAGCCGCGATTTGAATAACAGAGGCTGGGTTTTTAGGGTTTTGGCTCAGGATTAATCGCTAAGTTTCAGGATTAATCGCCACCTCGGGTTTCCTACTATTTTTGACTATTTTCAACTCAAAACTCGTACCAACCCTATCCAACCTTCTCAATACCAAATGTGATGATTCCAAAACATCCCAACATACTCAAAAACCCTTCCCAACATAGGAATCCATACAAAATCCTCATGAACATGAATCCAACATAAAAAGTATCATTCAATATACCCATCTCAAACCCTAACCAGAAATATAATCATTAGAGGTTGCAAATCCATGGCAAATCGATAGAAAACTAAACAAGATAGTTAGATATACCAAACCCTACGAATTTTAGAAACAAAACCCTACATGCAAGTGATTCTCCAGTTTATCAAAACCCTAGGAAAGAGAGATACGAAAATCCATTAAATTCATTTTTGTTTAAAGGGTTTGCTACTTACATGTTAATGGAGAAGCAACCTTCCCTTCAAGCTTTTCTCTCCTTCTTCTTCTTCCTCTTGAAGCTTCAAGCAAGCTCCCACACTTTCTCTCTTGTTCTATACGTCCAAGACAAGAGAAATGGGTTTTCAAACCCTTAATTAGAAATTAGGGCATCCTTTTATATGCCCAAGTTTTGGGTCTTTCAAATCTGCCCCTAAACAAGGCTTTTATTCAACTAAAACCCTAGGGTGTACCTAAGGCATACCAGGGGTACCTTAGTGTTATTCGAGTGGGGTACCTTGGTATTAAGTGGGGTACCTTAGTGTTAAATGGGGTGTTTGCCTTAGCCACTTCAAAAGGCATGCTTTAGGAATGCTTGGGAGGTGTACCTCAGTTAACACAGAAGGGTACCTCAGTTATATGAGGGGTACTTTAGTTATTTGAGGAGGTACCTTGATGTTTCAAGGGATTTACCTTAGTTATTCTAAGGGGTAAACTTTGAATAAGCTTAGGGGGTGTACCTCAGTTATATTGAGGAGGGTACTTAACTATAGAAGGGGTGTACCTTAGTTATACGAGGGGGTACCTTAGCTATATAAGGGGTTATACCTTAGGCAAAACAATGGGGGGTTACCTTACTTATATAAGGGTTACTTTAGTTAGACAAAGGGTGTACTTTGGCTATATAGGGGGTGTACCCTAGGTCAAATAGTGGGGGTACTTTACTTATATGAGAGGAGTACCTCTAGGAAATACAAAGGGTGTACCCTAGGTAATATAGGGGATGTACCTTAGGTATGTTGGAGGTACATTAGTTATATAAATGGGGTACCTTAGCTAAACAAGGGGGTACTTCAAGTAAGACAGTAGGGTACCTTAGTTAAAATAAAGGGACACCTTAGGCAATAGAAGTGAGGTACCTTAGGTATAGTTAGGGGGTACTTTAGGTATTCGAATGGGGTACCTTGGGCAAATACAAGATGATACCTTAGGTAAACACAGGGGTACCTTAGGCAAATACAAGAGGATACCTTAGGTAAACTCATTGGTACTTTAGGCAATTAAAGTAGGGTACCTTAGGGATACAAGCGGGGTACCTTAGGTATAACTGAGGGGTACTTTAAGTAACACTTGGGTGGTACCTTGGGTAATACTTGGGTGTACCTTGGGTATAAAGTGGGGTACCTGGGGTATACTTAAGAGGTTATTTGGGCATTCTTGGGAGATACTTAAGGTACACTTGAGAGGTACCTTGGGCCATATAAGAGGGTACCTTAGGGATATAAATTGGGTACCTTAGGCAATGTGAGTGAGGTACCTTGGGCAATATAAGAGGGTACCTTAGGGATATAAATGGGGTACCTTAGGCAATGTGAGTGAGGTACCTTGGGCAATATAAGAGGGTACCTTAGGGATAATTAGGGGATACTTTAGGTATATTTGAGTGGTACCTTGGGTAACACTTGGATATACTTTGAGTAATACATTCGGGTACTTCGGGTAATACATGGGTGTACCCTAGGCATATTTGAGTGGTACTTTGGGAAATACTTTGGTGTACTCTAGGTATACTTAGATGGTACCTTGAGTAGTACATGGATGTACTTTGGGTATACAATGGGAGTACCTTGGGTAATACAAGAGGTACTTTAGTGGTATTTGGGAGGGTACCTTGGGTACCCTTAGGAGGTTCTTTAGGTACTCTTAGGAGTTACTTGAGGTACATGTGAGAGGTACCTTGGGTACACTCAGAAGGTACTTTAAGTATACTCGGGAGATGATTTGTGGTACACTTAACTCCAGTTTTTCCGAATTTGATTTCCAATTCACTAGATCTAATTGAAAGATATCTTAACCAATTGTAACTAAGACATAACACTAACTAAGCTTTTCTTTAACAACTTCAATTCGATTTCCCTAACTCTTTAGGTATAATCCATACTTACCCCATCTTCATAACACAATTTCTTAATTAGTCTACTAATCACACTTTAGATAATTAAGCTTAATAATTAAGGTATAATCCGGGACGGGGTTTTACAATAAAACATTGTCTAACATATCATTATAGACCTAAATTAACCTCTAGGACAAATCAATAACAGTGTTAATATGTTTTGAAGCTTGAGGGTATTATTGAGGAAATTTGGACATTATTGAATAGATTAATAAGATAAGTTTTGACCAAGGTATGGAATATGAGTAATACTTATAGAAGTGAGTTAATAACTAGTCTAACAATTAAGAAGGATGATTGAAGGATGCTTGCATTGATAAATCACATTTTGAACCATTGATTAAGGAATTGGACATGTTTTCTTGTTTTAAAGACCTGGAACTCTATTTAAAACCTAATTTTGGTTATTCTTATCTTTTTAGAATTTCAATCGAGATTTTGGTAATGATTATGGTTAGTTGATTCGACACATGGTTGTCTCCTCGTATGGGGGTTTTGATATTGACATGTATATGTCTCCACGTATGTGGGTTTGTTTTATCACGTATGTGAATTTGCGTATGCGGTTATCTCTTGGAGTATGCCCTATATCCTTGGTTCGTGTAGTTGGCAGGATACTTCCTCAATCCGTGTACTTAGTGGGAAGAGTGAGCTGTTTCATAGCGTATGCCTCATGTTTTGTATTGGTTGATTTTATAAACAAGTTATTAAATGTTTTTTATTGTGGAGTTGTGTCGGGCAGGCTTAACTCTTAATGGATCCATAGAGTAGCTAGTAAATGAAATTATTTTCTGGAGTTCTTATTCTGTGTCATAGGCATTCCATCATCACGAGGATGGTACCGCTCCTGATTTGGTCGGTTGCTACGTTATCCACTCCTGGATTGGTTGGACCGTACATGCCAACTCACTCTTGTATCAGTTGAGTACTTTCGTCTTGCGTTGAATAGCCTGACAGGTATCGGCTGGCCCGCTTGTAAATTAGTTAGGTGGCATATTGGCACATGTCTGTAGTTACTTTGTTTACAATTTCATTAGTCCTGTGATGTCACAGGTGTGGTTTGCTGATTGTTATGATTTATACATTATTATCATTATTATTGATCTGGTTTAATCGTATACCTCATTACCTTACTTTATAATTATAGACTATTTTATAGCATGCATATTGCTACTTTTTGAGATTTATATCTCACTCCAGTTTTCCCAAATTTTCAGGTATTCTTGGAGAGGACGTCTAGATTTGGGTAGTGCATCAAAAGGGGTAGAATATAGTGTTGATCCAAAATTTAAATTAAAGATTTTAATTAGTATGTTGGCTTGTAAATTTTAGTTAGTAAAATAGTAGATAACCTTTCAATCCAATGTGTAATTGAAAGAGAATTGATTCTTATTTCATGCTTTAGATTTGCTATAAATAAAAGGTTTTAAAATCTCTTGAGTTTTAGTTAACTTTAGCTCAAAAATACTAACACCTTGGGTTTAGGCAAGTAAACCTGGATCCTGGGTGTTACATGGCAGCATTCGCAGCTAATCAATAGAATTCCTTTACCTATATGGCCTTTGTATCTCATTCTCTTTCTTTCTTCCCTCACTTTTTCTCTTTTCTTCCTCTTATTTTCCCTTCTTTCTCCTTTCTTCTTTGCCTTTGCCCCTTTCTCCAGCCAAGAACTCAAACAAATTGAACATAAACCTTCAGCTATTTGGTTATCATATATAAAAACTAAAATACGATCCGGTGCAGTGCCACTCCACCAATCCTCACGTACATCATTAGTAAAAGTTCAATCAGATACATATTAAGGTCAACTCCAATAAAACAACACATGGAAACACATGATTGGCTCATAGAATTTCCATGATTAACATATGAAAAAACTAAAATACCCTTGCCCTTTTGTGCTTTATTATATGTTCAAAATTTGAGGATATTACAAAATATGAGTGAGATTTAAACCAGATGGCATACATCTAGTCCTGAAACCAGATGGCATATACATCTAGTCCTGAAGAAGCTTTACACAGTCTCCACCACATCCGATCCTACAATTTCTTAGTAAGTACTTCAAAAGAAAATACCTTAGAAACCATTAGGACTAGGACATTTTATTGGTCCCATATATTGAACCATGCTCCATATTTCCGAAGGGGTTGGTAGTTGGCTTACACAACTATTATGTTTAGGAGATGTCACTTCGTGGATCTGCCTTGGAAGTTCCACATCCGACCAATGTATATGAGGTTCAAATGTCTCCTTGAAATGCAAGACAACTAAATTTCTAGCTCTTTCTTGGATGAGATTTCCCTATTTGAAGCATCTTTCAAACAATGGATGAACTTTCTTTGCTGGTAAACCAAAGTAGTTCTATGGAAGAAGCTAGTTTTTTTTGTCCCATTACTTAACCCAAGTTATCCTGGATTTCTCATACCACAGCATTTCCTGTTGTCAAAGAAGGATGGCATAATCCTATTGAAGTTTCTATTCTTCAAGGAATGCGACTACAGAGGGATGTGCCGAAGGAGAATTTTGAAGAGAAAGGATTCTCTCTCCCAAGGCATTCTTATTTACATGAATATTTCATACCACCTCTTTGTTCCACTTACGAAGATCAGCTGCTAGGATTGAAAATTTAAAGTGCAGCGAACAATTGGACAATTGTAATAGGGATCCCGTCCAAGAATTTTGAATGGTATGTGTGCGCACGTGGGGGTCCATGGCGAACACGAGTTTGTCTCTTTGACTTGGCACGCTTTGCTTTTGGGTTCTAAGGGGTTAAGGGAGTCGCCACTAAGCGATAGGGTGCAGGTAGACACCTGGTCCTAGATGTTTGTTTCGGGCTTGGTCTATGCTTTAGAGATCTGGTTAAGGGTTCGGTTACGGTTCGAGGAAGTCCGTTGACACCCCGGTGCACCCCGTCAAAGACGGGTCTCATGGGTCATCCCTGGTTGGATTGCACCGAGTCAACTTGATTCACCCTCATCTAATGCCAACATGTATCATTTTGGGTCTGTTTGGGCCTCTCAGAGTCTGGCCCAATTTAGGTTAATTATGTCCTTATAAATTCATGTGAATGAGTCTGCATGGTGATCCTAGAACCCTTTAGGATTTGGTTAAATTCACGTTTCCTATTCCAAATGGAGTCTGTGAAAAGAAAGGGAGGTGGACCCCGTTAGAAGGCTAAATAAATGAATAAAATAAAATAAAGCAGACCTAAAGAGCTGACATATTTTTTTTCTTTTTTATCACCTCACATGTGCATCACTTTCAAAAGGGGTTAGGAAATCACTATGCTACATCACATGAAAGAAAACTGAGCAAAATGAGAAAATCTTAAAGTTGCACATGCCAAATATATCACAAAATGCCAAATCACAGAGATCTAAATAAAAGAAAAAGGCTACGCATAAATTTTAAATGAGTTGCATACATAAATAATATATCATAAAAAAAACTTCAAATCAAAGAAACCGAAATATAAAAAAAAAAAATTTTGAACTTAAGTGAACAAGAATAAAATAACAACTTTCTGGTCATGCATTTTTTTTTTATTACTACTATGTGATTCATTATGAGCAAAAAACAAAACAAAAAAAAATTCTATTATACCCTTCACTTTCTGAAATATCAACAATACCCTAACTATTCATTAAATTTACCAAAATGTGCCCCAATTCATGATTCAATACGGAATTCTCCAATTGCAAGTCTGTCTTCTTCAAATCCTTTTCTCATTCACTTTGCACCCATGTTTTATTTTTCTTTTTTTTAATTGGGTTGGTAATTAAACAAAAATAAAGGCATCAACGAACAACTAGAAATGGCTGTTTGTTGGTTTCTTGAATCGGGTTCAGCGAAAACGGCTGAACACGATTCAATCAAACCCCTTTTTTAATTATGTTTCAATCCTTTTTTTTTTTATGGTTCAAGCTTTTAAACAAAGCACATGATAAGAAAAAAAAAAAGAAAACATTAGATTTAATCAAAGCTACTGCGTTCGGCAATGACCGAACACTGTAAGGTTCGGCCATTGCCGAACCCATTAACATGCTTGCTTCACTTGATTTTTTTTAACTATTTTATCTCCTTCAAAACATTTATCATTGATCATTTTATCTTCAGGTACACAGTAGACAAGAACAAAGAACTAGAAAAGCTATGCGATGCAGTCGCTACAAATCGTGAACTTGGGGTCCTTGATACCCCATTTGAGCATCCTATTTTCTTGTTAGAATATCCGTGAGATTGCTTCTCAACTCCAAACCAATTTCAGGGTGACACACTGATCTAGATAAATGTCACAACTTATGAACAAATTTCAAAAAAAAAAAACACAGAGCAACCATTGATTATTGACGTTTTGTGCCCCTCCTCTAATATCACAATCTCAAGATATTAACATGTCCAAAATACAAGATGAGTTCTTTTGCAATGCTTAAACACAAAACCGTACCTATAATATTGAATGCTAATCCTGATCTTGGAATCTCAGTGTCATGAACGACAATCTATGTGCTCACTTCCAAACTTAACAGAGTCTTCCGTGAACTCTTCCTCATCCCCTTCTCAGTGTCTCTCCACTCCAGTAAGCTCAATGTGAGCTTTTTCACTCTCTGGGTTCTCTCCCTTCATTCTCCTCCTTCTCAACGAGAGCCTCTCCTCTATAAGTAGAGGGGAGGTGCTCAAAAGTCTTGGCATCGAACGGTCCCATTAACATTTTTGTTTTATTATATATTTTATTTTTTTATTATTATTATTTTAACTTAAATTATTTCAATTCTTAATTTATTATTATTATTTTTTTTCTGTATTGTCTTTTACGAAACAACAACCTTTTTGCTTTTGCTTGCCTTTTTTTTTTTGTTGCATTTTATCACATCAGGTGAAAAACTCTTTGCATGTGCAGGGTTGCCACGTGGCAAATGAGTTGCACGAAATTAATAAAATGCCCTCAAGATTGTTTCAGCCATATCTTTTCTATTCGAATTCCGATTCACGCACATTCAGTGACATTGGAATCGTGTCGATTTCCTCTTTCAACGGTATCAAAATTTATGAATAATTCCTTCTTTAGCAAAATATCAATTTCTGGTCTAGAGGATTCAACCAATTCTCTGGTACGTTTGGATGACAAGAATTCAAATATACATGAAAATTGAAATGCATATGAATTATAAATCTTATGATTTTCAATTCCTATGTATTAAAATTCTATTGTTTGGTTGGTATTAGGGAATTCAATTTCTCTCTATAAGATTCTCTTTCTAGAATGTTTTCTCTCTCTAAAATTCTCTAGAGAATTGTTACTCTAGAAAAGATTTTTTACGAGTTTTTACTCTATATCTCTCTAAGATTCTCTTTCAAGAGTGTTCTCTCTATAAAATTCTCTCTTCAGAGAATTTTCACTCTAGAATTTTCTCCAAATATTCGTTCTTTAAAGCATTTTCTTCTTTCTATAGTTATCTATTTTCTCTCTCTAGAACCCTTCTCTTTCTAGAGTTTCTCTCTCTAGAACCTTTTCTCTAGACTTTCTTTTAAGTCATTCCTTTCTCTCTATAATTCTCTTTCTAGAAATTTCTCTCTAGGATTCTCTTTTTAGAGTATTATCTCTCTCTAAAATTCTCTTTAGAATTTTCACTCTAGAATTTTCTATAGATTTTATTTCTCTAAAGCATTCTCTTGTTTCTATAGTTCTCTATTTTCTCTCTCTAGATCATTTTCCTTCTCTTTCTAGAGTTTTCTCTCTAGAACCTTCTCTCTAAATCTTCTCTTTAAAGTATTGCTCACTCTAAAATTCTCTCTAGAACCTTTTTTTCTCTATCTAGAGTCCCCCTCTCTAGAGTTTTCTTTCAAGGTTTTCTCACTCTAGAGCATTCGACTCTCTTTCTAGAGTTTTCTCTCTCTAAATTTAAATATTAAATTATACTTTGATCAGCTACATTTCTTATGTTATGGAAAAAAAAATGAAAATGAGCCCTCTCGCAAAAAATCAATGATAATAAAATTCTTATGTTTAATGAGAATTGTAAAAAACACCTCATAGGTATAAATTGTAATTCTCATGAACTAGGGCTGTAAATGGATCGGATCATGACCCGTTTACCGTCCGTTTTCGATTAAATTATCCGATTTAATCGGATTTTTAACCGATTAAATGATCCGTCGGATCGGATTCGGATCCAATTTCCGGATCCGTTTATAATCGGATTCGGATTCGGATCAGGGCAATATCCGTCCAATTAAGATCCGAATCCGATTAAATAAGTATAATGTATTTGTAAATTACATATAGTATTGAGGATAATAAAGTAATTTTATACTATATCTATAAAAGCAACATTTCAATATCTTGCTTCTAACCGTAACCCTAACCCTAACCCTCTATCTTGCTTCTCACCCTAACCCTCTGTCTGAAGGAAACGAAAACGAAGAACTGAAGAAGAGGAGACCGAAGTCACCGAACCGAACACCTTGCTTCCAGTTCCACTGGTTCGCTGCCCTCTCTCTACACTCGATATCTTCTTCTCACCTTGCTCTTTCTCCTTCTCTCTCTTGCTCTCTCTAGTTCCCAAAATCACATGAGCATTTCGTTTTGACAGACCGGTCAAGAAACCGAGAAAGTTGGAGTTCTTCGGCGATGAGAAATAGCAGGAAGGAGGAAAGCTTGGAATTTCGGAACTGAGATTTTCAGATTCATCATCGGAATCTCCCGGTAAGAAATTCAAGTCTCAAGATATAAACGAAACTGTTCTAGGGTTTTCGCACTTGTCGTGTACGGAGTTTCATCCGATTAAATAGTTTCGTTTCGAGCTTGAATGTGTATTTCTATGCTTTCGGATGGGTTTGCTTTAAGGTTAGATATTCACGGCTGCTTCAATTGATTCCTCTGAACCACTATGAATAATATATTGTGAGGTATTGGTGTTGTTTCCGTTGAGATATTATGCTGTAGCCTTTAAGTCGTTCATCTTCGCTCCCTTTTCTTACATGATTCAGTTTTTTGCATTTCCTCGATTCATAATTTCTGAAAAGAGTTAACATCTCTTGAATCTGTGCTGCTCCATGTTCTATTTTCTTGTATTAGTTTTTATGATACTCCTGAGAAAGGATGCTAGACTACCGACACATTGAATCAAACTAACTGAAGTTTCTGTAACTGTAAAAATGGGGTACTTCTCTAGCATTTATTTGGATCGTTCAAGGTAAAATGGCTCTAGTGCCACACCAAGTGTGCTAAGTTTTATTGCCATGTTCATATAAATACTTTCTTCTAATTGATTTGGGAATGCTCTAAAGAGATATGATTCCATAAAGTTAATACTCTAATGGGGAAGAGGTGGATAAATAACAGATGCCTATTGCAGATTCTTGCAAATGGTTGGAGGTTTTAGGAAGGTGGAGATAATTGATCTAGAAAGTAATTGATCTAGAAAGAAGTCTGTGTCAGAGTTTTTTTTCTTTTTTGCCTTTTTAAAATGAACAATTAGACGTTTATAACATATCAGGGGATTTTGGAATTCAAAAAATCAATTGTGAATTTTGTGGAAGTTTGTTTTTGGTCATTATGTGCAGGATAGCATCTTCTTTTTTTTTTCTTATTTGGGGTGGTATATTGCAAATTTAATCTTATATTGATGTTGTTAACCTTATTTTGTACAAGTCTGAGCAGAACTTTCATTATGTTTTACAAATTTTTCAGCTGCATCTGCATTGGCTTCTTTTGTTTGTTAAATTGTAACTTAACAGAGTCTAGTAAATTAAATTCATAGATCTGAAACCGTTAGTGGGTTCTCCACCTATGTAGGAATCAATTGAACAATTTTAATTAAGGCTTCTTCAGAATTTGATGGTGTCCCTCTTATTTATGTTCTGCTTGAGGCAGTTATTTGTTTTTCCTTCTACTAGAATTTTGGGTTGTGCTTGTCTACTTAAATTACAAGTAATCCATTATGTGTTAATTAAATTTTTTTTTTTTGTATTGAAGGATAAATTGTTGAAATGTCTGATCCTATTACTATTGAGGATGAGATGGTAGAAGTAGAGGTCTCACCTGACCCAAATTTAAAGAGGCCTAGAAAATTAACATCGAAGGTGTGGGATGATTTTAAGAAGATCACAGGGGAAGATGGAGTTGAAATGGCTTCGTGTAATCATTGCAAAAGGACATTTACTGGAGCAAGTAGTAGTGGCACAACACATTTAAAAAATCATTTGCATAGGTGTCCTAGGAGAAAACATGGAGATATAGGTCAGCAAATGTTAGCAATTACCAAGAGTAAGGGGAGTTCTAGTGGTGTGAGGAATTTTAAATTTGATCATGAAAGAAGTAGAATGGACTTGGTAAAGATGATTATTAAGCACGAATACAGTTTTAACATGGTTGAGCATGAGTATTTTCAGACTTTTGTTAACAACTTACAGCCAATGTTTAAAATCGTATCACGGAATACTGTAAGGGCTGATGTTCTTGTTGTATACAAGGAAGAGAAGAAGAAGTTGTATGATTCTTTTGATCAACTGTCTTCTCGTGTTAGCTTGACTACAGATTTATGGACATCTAGTGAGCAAAACATTGGGTATTGTTGTGTGACAGTACACTTCATTGATGAAGGATGGGACTTGAAAAAGAAACTTCTGAGTTTTATATCTTTAGAGAGTCCACATGATGCAGAGACACTCGTTGGATTGATCAAAGATGTGGTTTTGGAGTGGAATATTGATAAAAAGTTGTTTTCTATAACTGTTGATAATGCTAGTACGAATGATGCAATGGTCAGAGAGTTAAGAAGATGGCTTGAGGATCAGAATTTACTTCCTTTGGGTGGAAGTTTATTTCATATTCGTTGTAGTGCACACATTCTTAATCTTATTGTCCAAGATGGGTTACAAGAAATAAAAGAAATCATTAAGAATGTCAGGAAAAGTGTTCGGTATGTTAGATCAACACCTCAAAAGAAGCAAAAGTTTAAAAATGCCTTAAATCAAGTGAAGTTATTTGGGAGAAAAGGTGTTATTCTTGATGTGAAGACTAGGTGGAATTCCACTTTCTTGATGCTTGAGAGAGCACTAGAGTTGAGAGAGGCATTTGTTCGTCTCCAGCAAATTGATCGTGAATTCAATGTGAATTTATCCAAGGAAGAATGGGATACGGCTCAAGTTGTTTGTGGATGTTTGAAAGTGTTTTATGAAGTTACTTGTGCTTTTTCTGGTTACAAGTATCCAACTGCAAATCTATTTTTTCCTGATATCTGTAAGATTCACAAGCACTTGCTAGATATGGAGAAAAGTGAGCATGCATATGTTCGTGATATGGCCTTTAAAATGAAACTCAAATTTGAAAAATATTGGGATTCTTGCAGTTTGGTTTTGGCGATCGCTACTGTACTTGACCCAAGATTCAAGATGGATTTAGTTGAGTATTTTTATGGTGAACTTTATGGTACTAATGCTGATGTGTATGTAATGAGGATTCGCACTGCTGTTATGGATCTTTTCACTGAGTATAGTGGTGATTCCCATAATGTGATGCAGTCTAGTTTTGATGTAAGTGATAGTACTTGTAGTAGCTTTCAGCCTCCATGCAATTCCTCAAGTAATGACATGCTTATGGGTTTTCAAAATTGGTATAAGAGTGTAAGAAGTGCTACTATCCGTGCTTCGGAAAAATCTGAACTTGACCGATACTTGGATGACACAATATTTCCTTGTAGTCAAGAATTTGATATTTTGGATTGGTGGCAAGTCAATAGTCCTAAATTTCCAGCACTTGCAAAGATGGCTCGTGATATTTTAGCAATCCCAGTTTCTACTGTCGCATCAGAGTCGACTTTTAGCGCTGGAGGTAGGCTTATTGATGACACTCGCAGCTCTTTGACCCCGGAGATAGTGGAGGCTTTGATCTGTGCACGTGATTGGTTGGAAGTTCCAAAGAAGAAAAGTAAGTATATAAGTATATTTAGTTTTCTATAGTATAATTCATTTTTTATCCTTTCAATTTTATTTGTTCATTTGCTTTTTTTTTTCTTAGACTCTGATGACAATGAATAGAGAATTCAATTGCATTTATCTTGAAAAGTAAGTATATAAGTATATTTGTTCATTTACTTTATTTGTTCATTTTTTCTAGCTTGCTTCTGTTTCTTAAATTTTATATGAATGTGCAGGAGAAGTCAAGATGGTGTTGCTTCCTTGCTGGATATATGAAGTAACAGAAGAAATAAAACTTTGTTTTAGTTATTAAGGAACTTTTTTTAAATGTTATCGTCTGGTCTTTTTTAGTGTTTGTTTAAGATGTTTTAGACTTCTCAAGTTCTCATGAAGTAACCTCCTGTTATCCCAACTTTTTATTGTATAACTGTTTGAACTTCTTATCCCAAATTTTTATTTTATTTATGCTGTGGTTATTTAACTGTTTTAGTGTGTTAGATTCTCCGTTATTCACTTTGTTTTAGAGTGTTAGATTCTCCCTTGGAAACTTTCTTTAGGTATTTCTCTGAGGAACCTGTTGCTGCTGCTTCATTTGGTCAGGTAATTCTCTCCTTAAAACAAATTTGAACTAGTAAGTGACTAAGTGGTGCTCTAAGGTGAGAACCAGATTGAATGTGATCCATTCAAATTTGAACCATATTTAATTTACATGTGTCTCCTGTTTATTTTTTTTTTTTTTAAATTTTATTTTATTTTTTTGCTGCTTTTCATTTCAGTATTTGCCTGATCTTGTTTTGGTTTTCTCAGTATTTGCTTGCTCTTTCGATGGTTGTCTAGGTCATCTTGTTCGAGGGTTGGATGCTTGGCTTCAAACCCCTTCCAATGGAAGTTGTCAAAACCGTAGATCCACAGGTTTGTAGTCATTGAGAGAATCACCTCCAAGTTACTCATCCATTGTGTTTAGCCTTCCCAAACTTTCTTTCTTGTGATATGCCAATGGACTCAAAAAGAATGCTTAATTTTACAGTTGGAAGTGGTGAACAAAAATCTTGAAAGTTACTATGATGCATGGGACAAGTTCATAAAAGGCATGGATAGTAATCAAGATCAAAGACCCAAGCTGTGTCTACCAGTGGCGATTACAGGTTTGAGATCAGCACTTTGCATTGTGAACTAATTTTCTCCTCATCATCTTCACTTGTATAACAATGTCATGGGAATATTTCAGGCAGAGCATGCAATGAGGGCAGAAGGAAAACCTGGGATGTCAGATGGAGAGGTGGGTTTCATATATATACTAATCCCTTTGCTTGATGAGTTGTTAAAAAACTACTAGTCGTTAATTTTAAACCTTGTTATCTTGGAGGTTATGGATTTTGTTTCACGGTATCTGCCGGCATACGATGCTTACCTTCGAACTCTCTACGCAGAAGGGCCAAATGGGTCAGATCCAGAGCATTTGCTTCTTGTGGAAATCGACACCAATATGCTTGCCTTTAGAAATGTTCTGACAGAAGTGCACATGTTAGTGTCCTTAGATAGCCAGTTTGTATATTTAATCTATGTATATATGCTTGTGTAGTATTTAAGTGGCTTTAACAATTTTGCATCTTTTAATGCCTTATATGTGATAACTTCTTTCTGTTTTGATTGGACCAGATACTGGGAAAAGCATTAGGTGCTGGAGTTATACCTGTAAGTGCAGTGCTTGCAGATAAAGACGTGATGCTATGCTTCCAACCAGGGGAGCATGGAAGGTTTGAAAATTTTTATGCTTTGTTTTCTCAAAGCATAAAAATGTTTTTATGCTTCCTAACCTTTGAATATTTTCTGCAATGTGGCTATGCTCTGACTCAAAACCAGATTCTCAAATAGTTATTTTGGCTAACTGGCCTACAGATGACCATTTTTTGAGGGTTATACCATGCCACTGTTTTGGCTTTACCTCACTCAAGCTTTTGGGTATTGGTTTTCTATTAGACATCGGCCCAATCAAATTGGATTTTTTTCTGCCAATACCATATAATCTGGGAAATATGAGCTTATACAGATGTAGGCCCACTCTAAAAAGTACAGAAAAAAATTATAAAGTGTAGATCGTCGTTTTTTATTTAAAAATGAATGTTGTGGGAAAATAAATTCTAAATAATATGTAATCTCAATGGAGATGAACCTTAAATAGTGTTTAAGAGGCATTGAATGATCAAACATAACATATAGGTATCCAAAAAATTTTGGAGATGCTGCTTCACTTCAGTTGAAAATGTATGAGTCCTTGTTTTTTTTATGTGCTTCTGCTTTTTCACTTTTAGTTAGCTCATTTCCTGCTGAAATATCTAATTCTGGTTATTTTTTTAAATCATGCCACAATAGTCAGGAATTATGTTGTTGGAGACTTGGAGCTAATCATGTTTGTGATTTTGAATATTCTCAGCACCTTTGGTGGAAATCCTTTGGCAAGTGCAGTGGCGATTGCCTCCCTAGATGTTGTTAGAGATGAAGAACTTGCTAAGAGGTATCATTTAAATTTTCTCAATATATCATTACGATCTTAAATCCCCTTAACCTAAAAAGGAAAAAATTTAGTAGTCTCACCAAATCAAAGATAGTATGTTCATGGCCTCTAGATATTTTGTCCATTTTGTAACAATTGGAGCTATTTTTGTTTACTATTGGAGTTATTTTACGTTGGAGGCTTTTATTTCTTGGCCTTCTATTTATCTACTCATTTATTTACCAAGATAAATAGCATGGGGGTGGAGGGATTTATTATCCTGTTAAAAGCATCAGAGGATTCATATTTATGTATATGAGCGCATGCCAAACAGTAGGGGGCTGTTTTAATTAATTTGTTTTTAAATATATAGAGTGGCAAACATCCAATATCACACACACAAACACACTAAGCATGAAAACTAGAGATAAAATTTTATGACAGTTGACTGATTGGATGGATTCCATCTTATATGACACTGGGAATGGACCTTCACTACATGTTTCAATTTGGATGAGCTCCAACAAGTTTCACAGGCGCTGCATGATGTTCTGGAGCTTGATCTACCAAAGATGTAGGAGCAGAAGCAAGAAACAGTTTCCCCAACAGTTCCACATGTATGCTGGAGTAGAACTTTTATGCTGGAGTAGAACTTTTATGCCTGTAATTTTTTCTAATTTTTTCATGCTGTAATGGTGAA
This sequence comes from Buxus sempervirens, assembly GCA_947561395.2. Lineage (NCBI taxonomy): Eukaryota > Viridiplantae > Streptophyta > Magnoliopsida > Buxales > Buxaceae > Buxus > Buxus sempervirens. The sequence goes on from OX387193.1 coordinate 33,272,282, forward strand.
ATTTAATCGGATTTTCGGATCTCTTAACGGATTCGAATATTTAATCGAATTCAAATACAATCGGATACGAATACGGATGTAAAATTTCTTATCGGATTCGGACTTGATAGTGTATTTCAAATATCCGTCGAATATTTAAACGAATACGGATATCCTATTACTTAAATGGATTCGAATTCGGATTCAACAGGATCCGCTCCGTATTCGCTCCGTTTACAGTCCTATTCTCCACCACCAATGTAGAGCAACATCGCAACCCTCAGTGGTTCGGTGTTTTCAATGCCGAACCCCGGAGTAGGCCGGCATTGGATGACGAAACCCTGAGTTGGTCGTCATTTCAATATCCGAAACCCTGAGTAGGCCGAATACACACATGGAGGCGTGGACTTGATCATGATGTGGCTTTATCGATGTCAACACTTGTTTGGATTTGAGTTATATATATTGTGTTGTTTTCGAAAAATTGGTTTCATCGACACGTGGTTACATGGTTATATTGGTTTTCATGGTTATTCGCATGATTTTATATTGAGACTACAGATTTGACTTATATGCTGGATTACAGGAGTTATATTATATTTGATTGCTGGATTATTGTAGAATTATTCGGATTAATCATGTTATCGCCACTGTTACATGCTTTATATCCGATCCATGTTTTATAACTAAGAAAAATGTATTTGAGCATGCATGTGCTGCTTACTAGGATGTTTGTATCTCATTCCATTTTGTTTTGTTTTGTTTTCAGATCTTGGAGAGGACGATACCAACGGGTAGTTGCTTGGTTTATGTGAGTTGAGAATTGTATTACTGTAATTTTGTATTTCAGTTTGGGATTGTAGTGCACTCTGATTATCTAGTTATTGTTTCATTCATGCTTTCCTTCACTCTGATATATCGATCTTGTGCGAACAATTAACCTTCGGAGATGAGTTACGGTTTTCACTACATAACTTGGATCCAGGGCGTTACAGGAAAGGCCTAGTTCGACCTTCGTTTTCATGTGATGTATTGAGCAGTAGTGATATGATGCTATAATAGGCTAAGAGCATACTATGGGATGGGAAAAACAATGACATTTCTCAAAAAGCGTCCCAAGATCCTGAACCACATTCTCCTACATCCAGTGAATTTTCTATGTGAATGTTTCTCCAATTCAGAGTTTTATTACGTTCCTCAAATGGTATCCCAAGATCCTTATTAAGTGATCGATGGGTTGTTTAACAAAAAGCCATATCACTCTTGCTACATACAAGTATGTCTTTACATGCTTCAAATATATTTTTATATAAATTATGTTCTAATTCTCCAGAAATCTCAACTAATGGTTTTTATTAGGTGATCAGAAATGGAACATTTTATAAATTCTTAAAAAAAAAAAGAAAAAGAAAAAATCATATATGTGTAACATGTTTGTACATCCTAGTTAGAGAACAGTTAGATTGAGGTTAAGTTGCTTGTGTAATGCTTACTATGCATTTGATGATATATGAATAAGAACACCTAATATGCATTTTTGTAAAGAATTCAGCCTTACTATGTATTTCCAATATCTATAGGTATTTTGAGGGCTTCTTACCACTAGGTTCATTGCACAACTGGCAGTTGTACACTAATAACCAATGACACCATTTTTGAATCATCTCATTTCGTTGTGTTCTTTCATAGAAGGACATTATTTTGCTTTTGTTAAGATTACAATTCTGTATGATACCAAATATACGTTTATATATTTTTGTTTCCTATATTTACGTGCCATTGTAATTGTACTGATTTATGTATTGTAAAATTTACAAACTATAGCTGAATTTAGGAAGACAATATTTTGCTTTTATTCCTTGGGTTGTATTACATCCTATAAAGAGCATATCTATTGAAGGTGGTCAGTTGCTGGGTTTCGAGTTAATGAGACCACTTCCTATGATGTATTTGTTTCAAAAGCATGTGAGAAGATGGGTGTGAATCAAAATGTTGCTATACTTAAGAGTGTAACTTCTTTTAATAGAAGAAGACTATTTTGTTCAATCCAAAATATTTCAAGTTTATAAATATGAGCCAATGCATGTTTGAATAGAAAATGATGAAACTACAATACCTCACCAAACATCAAAGCCATGATATATAATGTTATAGAAGAAAGGGTGCGAGATACTCCTAACTATCCAGTTAAGGAGATTATTTCTAACATTAGACATGAGTATATGATGTATATTAGTTACAATTAGTTTGGAGGGGAAAAAAAGGCTAAAGAAATGATTCATGGTGTGATGAAGGAGACATGCGAGTTTATTCTATCTTATTGCCAACTTCTAAAGGATTCTACTCCAGGAACAGTGGTAGAATATTCACTTTTAGCAGAAGGAACCTTTCACTAATTATTTTTTGCTTTTCATGCTTCATTGGAGGGATTTCATAATAGACGTAGGCCTCTTTTATTTATTGATGTTTACTTTCTGAAAGGCCCTTGCCTAGGAACTCTTGTGTATGCGCCTTTGATACAAACAATAGACTATTTCTTGCAGAATGTACTATCGTGTGTGGCGAGACTTTTGATGATTGACATTGGTTTTTACAATATTTGAAGCCAGTCATTATTGATAAGAGGAAGTTTACCATTATTTGAAATAGGAATCGAGCAATATTAAATGCAGCTCCTATTGTTTTTAGGCATATTGTGCATCACGAACACTATTATAGGCATCTCAAGGAGAATTTTAAGAAGTTTTTGAGGAAGTATCACATGTCAAAAAAGCTGAGGGACGTATTAGAAAAAAAAACTTGACATGATTGTATACCCAAAAAAAAGATCAGATTTTTAACAAGCTATGAGATAGTTGCATCTTAATTACAATAATTTCATCAGTGGGTTTTGAAAATAGCCCAGAACATTTGGCCAATGCTATGTTTCCTACAAAGTGATATGATAAGTTATATAGAAATTTGGCAGAATCATATTGTGCGCGCATTGATCCACGGGCCGCACGACTGACGTGGTTGCGCACGCGAATGTGTACCTTTATTTTGGGAATTTCGGGAATGGGGAGTCGCTACTGCCTGATGGGGTGTAGGCAGACACCTGGGTGCCTAATGTTTGTCTATTAGCTGTCTGCAGCTTGAAATTCTAGCTAAGTACTCGGTTATGGTCCGGGAAGTCCGTGTACACCCCGATCTGCCTCGTCGAGTGACGGGTCCCATGGGTTATCCTGGTTAAGTTTGTAGAGTCAACTTGATTAACTCACCCGATCCAAATCCGATATGCATTTGCAAAGTTAAGTCTGTGTGAGGACCACTGAAGTGGTGTAGGTAGAGCTGTAAATCTAGCCCGGACCACCCAAAGCCCGCCCAACCCAGCCCAAATAAGAACCCGAAGTGAGCAGTGAGTTTGGGTTTGGATTTGGGTTGGGTTTCCTTTCTAGCCCAAAGTTGAATTTGGGTTGGGCTTGGGTTCAAGCTATACAACCCGAAAAGCCCAAAAAGCCCGAAGTCAATGTTGACTTTATGTACACGCTCTCATATAGATATATGTATAAAACTCTACCAAATATATATATATATATAAGTGAATATTTATTTGTATGTATATGTATCATTGTTTCTTTTCCTTTTATATTGTCATTGTATTTATGCAATCAACTATTAAACATAAATTTATTAACATGTGATAATAAGTTTATGAATTTTTGTCAAATAAATAATTTTATACTCACATACATACAAATATATATATATATATATATATATATATATATATATATATATATATGTTAAATGAATGTGATATTTGGGAGCACATACTCTACAAGAAAGATTGTACAAAACCACAAATATAGTGAGCTAATATTATATTTTAAAATTTTTAAAGAAATAAATTAATTAAGTGTTTTTTTTCCGAAATTCAAGTGACAAATCAAGAGGAATTTGTGACATTTGCATTTACAACAAACAAATAGAAAACCATGTTGATAGACAATTTAATGAATGATATTCCAACATTTTGTAATTATAACAAAAATTGGAAAAAAATTCAAAATCTTACGTATTGTTTGGGCCAACCCAAACCCAGCCCAAACTCAAACAATAATGTTTGGGTTGGGTTTTGATTTAGTGAGTTTGGGCTAGTAAATCCTAGATTGGGTTAAGCCCGAACTCTCATAACCCGGCCTAGCCCGCCCTACTTACACCTCTAGGTGTAGGTCCCCTTTTTATTTGATTTTTATCTTATTATTTTAAAAATGATGTGGGTCTGGTATGTGAGCCCCATTGGAAGGCCCATGGATATACCCATTAAGGCTTTGGAAAAAGCCTAAGTCCTGTCGGGGTTACTTTGGATAACCCCTTTTGGGATTCAGTTTATTTGCTTTGGATGTGTTTTAAGGATATAAAACAATTCATTTGATTTGGTTTAGGTTTTTAAAGAGGGTCCATTGGGCTTGGAGGAGGCCCATGGACTATCCAAGTTGCTTGGGATTCCATCATTGGGATGGATCTAGGTTGAGCAATACGGGTGTGGGCCCCGTTGGAAGGCCCACAAGGAAGGATTATTGGGCCTTGGATGAGCCCAAATCCCAAGAGAGGGTCTTTAATTACTCAAATACCACATTGGTTTAAGGTTAATTAATTAGGATTAGTTTTAATCTTAGTTAATCAAGTTTTAACATTTTTGTGGCCTATCCGTATACTGCATATGGATTGGCCTGATCCGTATATGCCATACGAATCAGACCAAACCGCCCTGTGTATACAGGCAAGGCCTAAAATGCCAGAAACCTGATTTTCCAGAGGGGGGACAGGGCTCCCTTCTTCATGTGGGTCTCATATCATCTGTGGGTCACTGTGTTGACCCACAGTGGCTTCCCAAATTTGCTTAAACACCATGAAAACCTACTTTTGGATGTTTATTCAAAAAAGGGAAGGAGGGAGAAGGCCCCTCACTATTTAGCTGAAGCTCAAGGGATTTAGGTGGGGAAGAGGTTCCCCACCTGGTTGCAAGCAATGAAGAGATTCTCCTTTAAAAGGAGACACTCCAAGGACCTACCCGAAAGATCCTTTGCTTGAGGGTCAAGGCCAAACCATGGAACATATGCAATAAAAAAATCAAATACAACAAGCATTACGGAGATAAAAATAGTATGATTCTAAGATGCTTTGAAAGGAACTTATGTGGGTGTGTGCAAACATGCTGTGTGCATGTTTTCACTTGAAGTAACAAACATATGCCTAAGCATGCTTACATGATTATTGTGTGCTTAAAACACAAAGGATACCTCCAAAACAGTGAACAAAGCATAGTGAAGTGTGAGTATGCATGATACTCACACATGTAAACCTATACAAGCATTCCCTATCATGGAGTAATAATAAAGCATGCATAAAGAGACTTAAAAAGAAAGGAATAGAGGGGTTTTAATGGGGTAAATTGGATATGAAGAGGGGAGAAGGGAGAACAATCTCTCCCTCCATCAAATAAAACAAATAAAAAGAAGCATGAGAAAGTATGCCTTAAAAGGGGACTTTATGGGTGTTGCATGGTCTCTCCTCCTCTCCTTGGGATCTTTACACTCCCCCTTACCATGGGAGTTAACTCATGTGCATAAAAGGTGAAAGAAATGAAGAAAAGAAGGAGGAAAAGAGAGAAGAGCCATAAAATAATATGCAAGTATCATGTAATACCTAAACATGCTCCATTTACTGCAAATCTCATATATGTTAAACAAATAGTGCCTAGAAGGCTTAACTTGGGGTTAATAACCTCATTGGGTGAGCGTGGAAGTTCCTTGAGGCAAGGACAGCACTTGGGGTATCCTCCTTGAGCTCCACAACACCTTCTCTAGGTCTCTTTCTTAGTGGAGGTTGGAGAAGAGGTGCTTAGGAAGAGGTTTGTGAGAGTTTGGAAAGAGTGAGGGCCTTAGGGAGTGAGGGAGTAGGGTTAGGAGGTTGTCTCGGATGTGAAAGAGAGATTAGATAAGAGCTAAGGCAAGCCAACCCCCTGCACTGAGGTGCAGGGCCCTATATATAGAAAAATGACAAAACCGTATATAGTATACGGACAAGTCGTGTTTGTATACTATATACAGACGAAGTTGTCTTGTCCGCAATCATCATGATCGTCTACATAGCAGATTCGCGCAGTGGGTAACATTTTCACAAAATCTCCCAAAACTGTATGGGAAGTGTGAACAGGGTATTTCTAGCTCAATTCTGCTCCTCTTGCATGCTATATACGGTTTTTTGGATTCTCTAAGGTTCGATTGGATTTTCTGACAGATTTTGGATAATATTTGAGAATCTTCCATCCGTATAGTATATACAGTTTATACATGTCCGTACATACCGTACGGACACGACACACTCTCTCCTGGCTAGCTAATTTGAGGTGAGGTGACCCGCCATAAATTTGATTTGAAGAGAGAATCATTACCCGATTTTATTATTAAATAATTAGGATATTCTTAAGAAATAATATTATTTTAATCTAGATATTTTCTTTTATGCTTTGTCCTTTTACTATTTCATCCTTTAGCCCTTTAGTTTGCCATTTGGCAAATGTGCCAGCACACTTGCCATGTGGACTGAATTTATGCATTTATTTACAGTTTTACCTTTAGGGTGGTTCTGCTCATATCTCTTTCATCTGGACTCCGATTCTAGCAAACTCAGTTGCATTGGAACCGTGTCGGAATTTCATATCCATTGGGAAAGGGTATGACAGTCAATTCAAGCTTGATCAGAAAGTCAATTTCTGCTCCCCCGGGTTTGACCTATCTGTTAGGGTTTTCATTTCTGGTTTTCCAAAAAAGTGCAAAAATGAGGTGCTTATACATATAATACCTGAATACTTCATGCTAGGGAATTACCTATCATGGGCTTGGTGAAAGAAATCAGAATCAAGATAAACAAGCTAATATATGAAAAACATGTAGATGCAGCTTCATGGCCTAGATTAGTCGGTCCTCGTATTGATGATCAACTTAAATATAACATTTGCTAAGAGTAAAATGATACAGATACTTCAAGTCGGCAATCTTGAGTTTGAGGTAATTTGTAACGTCTTGAATCTAGAATAATTAATGAATAATTATCCAAAACCAAAATGTTAATGTTGTGGGCCCAAAACAATGATAAAATCCACATACAATCAAGTTGAATACTGGAGTACGCCAAAAATCTAAACAACTCCTTCATTACTTTACTATAAAAGTGCTAACCTCAAAGTAAACTTCCAAACTTAATATATCAAATCTGAAATTTAAAGGGTAAACTAACTATCCTACATCTCTCTAAACAATAAAATCCCTAAATAAAATAAACAACTCATAAACAACTCATTTAACAAAATATAGAAGAAATATAATAAGCTATAAAGTGTTCATCAAGGTCCTCTATTGTACTCTATGTATTATCTACCCTAACTTGTATGTCCTCTCCAAAAGTATCTGAAAACAAAACATTAAAAATGATGGAATGAGATATAAAATCCCAGTAAGTAGTAACATACATGAAGAAAATAGTCCATACAGTTTGAAAATCCTTTTACATGAGGTATAAAGTGAATCCAAATACCAAAAATCAGTATATAATGAAAAGATTAAATTCACAAGTTCTTAATATAACCCAATAATTACTACCAATAAAATACACACAACAAGCCACACAATTGTGACATAGGAATCATAAAATAAGACTTATTTGAGAAGTTAAGACCCATACCAATTGCCATCTGTAAAATCCTGAATTTTAATAACATTAAAAATTAGATTTTATGAGTGTTAATTGATGGAAAAATTCAGAAATGGAGAAAAGTAAGTTATTTAGAGGAAAATTCAGAAAATTAAGATTTCAATGAACTATTAAGAGGGTAAAGTTGTTAATTGGGTTTCATTGGCTGGGTTGGTGCTTCTGTAGGGTGGCGAGAAAGTGACCAAGACATATTCAATAGTGGTTATATAGGAGACCCTCGCTGGAGTGGCATGCAGTCAATTGGGTTTTAAAACAATTGTAGGTTGGTAACTATATAGAAGTAGCAGTTAGTTGTTCTTCCGGTTGGTTGTTGCTCGATCACAGAGAGATTGCCAAGGAGATTTAAAGTTTCAGATTTATTAAAAGAGTAGAAATTAAAGAGATTGTAAAAGGTAAGTAATTAAGTTTCAATATATTATACAATAAAGTCATTGTATATATATACATATATCATATCTTAATTAAGTTGACTGGGGGATAATGTAAAATGTTAGGTGGTAGCAGTGTCTCTCATCATGAAGTAATTCAACTAATTGGTGGAGTGTAAAATTTGGTTAGAGTGGCATTACACGGAATCATTAAATTCAGGCTCCTTGGCCATGTAGACTGTAAGTGTGGTGGAGCATGTATGGAATCATGAGAAGAAGAGAGACTTAACGGCAGCAACTATAAATAGAATCTGAATTTCGATCGTCGGTTTATTTTGTTGGTTGCTCGAGTGGGGAAATCAGAGAGTCAAGAGAAGAGGTTAGGGTTTGAGAGGAAGAATCTGAATTCGTGGAGGCTAGAGAGAGAGATTATTTTGGTGGTCGATCTCTATCAAAGAAGAATTGAGGAGTATCTGCGGCGGCAACATTCAGTTAGTTTGAGAACAGTAGGATGTGTCAGGATCGAATCACAGGTAGGTGAGATCTAGTTCTGAGTGATAAGAATTGTCTATTGTCTAATTATAATGATATTGCAAACGAGAAATCAGATCGATAAAGATCTGATCAAATTCTGAATCTATGCAGAAAGAAGAACGACAGTTTGAGTTGAAGAATTGTTACAGAAATTCGAATCTGTAGAGTTGAAGCATTTTGGTCTGCAAAATTGTCTTCATCAAGGTAAGTAGCACCTTTTAAAATCGTATATTCGCATCGTTTGGTGATTATCTAAGGATTTAGAATCGAATTAAACAAAATTCTGATTTCTATACATGAATGAGCGTTTGATTTGTGATTCCTTGAAATCTTGATTAGATTAATTTCGAAATGTGTAGTTGTGTTATTTGGATGGATTGCAATGTGTTAGAAGTGATTCGGAAGAATGAAATTGATTCAGGTGTTAAAAGCTAGAAGTTGCAGCATGTACTAAACAACACAGTATAGGAAATTGGCTGGGCGCCCAGGGCTGCTCATTGCCCAGGGGTAGGCGGCCATGTTAAATCTATCTGATTTTTGGCTGGGCGCCCAGGACAGCCTAGGCACCCAGGGTAAGCACTCCCTTTAGATTATGCATTGTGCGGCTAGTTGTTCTTTTGAGCATAATTTGAGTTCTAGCATACTATACCTTTTCAATTTAGTTAATCTAAGTTCAATTGGCATTCAAGTGTTAATAGAAACCTATGGAGGAATAAATTAATGTTATGGATTAGTGGATAACCTGAATTGGGATCATTTTGAGTCTAATATTAGCAAATGTAAGTCTAGTGATCTGAGATTGTTATTAGTGTAATTCTTCAAGCTAGTTTTTAATCAATTATCAAATTTTTTAATTTCCTGTTATGACCTGAATACTATTTTGACTATGCTTTCTTAGTAAGTCACCAGTTATGGTTCTTTAAAAAGAGTAAAGTATTCTTTCCGTTTGTGACGATTGCTGGAAATTTTACCGTTTGAAGATATTAGTGGTTATTAGGAGCTGTTTTCTAATTGTGTTTAATCTCGTAAATTCCAAATTTGAAGTAATATCTATTTTGCCAGAATTTATTGAATTTATTGTGCTAAGACAGATTTGAATACCCTGATTGTTTCCCGAATGATTTATTGGGTTATTGTCTTTATCGGTTTTGGAAATGCCTAGTGTTTTGTTCCTGAGAATTGTTACTTGAGTAAGTATCGTTGAGAACTTCATGAGGAAGTAGGTTGGTCCTGAGTGACCCATGAGATATTTGAACACGCATTGACTATATGTTGCTTTACACGTTGGAAATACATATTGTTTCGAATCTATGATTCTGTGTTACTTGTTGGTTTTACCTTAAGCTATTTAGGGCTTAGCTGGTTATAGATCCATAGTCTAGCTAGAAGTGAAGTCTGTCTATCTTTATTGGATTAATCCCAATCTCCTTAATGCGTTTTCTCCATGATGGAGAGGCCTTCCATGAGGGAAGTGCTGCAGCAACTCTATTTCCACCATGAGGGTGAGGTCTTTTGTATCAGATATGGCAGTGTAACGCCCCGGATCCAAGTCACGAAATAACACCGTAACTCATCCCCAGAGGTTAATTTAAAACACAGGATCGCAATATCAGAGTGAAGGAAAAACATGAATACAACAATAACTATATAACAGAGTGTGCTAAAATATTCCCAAACTAAAATAAAACTCACATGTCCAAGTAACTACCCGCAAGTATCGAGCTCTCCAAGAGTATCTGAAAACAAAAACGAAAGCAACGGGGTGAGATACGAATATCCCAGTGAGCAGCACATGCATGCACAAATACATTTAGTTCAGTTCTAAAACATGTCACGATTACAAACCAAATACAACGATGATAACACGTATAACCCAACAAAACTTCAACGATCCCATTTACATCCGTGAGGAAAACCATCGTATAAACCAAGCACTAAAGACGATATCAATCATGAATATAGCCGTAAAGCCACGTATAACCAGGTAGCAACATATCAAAGAAAACATAGTTCAACAACTCAGGTTTTTTTTTTTTGAAATACTAGAGTGTTTATCATGGGCCACTCCGCACCAATAGACCAGCGAATAAAACATATCACGTCAAACAAAAACAAATACCAACATTGGTCAATGTCATGTAGTTGCTTGAATTGGTTAATCGACATGCCAGAGCGACATCCACACCTCCATGTACATAGTTCCGGCCTACTCAGGGTATCGGACACTCTGAAATGACGGCCTACTCAGGGTATCGTCATCCAATGCCGGCCTACTCCGGGTATCGGCACTGACAACCAGGCCTACTCAGGGTTTCTGGCTGCTCTACACCAGTCGTGGCAACACTCCATGGCCATGACATTACATCAATAAAACAAAATACATCACATTACTAAGCTTAGACTCTGGATCCAGGACAAGCTAGACCAAAACCGATAAATAACCAATTAAAACTCCGCATTCAGTACACACATCACAAGTTGTTCCAACCAGAACATCAACACACACAAGTGTTCCAACCAGAACAGTAATTCTTCACAAGTGTTCCAACCAGAACAGTAATCCTTCACAAGTGTTCCAACCAGAACAGAAATCCTTCACAAGTGTTCCAACCAAAACAGTATAAGATATGATTCTAAACCGGCCACCGATATAAAACAATATTCAAGTAAATCATTCCTGAAGTGCACCGTGCATTCAAAGGTGAACTAGCATAATAGTGTAGATGTATTTCAGCAAAACAATATGGTTTCAAAACTGACTTTTCAGAATAAAGCACATTATACAGAAATGATTTCAGCATCCAACTTCGATTAAACATAAACCAGCAAAACATCTCCTAGATTCTCAATTTCGCTTTCATAATCCAAATCAATCAAAACGAATGTCGTAAAGACCTCAAAACACATTTTGGATGAGTGGAATAGTCTTAGGATCCCCTATAAGGTCACCATACCAAAAAGCAATCAATTCTGAGACAAAAAGTTTCGGACCTCAAAATATTCTAAGTCTAGTTAAAAACGTTGACTTTTGGTTTATAATTTTTCTAGACAATTCTACAAGGAGTTTCAGGCTCAAATTTTGGCTGTAGTCTATTGAAGGGTAAATACATCTCCTAGAATTTTATGGGCTCCTGAATCACTCATCTGGATATTAAACCCAAACCGGGCTTTTTGATTAAAACCGGGATTCAGGCATGAACTGGAAAGTTGACTTTTTATTGGCTGGGAATTAGACCTTGGAAGTATTTTATTGGTTCCAAATGGGAGGTAAAACCTTATTTACATGTAAAGACTTAAGTAAATTGAGCAATAAATACACAGGACATTTACTTAAATGTCTTTCATGTAATTAAGGGGGCTATTTTCAACAAATTCTATAATTTCGTAAGTGTATTGGACTATGCGCTCACCTCCTGAAGTGGGCGCCAAGTGAGCGCTGAGTGAGTGGAGCTTATATCATTAAAATAGGGTTGGCGCTCACTCGAGGTAAGTGGGCGGCGCGAGCTCGGCGCCAAATGGGCGCGAGAAGGGCGTGGGAAGGGCACGAGAGTTTTAAGTGGGCGCGAGCTGAGTGCCAAGTGAGCGCTAGCTCGGCGCCGGGTCAAATTTTCTGGGCGCCTACTTCCCGAAGTGGGCACCAAGTGAGCGGTGACTCACTGCATTTTTCAGTTCTCTGTTAATCCCAGAACTCCAACTCTGGCTGAATTTTTCCGGTCTGTACCTACTTCTCTAGTCTCCCAATACTCCCAGGACACATTCAAACCTAATTTGGATTTAATCTAACATGATTTCCAGTTATCCCCAAATTATTGTACCCAGAAACCCTTCGGACTGTCTTTGCCCAGAAACACAGATAACAATTCATTCACAACCATGCATTCATTCAAACCAAATCCACGAATAAACTAAACCAGGTTTTAAAACAGTGCCACTCACCTTATATGCTTCCAAGCCTTGGCAATAGCAACCCAGAAATCCCCCAATCGCTTCGGCCGTAAGCTTGCTCCGGTCGCGCAGGGGTTTTCTGAAAGGAGGAAACCCTTCCAAACTTCTTATCAGCAACAACTTACTGGCAGTAAGTCTTCCCCATCTCTACTCTCCCACAGAACCTTCCCCGACTCCTTTCTCTCGAAGAACCCTAACAGACGCCGCAGCCGCAAACCTTCAACTCAAGGTATCCGCAAACGAAAAGAAAACCCTACGAGTTAAATACGCTAGGTATTTACTTACCTTATATACACTTGATTTGGTGCAATGCTTGCCCACCAAGATTCCTACCTATTCAACTCATTTGAGTGTGCGATCAGGTAACTGCCACTCCATAGATAACCTACATTAGCACCTTCCAATTTATAATAAATTTCAATCACACTATTATCGATTTATTTAAACCAATATTTGATGCCTATTTAACTTAATTTTAAACCTTCATAATTTAGGCTTGGGAATTTCCGAGATTACCCTCACTTGTTCCAACACCGTACTGCCAAAATCCAAATCCATGGAAGTCCAATAACCAAATTTTCCCATTTTAATAATTTATCCTATTTAACATTTTGAAATTAACTCTAATTAATTTCCTTTTCTCTGTTTCTAAAGTTCTCCATTTATTAAATAAGTTTTAAAAGCATAAAATCCTAAATTTTAATGTTATTAAAATTCGGGATTTTACAGGCAGAGATTCTCGGATTGGATTTTTATCCCTTTCCACCATGAGGGTGAGGTCTTGTGTATACCACCATGAGGGTGATGATATTGGAATGAAGTTCTCAGACTGGATTTTTATCCGTTTCCACCATGATGGTAAAGTCTTGTGTATACCCCAAGAGATGATGATATTGGAATCAGATATGGCAGCGGTACAGATTTGGTAGTGGTTCTTGACTGGATTGTTTGGAGACTAGATCTTAACTTTCAAAGTGGTCAAATCTCACGAGTCCCACCATAATATATTGTTTTGAAATCGATCTTGTTGTTGGATTTATATTTGCTAGATTTTGTGGATTATTCAGATTAATCGTGTTTATTGCTATCGATATATGGTTTATATTCGATTCATGTTTTAGAACTGTATAAAATATATTTGTGCATGCATGTGCTACTTACTAGGATATTCGTATCTCATTCCATTTTGTTTTGTTTTTTTCAGATCTTGGAAAGGACGATACCATCAAGTAGATGCTTGGTTTATGTGAGTTGAGAGTTGTATTTCTGTATTTTATATTTGAGTTTGGGATAGTAGTGCACTTTGATTATGTAGTTATTGTTTTGTTCATGTCTTCCTTCACTCTGATATATCAATTTTTTGTGAGAATTTAACCTTTGGTGAAGAATTACAGTTTTCACTACGTAACTCGGATCCGGGGTGTTATATCACCTTACATTGTATATTGCCTGAGATACATGAACTACAATATAGAGGAGCACCCAAATAGATATAGGAATGGGTTGACAAATACAATCCAATCAAACTGCAACAATATCACAATAAAGAACTTTCCACTGAGATACATGACTAGAAAGTGGCATGCTACAGCTCAACCAGATACAAGAAGGCCTCACCAAAATACATGGTGGAAACGCATAAATGGACATAAGGTTAACTAAACAAAGAATGACTCATTTCACTATCAAGCTAAAACATGGATCTATAACAAGTTATACCCGCTAGACACAAATCAACCCAAGTCCAAAATATATTCATAATAATTCAAAATTATCATAATAGTATATAAACCACTCTAAGATACATGGAGTGTGAAATCCCAAATTTTCAGTAAACAAATAAAAAGGATGAATTTGAGTATTTAGAGAATTAATAGAAATAATCAGAAGTAATTGAGGATTAGTTAATGAATATAAAGATACATTAATTAGTTAAGTAATTGAGGATTAGTTAATTAATTCCAAGATGCGTAATTGATCTAAAATAATGACGAGATTAAACTTGGAAATTTTTTAAGAGATCCAATAGTTAGATATGGAATTATAAGAAAATGGTATTTTAGTCTTTTTCCGATTAGCTAAATTATTATTGTAAAATCCTGAATTTTAATAACATTAAAATTTTGGATTTTATGTTTGCTAATTTATTTAATTGGTGGAAAATTTCAGGAAAGAAGAAAAGGGAGTTATTTAGAAGGAATTTCAGAAAATCAAGTAATGAAGAATTATTAAAATGGTAAGTAAATTATTAAATTTGCATTGGCTGAAATTATAGGGTTAGGTGGTGAAGCAAGCATATGATCAAGTTGTTTTGATTATGCTTATGCAGGGAATTTGCGTGGAGTGGCATTGCATATAAGTGAGTTCAAATTAAGGAGTTGGGCGGCAACTATATAAGAGAGTTAGTTGTTAGTTATTTGGTTGTTGAAGTTCTGGAACACTCTAGAGACTTGGAGAAAGGTGAGTTTTGGAGATTCTGAAAAGGAGCACGAGCTAGGGTTTGAAGAAAAGAAAGTGAAGGTGATGATCAAATCAAGGAGAAGTCAGAATTGAGAGAGAGTTAGAGATCGGCTGTTGTGTTTGATCGGATTGGAGAATTCCTATAATTCAGAGAAGCATCAGGTGAGATATGGTTTTGATTATTTGAATTCGTAGGAATCCTATTCTATTAGAAGTTAGAGAGCAGATCTGGACAAATTTAAGAGTTTTGTTGATTGTGTTGCAAATAACCTGTTAAAGTGATCGAGTGATCATTGTTTAGATTCGGATCTGAGATTTCTGTAGAGAATTGAGCTCAAATTGAAGTTACAGAGGAAGCAGCACCTTTCTAAACCAATTCGTGCTAAATTTTGTGGAGTTAATGCATTGAATTCGAGATTGAATGTCTGAAATCAAATTTTGGGAGTTTTTGAGCTAAATGTGTGGAATATGAAGATCTGATCTAATAATTATGTTTAATTGTTGTTGAATCACTTAGAAAGTTTCTATAAATGATTTAGAAGATGTTTCCATGGTTTTAGAGTGATTAAATTAGGTTTTGGTAGTTCAGTTTTCGAAAAACTCCGAAAATTCACATTTCTATTCACGACCTGAAATTTGGCATGGTGCCTGCAATGGGGCTCAATCGCCCTGTTGAGTGCCCAGCCATTCTCAGAAACCGAAAGTTCAACTTTCCAGACAAGCCAAGCGCCCAAAAGGAGGCTCGAGCGCCCTGTTGAGTGCCCATGACAGAAAATCTGGATTTTCCCAATTTGAGGTGATTTCAACTATGAAATTGTTTTTAATCAAATCCAACCTATGTACAAATAAGATTTAAGTATTTAGGAAGTGCTTGCACGGGAATTCTATTAAAATTCGATATAACAAAGAGTTTGTGCACATTCTACTAAAATGTGATTTTAAGAGACTTTTGATTCCATATTCTTATAGATTGAGTTTATTTTGATTCCATCACTTGGAACAAATTTCTGAGATCATTTCTAAGGTGTTTCTAAAGTCCAACTGTATAAATGAGCCTTTGTCAATTACTTGTCCACCTAGTCCTTCAATTAGTTCATTTTTGGGGTTTTAAAAGGATTGTTATGTTTCCATTAACTTGTAAGGATTCCAAAGATTTCTATTTGTGAAAATCACATATTTATACATGTTTAAAGTAAATAAATCTCTGAGAAGACATTCCTGGTCAGATTTGATGAATCAGTGGTTTTGAGTTCTACTTTGGATTACTTTGGTTTACAATGAACTTGATTGGAAAGCTCACATTGGATCTGGTTGTAGACACCCCAAAATTGCACGATTTTTTGATAAATCTTGAAGGAGAGAAATATTTTATTGGAATTTTCAATTCTTTGCATTGGGTTTGAGATACTTAACCCATTTGAATCCAAAACCGTAAAGGAAAAGGCCCGAATTCAATCTTTTGTGCAAAGTCAAACTTTTTCCGGTTGAATTTTGTTGACTTTTGACCCCAGAAAATGAAATATTTTTTAAAGCCAGATTTCAAGATAATTTTTCCCGGTAATCAGGTTTTTAGCCATGTTATTGCATAAAAGAATTTTTTGAGATTTTAAATCTTGACGAATACCTTGGTTTTAACATGTTGAATCTTTTTACCGAACCTGAAAAATCAGAATTTTGCCTAGAACTGGAAAGTTGACTTTTTATTCACTTGGAATTTGGGTCTGGAACTATTTTTAATGGATTCAAATGGGAGGGTGTTTGCTTATTTACATGTAATATCTTAAGTAAATGGAGATTAAAAAATACGAGGACATTTACTTAAACGATATTACATGTAAATAAGTATTGCCTGTGTTAAAATTGGGATAAAAGCTTCTTTTTTTTGTATCCGACAAATAATGCTGGATACAAGTAGCCCTTAATGTATCCAGCAACATATGCCGGATACACATAGGCTCTAGTGTGTCCGGCATCATATGCCGGATACATTAAGGCACTTGTGTATCCGGCCTGACATGTCGGATACGCTAGTTTTGCTCAAAATTAGGGTTTTCCGAGAGTTTTCACATTTTACCATCATGTCCTTCATTAAATGAAGGGAAATCTCAAAAATAGCCTTAGGGTTAAGGTTGGTGGGCTATAGACATTATGTTGTGTCTACCATTCTCACCAACCCTAACCCTAGCCTTTGCCTATAAATAGGAGGCTCCTCCTCAAGCAAAAGGCTATTAACTCTTATTTTGAATTCTTTCCAAGAAGAGCTCCAAGAGAAGAGGGAAACCGCTGCGGGATTGCTTCCAGAACCCAGGTAAGCCTCAAACTTTTCTTTTATTTTCTGTTTTTATATTTCTAGATCTAGATCTCTTCTTCTACCTTTCTGTAGAATAAGGCCTTCTATGTGTGTGAAAATCCTTCCCCGGCTCAAAGTATCTCGAGACTCCCCCTAGCCGTAAAACGTGAAGGCGGGATCTAGGAGAAACGAGACTGGGGATTGACCCTAGTACTAGAACCCTATTTGCATAAGCCTTTTGATTGATTGTAAACCATTTCATATTCAAAGTACCCTTGATTATCTTGAAGAACCGTGTTTAACGGGGAGAGAGAACAAAGGGAAACGATAATGGAACGGAACCCTAGGCTGTTTTAGAACCTTATTTTAATGAATATGTATGCATGCTATATTATTGTATTGATCTTGTATGGTTTTTCACACTTGCACATACATAGCACTATTTTGGCGGGATAGGCTCACATTTGGGGATTTATTACTTTCATTGTGATAAATCTGAAATAAATGGCCTCAATCAATTCTGGAATATTCTTAAAAGGTTTTAAAAGGTTTGGTATTCATCTTGCACGAATTGCACACACTTGGTCACAGTTTTGAATTGTTTTTCTCGAAAAAGGGCTTTACTTGACAGCAACTGTACCCCAACTTCGGACACTCATAACTTCATCGTCCGGATGAATTTTGGAGTGATTCTAGAACCATAGGAAAGGTGAGGCTGTCTAGTTTCTGTCCACAAAATTTCATTAATTTCTATCAAGCGGATTTTTGACACCTCTCTGTCGAAGTTAATTGGACAGTTCAGGTTCAAATACAGAACTTGTCACTTCGACGGAGCGTCATGTGTTCGTTTTAAATCCGATTCGAGTGATTTTTGTTTCTGAGCACTCCTTTATGAGTCTATTTTCAAATCCAGTTGGTTTCATAATTTTTTGACTCCATTTGTATTATTGGTAACAGATTTACTCAAAACTGGTCATCAGTACTTTTCTGGGTAAATCTGTGATCCTCGGGGCCTGTTCGGGAAGTCACCCAAGGCACATCCGAATGAGTTTTTGTATGAGGCTAGTTTCTTTTGAAAGATGGCTATACAGACTTCATTGACACCAAATTTCACGGATTTCTATGGAGTAGATTTTTCTAAGTGATTTTCCAAAGTTGCCTACTTGTTACTTTTAATCATCCCCAGCAGCAACTTTAAAGGAGCATAACTCTTAGGATTTCAACCGGATTGACTTGAAATTTTGCATGAGTCTCTTATTTACCAAGATCTTTCAAATGGATTTGGTTTGGTTCAATTTAAAATTGGATTTGAATGATTTCAAGACAAATGGCATTACTTTTCACAGAATTTTCCAGATTTGATTCAACTTGGCTTTGTACACTCTTTTGCTTGGATTTTTATCCTTTTATGATATTCCAGAAATGATATTGACATAAAAGAAGATCTGGAATTCATTTGGATTTTCATGTGAAGATATCATATATTTGTCCTTTTTTAAGGTTTTCATGATTTTTTAGCAAGCTTTCTATTTTCTTTTAGCATGAATAACACTTGGCAACCACCTTGTGTGGGTGAATGGGGGTGCCTAACACCTTCCCCCGTTCATAATCTAATCCCCTTACCCATCTCTGGATTTGATTTTCAAGTAGGGTTATTTTTACCCTAGAATTTGCTTTTTAACCCTTTTTGCTTATTTTTGATGATTTTGGTGTCCATTCTCACCCCAAAATTCTGAATGGTGGCAACTCTCCCATTTTTGCGTTGAGCCCGTGTGCTGACGGAGGGGGAATCATCTCCGGTGATTTTTCCCGTGTCTCACACTGGTTTAATTGAATTTTTTGGAAGCACTTACATTGGTTATGGTTTAGTTTGATTTATTCTACGGATTTGGGTTGATTATTCTGTTTATGAAGAATTGATATAAGATTAGAATTGGTCATGATTTATTTGCATATTGAGAACTTTAGTTTACTTGATTAATATTGTTTAAGCTATTTTGGTCAAAGCTTCATATGGATCCATATAGTCTATCTAATAAGTGGAACTTGTCAATTTTGTTAGGATTAAGTCTAGTTTTCCTTAATGTGTTTCCTCCATGATGGAGAGGCCTTCCATGAGGGAGTGGCTGCAGCAACTCCGTTTCCACCATGAGGGTGAGGTCATATGTATTTCCACTATGAAGGTGATGATATGGATATTTGAGATGTTACAGTTGTTCTTAGACTGGATAGTTGGATTCTAGGTCTTAACCATACAAAGTAATAAAATTTCACGAGTCCCACCATAATATATTATTTTGAGATTGATAGTATTGTTTGATTTGTATTTGCTTGATTATCGGATTCATAACAGATTACTTGGATTATTCGTGTTATCATTACTGTTATATGTTTTATAATTGAATCATGTTTTAGAATTAAATAAGTGTATTTGAGAATGCATGTACTACCTGCTGGGATATTCGTATCTTATTTGGCTTTGTTTTTGTTTTCAAACCTCGGTGAGGACGATATTCAGAGGGTAGATATTCCTGTTGACTACCCCGAGTACAAGGAGAAAGATTACTACGTGGAGTAGTATAAGTATTTTGTTAGTAGACTTTTGTTTGGGATTGTTGGATATTGTGAGTAAACAATAAATGATTGATATTGATTCATATGGAATGGTGATTGGTATTAGTTGACTCTGATATGAATGAATGGATGTTTAACCATTGTATTTTCATACTTTCCTTTACTCTGATATAAATACTGTGGATTAAACTAACACTACGGACTCGAGTTACGGTTTCATTACGTAACCCAGATTCAAGGCGTTACAATTATATATATTAACTAAATAATTATTAGATTAGAGAAATTATGTTAGACCCAAATTGGGTTTGATTTGAGCGTAAATAGCAAGATTTATAGCTTAAGAAGTGGGAAAGGGGCTTTGTAACGCCCCGGATCCGAGTTACGTAGTAAAATCGTAACTCATCTCCGAAGGTTAATATATCACACAGAATCGCAATATCAAAGTGAAGGAAAAACATGAATAAAACAATAACTACATAATCAAAGTGCACTATAATCCCAAGCTCAAATATAAAATATTATATCTCAAACTTAACTCACATAAAACAAGCATTTACCCCCTAGAGTATCGTCCTCTCCAAGATCTAAAAACAAAACAAAACAAAATAGAATGAGATACGAATATCCCAGTAAGTAACACATGCATGCTCAAATACATTTTATACAGTTCTAAAACATGAATTAGTTATAAAATATTTATCAGTGACGATAACACGAATAATCCGAATCCATCATGTAAGTCAAACAATAATAGATATGAAATTTGAGAATTTTGAGAGGTTAAGACTTAGCTCCTGACAATCCAATCCAACTGCAGCCACTCCCTCATGGAAAGCCTCATCGAGTATACGATGGAAACGCATTAAGGAGACTAGCCTTAATCCAAACAAAATAGACAAACTTCATAACAGTAAAATCAATAATATCGATCAATACTTAATAAGTCACCGTAGGACTCATGAAATAAGACTGCCTTTAACTAGGGTAATGACAATGCTCACTATGCCACCTCCCCGCTTAGGTGCGAAGCCAAATACACGATCATCGTCTTATTGCGGAAGAGCCCACCCAGTACAATGATGGGTTGGCATGTGCTACCCAAACATAGTCCGAGTACACGATAAAATGAGTGATAGCCGCAGCCAGCCGAGTACACGATCAGGCCTCACTAAGTACACAATGGAAACGCTTGCGTGAACAAAGTATTACGACTAGCAAAGAACAATCCTGCCCACTATCTAGCTCCTAAATGGATCCATATCGAACTATACCCACTAGACTCTAATAACAAACCAAACATGATATCCGGCAACACAACTCATCTCAATATCATCATATCATCCTGAGTACAACGGGGCATCTCTGAGTACACAGAAGCATCAACATCCCAAGTGTGCGCGGGTCGTGAAAGACGCCGCACCGCGGGGGCGCACGGATTTGCGCGCCTCCGGATGGGTAAAACGGGAAGGTTGGAGTCGCCACTGCCTAATGGGGTGCAGGCAGACACTTGGGTGCCTATGTTTGTCTATTGGGCTGATCTGCAGCTTGAGATTCTAAGTAAGGTCTAAGTTGCGGTCCGGGGAAGTCCGTAGACACCCCGGTCCACCCCGTCAATTGACGGGTCCCATAGGTTTCCTGGTTTGAGTCAACTCGGTCTTTCACTCACCCAATTCCTAATCCAACATGCAATTTGGTTAAGTCTGGTGGGACTACTTTGAATGGTGTGGGTCCCTTTAATTGATTTTTATCTTGTTTAATTAATGTGAACTGGATTTGACTGGGTGGGCCCCGTTGGAAGGCCCACGGATTCCATGGTGGGCTTGGTCAAACCCACATGTCCCTTGGTGGGACTCTGTCTAGCCTGAGAGGCCCTTTGGGCTTTGGTTAAATGAATCGATTTTGTTTAATGATTCAAGTTGGAGATTAGGTGATTTTCATGCAAAAGTGGGCCTGTATTGGTTTGCAAGCCCCTGGGTGGGCCCCCACGAAGGTTGCCAAGTGATTTAAGTTATCTTGGTTAAATTTGCCAACATGGGCTAGACACGGGCTTCGGGCCCGTAGTCCAGACTTGGCTTGGAAGCCCAAGTTTTTTGAATCTAGGGTTTGAACTCTTGCTTGCTTGGTTAGTCGGCTTGGCGGGCCCGATAGGCCCTAGGGCTGGCAACGGGTCGAATACGGTATGGATCTGCCATGATCCGAATCCGAACCGAAAATAAAAATCTGATATCCGAATTCGATCCGAAATCCGACGGAGCTTTTATATGTGAATCCGAATTTGAAACCGAATTTATATACTGTATCCGAATTCGACATTCGACCGAATAAATAACCGAAATCCGAATTAGATCCGATTTGAACTTAAAACTCAAAAGTCAAGTTTAACTATTAAAGCAAATTTTAATTATCAAAACTAATGAGCCATATAAATATTAAAGCAATACATGAGTAAGGATAGTTCAACCATGGTTTGTACAGAGTTTACCAATAGTTTAATGAAAAGTATATGTTGATTTCGGTTCGAATCCTATTCGGATCAGATATGGACATATTCAAATTCGGATCCGACTGTACTTATTCGATCCGAATTAGGTCAGATCCGAAATTCGATATCCGTATTCGAACAGCGAATCTATATCTCATATCCGAATTCGGGATTTTCTGATCGGATTCGGATATATATCCGACCCATTACCAGCCCTAGCCCGTGGTTTCGGCCAAACCATGTTAAGTAACGCATCATGCTTCAAATCGGTTTTTTGGGTGGGCCGTATTGGGTTTGGCCCGCCCGGTTCGGTTAATTTGCTTAAATTGCATGCTTATGCTCCATGGCGTTTGTCGGGCTTGGTGGGCCCCGTTGGAAGGCCCACAAGGGTATCTGGTTGGACCGATAATCCAAGTCCCATGATGGGTTTCTTGGTGACCCGGAAACCCTATTGGCATGTTAGGTTTAATTAACAATGGCATTAGAGTGGTATACAACCAAGAAAGGCACAAAACAGCATTTGCAACAGTGTAGCCGACCTGAGTTGTCGGCTACACATAATCACACTTGTAGCCGACCTAAGAGGTCGGCTACACACACAAATTCATGTAGCCGATCAGGATGGTCAGCTACAAATAAGCCCCTGCTGATCCAACCTGAGTTGTCGGATCAATTAACAGAATGCTGATTTTCAGATTTTTTCAAATGGGTCATGCTTATGAGCTTCCCAAGGGTGCTCTATGGTTGGGTGGGCCCACAATGGTCAGAGTAGAGTCACCTTGCTTCCTTTTTTGGGGCTTTCAAAGCCAAATTATAGGAGATGGATGGGGGCTTCCCCCTTTCTCTCTTTTGGGTAAGATCCAGCAAGGGAACAAAGGTCATGTACCTCTGTTCAGGTCATTTAAAAGGGAACAGCAATCAATATGAACAATAAAAAAGAAAGGAATCAATTAAAATATGCTTCATTAGGGGCCTATCTTGCATCAAGATGTGCATGCATGTTCTGGTTGTGTTCAAGGACTAGAAAAACTGATCTATGTACATGCAAAATCAATGTAAATAATAGGACACATGAAACATCTGAAGATATTCTTAATAAGTGAATATGCAACATACACCTAGAGCACATGTCCAAACCAAGTGGGGAGATTTCATGTGGTCGAAAACAGCAGCAAGGATGGAGCAAAAGCCATGATAAACCACACGAAAACAGTAGTTGAAGAAGATGCTTGCATAGTCTTACAATGGTAATGTACATGCTTTGAAGGTTGATTGTAAGACCCCGGATTTTTGGATTAGCCTAAAATAAGGAATTTGCTAATATTATTAAAAATTAATAACGAGCCAATAATTCAAGTAGTTGTCGCAAGGGTAATTTGGAAAGTTCAGCAATTCGGAGATTAAGTAAATTTGGGGTAAGAGGTGGTAATTATATCATATCGTAATAATTTAGTAAGTTATTAAGGTAAATTCTATTAGATTAAATTAAGTGTGGTTATGTATAAATTTTATAGTAAATAAATACTAATTAGAAACTTTATTTAAAATGAATAAAGTAGTGTCGATCTTTTGTTTGGGTGGCTAACCATTTAATCGAGGGTGGTTAGGCTGTAGGTGTAAGGAGTGGTGATGGAGTTACACACCGGTGGATCATGAGGGAGTTAAAAGAGTTTTGGTTGAATGCAAGGCTGTTGGTGTAGGTAATATAGTGGAGGGCACTACACTTGATCAAAAAAATAGAATGCATGCAGTTTTTTTAAACATAAGGATTTGCTGATCGTAACAATAGTTTTCTCCCCGGGCGTTACCATTAGTTACAACGTTGGAGAAGGCAAAACGGATGCAAAGTAGATTTGAGCATTGAGGTGAGTGGAGAGGGTTGTTTGGAAAGGAAGAAGGCAACCTTGGTTTGTAGAGATGAGGTCGTTCATTTCTGTTGGAGCAGGAAAATTCTGGACGTGAAGAATATTGCTGTTTGAGGAGGTCGTCCAACACTGTTTGAAAATTCTGGACGTGAAGACCATCCAAACAAGTTGTTGTTTTGTGGAAGTTGGAAACAAGAGGCAAGAGCATTGGAGATTCTGCAGAAACATTTTACTTGCATTGAACTCCAGCAAACAAGAGCATTGAAGAAACATCCAAACGAGTTGCTGCAGAAAACAAGTACTTGCATGTGTTCAGATTCAGTCGTTTGGAGGCAAGTAGTTCTTCCAAAACCTTGCATTGTTTGTTAAATTTAGGATTTTCCAGATTTGATGAAACCAGGGAATTTCCAGAAATCTATTCATAGAATAATGTTGATCTGAGTTCATATTTTGTCTAACTAGATAAATTTTTGAATGGGTATATTGAGTTGTTAGTTTGTTTTTTTTTCCATCATATGATAATGGTTTGATTGAATATTGTGGTTCAGTTCTTAAGAGAATAAGTTTACAGCAGTATTAAGTTAACACCAACTAGATCTAGAAGGGAATCAATGAGCATGAAACAGTAGAGAGAGGGGGCTGCTAATGGGCGTACAGCCATTTTAAATATATATATATATATATATGAGTTGCAGAAAAACGATGGAGTTCAAAGGGGGAGAAGGGAAATGGAAAACAGATAGAGAGAGAGAGAGAGAGTGGTTGTTCGTATGAGAGAGAGAGAGAGTGAACTATTGAGCAATAAACAGTAGAATGAGGGGCTGTTAATGGCGGTTCAGTCATGTTTAAGAACTTGCAGAAAACGCAGAACTCTAGAGGGGAGAAGAAAAACGAAATGGGAAACAGATAGAGAGAGAGAGAGAGAGAGAGAGAGAGAGAGAGAGAATAAGGATTTTTTTTAAATGTGGTAGTGAGAGAAGCTGGGTAGAATAGTGGGGAATTTGGGTTGTCTCTACGGTAGAGAGAGAAATTCTGGGTTCGTTGAAGTTAGGGTCCGAAATTTATGAATTCTGGGTTCGTTGAAGTTAGAGAGAAATTCTACGTTAGAGTAATTTAGAGTTGGTTCTTACTTTAATTTCAAATTATTGATTCTTTTCTCTGACTTGATTAGTATATTGAGTTCTAAAAATTTGTAACTATTTAGTATCAAAAATTGGATTAAAGAGGCATGGTAAATTAAAACCATTTAAATATAGAGTTAAAATTTCTGTAGAAGATGTTGTTAATTCTTTAAAATATTTCCAAGTCATTTATTTTATTGCTGCACTTGTATTATGAAATAAATAAAATCAGATATTTCAGGACTGTTAGAAGCCTATGAAAAATTGTTATGACAATAAAAATATTGGAAATTAATATATATATATAAGATCATTTAAAAGGAGATGTTAATCCTAAATTCTTGCACTTAGAGCATTAGTTAAAAGAAATTTCCATAGTATGTTTTAAACCTTATCAAAATGGTGATTTGGATAATTATTAAACTGTTTTAAATTCCCATTGATATTGCTGAACCATTATTATTATCTGAAATGTTTTCGCTTATGAATTCTTTGTATGTTCATTTGTTTCCGTTTGGATGAGATTGTGAGTATTCCCAAGGTAGTATTAAATACGGAAATTTTATTGTCGGATGGACTTAGCGACTATTTGAACTAAAGTGGTTTGGTTTGTTATATAAGTGACTGGACTTACATGGAACATGATTTTAAGCTGATTTGCAAACTATATCTATTAATTTGTCAAAGTTACCCAAGGGCAAGACTTAGTGTGGATCCACAGTCGAGTTGTAATTGAATTTTGTAGATTTTGTCTGGATTTAAGTCTGGAGTTCCTTTGTGCCTTTCCTCCATGACGGAGAGGCCTTCCATGAGGGAAGCACTGCAGCAACTCCGTTTCCACCATGATGGTGAGGTCACTTGAGTAATTCCGCCATGAGGGCGACGATATTGGATGTTTGAGCTGTTGCAGTGTTAGACTGGATTGTCTGGAACTCTAGTGCTTAGCCACACAAAATAGACAAACTTCACGAGTCCCATCTTATTATGTGATTTGATATTGTTTTGCCGGATTAGTCGGATTAATCGATTTATTTGTAGTTAGTCGTTGAATATATTTTAATCGTGCATGTTTTAGAAATTAAATTAAATATGTTTGAGCATGCATTGCTACTTGCTGAGATAGTCGTATCTCATTCCTTTTGTTTTGTTTTGTTTTCAGATCTCAGAGAGGACGATACAGGCGGGTTTATGATTAGTTCAGGTGAGTTGGGGAAACTTTTAGTTGACTCTGATTTTGTGATTGCCATTTCATGTTTTCCTTACTCTGATATAGCGATCCTGTGTATAAAAGTAACCCTTGGGGAACGAGTTACGGTTTTTACTACGTAACCCGGTTCCGGGGCTTACATTGATGAATGAGGGGAGAACTTTAGGCATACATAAAACATGGGCTGAGTTATATGCAAACAAGAATAAAAAAGGGGCCAACTCAACATGTATTTCATGCGATTTCCAGCATGCTTATCTTAATCCAACTCATTCACTTAACTTAAAAATATCTAAAGAAAGGAAGAGGAGGGGGATTATATGATGGGGAACATTAGATGATCGATCAAGAGGGAACATACTCCCTCCTAAAATGAGATGAAATACACACAACAGTAGCTGGAAATGCCCCAGAATCATATGGGAAAGTACCTCATCCTCCCGTTGGGGGTCACGCATAGGGTCTCCCTTACCTTCGGAGACTTCCATGCCATGAACATACGGACAAGGACACATACAAACCACTTTGAAAGACTGATTTGGTGCATGGGAGAAGCAACACTCATGAAACAGCATGAAATGCATTCATTTTCATATATGTAGTACAAAATGTAATGGGGAATAATACCTTAGGGTTTTTTGGAACCCCTGTGTGACGTAGAGGTCCTTTTGAGGCTCCAACAGCGGCTGGACAATCCTCCTCCATCAGCAATAGCAAACTCCTCCACTTCTTGCTTGAATGAGGATGAAGAAGAAGAGAGAAAGAAGGTGGAGAGGTCAAGGTGGGGTGTTTGAAGGGTGTGGAGACAAAGAAAGGGGGATGAGGAAGGGCTCGAACCAATTGGGGAGAGGGAGCAAGGGGTAAGGCCAGCAACCCTCGGCCAAGGGGGTTGCTGGCTTATTTATAGACAAAGTTTTGTATCCGACCTTCATGGTGGATACACAAGATGGTGTGTGTATCTGGCCATGGAGGCCGGATACACTAGGTGTTCTTTGTATCCGACATAAATGTCGGATACAGACAAAATGATTTCAAACATTAAATTCTATCAAAAAATCCGACAAGATTTCAGCGGAGATCTTTTGTATCCGGCATATTATGTCAGATACAAAGAAATATATGCATATCCGACATATTATGTCGGATACAAAAAGGTGAATTTTCTATATTTACAAATTGCCCCCGGATATGACCGATTTGACAACCGAGATAATCGCAGATTGCCCCCTGGCTATTCGCAGATTAATCCCTGAGATATTTTTCTGCTCCTTCGGCACGTGTGCAGCTCTCCTACGACGTGTGCAGCTTTTAGCATTGCTGCCCTAGAACTTTAACTTCTCATATCTTCTTCATCCAGACTCTGATTCTGGCAAACTCAGTTGCATTAGAACCGTATCGGAGTCCTCTATTCATTGGGGTAGGGTTAAATAGCTGATTTGGGGTTTAGCAAAAAGTCAATTTCTGCTCCCCCTCAAGTTTGATCGGCCTGTAAATCCTTCATCTGGGCTCCGATTCCAGCAAACTCAATTGCGTTGGAACCGTGTCAGGATTCTCTATCCATTGAGATAAATCAATGTGGTCAATTACCACTTGATCAAAAAGTCTACTTTTGGCCCACTTAGGGTTTAACTTTTCAACTAGGGTTTGCATTTCTGGCAATTTCGAAGGTGCAAAAATGAGGTGCTTACACCAAGTACATGGGGCATCCCCGAGTATACGGAGGTAAATATCCATCAAATCATCAAAAACAATAAAACCATCCTCCAAGTACATGGAGAGTTCCGAATAATCACCTTAAACGAAAATAGTTTGTTTAAAAGCCTTTTTCAACAATATTGCATAAAAGTTCCTTTATAGTTCCGAATTTGGTAAAAGTATCAATCTCGGCTAAACCGGCAAATCCAAATATTTAAAACCAGATTTAAATACTATTGTTCAGTTCAAACTTGAATTATTTTTATGCTCAAGCAGTAGCTTGACCTATAGGTAATATCCTTATATCACTCTATTCTTAATGTGACACTAATGTCTTCTTCTAACTACTAATTTACTTAATTGAAATCACTATCATTCTACTTTTTAGTTTTCTGCAATCACCACTTAAAACACTTCCATTTATTTCAGCCATATACTACACATATTAAATTTCCATGATTTACTCTCAAACACTTTGTACTTATACCTTATCTCTTACATTCTTACATTTTTCTTAAGTTAGATCTCTTCATGTTATAGACCTAATTCCAGTCTCTTACTTTCCAAATCTCCTTAATCATTTTAAATTCCTTCCCTAATGTAAATCCCTAATTGATTTTAACCATCAAACAATCAAATAAGATGAGTATATGCTGGCACAATTTCAGTACTTCAAGAATACCCAATTCTTAACTAATTCAAGTTTCCAATTCTCTTTAATTAAAACCTCATGTATAATCCCAAATCAGTATCTCTTTACTCATCCAAAGCCTTTTAATTTACCACTAATTAAGTCCCCTAAATAATTCCCCAAAGTAGAATTTATCAAAAGTTTCAAATGAGCTAAAAATAGGCTGGGCGCCAACCCTGGGAAGGTAGGCGCCCCTCAGCCTTCCTAAGCGCCCATTCACTTCTGCTGTTATATGATGCGACTAATGCAATTTCACCAAGACTGATCAAACCTATTCCCCTCAAACCATTCCCAGCATGATACTAACCCTCTAAACACTCATTTAACCTACTTTTGAATTTAATTAGTACATGCAACCAAACTATAATGAATCAGCCGCCCAACACTCTTTTCCATCTTAATTTCAGCAACATTCAAACATAAAACTCAGAATTCCATATGGACTGATCTAATGTCTTTCCTTCCGGCCACTTCCAGCATGATTCTAAATCCCTAAACAGTTATTTAACAAGCAATTGAATTTAATTTAAGCATAAAAACATTCTACTATGATCTAGGCGCCAATGACAACTAAAAACAGGGGATTCGGCAATTTACTTGCTCAATCACAACCACACTTCAATTGAATTCACCCAAAACAAAATCAGGTGGTGCTACTTACTTTTTTAGAAGCAAATCAAGCTAATAAATCCTTCAAATTCTCAAATGAAAATTCTGAAATATGGCCTCCAGATCCGATCGCACGAACAAGTATTGCTGAAATTCAATTTCTAATCAAATCTCTACCGATCTGTATTTTTCTTGATAAAATTCAACTAATAATAACCTAATTAACTAAACTTACCTAAATTCCGGATTGTGTAGACACCCCAAATTGCACTACAAAATGAGAAAATAATGAAAACATTAATTGCAATTTAAAACAGGCCAAAACTGCATGAAAATGAATAATTAGAGCCTGGACTGTATTGCCACTACGGGCTAAGCAGGCCCGAATTTTGAATACGGGCACGCAGCGCCCGTAGTAAATATACGGACATCGTTGGACCGTAAATCATTTACGGGCACTCGAGACACGTGCGAGTTTTGTCCTTCTCTCGATTTCCGAGCTTTATCTTTAGCCCAATATATCTTTAAAAGAGCGAATTACGTATTTTGTTCGCTGAAGCCACCTTGGTTGGCTATGGATGGGCATTATCTCCAATTTTCACTCTATCCTGAGGATCAGGATATATCCTTCTGGACCAGCCTTACCCCTGTGCTTACCTATAAATAGAGGGTCTTTCCTCAGGCTAAGGGCCACGAAATTTTGAAGTCCAAAGAACTCCAAGGAACTCCAAGAGAAGAATCCCTGCTGCCTGCCTGCTCAATCCAGGTAAGTCCCCTTTTCCCTTTTTATTTTCTGTCTTCAATTCTAGATGTTATAGGATCATCTCTATTGCTGTAGAATAAGGCCATATCTGTTTTTGTATTCCTAAACTTGTCTCTAAGTACCTCAAGAGTCTCTCTAGCCGTAAAATGTGAAGAGAGAACTAGGGGAAAGGGGAACAAGTGGATCCCTAGAATAGAACCCCATATCTGTTTTTTTCTTTTTTCATAGAATAAGGCCTATGATTGTGTTTGTGTAACCAAACCTATCTCCAAGTACCTCAAGAGTCTCTCTAGCCGTAAAACGTGAAGAGAGAACTAGGGGAAAAGAGAACAGGTGGATCCGTAGGGTAGACCCCCATGTGCTCTAATTTGTGAGATGTGATTGCTTTGAATATCCTGATCATGTTTTAATGCTTTTTATGATATATCTGAATGAATTACATGAATCTATGATGTTTATAGCATGAGATCCCCACTTTTTGCTAAAATTTGGATTTTTGCCACTTTTGCACCTACAGCACTGTTTTCGTGATTTTTGTGGTTTTTGGCTAGGATCTTGGATTTATCATGATCAATATGATAGATCTGAATCCAGAAGCCTGAAAGTAAATTCTAGGGTTTCATGATGTGGTTTTTAAATTGTTTTTCATTATTGAGAGAAGACCCTATGGTCTAAATTCTCCCCTTTTGGTGTTTTTCATCAACGTGGGTATTTTTGGTTTTTATTTCTGGATTTAACGTGAAATTTGGGCTTTATCTATGTCTTGGACTATTCAAGTTCAATTTTGAAATATTTTATAAAAATCATATTTTTCTAGATTTCTAGAATTTGACTTGAAGCCAGATTTTTGGATTTTTCACTTTAAATTGATTTTATTGGATTTTATCTCAATTTTATTTTGATCATGAAACCCTAAGAATGGTATGATCATATTTGATAGTTCTGGATCAATCAAACTATTCATATGAAAAAAACCATATATTTTTGCCTTTCTTTTGTGATTTTTATAGCAAGCTTTTTCCTTTATTTTAACATGAACAATACCTAGCAACCACCTTGTGTGGATGAATAGGTGTGCCTAACACCTTCCCCTGTTCATAACTTAATCCCCTTACCCATCTCTGGTTGTTTTTAAAAGAGGGTTATTTTTACCCTAAAATTGCCTTTTGTGCTTATTTAATATTTTGGTGTCCATTCACACCTAAATTAAATGGTGGCGACTCTTTGTTCTATTTGATCCCGTGTGACGATTGAGGAAATCATTAAATTTGATTTTTCCATGTCTCACAGATTGAAATAACTGAGATTGCAGCTCTTGAACAAATTTTGAGGTTGCTGCAGGAGTCTTCAATCTCTCTTGAACAGAGACCAAACAATCACCAAATAATCCCTCTAATCTCCACCAATTCTCCAGATCAGACTCACAAACCCTAGCTCTCCTTCTTCTTCTCTCTGAGATCTCCAATTCAGTTGCTCGAATGCCAAACAAAACATACGAATGAAATAACAACCGCTTAAATAGCTACCGCCAACAGCTGAATTAAAATCACGATCCCACGCTTGACACTCCAAAAAACTTCCTACACCAGCACCCTTATTTGGCTAAGATCAATCCCTTGCCTGCCATATCATCAAAACACCCTAAACCAACCAATAAAAATTAAATAACACTCCTTCCCTATTTAACCAAAATTTTCCATTTGGTTCAACAAAAATCCTTGGTTTGACTGCTTTTTCTTCATTTCCGAAATTTTCTATCAATTAAATAAATTAATCAACCATAAAATCTAATTTTAATTTTTTTTTTTTAAATTCAGGATTTTACAGGCTTATTAGTAGTTATACTTAATTAGGGGGCCTTTATTTGAAGAATAATTGAAGTTATGTTGTGATTTGGTCATATTTAAAAATATGGAATAAAAATAGGGTGAACATTCATTAAATTAGAAGTTATAGAATAAAGAGAATTAATAGTCCTAGTTCAAGTCGGGATTTAGGTAATTAGAAATCCTAGTTGGAAATAGGAAACTTTAGGATTATAAATAGTAAACCCTACCTTTATTATTGGATTTTTTTGGAATCCTATTGAGAGAGATCTATAGCGCCCCAAATCCAGATATATTCCTCATGAATAATCCCAACTCAAAGTGCTAGCTCTATGGCCCAAAGCAACTTATATCCAAACAAAATCAAATAAAATCTAATTCACAATTAATTATATCACATCGGAGTACGCTATCAAAATTCAATTCCATTAATATTCTTCAAATAATTGCGGAAACATAACCAACTAAATCATAATCAATAATGATAAGTCTGGATAAGAAAATGTCAACTAACTCTCATCAACTCACTAGACAAAAATAACAGTCTCAAATCAAAATAATATCCTGCTGATAATAACTGAAATAAAATCCTACTACAATCCATCTACTCAAATAAAATTGTAATGTCCTAGACCCATACCCAGCAATATATTGTCCGCTCTGGGGCCCATTGGGCCCTCACAGATTTGTTCTCAAGGGTAACACGAGAAAAATTCCCAATGGTCACCCATCCCAGCACTATTCTCACTCGAGCACGCTTAACTTCATGGTTCCAAGGGGATTTAGTCCCGTGTTATATCTTAAAAGGCTTCTTGCTTAGTAGGGGGTCTTAGGACTACTTATAGCATCCCCGAGCGTTGTGGGATACCAACCATATGCACATCCATGACTGGTAGCTCTCCATGTGAGCTCTACCCCTTCACAGCTACCTGACAGGATGTTACAAAAATCCCTACATAAGACAAAAGTAATTGTCCCGATGATTAACCCCCTGTGGCTCTACCCCATCAGTATCATCTTCACCAACAAGATTTGAAAACACAACATTAAAAAAACACAATAAACCATGCAAGTTTCCTTCTTGGAACCAAAACATGAGCTATTTCAGTAGAACGTACCAAAAATCTTGTATAATGTTTATAAAATTATTTGGCCATTGAAAATAACTCATAAACACCCAAATCTTACTTATACATGTGTTGGATTTAATCAAAATCTAGGTATATTTCCAAAAATTAGAAAATATGGATTGGGCTCTCGACAGGGCGCTCAACCTTTGTGTCAAATGGCCTCACAAATCCGTTTTGCTAACGAGCGCTCAACCCCGCGCTCAACAGGACATTCAACATGTATCTAGCAGCCATTGAAATTATAACGGGCGCTCAACAGGGCACTCGAGTGATGTGTCTAGAGCCCATGTAAATTTGAAAAATCTGGGAAATTTTCAAAATTCTGATTTTTCTCTTAAATCTTCTAAAACTTATTTATATCATTCAAGATAAATTCTAACTCATCTAAAACCATTATTTACACATAATAAATCATCCTAAACACAATCACTAATAGATCTTTTCATTAAAATCATGTTTTTCCATATGATATCACAGTAAATATAATTCTAAACGAGAAGAACAATATTTATTTTTCCATGCTTTAAACCTCAACCAAATCCATCTAAAACAGCACAAACATGTTTCTCAATCATCACAAATCTGAAGAACATGATATTTCTCGCCTAAACAATAAACCATGCAAGTTTTGCCAATATAAAGGTTGCTACTTACCTCTTTCGCGAAACCAAACCAAGCAAAACCTTCAAACCTTGATCTCTTCTCCAACAACACAGCAAAACCCATGAAAATCACCTCTCCTTAGCACTGATCTAAACTCATGAAAGTCAAAAGAAAGTCTCTTGTTAGGTTTTCTCCTATTCTAGTCATCCAAAGCAAAACAATAGGATTTAGAAACTTTCTCCAACAATAACAAAGCCCACATCCATGTCTAATCTTATTAGAAGTTCCCATATTTTAGAATCTCTTCAAAGAATCATATCTCATGTGTGGCACGCCCAACTCAGTCTAATTAAATTTTTTTAATTTAAGATTAAATAGTTATTTTTTTAATTATAAATTCACCATTATAAATTGACATTATTATATAAATGTATAACTTTTCCCATTAATTTTGATTAAACAAACAACAAAACCAAGATTTTCCACCATTATTAATACATTTTTTGGATACATCCAAATAACTTTTATTAAAAATTGGTTTTTAGCGGTGCTTTTTAAATATAATTCAGATTCAGCATCTAATTCTTCGTAATTGACAATAAATGATACTTTCTTTAAATAATTGAGAACACGGTGGAGGATACTTTCTTTAATTCAGATTCAGCATCTAATTCTTTGTGGTGATAAGATGGAGGATGATCTGAACTTCGGAAACACGGTGGCTTGGAATTATTTTTTGTTGATAAGATGACTTTGGAGATTAAGTATACAATCTGATACAGAACGTGTGTGTATCTGTACGTGTGTATTATGACGTGAAAAAAGTAGTGTACATGTGGAAGCTGCCAAAAAGTAGTTGCATCATATGAAAAACCAAAGAGGCGGGACTACAAAGTATATGTTAACATATCTCAGATTTGATAACCCATCACCATGTAATATCTACTCTAATGTTATACCGTAGAGAGGCCCCTATTTGTTCACTCTGATCCTAACGAACCTATTCACCATATCTCTGGTAGCATGTGGCACATGGGTACAGAGATGCTCAAATTAATTAGATAGAAAATGGGCTGATGAGACAGGATGTAAGTCTGCAAGAGCAATTGTCGGAATTCAAGTATATAAGAGGCGGTTTGGTAACGTTAAAAACAGTTCGAAAACTAAAAATAGTTTCAACCGTTTTTGAGTTTTTAAAAACAAGTGACAAGAAACTTGTTTGGTAACAATCACTGTTTTTTGGGGTTTTTGAAAACAGGTGACAAGAAACCCGTTTGGTAACAATTGATAAAAAAACGATTCAAGTTTTCAAAATCAACAAATATGCATTGTTATACAACCTGCAAGTCTATTAAACTAAACAAATTTGCTATGAAAATCACTAGCCGTTTGCATGCTAGGACATGAGCACGACCCAACTGGCCTCACGTGCTAGCTGGGTTGGCGTGCCTGGCAAGCCATGCCTTAACAGGATGTGTGCCCAGGCCCCTGAGCATGGGCACACTTTAAGCGTGCTAAGTTGTGATGTGCCTATGCCGGCCCAACCCAATAAGCAACTCTGGAGACAGAAGAATCAACGACCGGTCACATAGGAGGTCGTCCCTCAACGACCATAGACCGTCTGATACACAAGAGGTGTTCCCACCAAACAAAAAGATTACCACGAGACCACGCGAGATAAGCAGCAGTGACACTACAATGGCATTGATTGAATCAAAAAAAGGAATTGGGGGGTGAGGGTGCAGCTGCAATTTGTACATGCGGTTGCACGTCCCACCTGGAGAAAAGGAGTACAGTTGGTCAGAAATGCCCATCCTAATTTCCACTTCTTTGTCCTCTCTCTCTAGTTTCTTCTACACCCTACGCATGTTTTGTGAAGGGAAGAAGGGCATCACCCGCATACACCAAGTCCCCGACCGACGATAATCTCTCTCTCCCTCTGTTTACTCTTCCGAGTCGCTGTCCATGCTCTCCATTCCTTTCAGCCCCTTCCGCTTTTGCTTCTTCACGCATTTCTTCTCTCTTACTTCGTACCGGCCCCTCGTCAAATCTGAGAGCCACATTCCAGGAAAGCAGTACTGGAGAGTCTTATCAATGTTCTTGGCCCTTTTCTTAGGCCTCTAAGGGAGTTTTGTGCCCTTCATTGCAAGGAAATCATCTTCCTTCTCCTTCCTTGACAGAGATATGTAT
This sequence comes from Buxus sempervirens, assembly GCA_947561395.2. Taxonomy (NCBI): domain Eukaryota; kingdom Viridiplantae; phylum Streptophyta; class Magnoliopsida; order Buxales; family Buxaceae; genus Buxus; species Buxus sempervirens. The sequence goes on from OX387193.1 coordinate 33,308,375, forward strand.
ATCCTCGGCCACTCGAATTGATCCAGATTCAACTTCTCGCTAGCGGCATGAGCCCCAGTTTCTTGTTCTGTATTGGATTCCCCAAGATTCATCTTGCCTGCTTGTACTACTAAGCACCCATTAGACTTCTCTGCCATCACAGTGACCGACCCACCAACCTTTTGATCAGTTTTCTCCAGCGAAGATGCTGAAACTTTCTTCGTTGAACGACGCCCAACCCGGCTACTGCTACTACCTCCGTTGCTTCTTGATGGTGAACCATGCCTCGTGCTAGATCGTTCGTCTAGGCTCAGGTTACAAAGGGATCATCCATCCTCATCGCAACTCACCGGAGCAGGATGGCAGCCAGATTCATGAATTATTACACAAATACCCCACCCATCAATGAAGATTTGGGAAAGAGGACCGTGGCGCACATTCTCGGGATCTTCTACGGGATTATTCCGATTTCCGAGTTCCATGATTCAGAAATTAGGATTTTGCATTAGGGCGTTGGAAGAGGCAACTTTCGTGTTATTTCTGTTATTTCGAGGTATTTTTGGTGTTGCCGATGCGAATGATCGTTCATGCTGCCAGAACCCTTTCCTTTAGATCGAAAGGATTTCCTGAAGGAGAAGAAGCATGAGAGGCCGTAGTCCGTAGTTACCTTCTCCAAATGGAGGGGCTATCATCAAGGATCCCGCGAGTTTGCTCTCGCTGTTTCTGAAGGGATGGGATTGGCTTGATTCAAAGGGAAGAAGACGACTCCATTGCTAGAGTTCCAGAGTTTGGGGTTGATTCGACAGATAAAATTAAAAAGAATTACAAAAATGCCATCTCACAAAACACGGTTCATCGTTTTCAGAAACGGAATTTTTCGGGTTCTGAAAACCAGGTTATTTGTCAACCGTTTTTCTGAAAAACGGTTTGAAATTTTTTCAACCAAACATATTTTCAGTTTTCTATTTCAAAAAACCAAAAAACTGTGTTCAAACGCGTTACCAAACACCCTCTAAATTACTGAAATGAGCTTCACACCTGAAAAATATAGAATGCTTGAAAAGTCTTTCTTACTCCATGTTGTAAGACATTGCACAAATCATGTTTCCCTTTCCAATCGGCCATGTGCATGCTTGTAGGATGCATCCATTATGGTCTTCGAAGGCGCCACCAATGCGAGAAGGTCTTAGGTTGCCCACTTAGGATCCATCAAAGCCAAACTTGATGGATCCCTCTGTAGGAGGCTTCTAGGTTCTGCTGTTTGTCAGTCCCTGGGGAGATGGAAGTACAATGATGGTTAACCATCTCATAATCTTGGATATTGGAACGCTTATAACCTCCATATGTAAGAGAGCCTATGAATGCCATCAAGACTGAGTTTTGCCAAAGGTCCTCTTATTCCTTATGTTTGGATTTGCCCAAAGAACTTAATGGAAAGGGAAGTTGGACATCATATGGCAACTGGTGTTGTGCTACGTGGTGGTTGCTAGTGGTAAGCAGTGATAGTAGGCAATATATATATGTGTGTGTAGTGATGATATGGGTGGATATTTTCATGTATGGTTAGTGCTTACTTATTCAGGAATAGTTTTATGCTCCCGCTGAGCTGCCAATACACAAAACTTTGAACGCATTATGCATTGTGCAGATGGGTGGGTGAGAGAGGGAAAGATTTTCATGTATGGTTAGTGCATACTGATTCAGAAATGGGTTCACTGTAACTGCTGATTTGTGGGACTTTGAATGCATTATTGATCTTTTACCTACTTTTTTTTGCAGATGGGCGAGAAGACAACCATGTGTATGTCTCTGAGGCCCTTTTGGCAGGCATAGGAGCTGGTGCCTTGGAAGCTTTCATAAGAACTCCATTTGAACTTTTTAAGCTTCGTGCACAGGTCCGTTCTGCTTCATATTTTCCAGAGTCTACTTCTACTATGTTAAAGCAAGCTTCTGCGGCACCGACTGCAAGATTGTTGCATGGGTATGCTCCTGATAAGAAGGCATGGGACTGTTGTAAGTGTGAAAACTCACACTCCTTATATGGCAAATGTTTGACAAATTATATCTTCTAATAATCTTCAAGATGTGCAGAATCAAAATGTAAATTCTGTGAATTTAGTAAAGAGGAAGGTGATGCTGCCACACCGCTACCACTTCGCTGGTAGCTCAAGGAAATATAAGGTTTTCTAAATAAAGAACATTTCGTAAAGGCACTTGCGAGGAACAACGCCGCTACCACTCCGCTGGCAGCGCATAAGTGAAATATCGCTTTGAAAGTAAAGAACACGCACCTGCGTCGTAAGGCGACGCCGACACGCCGCTGGTAGCGCAGAGCAAGATTGAAGAATCTAAATATCAGTTGTGCACATGCCGCGTTCCCTCCCGCTAGCAGCGCGCTGGCAGCGCACCCTTAACTGGATCATTTGGATTTGAGCGGGACTTGAGTTCGCTTCCAGCCGTCTACCCCGATCGCAAGGCGACGCCACCAGCGCTCAATGCGATCTGAGTTTTTCTTCTTTAAATAGACGTGCTGTATTTTTTTACAAAGGACTTTTTCTTTTGATCAATTTGATTTGGATCTTGAGGTGTTCGAGATTCAATCAATTCATCTTTAGAGAGTCGGTGATCGAGTGAGGGGGAGATCTGAGAGAGATCTCCTGGAATTGAAGTTTGAGGATTCTTCTTCATTTCGGAACTTCACATGATCGTATGATCTCCTGGATTGGTGATCGAGCTTGATGGATGCATAGGTGGATTCCTATTGCATTGGATCATCTCAGTGGGCTCTGAGGTGATTGTTACGATCTGGATTGATCGTGAATTGCAGCTTGTGGATTCAAGTTGTGTTACAGTTCGTGGATTCAAGCTGTGGATCTGGATTGATCGTGAATTGCAGCTTGTGGATTCAAGTTGTGTTACAGTTCGTGGATTCGAGCTGTGGATCTAGATTGATCGTGAATTGCAGCTTGTGGAATCAAGTTGTGTTGCAGTTCGTGGATTCAAGCTGTGGATCTGGATTGATCGTGAATTGCAGCTTGTGGACTCAAGTTGTGTTACAGTTCGTGGATTCGAGCTGTGGATTGCTGTTGAGTGAGTTCAATTGTAAAGGTTAAGTGTGTTTTCCTTTGTAATTGCTTTTCATTCAATAGTGGAGATTCTAAGGGTTAGTCACCTCATATAGACTCGAGGTTTTTCCTGAATCTGGATTCAGGTTTCCTCGTATAAATTCTGTGTGTATGTTTCCGCATTGTTAAGATCATAATTGTTCTAGATCGAGAACCTGTAGAGTAGTCTCCTACTCTTTCAACTGTACCATTGATCTATTGTCAACCCTATCCACCAAACATCCTGATCTAATTGGCGCCTTGAAAAATTATCCATGGATGATGACTGGATCTGGAAAACTGCCCTCAGTTTATCATGTTAGAAGGCCTCTAGATATTTTTTCCTTGGAAGGATGGAGTGCCTTGTGGAGAGGTCTCCGGTCAGGAGTATTTCGTGATTGCGTATTTGGTGGTGTATTCTTTTCATGTTGGCAATTCCTACACTTAACAGTTCTAGACTAGAAGGCTGTTGAAATGGATCCTCCACCCAGGTCCTTGAACACTTCACCCTGTATCTCATATTTCTAGTTTTCTTTTATATGCACTCTTAAGCTGTGAATCTTACTTATCTGTGCTACTTCTCTTTTGATAGCTCATTTAACTAGAAAGTCTTCATTATCATCACTAATATCAAACAAAAATTCAGATATTTTTCCATGTGATATCATTTCTATTTCCGCTTGTTATGAATTTCTCATTCTGTGATTTGAGGAACAAAGAACTAACTTCAAGAAATTGAATGTTTTTTTTTAAAAATATTTCTGATATGAATACTCTGTTAAGAGTATGATGTTCTGAGGCATTAAATAGAACTTCCCATGGTGTATAATTATGGGATTGTATTAGAATTTAGGGACCATTAAGTTTATAGATTCACTTTGTCAAAACGTGCTAGGGGTAAATTCTTCAAGTCCACATATTATCCATTACTCTGGCGTTCAAAAATTCATAGCATCATGATTGTACAAAAAAAATTTTCTAATTTGCATGTTAACATAGAGGTTACTTTTGACCTTGTGACATATTTGATCCCCTCTTTATATGATTGGTCCCAGTCAAAGCTAGATAGAAATCTGATATTCTCTCTGGGCGAGAATGTGCCACAGTTTGGATAATTTTCTCTTCTTGTCTTTTATTCATGCTTAAGGCTATTTAAATAAACAAAAGATTAACGAGTTTATCGTATAAGTTGCCGAACTCAACGACCACCACTAACTAATTAACAACAAGTAACAACATAGAAAGTAATGCGAAGTGGCTAGTTGACTCAATCTTCATCTACTGCTCCTTTATTCTCGTAACCGTCTCCCTTTATTCTCGTAATCGTCTCCCCAGCAATGGCACCATCTGCAACGTCTCTCATATCTCAACCATCTCCCTTGCAACGGTAGCATCTGCAATGTCTCTTGCATCTCCACTTCAATCCAAATACTTTGGATTGGGTCTTAGTTCCCTTCCGGAACGCCTAGGCTTATCAACACTCCCCCCTCCAGGTGGACTCTTGTCCTCAAAGTCCACGTTTGAAAATTGTTCCATTAGTAATTGAGTCTTTTCCCATGTAGCTTCCTCCCGTGGCAAGTGTTTCCATTGAACCAAACTCTCTTCTTCAAATTTATCGCCTTGTTTGACCCAACGAGTATCCAGGATCTGTTGGGGTTTCAAGATGATAGCCCCTTTGTCCGAGACTGGTGGCAGCTCCGTGGAAGGTGCTGCAAGATTGCCCACGACCCTTGGTGATAGCCAGCCCTTAGATCAAGCTTTGTGAAGCAAGATGCTCCATATAATTCATCCAACATATCGTCCACTGTGGGAATGGGGAAACGATCCTTGACGGTGGCGGCATTGAGTGCGCGATAATCGGTTCAGAACCACCAACTATCGTCTTTTTTTTTCACCAACAGTACAGGTGAGGAGAATGGGCTTGTGCTGGGGCGAATAAGTCCAGAGTCGAGCATTTCCTGAATTTGCTTTTCTATTTTAGCTTTCTGGAAATAAGCATATCTGTATGGGCGGACGGTGATGGGGTCTGTGCCTTTTTTAAGGGGAATGCAATGATCTACTTCCCGTGTTGGTGGCAAGCTGGAAGGTTCTTTAAATACTTCTGCATATTCATTTAAGACCACCTGCATGTCTTGTTGCATGCTTTCCCGAGTTTTTGCTTCCGTCATTAATTGAAAACATAAAGCAAACACCTCATGTCCTTGACGAAATTCTTTGGAAAGCTCCTTAAGTGAGGTTTGCTTAACAGCTTGGACGTCAAATCCTTGTAGTCTTCGTGCCTTATCCGCCCAATAGAAATCCATGGTCATTTCTTTCCAATTGCAAGCAACAGAACCCAACATCTCTAGCCACTGGATCCCCAACACCAAATCTAAGCCTGATAAAGGCAGAGAGTAAAGAGTGAGTGAAAATTCAGTTCCTTGTAGGTTAACAAGTACCTTTTCAAATCGCACTTGGCACCGTAATTTTTCACCATTGGCCACACAGACAATGAAAACTTCAGTTGGGATGACTGCTAACCGTAGTAGTTTTGCCACTCAATCACTAACAAAGTTGTGCGTTGACCCACTGTCGATCAACACTACGACTTCATGGGAACCGATGGTGGTTGTTAGGCGCATCGTCCTGGGTGCTGTCCATCCGGTTAGTGCATGCAACGTGATCTCTGGCTCGGGTTCATGCTCGGGTATCTCGTTGTGATGTTCATCATTTGGTTGTGGCTTAATGATTTCTTCGCATACGACATTGCCCATGCCGGGGTACCCCTCCAACAGCAACAACTGGGGCCGTTGACATCTATGCCCAGCCGTGAACCATTCGTTGCAGTGGAAGCATAATCCCTGTGCTCTCCGTCGTTGCATCTCATCCATGATAGCCTCATGGTTGGAGCAGCTGTTGCGGCAGGAGTTGTGCGAGTTGCAGGTGGAAGAGTCAGTGGAGCTTGCGCCGGTGGTGGTTGCCATATGAACCTCCGCTGCCGTGTAAGCTGCTCATCCCGTATCCTTGCCAAGCTACTGGCATCTTTCAACGTTTGTTGTTTGAACATTCGAATCCCATCTGCAACTTCTGATTTTAAGCCACCCATAAACGTTCCGACTAACGCCTTTTGTGTCCATCCCCGAACTTGATTGCCCAATCGTTCAAACTCACATTGATAATCCCTCAAGGATCCAATCTGTCTGATCCGTGAGAGTGCCTCATCAAAATCCTCACATTCCGATGGACCAAAACGAGCCCATAGTTCTTCTTCAAAAGCCTCCCAGTTCAGCACTCGCCCTTCTTGCTGAAATGCCCTTCGAATCCATTGCCACCATCGATTAGCTTCACCCTCCAGGTGGAATGAAGCTAATGGCAATTTCTGAGCGTCGGTAATGCCCTGGAATTCGAAGAATTGATTTGCACGGTTGAACCACTCTGTTGGGTCGTCTCCTGAGAATCGAGGAAACTCAAGTCTTGCCATTTTTGATGAAAACACCTATCGGTTTCCTTCAGTCTCTTCTCGGCTTTCTTCAGGGTGGGTTCGGGAATGACCTGCTCGATCATTAGGGCTGTAGTGGGAACCTTCTTTGATAGAGATTAAAGCTTCAGACATTCGATTGATAGTGTCTTCTAATTGGTGTAGCTTTTCAGATACTCCAAGCTCCATTCGGCTCATCCCGTCCTGTATCCCTCCTAATCCTATCTCCAAATTCACGATCCTTTCTTTTTTTGTTGACATTGCAACCTGGCTCTGATACCAATTGATTGGTCCTAGTCAAAGCTAGATAGAAATCTGATATTCTCTCTGGGCGAGAATGTGCCACAGTTTGGATAATTTTCTCTTCTTGTCTTTTATTCATGCTTAAAGCTATTTAAATAAACAAAAGATTAACGAGTTTATCATATAAGTTGCCGAACTCAACGACCACTACTAACTAATTAACAACAAGTAACAACATAGAAAGTAATGCTAAGTGGCTAGTTGACTCAATCTTCATCTACTGCTCCTTTATTCTCGTAACCGTCTCCCTTTATTCTCGTAATCGTCTCCCCAGCAATGGCACCATCTGGAACGTCTCTCATATCTCAACCATCTCCCTTGCAACGGTAGCATCTGCAATGTCTCTCGCATCTCCACCTCAATCCAAATACTTTGGATTGGGTCTTGGATCCCTTCCAGAACGCCTGGGCTTATCATTATAGCTAAAAGCTGTGCCACTGCACATATGTTTCTGCTCTTGCATGTGTTCATAGGTATGTAAATGATGAACATACAATAGTGTGGCTGTGTGAATAAAACACTTTTTGGTTTGTCATGTAATGCTTTGGAGGAACAATCTCTTAAGCTACTATAGTTTGAGGATCCTAGCACTTTTGCTTTTATGACCATCTAATTTGCCTTTTATGTAGGTCTTTTGATGAAATTGGTCCTGTGTCTCCTATAGCTGCTAGCATTGCAGCTGGGTTTTCAGGTTCAATAGCTGCTGCTGCTTCTCACTGTTTTGACACTGCCAAAAGTAGATCGCAGTGTACTGTGCTGCCTAAGGTACGTAAAAATCCATGGGAACATGCAGTTTGTGCACTCTCACTAAACCTACAGTGGAGCCAGATTTAAATAGGCTTACATGTCCAACACCAATAAACTTAGAATTTACCTCAACATCAATGAATTTGAGAAAAAGCATAGTTCGAACAAAATGTAATTCACGGGAGTTGTGTGCATTAATGGTCATTTTGTTGTTGGATTGTACATGTGCAGTATATCTCCATGGAGAGGATGCTTCTCAGATGGAAAGAACCAGGGTATTGGATCGAGAGAGTTTCAGGGCTCCACCCTGCGGATAGGAGCCTTCTATTTCAAGGGATTTGGTTGAGGATGGCACGTAGCGGATTGGCATCATTTGGAATTGTAGGTTGTTACTTCTGGGTTGTTGATTATATTATTCGAAGATAAATGAATCTCAATATAATTCACTAGTGTTTTCATCTAATTTGTATATTTATACATGAAACAAAAGATAGAAAGGACAACAAATCTAGTCTTATTGTAGTTTAGTTTGAGATCGATTAGGGTAACAGGTTTGACAATCTTGCTCACACATATGGGCGTCGTTTCATGGAAGCCAAGGCGGCCTTTAGCATTCATGGTGGAGTTATATTCAAATAACCGTTTTCAATTTGAGAATCCACATGGACTGGTGGCAAGTTCTTGTGCTTGTCAAAGTGCGATTAAAAAATTCAGTTTGTTTTGAGTTTGGTTTTTTATTTATCTGGGGAGGCCCATTACGACATGTATACATGGTAATTTTAATAACTGGAAGAATTTGAATAGAGGAAGAAAATAGATAGTTTTTGTTTGAAAGGGAGAGAAAATGGATTTAGTAAATGGTATTTATGGCTAATGAAAAAGGTAGGCCTAAATTCAGAAAATGTTCCAATTAATTCACTTAAATATGAGTATAAATTCTAAAAAAGTGTTTTTTTTCATTTTTTGGAACAGGAAACTACAATCTTGTTAAGGAGGCATATATAGTTTTCAAAAAAAGTATTGAGAAACAAGTCAACTCCTCTTTTGACTTTAATTTGAGAACTCATTCTGCGGCTTAGAATGAGTTCTGATAAGGGGCGTTAGGTTAGAAACTGATAATGAGTTCCACTCGAATGAGTTATAAAAAATGCATTAAATTTGAGAATTATTTAAATTGGAGTTTTAAATTTACAAAAAGTACAATGATGACCATGGAAGTATTGGTTCAACCGTCCTGCGGGTTACTCCCATTTGGTTTGGAGGCCAGAGGTTTAAAGAGCAAATCGTCTACTTGTAGGGTTTAGCCCACGGATTCTCTTTGCCTACAAGAATGGTGCACTCTCGTGATGTTGTCGTGAGGGTCCTATTCCTTCGACTAAGGCGGGGTTGATTTTGTAGCTATGGCTTAATCCAAAGATTTCGCAACGAGGAGGAAGCCCCTACGATCAGCTTGGGGTCTACCACGCTAGTGGCCCTTTTCCTCCTTTTGCTTTAAAAAGAGAAAAAAAGGAAAAAAGAAAAAGAAAAGTGTGCAGTGGCAAATTGGCACTTTTGGAATTCTCTTAATCTATCGATAGAGCTGGTAATTTTTGAACCGACCCATCAACCCACCCGAAACCAACCCATAATAAACAAGTTCGGGTTGACCCATTTATTAGTTGGTTTGGGTTGAGGTTTTCCCAACCCATCTAAAAAAGGGTCAATCTAAACCGAACCCGTCAACCCGTTGGGTACCCAACAATATACCATTGTTTTTATATTTTCCTTTTTAGTTTATTAGACATTAGCTTTTTATATGAAATTTGGGACATAATTAACATTTTTTTTAAATTTTTGAGAAATAGAATTTGACAATTTGTGGTTGTATTTTGCATATTACTTATGGACCTTAGAGCCGTTTTTGTTGACTTAATGTTTCGTTTATTTTAGTATTCTTTAGAGAATTTAATTGTTATTTTGTTATTAGCTTAACTTTGTTTTAGGTTCCTTAATAGTTTATTAATTGATTTTTTTTTCTGTTGGACTTTCTAGTAGGTATTAGTATTATGAAAAACATATGGCTAATGCATGATTAGTTTTAGTGATAGTGTTAATATCATCTATAAAAACAATATTCCACGTCTCCATGATTTTTTTATTTCTTTATAAACATTAATTTAAGAAGATTTTTTAAAAATTAAATTAAAATTAAACGGGTTGGGTCGAGTTCAACCCGTCCATTTGCGGGTTGGGTCAGCTCCATGATTTCCCAACCCGTTGGTAAATTGGTTGAACCCGATGTGCGCACCTAAACCTGGCCTAGATCGCACACCGGGCGCACCTTTGGTGCGTGCCTCGGGATTTTCGGAGTCGCCACTGCCTGAGAGTGCAGGCAGACACGGTTTTGCCCTAACCGGGTCTAAGTCTGGTCTGCGGCTTATTAGAGATCTAGCTAAGTCCTCGGTTACGACCCGGGGAAGTCCTAAAGACACCCCGGTCCGCCCCGTCGGTTTGACAGGTCCCTCGGGTCTCCCTGGTTTCTGAGTCAATTTCACCCTTCCTAGACCAGCATGCTGCTTTGTTAGGTCTGGCGGGGCCCTCTGAAGGTGTGGGTCCCTTTTATTGGATTTTATCTTCTTATTTATTTAAGTGGAGTGGGTCGGACCCGGGTCCCGTTGGAAGACCCGTGGGTTGCCATGATTGGGCCTTGGACCTAATTGGGTTATTGGGTAACCCATTTGGTTTTATTTATTTACAATTTTAGTTTGGGCTTAGTGGGCTTGGAATGGGCCCATTAGCCAAAGTCTAGTGGCCTGGGCCCGTTTTATTGAAAACGGGCCGGGTTTGGGCCGGTCAAAAATGGGCCCTCAAGTGGGCCCAAGGGATCTTAATGGGCCTATTTAGGCCCAAAGTCCAAAAATGGGCTTAAGGTAGCCCAAATGATTTAAGGGGATGGTTCAAGTCGGTTTAGGCCGGATACGGTCCAACCGAACCAAGGAATTACAATTTTTCATCATTTTTACATTTCGCCCGTGTTTTCTCTACGGTCCAGCATCGCCCGTGAATGGAATCCGGTCCCCCTCGTCCGTGAATCAGACACGGTCCAGGCTGGACCGGCCTGAGTTTACGGGCGCCACCTGTTTTGCACTTTCGCTGCCGATTTCAATCTGGATCAGTTCCGGCGGCTTTCTCAGATGTTCTGGTAACCTCCACCGAGTTTCTGCTTTCATTCCAGACTCCACATCTCCTTCATTTGGCTTATAAAACCACTTTCTTCCGTCTTCTGTTCTCCTTAAAGCAACTAATCCTCCTCTTGGTTATTAGTAACCAGATTCCAGCATGAAAAAGGGAGTTTACAGGGGAAATTTTAAGGAGAATAAACTCCTTTTTGTATTCTCAAACACCATTAATCAAAATATTAGATTTTTAGCATTCTTTGAATCCATCCTTTATTTCAAGGAATATGGCTCATTTGTGTAGAGGATTCCATCAAAACCAGACGAATTGATTAGTAACCATGTACTAAAAAAGAATTCAAAATCACTTAAATAAAGGAATTCATATGTACATTGAAAGGGAAGAGTTACTAAGATTATTACCACGCTTATAAGCCTAGATTTGTGATGTCTGGAGTCTCGGAGAAATCCAGCAGCGCTTCCGCGTCCTTCAAGATTTGTTGGGATGAATTGAGGAGAGCTTGGTTAGGATGGATGGGTTCAAGATCAATTTGAAGAGGATTTGGGCATGGTTTTGGGGTAGTCTAGAAATGTAGGGGTAGTTTGGGGATTAAAATAGGTTTGGGTTAAGGGTGGTAGTGGTTGGACAGCATTTGGTCGTGGGGAGCTCCAAGAGGGAGAGGGTCATGGCCAGGGAGAGAGGACTTGTTCAAATGAAGGGGGGTGGCCTTCTATTTATAGGCAAAAATCCCGTGCCCGTATTTGATCTACGGGCGTGCCTTGCCCGTACTTCAAGTACGGGCGTGCCTTGCCCGTAATTCAATTACGGGCGAAAAACGAATATTTGCAATTATCGCAGATTCTTCCGTACGGGACGCGTGTCCCGCCACGCGTCCCCTTCTAGAAGTTTGCCCGTACTTTAAATACGGGCATGCCCTGCCCGTAATGTAAATACGGTCCCGCACGTTTTAAAAATGTGTGGATTTCAAACCTTTATTCAATTTGGCTTATTGCAGGATTTTTATCCGATTTTTCCGATTATTTTATTATAAAACGATATTCTCTTTATTAAAATATTATTAAACACTTTTATCTTATTTATTTTATTGGTTTAGTCCATTTTTGCTGCCTTTTTGCCACATGGGCAGTTTTTCTGAAACTTCAACTGCTCATAACTTCTTTATCCGGTGTCCGATTTCAACAAACTTAGTGTCGTTGGAATCAGCTCGGAACCACCTATCCATTGGGATCAAGTTTGGCAGTTGAATTAGGGTCGAGCAAAAAGTCAACTTTTCGCCCCCCAAAAAGTTTGACCAGCTCATATCTTTCTCATCCGGACTCCGATTCCAGCAAATTCAGTTGCGTTGGAATCGTGTCGACATATTCTTTTCAATGATATGAAGTTTGATGGCCAAATTCTCTTGAATCAAAAAGTCAATTTTTGACCCCCTCCGGGTTTGACTTTTAGTTTGACTTTTCATTTTTCTTTATTTTGGGGGTGCAAAAATCAGGTGCTAACAGCTGCCCCTCTTTGCTGGAGTCGCCTTAGGGGATGAACGGCAAAGAAGAAAAATAACCTTATTTTTGCACCTTGCATTTCTGTCAACATGGTCGATGAGCTCAATCATTGAATTGAAAGGGAAGTGTCAGATGTCTGGTTATCATTTCCTGATTTTGGAATCCCTATACCCTCTTTCGGGTTTGAATAGGGTTTTTCCTTAGGATTAAATTTTGAGCTCATCAGCCTGTTTCGGCGTTGATGCAAGGCACTTAACAATGTTCTTTTCTTTTTGTTTGTTCCATTAAAGCTTTTAGTGACTTCAGTTTTTTTTTTTTTTTTTTTTTTTGAAGAGAGGCCAAGGTATGGGTTTGGGAGTGCAGGTGGGAGGACGGGAGGAAGCTTTCGCGCTGCTGTCCATCATCTCGGAGACCGCTCACCTATTCTAGCCTATACTATTTACAAAAGTGAGAATCAAAATTTACAAAAGGGGGCGAATTTGCCCATTATTTCTTTTCTCCTTTTTCTGTTGTTTCTTCTTTGCCAGCCTCTTTCTTCGTGGAGGCACCTTGCTTCTTATGAACACCTTGTCCTTCAGTCTTGATTCTCTGTCTTTTTAGGAATGGGGAGATTTTGCGGAGACGCCTTGCTCCTACGCACACCCTGTCCTTCACCATCGAATGTTATTTTGTTCAATCTTGTTCTTCAATCTCGAGAGACACTCTGCTTCTTGAGGGACACATTTCTGCGTCATCCAGAAGTGGGAGACGGCTTTCATTCAAATGGTGGGAGATGTCTTGCTCCTTAGAGATTTCAGATGTGGGAGTCGCCTTGCTCCTTAAAGATTTCAGATGTGGGAGTCGCTTTGCTCCTTAAAGATTTCAAATGTGGGAGTCGCTTTGCTCCTTAGAAATTTCAAATGTGGGAGTCGCCTTGCTCCTTATGGATTTCAAATGTGGGAGTCGCCTTGCTCCTTATGGATTTCAAATGTGGGAGTCGCCTTGCTCCTTATGGATTTCAAATGTGGGAGTCGCCTTGCTCCTTAGAGATTTCAAATGTGGGAGTCGCCTTGCTCCTTATGGATTTCAAAGGTGGGAGTCGCCTTGCTCCTTAGAGATTTTCAAATGTGGGAGTTGCCTTGCTCCTTAGAGATTTTCAAATGTGGGAGTCGCCTTGCTCCTTATGGATTTCAAATGTGGGAGTCGCCTTGCTCCTTAGAGATTTTCAAATGTGGGAGTCGCCTTGCTCCTTAGAGATTTTCAAACGTGGGAGTCGCCTTGCTCCTTATGGATTTCCAAATGTGGGAGTCGCCTTGCTCCTTAAAGATTTCCAAATGTGGGAGTCGCCTTGCTCCTTAGAGATTTCAAATTTGGGAGTTACTGAGTCCATTAATTTGGGGTTGCCTGGTTCCAGGGATGCCTTGCTTTTTGAGACACGCCTTGCCTTTTGTGGCTAGGAAGCGCCTTGTTCTTTATGCCTTCAATTTTGGGATATACTGGCTCCATTAATTTGGGGTTGCCCTTTTTAGTTTCGGAGTCGCCTTGCTCCAGGGACGCCTTGCCCTTTTAGTTTCGGAGTCGCCTTGCTCCAGGGACGCCTTGCCCTTTTAGTTTCGGAGTCGCCTTGCTCCAGGGACGTCTTGCCCTTTTAGTTTCGGAGTCTCCTTGCTCCAGGGACGCCTTGCCCTTTTAGTTTCGGAGTCGCCTTGCTCCAGGGACGCCTTGCCCTTTTAGTTTCGGAGTCGCCTTGCTCCAGGGACGCCTTGCCCTTTTAGTTTCGGAGTCGCCTTGCTCCAGGGACGCCTTGCCCTTTTAGTTTCGGAGTCGCCTTGCTCCAGGGACGCCTTGCCCTTTTAGTTTCGGAGTCGCCTTGCTCCAGGGACGCCTTGCCCTTTTAGTTTCGGAGTCGCCTTGCTCCAGGGACGTCTTGCCCTTTTAGTTTCGGAGTCGCCTTGCTCCTCTTAGTATTTAATTTTGGAGGCACCTTGCTCCTTTTTGTTTTAAATTTTTTGGAGACATCTTGCTCTATCCAGGTAGGGAGACGCCTTGCTCCTTAAGGGATACTCTTTTGTGTCATTCAGTTTCTTTCCAACACGTGGAATGTGCTGGGATATTTTTGTCTTTCTGTTTCCAATTTTGTTGGTATCTGCAAAAGTTCAAGTGAAATTTAGTTAATCAGAATTCGTTTATCATCAAAATTATGTGCAAAATCCATGCAATTAAAATCTTTTGAAAATCCACCAAATGTTTGGAATTTCCTCTTTTCAAAGTGGGTCCATAACAAGACCAGTAATCTTCAGGTCAGTCACCTGACACTCTCATTTAGACTTATGAAATTGTGCCTTCCGGCACTCTCTGCAAAGGTATCAACATTTCTGCCTTCAATGGCATGCCCCAGATTGAAATGGGGGGAGTTGTTTTGGTTCAGCGGGGTTTCTTTGGCACTGCCCTTCCCCAGTTCTTTTGATTTTCACTCTCATTTTTCCTTTTTCCCACCCTTAGTTGGGGCTTTGAAATGATTTTTCTCTCATTTGGTTCCCTTTTTCGGGTTTGGTGCCCTGCCCCAGTCTGGGGGTCCTATCAATTCCCACGGATCATGATCCAATGATCAGAGAGGACTTATTAATAGGACAAAATGTAGGCTTTGGTTCCAGTGTTTAGAAACGAAGGATAAACAGGTTCAAATCCTATATAACTTCATTCTATGGGTAACCATTATGTCTAGCCAAAGTTCTTTTGTTCCTTGGATTCTGTCATTGCCAGTTTGTCTAGGAGTTAGTGTCACATTCTCTGTAATCAGAAAGGACTTCATAACAGGACGAAATGTAGGCTAGGTTTATGGGTCCAGAAGAAATGATATAAAGGCTCAAAATTTGTGAGCAGGGTAAGAGCCATATCCTGTCCACTTTTCTTGGTTAGGGCTTGCTTCATCTTTTGCCCCTTCATCTTTGTGTAACTTCTTTTTTCCATCTTTGTTCTTTTCTTTCCTTTCCTTTCTTGGGTTCTTTGTCCCAATCCTTGACTTTTGCTTTTGGGGTTTGCCCCATCTTTTGTTTTTTTTTTTTTTCTTCTTCTTCTTCTTCTTTCTTTTCTTTTCTCAAAAGGAATTACCCCAGTTCTTTCTTCACATTCTTGTTTTCTGGGGTTTTTCCATTTCTTTCTGTTCTTTTGTTCTTAGGGTGCTTTTCGCTTTACCCTTTTTCACCTTGGTCTTTCTCGTGTCTCCACTTTCATGAAGCTTCGTGCCCCAGTTTTGAAGACAGGACATGGTAGGGTTAATGAAGAGATTGTTAGGCTCAAAGTGTTTTTCTAGGGTTTCATCTTGTATCAGATGATTTTTGGAGAACATCAAGGATGGCCTTTCATCCTTTTACAGAGAATGTAATACTTACTTGTTTCTGTACAATTAACTGTCTCAAGAACCACTTTCATCTTTATTCATTTTTCTTTTTTAATTTGCCCCAGTTTGGGGTGGCTAGACATAACATGGGTTGGAAATGAGACGATCAAGCTCAATCATGTCTAACTAGCGGAATTTGTTTGAAGTATTTCAGCCAAAAATGGCCTCTCATCATGTCATTGGGATCATTGATCCAGGATCATGTCAGTGACCCTTAACTGGTATGGGCACCTTGCCCTTTTTCTCTCATTTCTTTTCTTTTCAACTTGCCCCACTGCTTGGCAGGGTAGGGTTCAAATGTGGTGCTGGTGGGGGATCCGTTGGCTATGTTGAAACCCACGCAGTTTGTGCTGTTCAACATATTTCATCTGTCAAATTTGATTGTTCAGGTTTGTCCTGAGATCACAGTCATGCCTTGGTGTGGTTCAACACTTTGGCGATTTCCCAAAAGATTTCATTAGCTTGCAAAAAAGAAGCATGTTATCAAGTTCAGAAATTAAAAGAAAGCATAAACAAAAGTAAAGTAGTAATTTATGCAAAAGGTGGCTGATACGAATCAGCATTCTTGGAATTCAGTTGCCTGTCGTGGCAGGAAGCCTTCAGGTGCTCTCGTCATCTCCTCTCTTCTGCGGGAAGATGGTTAATTCAGAAGTCCGAGCCTGGGCTAACATGTTGGAGGCAACAGATCTTGGTTGTTCGACAAATTCCTTTAGGAATCCCTGATCAATCAAGTCTTGGATTCCATGCTGCAGACCCCAACATTGCTCCGTGCTATGTCCTGGAGATCCCATATGATAAGCGCAAAATACATTTGGATTGTACTTGCGACTAGCGGATGCTCGCGGGTTAGGCCGCTTAGGCTGCAATAGGCCCTTCTTTACCAAACCATTTAGAATCTGAGCTGGTTGGGTATTCAGAGGGGTGAACTGTCTATTAAGTCTGGCATGCCTTCCTTCTGGGATTTTCTTTGAGAGGGAACAATTCACCAGTTTGTCATGTTTCCCTTTGTCATGGTGAACACCCAGCTTCTTCACGAGTCGAGGACTATCTGCTACCACGGCTTTCCTTTTTCTTCTTTGCTTTTGACCATCGGCTAAGGTGGGTGGAAGGCTCGCTTCCAGGTTACTCTGGGGTATCTCTGCCTTCAAGCTTTCAATCTCCTTTTCCAAATCCCTTACTCGAGATTGTAGCTCAAAATTTTCCTTCTCCAATGCTTCCCAACATTGATTCCTGATTGTCATCTGCTGGGCTGCATCATGATTTGTCTTTAAGGAATAGTCCATGTTGGTTGTTGATGAGGTTCCTGCCATAAAGAACAAACCTTAGGAAGCAGAATGCATAATAAGATACATGGAAATGATGATGATTTTTTCTTTTTCTTTTTTCTTCTTTTTTTTTTTTCTTTTTTTCTTTTCTTTTTTCTTCTTTTTTTTTTTCTCTTTTTTTTTCTTCTTTTTTTTTTTATTTTGGTAGGGGATCAAGTTTGAGTTCTCCAGCTTCAAGAAGGTCTTGGACTGCATGCCGAAGGCCCCAACATCCATTAGTATCATGTCCTTGTGCACCCATATGATACTCGCAGTTCTTGCTCGGATCATAGTCCTTCATCTTTGAAGCCTTGGGATTTGGCGTTGCCAGTTGCAGGTGTCCTTCCCTCAAGAGAGTTGGCAACAACTCAGCCAGCGTATATGGAAGCGGGGTGAACTCCCGGTTCTTTCTCTCCTCTTTGGTAAGACGCCTTCTGAGGTGAGCCGCTGTATTGTTAGTGGAGGGGAGGCTCATACTTCTTGAAGAAGGGATGTGAAATGGCACAGGAGGTTGCACAAGGTGAACTGTGCTTGTGTTGTCATCACCCTCTTGTCTTTTGCCACTTGAGGTGTTTCCATGCAACAAGCTTATCATGGGACCTCCGAGCTTTTCCATTTTAATCGCATCTTCAATTCTGTCCGCCGCCATAATTAGGTCGGCGAAATTTACAGTGCACTGTCCCAACAGCATTGTGAAGTATGGTTGCCCCATTGATGATATGAACAAGGAAGCCCGCTCTTGTTCAAGGAGAGGGGGTTGCACCACGCTTGCCAGTTCCATCCACCTTTTAGCGTAGTCTCTTACAGACTCGCTATTCTTTTTTGACAGTTTCTGCAATTCGGCCCTGGTCTGAACCATTTGGCTATTTAAGCGATACTGCTGGATGAACACAGCGGCAAGGTCATTCCATGTCTTAACCTTCTGCTTATCCAGACTGAGGAACCATGAGTAAGCTGCCCCAGTTAGAGATTTCTGGAAGAATTGCACCATGATCTTTTCATTTTTCACGTATTGGCACATGTCGGCCGAGTAAGATCTGAGGTGGTTCAATGAGCAACTAGTGCCATCAAATTGGTGTAGCTCCGGACACTTAAACTTGGGTGGGAGCTGAATATCTGAGAAAAAACAGAGGCTCTCCAGAGTAGCCCTGCTTGGGAGTGTACTAGGTCGCAGCTGTTTCAGTTCCTCTCTCATGGCCGCTAGCTCTGCTTTGCTTTCTTCCTGTACCACTGCCATCTTTTCTTCAAACTGGACTTGCTGGGTTCTGTACCAGTCCACTTTGTCTTGTCTCGTTTGGACAGGCGTGGGCCATTCTTGTGGTGGTGGGTGGATTGGTACTGTTATCGGGTGTGGGAGTGGAATGTCTTGCGGTGGCAGATGTGCCGTCATCAATGCTGGCTGAGATGGTTGCCCTTGCTGGATTTCTGGCATTTGAATCCCCATGGCATATGTCATGGCCATTTGTTGACTTAAGTCCATTGTGATAGGCCGTTCCTCAGCCCTTTGCTGTGATGATGATGGACTTGAGGCCTCCGAAGAATCCATTACAGTCCTTTCTTATTGCCAATTCAGCTTTCTGGGTAGTGCTTTTAATTGTGAAGTACCTGAATTGTACCTGTTCATAAAAGATCTCGATCAGTTTCTTTTCAACTTATGAACAAGGTGTTATGTGTGACGAGATCATTTTCACCGTGAGTGGTGTTCTTGTGTCACGATGAGCGAAAACAAATATGGGACGATTCCTGCATGAAAATCACAACTTCGACAAAACATCACTGTGAACAGTGTATGACAGTGCCGTATCCAATCAAGAGTTTTTCCTGAAAATTGCGATGTTAAAAAAAAACTTGCAGTTTGATCTTTCAGAGATTGAGACTCTGGAGATCATATCGTGTTTGATGGTTTTCAAAACCGTGCAACACGTGCTTTATGAGTGCAAACCTCAGGAAATCATATCCGTGCCTTAATGGGCGGCGACTGAAAATTTCTTTGAAAACGTGCCCTGAACAATTAATATCATGGCATGGAGAATTTACGCCACAAGCTGGGCAACTTGATTTATGTCTAAATAGCTAGCTCAATATAACCACAGATGACGGGTTTATTGTGCGTAGCACGAGACAAAGTTAATGTTTGTTATGAAAGATGATTCAATGTAGGCCCGAAGGCCACTTTGTTGTGTGCTGTGAAAAGCAATTTTGATGAGCACCTCAGAAGCTGGCTCAATGCATGCCCAGAAAATATTTTGTGCATTTTTGAAAACAGTTCGACTAAACAGGTTGGTATAAATGATCTCGAAATGTGGGTGCTCAATGCATGAACAGATATATGTACAAGTAAAGTGAAAGTTAAATATTATAACAAATATATCACAAATGTGTGCACAGTCCTAGAAGGGTTAGTGCCTTTCGAAGCACGACTCCTAGACATACTTGTGTAAGGAAGCACTCCTAAGTTTTAATCAGCCTTTTTCTTTCATCTGTTCTTTCATCTGCTCTTGGTGTTGGACCAAAGTGAAGATATTTACAACTTGCCATCAAGGGCGAAATTTACAAAAATAATTCTGTAAAGAAAATCACCTTTAGGGTTGTTGGGAACCCAAAAGGAGGGTACAAGTTTGCTTCTTGGCAGGTGGGCTGAAATCCTAAATCTAGGGTCTTTCTGCCCCTGTTTTGGCCTGTTGCTGTCTGATTGTCTGATCTGGCCGGCTCTCATCTGCTCAAAAGGCCAACTAAGACTTAGAGTGCTTCCAGCGGACTTAATGGGTCAAGGCCCACGGTTTACAGGACTCAAATGCATGGATCTGGGGTTAGACCCCTGATCAAATTGGGTTGGTTTCCTAAATTAGGGCTGAGGCAGCCCATGGTCTAGGTTTTACTCAGGTTGATGCAAAAAATGGCGGGGGTTGCTACCCCTGATGGACTCTTGGGTTTTAAATTGATTTTTCCCTTATTTTGTTCCAGCATTCGGGTTCACATTCAGATTCAGATCCATTCATATTCAAAGTATCAAGGTTTTTCAGAATCAATAGGTGGGGAAGGATACCCAGCCCGAGGCACCTGCCTTCAAGGGTCTGAGCCAAGTACTAGACCCCTCGCGTACCATGGCAAGAAACCAATGGCGCTTGAAGAATCCAGAAACCTGGGGAGATGGGTTTACCCTGCTTTCCCCGGTAAGCCACGGGAGCGTAGGGCTAATACCATCCCAAAAGTAAGTTTCTCGTTTGAAGAAGGGTGGCTGCTAGAGAGATCTAGGTTTTGGTTAAGAAGAGCATTCACATAGTGCAGACAGCATTCAATTCGGATCATTCATGCAGACTCCCTCGTGCATGTCCCCCCACGCAGTTAAAAATTCATTCACGGTGCAATGAGGTGCTTGTATGTGCAGTGGGGTCAAGTGCTGTGTCTATTCGGGTGATTCTCGGATAAGGGCCAACAAAGGGTTTCTTAATGTCACATTTATAGTAAAAGTGCAGAACAACATGTAATACAAGATTTGGGTGGATCCCCAGGTAAGTGGGCGGGTCACATTGGTCCCTGTTAAAAACCACTTGCCTTAGGCGATTATCATGTCCGTTTGACAGGATCCCCCAATATCATGTAATTACATGAGTTCCATACTTTACTAAGGTTGGACAAGAAGTACTTCCTGAATTAGCCTATATCCTCCTAAGTTGACTCATTTGATAACCAGGGTCCGACTGGGTTGAGGGGTCCCCAGCAGAGTCGCCAAGCTGTGCGCACCTAAACCTGGCCTAGATCGCACACCGGGCGCACCTTTGGTGCGTGCCTCGGGATTTTCGGAGTCGCCACTGCCTGAGAGTGCAGGCAGACACGGTTTTGCCCTAACCGGGTCTAAGTCTGGTCTGCGGCTTATTAGAGATCTAGCTAAGTCCTCGGTTACGACCCGGGGAAGTCCTAAAGACACCCCGGTCCGCCCCGTCGGTTTGACAGGTCCCTCGGGTCTCCCTGGTTTCTGAGTCAATTTCACCCTTCCTAGACCAGCATGCTGCTTTGTTAGGTCTGGCGGGGCCCTCTGAAGGTGTGGGTCCCTTTTATTGGATTTTATCTTCTTATTTATTTAAGTGGAGTGGGTCGGACCCGGGTCCCGTTGGAAGACCCGTGGGTTGCCATGATTGGGCCTTGGACCTAATTGGGTTATTGGGTAACCCATTTGGTTTTATTTATTTACAATTTTAGTTTGGGCTTAGTGGGCTTGGAATGGGCCCATTAGCCAAAGTCTAGTGGCCTGGGCCCGTTTTATTGAAAACGGGCCGGGTTTGGGCCGGTCAGAAATGGGCCCTCAAGTGGGCCCAAGGGATCTTAATGGGCCTATTTAGGCCCAAAGTCCAAAAATGGGCTTAAGGTAGCCCAAATGATTTAAGGGGATGGTTCAAGTCGGTTTAGGCCGGATACGGTCCAACCGAACCAAGGAATTACAATTTTTCATCATTTTTACATTTCGCCCGTGTTTTCTCTACGGTCCAGCATCGCCCGTGAATGGAATCCGGTCCCCCTCGTCCGTGAATCAGACACGGTCCAGGCTGGACCGGCCTGAGTTTACGGGCGCCACCTGTTTTGCACTTTCGCTGCCGATTTCAATCTGGATCAGTTCCGGCGGCTTTCTCAGATGTTCTGGTAACCTCCACCGAGTTTCTGCTTTCATTCCAGACTCCACATCTCCTTCATTTGGCTTATAAAACCACTTTCTTCCGTCTTCTGTTCTCCTTAAAGCAACTAATCCTCCTCTTGGTTATTAGTAACCAGATTCCAGCATGAAAAAGGGAGTTTACAGGGGAAATTTTAAGGAGAATAAACTCCTTTTTGTATTCTCAAACACCATTAATCAAAATATTAGATTTTTAGCATTCTTTGAATCCATCCTTTATTTCAAGGAATATGGCTCATTTGTGTAGAGGATTCCATCAAAACCAGACGAATTGATTAGTAACCATGTACTAAAAAAGAATTCAAAATCACTTAAATAAAGGAATTCATATGTACATTGAAAGGGAAGAGTTACTAAGATTATTACCACGCTTATAAGCCTAGATTTGTGATGTCTGGAGTCTCGGAGAAATCCAGCAGCGCTTCCGCGTCCTTCAAGATTTGTTGGGATGAATTGAGGAGAGCTTGGTTAGGATGGATGGGTTCAAGATCAATTTGAAGAGGATTTGGGCATGGTTTTGGGGTAGTCTAGAAATGTAGGGGTAGTTTGGGGATTAAAATAGGTTTGGGTTAAGGGTGGTAGTGGTTGGACAGCATTTGGTCGTGGGGAGCTCCAAGAGGGAGAGGGTCATGGCCAGGGAGAGAGGACTTGTTCAAATGAAGGGGGGTGGCCTTCTATTTATAGGCAAAAATCCCGTGCCCGTATTTGATCTACGGGCGTGCCTTGCCCGTACTTCAAGTACGGGCGTGCCTTGCCCGTAATTCAATTACGGGCGAAAAAACGAATATTTGCAATTATCGCAGATTCTTCCGTACGGGACGCGTGTCCCGCCACGCGTCCCCTTCTAGAAGTTTGCCCGTACTTTAAATACGGGCATGCCCTGCCCGTAATGTAAATACGGTCCCGCACGTTTTAAAAATGTGTGGATTTCAAACCTTTATTCAATTTGGCTTATTGCAGGATTTTTATCCGATTTTTCCGATTATTTTATTATAAAACGATATTCTCTTTATTAAAATATTATTAAACACTTTTATCTTATTTATTTTATTGGTTTAGTCCATTTTTGCTGCCTTTTTGCCACATGGGCAGTTTTTCTGAAACTTCAACTGCTCATAACTTCTTTATCCGGTGTCCGATTTCAACAAACTTAGTGTCGTTGGAATCAGCTCGGAACCACCTATCCATTGGGATCAAGTTTGGCAGTTGAATTAGGGTCGAGCAAAAAGTCAACTTTTCGCCCCCCAAAAAGTTTGACCAGCTCATATCTTTCTCATCCGGACTCCGATTCCAGCAAATTCAGTTGCGTTGGAATCGTGTCGACATATTCTTTTCAATGATATGAAGTTTGATGGCCAAATTCTCTTGAATCAAAAAGTCAATTTTTGACCCCCTCCGGGTTTGACTTTTAGTTTGACTTTTCATTTTTCTTTATTTTGGGGGTGCAAAAATCAGGTGCTAACACCCGACACAACCATTTAAGGCTCAACCCATTTATAACCATCCAACACGACCCTACCGGCCAATTGCCACCTCTAGGCTATCGATACCTGGCTTGCATCTCATTTCCACGCAAGCGAAGAAAATAGGGGAAGACAAGAGAACGAAGCAGCGAGGAGATCCGCATTCTAGAGTTCGATTGTCTGATTCTGCTCTTTCATTTTCGTTCGACAGATTCATCAAGGTAAAATCTCTATTCAATTGTCCTCGATTAGGGTTTTGGTATTTCTAGTTTGTCTTTCTTTTTGTTCGGACAAATTCATTTATACAAAAGGGCGTGAAAATACTATTAGATTCTACACAAAACTTATTTTATTTTGGTTTCATGATCTATCAATTGTTCATTATCTCAGATATGTGTGTTCCATTATAGTCGAGTTTCCGTGTACTTATTTAGATCTATTTCTGTTTACTTTTATTTAACTGTCTTCCCTATGACGTTAACCACAAGCACCTTCAGGTATTTTCTGACACTTGCTGTTGAAGTTTGAAATTTTTTTTTATCATAGAAGTTCTTACAATTATTTCTTTACTTCGGAATTGTTTGGAATTTTGAATTAAACATTTACAAACATCCTCACTGGTCCGATTCAGTCATCAGTATTTTGATCCAATTGAGCCGACCAAATCCTAAAACTTGAAAATGCACACCTTTCTTTGGATTTTTTTTTTCTAAATAGCAATTCTAAATTTCGTGAACGTTTGTAAATTTTGGGTGTTGGATAAGGTGGAAAAAATAATGATCCTATTTGTGCGCACCTAAACCTGGCCTAGATCGCACACCGGGCGCGCCTTTGGCGCGTGCCTCGGGATTTTCAGAGTCGCCACTGCCTGAGAGTGCAGGCAGACACGGTTTTGCCCTAATCGGGTCTAAGTCTGGTCTGCGGCTTATTAGAGATCTAGCTAAGTCCTCGGTTACGGTTCGGGGAAGTCCTAAGACACCCCGGTCCGCCCCGTCGGTTTGACGGGCCCCTCGGGTCTCCCTGGTTTTTGAGTCAGTCTCACCCTTCCTAGTCCAGCATGCTGCTTTATTGGGTTTGGCGGGGCCCTTTGAAGGTGTGGGTCCCTTTTTAGTTGATTTTATCTTTTTTATTTATTTAAATGAAGTGGGTCAGATCCGGGTCCCGTTGGAAGACCCGTGGGTTGCCATGGTTGGGCCTTGGGCCCAGTTGGGTTATTGGGTAACCCATTTGGTTATTTTATTAAGTTTTATATATTTACAATTTTAGTTTGGGCTTGGAATGGGCCCATTAGCCAAAGTCTAGTGGCCTGGGCCCGTTTTATTGAAAACGGGCCGGGTATGGGCCAGTCAAAATATGGGCCCTCAAGTGGGCCCAAGGGAATCTTGGTGGGCCTATCTAGGCCCAAAGTCCAAATGTGGGCTTAAAATAGCCCAAATGATTTAAGAGAATGGTTCAAGCCGGCTTAGACCGGATCAGGTCCAACCGAACCACGAAATTACAATTTTTACATTATTTTACAAGTGCCCGTATTTTCTCTACGGTCCAGCCTGCCCGTGAATGGATTCCGGTCCCCCTTGCCCGTGAATCAGACACGGTCCAGGCTGGACCGGCCTGAGTTTACGGGCGCCACCTGTTTTGCACTTTTGCTGCCGATTTCAATTTGGATCTGTTCCGTGGCCTTTCTGGGTCTTCTGGTAACCTCCACCAAGCTTTTTCCTTCCTTCCAAGTTCCACATTTCCTTCATTTGACTTATAAAGCCATTTCTTCTCTATTCATATTCTTTGTAATCTTGGGCTTACTTCTTCTCTTTTTTCTTCTTTCTCTTGGTCAATCACAGTTATTTTTCAGGAGGGAAAGGGGAGATTACAAGGGTGGATCAATTCTAAAAGAAACCATCCGTCATAGCAAAGTGAATTAGTTTTAAAGTGGCTATGTTAATTGGTGGATAGCCTCCTCTCTTTTAATGAAATAACTACTTTAATTTAGCCCTTTCATGGCTTTAAACAAGCAACAAACCGGTTAGAAATAGTGAGATAATTAAAAAATATATGAAGCCATCAAAATTGATTATGTCATACTTTATAAAATGAAGGAAATACTTACAATGAAGCTTTTTGTTGATTTTCTTGCACTTTGTGGTATCTCGAAAAGTTGGGCAGCGCTTCCGCGTCCTCCGAGGAATTCTAGATGGATTTCAGCAGGGGTTTGGTGGGTTGTTTATACTTACAAGATGAAAGAGGGAATTAGGACATGGTTTATGCAAGGTGAGGGGTATTTTAGGAATAAAATAAGTTTGGACAAAGGGTGGTGGTGGTTGGGCAGAGCTTGGCCGTGGAGAACACCAGGAGAGAGAGGGGAGAGGCCAGGGGAGGATGGCTTGTTCAAATGAAGGGGGGTGGCCTCTCTATTTATAGGCAAAAATCCCGTGCCCGTATTTGATCTACGGGCGTGCCTTGCCCGTACTTCAAGTACGGGCGTGCCTTACCCGTAATTCAAATACGGGCGAAAAACGAATATTTGCAATTATCGCAGATTCGGCCGTACAGGACGCGTGTTCCGCCGTACGGCGACGCGTGTCTTCCTTCTAGAAGCGTGCCCGTATTTAAAATACGGGCATGCCCTGCCCGTAATGTAAATACGGTCCCGCACGTTTTAAAAATGTGTGGATTTCAAACCTTTATTCAATTTGGCTTATTGCAGGATTTTTATCCGATTTTTCCGATTATTTTATTAGAAAACGAGATTCTCTTTATTAAAATATTATTAAACACTTTTATCTTATTTATTTTATTGGTTTAGTCTATTTTTGCTGCCTTTTTGCCACATGGGCAGTTTTTCTGAAACTTCAACTGCTTATAACTTCTTCGTCCGGTGTCCGATTTCAATAAACTTAGTGTCGTTGGAATCAGCTCGGAACCACCTATCCATTGGGATCAAGTTTGGCAGTTGAATTGGGGTCGAGCAAAAAGTCAATTTTTCGCTCCCCAAAAGTTTGACCAGCTCATATCTTTTCCATCTGGACTCCGATTCCAGCAAATTCAGTTGCGTTGAAATCGTGTCGAAATGCTCTTTTCAATGAGATGAAGTTTGATGGCCAAATTTACTTGAATCAAAAAGTCAATTTTTTGACCCCCTCAGGGTTTGACTTTCAGTTTGACTTTTCATTTTTCTCTATTTTGGGGGTGCAAAAATCAGGTGCTAACACTATTATTTCAAGTTTGATAATCACTGAACCCCAAAAAGGTCTTAGAACTGGTGGAACTCATTTGCAGCAAAACCCTGCCGGCCTTCTTATGGTAAGATTGTGGTTGTCCCATTTAAATTTAAAAATTCAACCGACCTCAGTCTTAGGGGTTGTTGGTAGGGTTTCTGGATTCTAGTATAATCCAAATCCATCGTGTAAATTATCTGTTTGGTAGGGATTTTGAAAGCTGGTTTTTAAAATCAAATGTTGAAATCTAGGCGAAAACCACAAGCCATATTTTATAGGCTTTTATGGTTCTAAAGGTTTAAAGGTTAAAACCCACAATCTGGATTCTAGGGGGATTTAAACAAGTCCGACTCTCGTCTCTCAAATTCCTCACCTTCCTTCAAGCTCTTCCTTCCACAGCAAAACCAGGTACTCTCCCGTATCAATCTTTGTGGGTTGCACGTTACAAGTACCTCTCTTCTTTTCTCTTTGGATTGATGATGGTGGTGCGAGAAGGTAGAGGGAGAATAGATATGTTGCAAGAATAAGAGCTTGTGGTGAAGTAGATGTATAGGATAAGGGTTTTGAGGGCTACCATGGGTGGTTACATCTAACGTGCCCTCACACCAAGAGGGAAAACATAAGGAATTTGGGAAGCTGACAAGGGCTGCGTTTGGTAACGCTTTTGCTTTTTTGCTTCTAAAAGCAAGAAAGCAAAAAAGCAATTTTATGCTTTTCGAAAGATCTTTTCTTGAAGCAAATGCGTTTGGTAAACTTTTGCTTTGCTTCTAAGAAGCAAAAAAGCATGTTTGGTAATTGCAGTAACATAGAAATTGCTTTTTGCTTTCATAAAAGTATTGTACACAATTTATGTATTGTACTTAGAAATATAAGTCCAATATTATCAAAGATTCATAAAATAGTCATTTAATTACATTCAAATAATCGGGTTGGGGTTAATTGGACCCGTTTATTATTATTTTTATTTTTTATTTTTCAAAAAATATTATTAAAATAGGGTTGGGGGTTAATTGGATCCGGTTGTACTGGGTTCGGGTCAGGTTTTGGGGTTAATCAGGTCGAAACATGATACTTTTGCCTTTTTTTTAAATCGGGTTACCTATCGGGCGGGTCATAATCGAGTTGACCCGATTACTGTTATTTTTCAAAAAATATTATTAAAATAGGGTTGGGGTTAATTGGATCCGGTTGTACCGGGTTCGGGTTGGGTTTTGGGGTTAATCGGGTCGAAACATGATACTTTTGCCATCTTTTTTTATATTATTGGGTTACCTGTCGGGTTGGCGGGTCATCATCGGGTTGACCCGATTACTGGCAGGTTGGGGTCACCCAACCCAATTAATAAACGGGTCATCCCAACCTGTTTATAATCGGGTTGACCCGTCGGGTCGGGTGGCATTTTGCCGGCTCTAGCAATAACAATACGTTGTTACTTCTTAAGTGACTATGGAGGCATCATCTTTAATATAGGAATAAAGCAATAGGGTATCAAGGGGTTTTGAAAGCAATAAAGCAATTTTGTAAAAAAATTGAGAAGCAACATTTTGTTGCTTCCGGTGAAAAGCAATAAAATTGCTTCTTTGCTTTTAGTAAATTGCTTCTTGTGTGCATTACCAAACGGTACTTTTGCTTTTAAAAGCAATTTTTTGCTTTCAAAAGCAAAAAAGTACTTCCGAAAAGCGTTACCAAATGCAGCCAAGAATGGAGGAGAAAAGTTAAGAGTCAAAAATGAAAAGTTTTGCAACCAAAAGCATGGGATCAAATTAAATATAAAATTCTTCCATGTAATGCTTAACGCAAAATTGAGACTAAACACCATATGGAAAGTAGAAATTCAGTGTAAGGCTTATGAGGAAGATAACGGAATCAAGAAAGATGGTGAAAGCATGTTTGATTGGAATGGGTTCAGGAAAGAAAATCCGAATAACATACCAGAAGACCACCTAAAGCTTCAAAACATTATAAGACTAATGAAATATTTCCAAATTTGAGTAAAATACAATGAGAAACACAATATCTTTTCAGTCCCGGTACTAAAGAAAACCCAATGAATTAGAAAGGCAAAAGGCAATATGAAATTACACATTGGCAAGGTCACCCAACTGATATTCACCCCTCACACCAAGTCAATTTAGCTGAAACTGACAAGAGCTTAGTTGTTTCAACCAATACCCCATGGTTTTGTCTACCCATATTTTCAAGTTGATTTTTGTTTTGTACTAACTAAAATGTCTTGAAAATTATGACTTAGTAGTGTCATAAATTTAATGGTTAATCTAGTAATATCTTTGACAAAATTAAATGCGGAAACTCTTCTATAAGATCATTCCAATTTGTTCTCTTTTTTTGTTTTGGATGATAAAATTTTTAGGATCTTTTATATAATCCTCAAAATTTCTCATCCATACTCAGCAGAAAAAGATGACTGACTGACTGTAGAACAGTTCATTGAATCACCATAGTGATTCAAATAGATAACACCCATTATACAGCATAATAAATAAAAACATCATATATGTAAATAAGCCTAACCCAACTGCCCTGAAGCTTAATGAGTCAATGGCCACATCTACCCTTTAAAAGCATTGTTCAGAGTTGCATATAGAGGTGGGGAAAAATAAAGTCAATGTCAAAAAGAAACACTGATCAACATTAATTATACCCCGTGATTATGCAAATGAAGAACCTAATATAAACATAGGCTACATGAAATTCTAGTAATGGATCATTGATATAAACATGAAAAAATAACGATAAAAGTGATCATATAATACTAACCAATAATCTCTCACCAAACTAGCTTTGGTGAGAGATTACATGACCAAAACTGATGCTGGCAGCGTGTCGAATATTGAAGTAAGGAGAAACCCCCTTGATTGGGGAATATAAAGAGCTGTTACAGGAAATCTATAGTACAAAGATGGGCCTTGAGATGGATTTGAGAATGTGGAAAATGGGGAAATCAGGAATATTTACAGTAAAGGCAGCATTTGAGTCTATGAACTTATCTGGCAGGACATTTAATGAATGTGAGGTGGTTTGGGCAAAATTGGTACCAAGCAATTTTTCATTCTTTATTTGGGCAGCTGCTTTGAATCAGATATTAACGGTCAATCACCTTAAGAATAGAGGGTGGCAACTTCCAAACAGATGTACCATGCGTAAGATGTAAGAAGAAATTGTTGAGCACCTACTGGTACATTGTAAAGAGGCAAGAAGTCTTTGGAATGCCTTTCTTACAAGATTTGGATTACCTTGGGCACAACCAGAAAAGTTTGGGAAGGTCTTGGAGATGTGGGAATGAGGAAAGGGAACTCTTGTGTGAAGATGATCTGGAATGTTACTCCGGCAACCATATCGTGGGTTATTTGGGGGGGAAGGAACCAAAGGATCTTCAGGAATACAGAAAGGAATGTGGATTTTCTGGTGAAGAAAGCTTTAAGATTAGTTCACAGTTGGCTCGCAACCCACCATTTGATGGACAATATTCCCTTACAGGAATTCATACTTTGTGAGTGGTTTCCAGATTAGGAAGGGGGATGTATGGGAGAGGGTTGTTTTGATCATGCTTGTTTTATGATGAACTTCTAATATTGTATATGTAGGTACACAATTTGTGTACCCTCAAGTCTATTTTGTCCTTTATGTAATATATTTCTCTCGTTTATTGATAAAAAAATACCAACACTACTAAGAAGACAAACTTAGACAACATAAAAATTCTAGAAGCTCATAAATTGATATTTCATCCAAACCAATGTAACAAATGCAATAACCATAAAACCAGACTATCCATCCCAACACAAAGCAAAACACATCACGTAAGTAAATAAACCTACTTGTATAAGAGCGTTATCCCATCTAGAAGCTTCTAACAACATACCATATTAACCAAGAGGGAAAAGCAACAACCTGATACATGCACATGTCCACTACGATTATTGTAGATTTGTACAACCTAAGGGCTTAGATCAGATCCTTACTTCTTGGGCGAAGTGTTCAGGTATTTCCAGCAGTCAAGTGATGCGGAGCTTAAAACCGGCTGCTATTGTGTGGACATTTTGGAGAGAGAGGAACAACAGAATTTTCAATGATAGATCAAGACCTCAAAGTGCTTTAAACAACCCCCCCCCCCCCCCCAACACCTAACGAAACAAAAAAATAACACCATGTACCTTGCTTCAAAAGTTATGATCCTGCTATATAAAATTGAATGGAGTTCCTCCTGTAATGAAGTAGTTTTTTGTCTATAGGAAGGTCAATACAATTAACAAACCACAATTAAAGGTGTAAATATCAATTGAATCCACACGTCAGTTATTATTTGTGAGTGTGTGAGAGAGAGAGAGTGTGTGTGTATTTGACTCAATTAATGAGAAGGTAATGAGGACTTTCTAATTATCTTCTTCTTTTTGAAGAATTTGAAGACTGAACCGTCTAGAATCAATTCCTAAGAGGTTGATACACCTAGAATTGCATCAACATAAAAAGGTACGTCTCACAACCATAAAACTACATCATCTATTACAACCAATAATTACATTAATTTATACAAAACTGGATATGGAGTATATTCAGAATCATTTGAACCAAGGTCAATCCAAGAAAAAATCTAACTTTTCCTGGAACAAATTCATACCCAACACAGCTTGAACAATCATTGATCAGTCCAAATTTAAGCAATAACAATTATGTTTAACTTCTTCCACCCCAGATAAAAGGTGCTAATTGAGTGTCCATTTTTAGGGTTTCAACTTGATCTCTAATACAGAACAGTGTAAGCCAAAACATGAGTATAGGGATAGACACAACTATTACAAAAAAAACGTAGATTGAAATCTGTATAATAGAAAGTGAATCGATTTTGAAAACAGGAGTTTGCTTTTAGGTATATTAAAGAGAAAGCTTACTTGAATGAGAAGATGCTAACGCGAAGGACACTCAAAAGCAATCAAAACCATTTATGCAATCTTTCACGATGCACGCCCTAATCAAAAGCACCTATGAGTCTTCTGGACTTTATTATTCATTTTGTCATTTTTTTAAAGTCTATTTTACCTAGAAAAATTCCCTATTCTACTTGGGCCCAAGGCTCAATTTCATATGCTGCACCTGTTTGCTTGTCCTCTCTCTTCTACCATCTTATCGTACTTGCCTTCAATTTGAGCGGTCTGATTATTCTTTGTTGTACCATATGGTTTTTCTCTATTTTACCTCTACATCAAAGAACTTGACACATCAACACCTGCCTGATTGTTCTCTGTTTTATCGTATGGTTGTTCTCTCTTCTACCACCACATCAAAGAATGGCACATCAACGAATCGATGAGCACAGATTGAAGAGGATGACAACATATACGTAATTTCTCCCTATTCCACTTACCTTCAATATAGTTGCTCTCTCTTCCATTTACCCTTTTCAAGCACCTGCAAGTGCGCTTCTTCTATCATACACCAATGACTTCAATATGTAAAAAAAAAAGTATTTATTATCACCATTGACAAACCTTGGAGTCAAGGGATGCTCTAATATTCTCAGTGCTTACCAGAGCAAACTTAAAAAAAAACTACCAGATTCAAGGTGTTACATATGATTATTGATATATTCAGTTCATGTTGATATATGACTTTTGATGCTGATGATGTTAATTTCCCTATGGGTTTGTGGTCGTTATGAAGGTCACTGAAGGGCATTCAAGGGGTAGTTCCTCAACACAAGAAGGGCTTTGAAGTGGATAGGAAGAACTTTCTCTTTGTGGTTATTTGGGCACCTACCTCTTATGGCTTTCTCTATTTATTTATTTTTTAATCACAATGACAATCATTCTGCTTTTTCTATTTTATAATGTAGACTATTTTGGTAAGTTTTTTGGAAACTAGAATGCTTATATCTTTTGGAAATTGGAGCTTGTGAGACCATCAAGAAAATATGTATTTTGATAATTTCCATGGAGTTGCCATGCAATTTGCTTTTTGTTTTTGGTAATGAGCTCTTTGCACAGGAAGTTTTATTCACGTGGTGATAAAAGGGACTATTCCTTTTCTTTGGGTAAAATAAATCAACACCGTCTAATTGGGGTAACTATTTGTGGTGTTCGACTAGACCTTCCAGCAGCAAGAAATGTGGTGATGAAGTGGTATTCACGCGGTGATGTCAAATTTGTTGGAATCTTGTTTAAATTTCTTATATTGAACTCTTGCATCCTATAGAAACTTGAAAATCAAATACATCTTGGGGTAACTGTTTGTAACGTTGGACTAGACCTTTCAAACGCATCTTGGAGCTACCCAACTCTCCATCTGATATGGTTCAGGTTTATTAGTGGAATCTTGTTTAGCTTTCTTATATTGAGCCATTGCATACTATGAAAGCTTGAAAGTCAAATGCATCTTTCATTCTGTGGTATATATAAAGGGCAGAAACATTACAAAAAGCTCAATGGAGTCAATTTTAATATTAAAAAACCACTCAGTTAAGGTTTCACTCTTGCTTTTTCATAGTCTATAGCTCCATTTTCACAGAGCAACGTGTATAGGACAACTCTTTTAAAGATTCAAATATACATTTATTTCTCTTTCTCACACACTCAGTCATAGAGCCCAAAAGTGAATCCAACAACCATTCTCCCACAACCTAAAAGCCACTGAATTTGTGGCGATCTGAAATCAAACCCTATCCCTAATTTAGGAAACCACCACACCCCCCCCCCCCCCCCCCCCCCCAAAAAAACAATCTAAAGTCTGGAAACAAGCCCTAAGAAGGAGAATGGGGAGAAGAACGATCTCACCGCTTCACAACCAATCGTGATTCCCACATTCTGCCCAATCGTTCTTGCCATAGAAGAAGGGACAAGGGTTTTGAATGAAGAGCGAATTATAAAGAAGGGAATGGGAATAAAAAGGGAGAAGAAGCGTTTCACAGCCAATCGCCATCGCCAAAACTGCTTCCCATCCCATGTTCTTTCAGATCGTACTTGCCGTGGAAGAACATAGAAATAAGGTTTGGAACAAACAAAATAAAGGAGTAAGAGTTCAACGGTTTAATTGTACATACCGCTTTAAACAATGGTTTGAACCAATAAATTTGGAGGGTAAAATGTCTTTTTTTACTTGGGGATAAGAGTTGATGATGTAGAGGACTAATTGGTCCTAAGTTTTAAAAAACATCATTGCAATGGTCATTCTACTACTCCTAAAAGCAAAAACCTTCCTCCCCCCATTTTGGTCGTCAATTCCTTATTCTCTACTCTTATGATTAAAATTACAATGGTGTTCAAAAGTTTTTCAATAATCCATCAGTTTCTAATAGGTTTTATATTAAATAAATATGTCTTGAAAGGGTTAAGTAGTCCATTAACATATAAAGGGTAATCATATGATTAAAAGAATTTTTCCTACTTTACCTTTGATTTGTATTCGCTTGCAACTATCATTTCAATTGATTTTCAATAAATATACTTTATTGATATTAGATAACGGCTACATTTAATGATTACTTGTAACATTATTTGCAACAATTTAGAGTTAGTAACTACTGCAACTTTACAAATTCCAACAAATAATACATTTTAACCATTATCTCTCTAACATATATTTAAACTTTTCTATTTCTTTGTCTAGTCATCTTCATCTCCACCCATGCACTCACCCATCACGAAGCCATCTTGACCTATAGACTACGGGCTCTCCCAACCAAGGGGCTCATAACCAATAACGAAATTTATTTACAGGAACCTCACCTCCCTAATCTTCCATCCTTTACGTATGAGGTCCTTTGCACACACTTGAAAATGGGTTTTGGTCATACACACCAACAAGCTTAGATCTCAAAATGTCGACTCAGGCGAGTCCCTTTGAGTGTGGGTCACTTACACTACGTCATATTCTATTTCCTTGCTGTCTTGTGCTTCAAAGGAAAGATTGATGAGAAAACTAGTATGAGGATCGAGACAAACTTGGATAAGCACCAACATGTACAAAAGTAGCTGTTTGAAAAATTTTAAAAGGTGATAGAAGATGGGAAAGAGATCAAAGAAGAAGATTTGCAAAGATGCCATATCTGAAAGCTATAGTTTTGGAGGTTTCAGGAGGCATCCACCAATGAACTTGTACTACAACCAATGAACAGGCATGTCATCATAGTTGTTTTTCCTCTCTTTGGTTAAACAAGCTTGGATATGTGAACCAATTCACTGTATATGTAATTCAGATAAGATACATTCTTCTACTTGCTTTTGACTTGTCTTATTTGTATAATTCATCATGGACTAGTTTGTTTGGGTGTAATTAGCTAATGGGTTTCATATTTTGATGTAAATATATAAAGATCCATTTAAGCCTATCTTAAGTGCTTCTCACTGGGTGAACTGTAAAACACATCCATTTGCCTGTTGTACTTGTACCCATTTGGTATTCTTATCAAGGGGAATCTTTTTTTAAGAAAAGAAGAGAATGCTGTTGAGAGAATTTTCTATATTTGTCTGTCTTGATTGATTTCAAATCTCTTCCGTGTATGTAGTGCTTAAGACTCTTGTATTCTTTATTGTTATAAAATGACACTGGTTTGGTTTTTCCTTTCCAAGCTACAACATCCATAGGAACAAAGCAGAACATGCGTGGTTATTTGCCAAGTTGACTCTACCACCTGAAATTCTTGAGAGAATAATATCGAGAATAATTTTAAAGAAAGGTTTATAATTATCATAAATATTTTCCTTGGTTTTGATTCAAATTTAATACATTTAAGTTTCACTGAGAATCTTAGCATAGAGTTTGTAAGCTCTATAACTTATTACCAATATTTGCAATATGATATTATGAATTACAGTGGCTTACATTGTAATCTCCAATTGCAATAGGAAACATGTAATGCTCAAGGCATAAAAATAGCATGGTTACCACCAACTAATTGAAAGATGATCCACATCATGGGATGTAACATATTCAAGAAGTAAGAGGATATAGAATCTAAGTAATATGGATATTTCAAACAGACCTTATAAGCTAATAAAAGATCATTTCGAGCTTTTATAATAATTTTAGAAGTATAGACATGTAATTTTATATTTTTGGCTTTCTTCAATTTCTTTTCTATGATACGTTTTGAGGATTGTTTTTTTTTTTTTTGGCGTTTTCATTAGACACCATTTTTTATGTGAACTAAATGGCAAAATAGCAACCCAAAACTAAAAGAGTAACACAACAGATTAAAGCACCATTGAGAATAGCGTCAATTTATTATATATACGACAAAATATTTTAGCAATTTTCAATTTCTTAAGGCTAAAAGAATAACTTTGACATATTGGGATACATAGGTAAAAAATATAAAGTTTCTCCCTTATGTCAATATTTGTTATTTAATTTTAATTAATCTCAATTATTAATGAGACAATAAAATGTTGTGTGACTATTAATCTCTATCATTCTCAACTTACATTCCCATCCTCTTTTATTTTCTCTAACTCATAATTAAAGTTAATAATGAAAGAAAATTTTGTAACCACTATCTTTCTACGTTTTCATAACTAATTTTTAATAAAGAATACAAGGGGCTTCAGTTTAAAAGTTCAAAAGGTTTCAAATTAAAGGTTGATAACATAATTTAAAAGGTTTCAATTTAGAAGTTCAAAAGGCTTCATTTAACTAATTTTACAAGTACAATTAAATGTAACATAATTCAAAATGTTTTAATTTAGAAGTTCAAAAACCATCCATTTAGAAGCTCAAAAGACTTCAGATTAGAAGCTTAAAAGGCTTCAGTTTATTATATTAATGTCTATTAATGTTCAACATAAAATTAATATATTAATTAATGATCTCTAGGATTTCCTATCCTCTATTATAAATAACTCATTTTCCCCCCTGTTGTTAGCTTTGCAGGCTAACTATAGTGTTCGACTTGATTGAGTAAAAATAAGAGAAGAAACAAGAAAAAATATAAAGTTTAAGAAAATATAGAATTGAAGAAAAGAAAAGAAATATTATTAGAATTGAAGGAAATGTTGATTATATTATTCGACGGCAACACACACATCATAGAAAAGAAATTGAAGAAAGCTGAAAAATATAGAATTGCATGTCTATACTTATAGAATTATTATTAGAAAAGCTTAAAATGATCTTTAATTAGCTTATAAGGTCTATTTAAAAAATCCATATTACTTAAATTTTGATATCCTCTTACTTTTTGACTATGCCATGTCCCATGATGTGGATCATCTTTCAATTAGTTGGTGGTGACCATGCTATTTTTATGCCTTGAGCATCACCTGTTTCTATTGCAATTGGAGCTTACAATGAAAAATAAAACATGTTATCTTAATGACAAATATAACCATAAGAGAGTTCACGACCATTGTAATTCATAGTAAACAGAGGATTGTTAGGAATTGTTGGGATGTAAACAACAGGGCAAAGATTCTTCATCCAAGAAATAAAATTCTACCCTGGATCTTTCCATCATATCATCTTTTTGGTTTGGCATGTGGTTATGATATCTTGTTTCATAAAGACCAATGGCCGGGAGTACCATAAAAAAACTAATGAGATTTTTTTTGAATGATGATAAATGAAATAATCTTTAAAAAAAATGCATGCATGCACACAAAGTTAAAAAGAGATTTTATATATTATTTTTAAGAACGAATACACAATCACATTCTAGTACAATAAAAAGGCAAGATGAAAAAGACTTTTTGGAGAAAAAAAATGAATCATACCTAACTTTCCCTTAAAAGGCAAGTTTAGAAATCTTGTAGGCTGTGTTTGTTTCACTGGAAATTCGGGGAAAAGAATATTTTCCAAGATTTTGAATATTTCCAGATGTTTGTTTCATAGGAAAAATTAAAATTGTAGAAAATCTTTTCCAGATTCCTTAAAAATAGGAGGAAAATAACTTCCGCCCATTTTTGGCGAAAGTTATTTTCCGTTGCAGAAAGTCGTTGAGAAACACTATCCATGTCAACATTTTCACGACTAAACACAATATCTTTGTGTAAATTGATTGGAGGCAGATGAGGCTCAAACAAGAAATTTTTTAGAGAAGGTGTCAATCAGCTTGTCTTGGCTGGTTACAACTTACAAATCAGGTTCCAACGTAGTGCAGCCAAAGTAGATCAAAACGGCTACCTGCATGCCAGAGAGATGACTGTTATTGCCGGAAAATGGCGCCAAAGAAAAAGCAACAAAAGTAGAAAGAATCTTCTTGTCTTCTTCATGGAAAAGCATAGCTTGGACAAATAAATTGTCCAACAACATTGCGTTTGAATTTCTTTTGGTTCAATCCAACTTCTTTGATTGGACAAGAGTTTGGGTAAATTTTTGTAAATTATGATAAAGTTTATGCTATTTTTGATATATTTAAAATTTAAAGGACTAAAACTAAATCTTAAAATTTCACTTTTTCCCTAACTTTAAACTTTCATTTCAATCTCTAGTTTTTTCATTTTATTTTCACATTACATCCAAACGCCTGAAAAATGGAAAAAAGAAATTTTTTCTTAGAAAAGTTTTCTTCCAAAAAATTTTTTCCAATCCACGGTAACAAAACAGAGTTTTAGGTGCATTTTTGAAAAAGTAAAACGACTCATTCTCAATTATTTATCAACTTTTAGAATTAGGTGACTAAATCTAAATTATTTTAAAACATCTATAGTGTATAGTGTATGTGACGAGAATAGGCCCCTTGGGAACCGTGCCAACAACTATGCACGAATTCCCAAAAAGCCCTTACCTTTTGCTATAAAGTAGTCATTAATATAAAGTTAAAATAATCAAGACTTTGTTTATTCATTTTAAATTTGGACAGTTGTAAAACTGTTCCCTCGCTGTACCTCTAGTATCACTTGAGACCAATTTCGTTGGCTGTGTTTGAAGCCTTGGATTTGAGGAGAAAACTCTTTTCCCTTGTCTAGTGAAGGCTAAGAAACCTCTTATCTATACTATTAATTAAAAAAACAGGAGAAATAATCTTTTAGATTCTCGCTCTCTTTTTTTTTTTGAAAGTATTTTTCTTCCCAAACAAAATAATTCTCCGTTATAATATTCGTTGCGCGTTCAAATTTAAATACGTTGTAATTACGTATTGAACATTATCTATTTTTAGACTTATCTGTTTATTTAGATGGGCCCTAGAAATGATCTGTTTATGTTTATTTAGTGGAGGGAAAATTAACCTTTTTAAAAAAATTTCTCCCCAAAAACCCCAGAGATTTGGAGAGAAACGAAAGCATCGGGCCTTCGTGGGAAAGGCACGACGAGTCTCGCTCTCCGTCTCCTCGACCTTCTTCTCTGAACTTCCTTCTCTGCTTTGCTCCCGTCCTCTTCACTCTCGATCACAATAATCTCTCGGAGAGCGAAAAGTCATCCAGGTCGCGTAGGTCGCCAGGCTACACTGTAATGCCTCCATTTTTTATTTCTCGAAGAAGCTCTGGGCTGCTGCTGAGTTGGTCGTTTCTTGCAGGGTTTTAATCGACGCACAGAAGAGCAGCTTTCGCCTGACTCATCTTATTCTTCCTTGTTAAAAATCAGGTAGAAAACCCCATTTCTATTTTTCTCTCTATCGTTTCCATTTCCACTTTTCTCTCTATCGTTGGGATTTGTTCTGCTGTGGGGTTCCATACCTTCTTCTTTCGATCTAATGAAAGCTTCATTACTCATCAAAAAAAAAAAAATTTCTGCTGTGGAGGAAAGGGGGTAATCTATTGAGAGCCACTAGTACGGTCGTTCTCTCTGTCCTCCGCCTAAATCTAACATGTATTTACTTTTCTGTGATCAAGATTTGTATTCTCCCCAAATTTAATCTGTCTTTTCTCCATGTTTCAATACAGTCTTTCTCTCTTTCCTCCGCCTATCTAACGTTTTTCTTTTTGCTCTGCTGTGGTCAAGATTTGTATTATATATCGTTATTTTTTTTCTACGAAATGGAGATATTCTAATGGCTCTCGTGTTAATCCTTGTCTTTAGATGGATCCTTGTCTTGACTATACTAGAAGTTGATAATTGGTGTGGCAAAGTAAGAAAACGTTGAGAGCCCAAAGATCAAATAGAAAATAAAAATAAAATTTAGGAAATGGTCGAGGTCAGAGTAATTACTTTTTCATTATGGTTGAAGTTATTCATTCTTTGAAGAGTTTGAGAAAAAATCATTGTCATTAGGAAAATAAAAAGAAACCTTAATTGATGGTAAACCTAGTTATGTGCTAAGTCAGAGACTTAAGATGCTGAAAGCAGTCCTAAAGAAGTGGAATCGGGAGGTATTTGGAAACGTAGATGAGCACATGTCGAATCTTATGAACCAAATAAAGGAGTTGGATGAATTAGAAGACAAAGAGCAACTAAATACCCAAGCATGAGTAGTGAGGGAGAGACTAAAGATGGACCTTAGGAAATGGGCTGTTTTACAAGAGAAGAGTTGGAGGCAAAAATCAAGAGCCCTATGGTTGAAGGCGGGAGATAAGAACACAAAATTCTTTCATAGGATGGTAAATGCAAGATGTAGATCAAGCTCTCTTTCAAAGGTTGAGATTGATGGTCAAGTTTTTGAAGGGGAAGAAACCATTAGATCAAAGATTTCAGAGTACTTCTCCAGCCTAAACAAGGAAGAGAACTTCATAAGGCCTACTGTTGATGGGTTAGAATTTTCGATGCTATCGGATGAAGAAAGAGATAGATTGGAAGGTCATTTCACGGAAGAGGAGGCTAAAGGAGCAATCGATCAATTGAATGGTGATAAGGCACCGAGACCGGACGGGTTTACGTTGGCTTTCTTTAAAGCATGTTGGCACATCATCAAAGATGATCTTATGGCAACCCTTAAGGAATTTCATGAAACGGGCAGATTTGAGCAAAGTATGAATGCTACTTTCACGGTACCTATACCCAAGAAGGAAGGAACAATCAAGTTGAAGGAGTACAGACCGATAAGCCTTGTATCTAGTGTGTACAAGATAATTGCGAAGATTCTTGCCAATAGACTAAAAGTGGCTCTTCAGCCCCTAATTTCTCAAATGCAAGGAGATTTTGTTGGAGGCAGACAGTTACAAGATGGAATGCTCATTGCTAGCGAGTGTATTGACTCATGCATAAGGGAGGGAAAAAATAAGTTAATGTGTAAGCTTGATCTACAGAAGGCCTACGATAATGTCCATTGGAACTTCCTTATCTACGTACTAAGACGTATGGGTTTTGGAGAGAAGTGGAGGAGATGGATTTTGTTCTGTATATCAACTGTTCGGACCTCGGTGATGGTAAATGGTGTAGCAGCAGGTTTCTTTAGAAGCCATAAAGGCCTTCGCCAAGGTGACCCTCTTTCCCCTCTTCTTTTCACGGTGGTTATGGAAGCTTTTAGTA
Source organism: Buxus sempervirens (assembly GCA_947561395.2). NCBI lineage: Eukaryota > Viridiplantae > Streptophyta > Magnoliopsida > Buxales > Buxaceae > Buxus > Buxus sempervirens. Next base: position 33,349,017 of record OX387193.1, read on the forward strand.
GATTGATGGTCAGAGCCTCGGATATTGGAGTGCTGAATGGAGTATCTTTTGGTGAAACTCTATCTATAAATCACCTACTCTTTGCGGATGACATCTTGACTTTTTGTGATCCCTCCTTTCATAGTGTTTTGTGGTTAAAGGGAGTTCTTATGAGTTTTTAAGCGTGCTTTGGTTTGAAGGTTAATTTGGCAAAGAGCGAGTTATTTGCTATTGGTGAGGTGGATTTCTTATCTAACCTTGGCATTTCCTTGGGTTGCTCGATTGGCAAGTTCCCAACATCTTACCTCGGCATCCTTTTAGGGGCAAGATACAAGAAGTCTACGGTATGGAACCCTATAGTGGAAAGAATGGAGAGGCGTCTATCTTCATGGAAGAGCAATGTTCTATCCAAGGGTGGTAAGTTAACATTGTTGAAGAGTGTGTTGGCAAGCATCCCTGCTTTTCAAATGTCTATCCTAAAGATACCTATATCAGTAGCAAAGCGGCTAGAGCAAATCCAAAGGAGGTTTTTGTGGGAGGGACCGGGAGGTGAGGTCAAATACCATTTGGTAAATTGGAAATCTGTATGCAAGCCCAAAAAGGAAGGGGGTCTTGGGTTGAGACCCATAGTCACTTTTAATAAAGCTCTCTTACAGAAGTGGGTGTGGAGATATGGGATTGAACAGGACAACTTATGGAGGAAGGTCATACACTTAAAGTACGGTTCTTCCAATGGGGGCTGGTATCCGTGTCAATCAAATTCTCCCATCCGTATAAGTCTATGGAAACCAATTGCAAGTCTAGCTGACTCAGTTGAAAGAGAGTGCAGTTTCTCGGTAGGTAATGGAAGGAGGATTCGATTCTGGGAAGATGTATGGTGTGGAAATGAGAGGTTAAAAGATAAGTATTTGGGCATTTACAACATTTGCAGGGATAAACACGCTTTCATTAGTGAGTTAATTGACACAACTGAAGCTAGAAATTCATGGAATATTGTTTTAAGAAGAAACCTCCTTGATTGGGAAGTAGACAAGTTTGAAGACCTTTTGAAGGACATTTATGGTATTGAAGTGGGCCAGGAGGAAGATGCTAGAAAGTGGATTAAAGGGAAAGCAGGAATCTTTACAGTCAAATCAGCATTTCAGTCCATGACTCTTACAGGTAGTAAACTCAGAGGGAATGAAGTGATTTGGTTCAAACTCCTACCAAGCAAGGTGGCTTTTTTCATTTGGGTGGCAGCTCTTGACAAGATATTAACGGTGAACCATCTTAAGAGTAGAGGTTGGCATCTACCAAATAGGTGCATTATATGTAAGAGGGATGAAGAAAATGTCGACCACCTTCTTGTCCATTGCAAAGAGGTATGGAAGATATGGGATGTGATTATAGCAAAGTTTGGGATCCCTTGGGTGCAACCAAGGAGCTTTGGATCAGTTTTGGAGGCATGGGGACTGATGAAAGGGAAATCAATTAGGATCATGGTTTGGAATGTTACGCCAGCAGCTATAGCGTGGGTGATTTGGGGAGAAAGAAATAGAAGAATTTTCAGAAATATAGAGACAAGGGTTGAATTTTTGGGGAAGAGGGTCTTGAGCCTTATCCAAAGTTGGTTGGCAGATTATATTTCAATGGACATCATCAACCATGAAGAATTTTCGGGCAAATTGTCCTTCCAAGAATAGAAAGGGAAGGTTTCCTAGAGTGTTTGACTATGGTTGGGCTTGATATCTAGGTTGTAGCTGTTTGGTACACTACCTTGTGTACCATAACTTTGTTCTCTTTTTCTCCATTATTAATATATTTCTATTACTGATCAAAAAAAAAAAAGAAAGTATGAGATATTATAATCTGAAAACAGGAAAAAACATGATATGAAGCACCGATCTTGTAATACATAATGCCATGTAAGCTATGAAGAAATCCAAAAAAGTGAACCATCTTAATTTTGTTTGGAGGATCATACTAATCAAGGTCTGAATGCTGTTAAAAACTAGCAAATATTAAAGAAGGGTGTTTTCTTGTTATCAAGTCCCCATAGAATTAAAGAAAGGTGTTTGATAGCACTGTGTGAGGCTGGCTTTGCAAGCTATACTATTTTGGCTGGTTATTGGTGATTATTTCTAAACTTTCTGACTTTTTGCCTTTTCATAATCTGAGCACATTGATATAATGACTGCGTCCATGTAAGGATGGACAATTAATTCCAACTTTGTAAGTCTAGAGTGCAACATCACCATTGGACTTCACTATTAGGACAAGGCACTATCTACTATAGATTCATTTTTTAAGAGCAATACTTTTTTCAAGTAGTTTCTAAAACATGCTTGTGATTGGCAAGAACATTCTAAATTATTAATTTTGTTTACACATATTTGGTAAAATTACAGATTCCTCTCTTTGCATTTGAAAGTAATACAACCTTTCTTTTTAAGTGACAAAATTTTCTCTTTTGGGCTAACTAAGTGATAATTAATTGGGTTGCTGAGCAAATATGTTGATTTTTCATTAATTTTGAGTAATTTTTACCCTTAGCAGAGTTAGCGGTATAAGCAAATGACATTTTACTTTGGTAAAAGGGGTTGAATTTTCTGCTTTTTCCTTATATGTGTTGAATTGTTAAATTTTTTAACACTTGTTATCTATACAAAGTGTTAACACTTTTTCCTTATATGTGTTGAATTATTAAATTAGGGTTTAACTGATACAACTCAGAAAATCTCTGTTATTCTGTAAGCTCTCTGTCTCACTCCCTCTTCTCTCTCTCTCTGTCTGTCTCTGTTTCTCTTCTATCAAAGAGGTGTGATCCTAATTCTTTGGATTTGACATTTTTGTAAATTTGAGAAAAAATGTTCTTCTGAAGCTGTAAACATCAGAGAAATGGCTTCATCGATTCAGCCTCCGTCTCTGAAGAGGCGGGATTCATCTGTAACAAGGGAAGGAGATCAGCTTGTTATCACCCCGTTGGGTGCCGGCAATGAAGTTGGCCGATCTTGCGTCTACATGTCTTACAAAGGAAAAATTATATTGGTAAGTTATGGGCTTACTGTTTGGTTTCTACTGCCATGTTCTTGATTTTAGACTCTTCTCCCCTCCCTCCACGACACCACCCCCTCTCCCTGGCCCGCTTCTTTTTCTTTGACTTATCTGTATTTTTGAGTTATTTTCATTGTTCGTAGTTTGATTGTGGAATTCATCCTGCTTACTCGGGCATGGCTGCATTGCCATACTTTGATGAGATTGATCCCTCAACCATTGACGTGCTTCTTGTTACTCAGTACGTATCGTTGTAATGATGATTATTATTATTTTTGGCTTTCATTTTTTGGGTATTGATTCATTTGTGTTGAGGGTTTGTAGTTGTTTTCCATACTTCTTTTGTTTTAGCTGGAACCAGAAACAGAATGTAAAGCTGAAGTTAAGACAACAGATGTTAATTTGTATGGAACTGCAACTTTTGGCTATCATTTTGTGGTAATTTATTGGATAGTGACAAGTTTTGATGGTTTTAGAACGTGGACCTGAGATTAAGATAGCAAATGCTAAATCATATTGTGTTACAAGCACTGGACTATATCATTTTTGAAAATTCAGTCATTATTTGTAAGTTCATGAGCTTCCAAAGTTCAGGTGGTTTTTTTTTTTTTTTTTGCTGAATAATGAGTATATATATAGATATGGTAAAAAGTGTACAATAGAGACACTGATTTGACCCCGATCAAATCACAAAAAAACACCGATGTACAAACACTACAATGACCACCTCATACCCCATCTCCCAAAAAAGACTCAAAAGTATAGTTTCAAAAGGACCATCTACTATAGCAGAACAAGATGTTCCACTACAATTGATGGCCGCCACCCATCTTGCAGTTGAGTATAAAAGCCAGCAAACTGAACTTCACACCACTATCCAACAATTCACTCAACCACTTTACAGACCTTGGCCCGCCTGCCAGAACTACTAAAGAAAAAGGGCTTTGGAGATGATGCCTACAGATCAAAGTTGACAGTTTGCAGGTTTTTTTTAACTTGACTGAAAATGAAAAGGGCTAACCCTCTCAACCAAACAGTCCACCTTATGTACATCCCAAATCACAATTATTCCACTCAATGCACCCAAAGATGAAAGAAAAGTCCACTTTCAATCATGAAGCCCAGCCCCCCATCCTCCCCCCACTACAATGACCACCTCATACCCCATCTCCCAAAAAAGACTCATCAGGTGGTTTGATAGTGACCTAATTAGTAGGCTGAGGTGTCCAATTCTTAAAGTCCCAACTGGCCAAATGATCACTCCAGGGTGTCATGTGCTCTAAAATTCCTTATTACATTGTTTGTTCCAATTCTTATCTCTCCCTTTTTGTAAATTCATCTTATTGACTGGTAACTGCCAGCTGTGTTCCACTTCATTTTAGGCCAGCAGTGCCTGATTTAGTAGTGGGCATGATTTGGGTTAACTGAGATATTTCTAAATTTTTTGATTGTGAACTGAGCTGTGCGCAAAGTTCTTGTTCGTGAGGGCCTTGAGGGGCGATAAAATTAAATTGGATAGGCACTGAATATGGGTGAGGTTATCTGGTCAAAATGTGGTTCCTCAAGGAGGATCTGTAAGATTAACTAGCTCTTCTTCATTCTTACGCTTTCATCCTCTCTAACATAATTGTTTCTGTATTCATTAAGAAAAAACATAGGAGTTTTAAAGGGCTCAAAGACTAGAATCTTCAAACAGTATGCCTAGAATTCATGGTTGGTAAGTCTAGCTTGGTTATAACTTATAAGGTGATGGGTTTGGTGAGTGGTTTAGGAAATGTGTTTGAGATTGATCCCATGCATGACCATTTTACAGAAATTGGAAGGAACAAAGAAAACAAAGAAGATGAAGTGATGGACAGGTGGTTAATGGTTGGGGTGGGGGGTGTTTGTGTGTGCGTGGGGGGAGGATGGGGGGCTGGGCTTCATGATTGAAAGTGGACTTTTCTTTCATCTTTGGGTGCATTGAGTGGAATAATTGTGATTTGGGATGTACATAAGGTGGACTGTTTGGTTGAGAGGGTTAGCCCTTTTCATTTTCAGTCAAGTTAAAAAAAACCTGCAAATTATTTATTGGCACCAGGTCAACTTTGATCTGTAGGCATCATCTCCAAAGCCCTTTTTCTTTAGTAGTTCTGGCAGGCAGGCCAAGGTCTGACCAGTGGTTGAGTGAATTGTTGGATAGTGGTGTGAAGTTCAGTTCACTAGCTTTTATACTCAACTGCAGAATGGAGTCACGCAGAGAGTTTGACATCTTGGCAAAACTTCAGATGTAGCACCTAATTTAATTATCTGAACATGGAAGTGGCTTATGGTTGGTCAGGTTTGTGATGGTTAGCAATAGCCATTATATATTAATGGGGATTTTACTGTCATTTTCTGATTCCTAGGAAAACTGATTCTCTCAATAGCTTGAGAGTAGGAAGCAACAAAAGTGTGCCATTGAGGAGATGTGTAAAAGTGAAGAAATTAGATGATGAAAAAAGTCAGGATTCGAATGCTAAAAGAGGGGGATGGAAACACTGGTTTTTCAGAAGATAGCAAATGGGAGAAAGATGAATGATGCCATTTCGAAACTGGAGATTAAGGCTCAATTAGTGTTAGGATCTGGACATCTTGGAAATTACATTGGTTGGTTACTTTCTAAGTTTGTATAAATCAGAGAAAGGGTAAAGGTTGTTTTAAGAGGACCACGGGGCCAAGTTTGCTAAAAGAGCAGATGAAGTTGTTGGAAGGGGAGGTCAAGGAAAAAGTTAAAAAAAAAGTAATATGAGACGTAGATAAGGGGTAAAGCCCATGGGATGGAGGGATTCACAATATCATCCTATTATGCAGTGACGTGACAAAATATGAGCTTACGATGTTATTAAGGAGTTGTTTAAAGATGAGATGATTAATTTTTAACATAGACATTCGTTGGTCTCATACAAAAAAGAATGGACTAAGGAACTCTAAGATTATCCTATATGTCCTGTTATTGGGCTATATGAGATATTTGCTAAGACAATTTCATTGCCCCGTGAGGATGAGGCTTTCTAGATAGATTATTTTTTCACACTGTATCCCCAACGTCAAATGCTGAGGTATATGGCATAATTTGGCAGTGTTTATGGATTAAAATGCTTTCAAATACAGGAAAATATTAGCCAGAGTGCTGATTGCCAGTGCATCCATTGAGGTGAGGAAGCATGATGGAGAACCAAATTTTGTTTGAAACTTGATTTTTAAGAAAAATTACCATTATATGATAAATGAAATTTTATGTTTGACATTCTCAAATGAAGGAGAACATCCCTTGGACACTAAGGAAGAGGAATAGAAAGTACTAAGTTTCCACCCTGTAAATATTCCAATTTCGTGGTCACACGTCGCAGATATGTTTGAGCGTTGTTTTCATTCCTTAGTTTTGGAACTATAATGCTTATTTGATTTACTATCCAGAAAGTCCAGCCTATAACAAGGTGCGCCTGTTTCCCTTTCCTCCACCATGTTGCCTTTGTTGCCTCTTCCCCTTCCTCCGCCCCCGTTTTCTCCTTTCCTGCTGTCCATCATCCCTTTTGTCTTGCTGGTTCCCCCTTTTTTGGCATCATCTCGAAAGTTGCCAAAGGCTCAGCAGTCTGTTATCTCTATGAGGAAGGTTAGATTAGGTTGGAAAGTGTTCCATTTTGAATCTTTCCTGATGTTGGAGAAACTTGTGATTCAAATCTCAGAATGGTCAGCCTCATTTTCGAAATTGATTGTTCTTGAAATGGAAAATCTATGGTGGTTCGTGGAGAAAGTAGCATCCCTTCCAAAGTTGGATTCGAACAGTGTCTGCAATTCTTTGTGGGTTAAGAGTAGAGCTCTAATCTCAGTGAAAGGTTCGAATATAAGGGGAGATGTTTTCAAGCTAATGGTGTTTCTCCAGTATGATCGGAAGAAAATGTTGGTGTTTCCAAAATAAAGTGTTATTGACATATGGGAGTATGTGTTGTGGGGTATGAGATACCATTCATTCGAAGGTGATCAGTTTAAGAAATCTATGGAAGCTCAGAAGGATTGGTTTGAGCGAAATGCTACGCTTTGAAGTCTTGCAAATGGTGACAACGCAGGCATTGTGATCCAATCTAGTAGAAGGAAGTGTAGCCTAACCAATGTTGTAGATTTGGTGCGGACACCAGATATAGGCCACCAATTTACGAGTGTATGGATGTCGACGTCGGAAGACAGCTCATTCAATGACATTGTGGTTAGATGATTAGGATACTAGATAGGGAATTGTTATTTGGGTTTATTTAGATTATTTGGGTTATTTTGTAATTTCAGCTACTTTTGGGTTTTTCTGGTAATTTATGTTTTATGAATTAGTTTTAATTTTAGGCTATAAAAGCCTAACTTTTGTAAGAGAAGTTAATTTTTGATGAAGATTGAATATATCGACTGTCTTTCTCTAGCACCTTTTCATCTTCATCCCTTTTTCTTCTTGGCTTTTCCTCTTCCCCTTCTTCCTTCTTCTTTACTTTCATCTTCTTCTTGGCTTCATGTTACTATGCTGCATCAAACTTGGTATCAGAGCACATTTGATTGTTTTCTATCAACAATCAACGATCCCAGAAGAAGGGGTCACTTGCAAAAGATGAAAGGCCAACTATTTCATTCGTCATGTATCATCTTCTGCAAGAGCACTTCCCAACTTCATCATCTTCCTCTCCATCAGTCATCGATGACTTCACCAAGCCATTGTCATTGCTCAACCACGTCTTCAACAATTAGTTGTCATCATCTCCAATAGCCAGTGTTCGTTTTCAGTTGCTGTCATCAATCGTTAACTCTGTTTCATCATCAAATGTCATTTTTCAATGCACATCGCCATCTCTCGCCCTCTCACTCTCTCTTCTCTTCTCTCTCTCTCTCTATAGAACATATATATAATAAAAAAAAATTGTTGCTTGTTCTCACTCTTCTCTCTCAGTCGCCTGATTCCCCACTAACAATTTTCCTCTATTGCAATCTCTCTCTTTATTCTTCTTTTGCCTTTCACATGCGTGTCAATTAAGGGAACCCAAAATTCTTTTTACGACAGCAAAGAGAACCTCAACTTCTGTTAGTCGCAGGTTCTCTTCAACTTTTTTCCTCAGTTGCAGGTTTTGTTCATCTTCTTGCATAGTCGCAGGCGGCTTCTTCACAGTCGTTGCCACTTCCCTGTGTTACTTATTTAAGACGGAGACATCCATCTATAATCACAATGTTTCGTCAGCAACACATTGTCAACAACCGTCAGAAACTTGAAATTAGAGTAGAGTAGCGGACTAGAGACCGAGACAAGTCCTTTTCTTGGTATTATAAATTTGTGATTCTGAATTATTATTAGTATTATCTCTTGTTGTTGGTTGGTTTGTTTCTCATACACATAGCCAATTTTTCATTGAGCCTAACTTCAATTTCATCTTACCATTTGAAAACCCATATGTCACTAGTTTTCTTTTAATTAAATGTGGAGCTTGCCTAATTAATTGGAAATCTAAGATATTTGTTGGTCACTCCCCTTACTTTGAAATTTCAGTATTACTTGTTTGGTTTGAACCTTATTTAAAAAAAAATCAGACTTTTATTTCTACCATGCAATACATTGCTTAGATTTGTTTGATCTCATTTGTTAGTTAGAATAGCTTTTGCATGCAATTACGCAGTGGTCGCTTAGTGTCTAGCTCGGAGTCATCCAGTGTCATGGATCCCGACACTTTTGGTGCTTTTGCACAACAAGTGCAAGACCAAATGAAAGCCATCTAAGATCAACTCCTAGGACTCCAAACTTAGTTGAGAACCTCCCAAGAGCAAACAAGAGACCTAGTTGTTAGGGTCGAGTCAATTGGGGGAGATGATGTTGGTGAGGCTCCCAATTGTGGGGGTCAAAATGTCAGATGAGAAAATAGGCCACCTCCTAGGCATAATTTTTATCTTCAAGATAGGGTTACGAAAATCTTGATTATGTTGACCTCGATGTTAGAGTAATGAGTCACATCAAAGTAGATGCTTCTACTTTTGATGGTCGATTAGAGCCCTAGGTTTTCACCAAGTGGTTGAAGGATATGGACCATTTCTTTGAGGGGTATAATCTGTTTGAAAATAAGAAGGTTAGGTTTGCTAAGATGAAATTCACAAGTAACTCTCAATTGTATTGGTTGAGTGTGGAAGAACTTCATCGTAGAAGAAGTGAACCACACATCATTGATTGGATAGAAATGAACATAAGCTTAAGGAGAAGTACCTACCCCGTTCTTATCAGGGCAACCTATTGGACCAATGGAATAATCTTAGGCAAGGAAATAGGCCTGTAATTGAATATGTGGCACAATTTGATGAATTCAAAATGAGGTGTGGAATGCTTGAAGATGAAGCTATGACCGATGTTATCAAATCACCTAGGTGAAGCTAGGCGATAGACTTGCCTATAGCCTAGGCGAACGCCTAGGATATGATGCAGTTGCCTTGGCAATAATTTTTTTTAATATATATTTTTATGTTTATCTACATCGAACATATGTATATTTTACTCTTTAGGTGCAATTTTACAAGGATTTTTGTGATGAACTTGGAAATTTCATCTAAAAACCAAAATAGGGTAACACATTTTTGTTGAACTGGAAAAGAAAAAAAAACACAGTTGCAGTCGATTGTAAATTTTTGTTGAATTGGGCAGTAGTTGATTCAATTTCGTTTTCCCATCGACAGTAGTTGTCGGGAAGAGCATCGATAGTAGCAATCACTAACCCCAAAAAAACGTTAACCCCAAAAAAAAGCATCGACAGAAGTTGATGCTCTTCTCCAATAGTAGCATCGATTGTCGATGCTACTGTCGATAATTGATGCTATTGTCGATAGTTTTCGTTAACAAAAAAAAAAAAAGTAGTCGATAGTTTCTAAATAGAACAGTAGTTGTCAGAGAAGAGCATTGAATAGAAGAAAGAAGATAGTAAGGGAAAAAGAATTGCACGAAGAGAGAAAGGCGGGAGAAAGAGGAGGAGGAACAGGGGAGAAGTACCTTCTCGGTGCTTCGTGGGTTTGTGCTCTGCTCTTCATTCGGTTCGTTGGTTGCGTTTCTGTTAGTAGATGCTTTGTGTTCTTCAATTCTTCTCCTCTCAAAAGAACGAGTTGAAACCCTTATAAAAATATCAGGGTTTTGTTTTAAGTGTATAAAAAAATAATAAATTATTTATTAGTAATAGGCGACCGCTCGGGCCAATTAGGCAATAAAGTGACCACCTTTTCGCCCAGGCGGTCGCCTATTGAGTCAGGCACTAGCCTAGGCTAGTATTGCCTTATGTTTCCAAAAAACGTCTAGGCGGTTGCCTTTAATAACACTGGCTAGGTTTAGAAGAGGCCTCACTGATGAGCTTAGGAAAGAATTTGTGCTTTGTGGCATTACCACCCTTGATCAGGCGTACACATTAGTTCAGGATTATGAACTAGTGACTCGATCTCCATTTCCTAGGCGTGTTGACAATCGGGTCAACACAAACAAACCTCAATCTTCAAGTAGCAACTCCTTGTTAGGACCACCTCCTCAGAAGATAACCCTACTGTTGCACCGCTTACTAGGGACAACAAAGGCAAGGGAGTTGTCAATAACAATTCTAGGCAAACTGCTAGGGTTAGGTGCTTTAAGTGCAAGGGTTTTTGTCATGTTGCTGCCAATTGCCCCACAAAAAATCTTACTATAGATGGGCAAGAAAATGTAAGTGATGAGGAAGACTTTTAGAATCAAATCTATGAACCTAATGTTGATGATTTTGATGACCTAGATGAAAATGGTGAGACTGATCATGATTTTTTTGGGTTGCATTCGCTCCATGCCATAGCAAATGGAACAACATAAGACTAAATTGGAAACAATTAGACTCAGTGTGGTTAGGTGTGCTTTAGCGCAACCAAAAGCAGATGATGTTGGAGGAGGAGTGCAATTTTTCACACTTACATTAAGTGTGGGGATAGGAGTTGTAAAGTCATCATTGATAGCGGTAGTTGCATTAATGCAGTCTCCACTAGTACTGTCACTCGTTTAGGTTTGAAATTAGTTCCTCACCCTAGTCCTTACAATGTTTCTTGGGTTGATACATCATCAATTGGTGTGAAAGAAAGGTGTCTTGTCCCCATTCAATTTTTTGATTATAAGGACAATACGGTGTGATGTGGTTCCAAGGGATGTAGGCCATATAATTTTGCATAGGCCATGGCCTTTTGATTTGTATGTTACCATATATCGTCGCTCAAATTCATTTTCTTTTAAATTCAAGGCAAGAAGATCCAACTCAATCCATTGCCTCCAAAGCCTATTGATCAAAATAAGAAAAAGGGTGCTGCAAAAGACGGGTTTGAACATTATTAACTCCAAAGAGTTTGAAAGGGTAACCAATAAGGAGTCTGTTATATTTGTTGTTGTGGCCAATGAGATTTCTAAGGAATCTCAAAAGGAGCCACCGAAAGAAGTCATTCCTGTACTCAAAGAATTTCAGGATGTTTACTCTACACATCTCTCGAATGAACTTCCACCCATGCGTGACATCTAGCATGCCATAGATCTAGTTCTAGGAACTACCCTTCCAAACTTGCCTCGTTCTAGTATAAACCCTACAGAACATTCAGATTTAAAAAGGCAAGTAGATGACCTCCTTAGCAAGGGATTTATCCATGAAAGCTTGAATCCTTGTGCATTGCTTGACCTTCTGGCTCCTAAGAAGGATGGATCCTGGAGGATGTGTGTGGATAGTCGAGCATTAATAAGATTACTGTGAAGTGCCGATTCACGATTCCTAAGCTTGATGATATTTTGGATATGATGGCAGGAGCCACAATCTTTTCCAAGATTGATCTAAAGAGTGGTTACCATCAAATTAGGATTTGACCTGGTGATGAATGGAAAACAGCCATTAAGACAAAAGATGGGTTGTATGAGTGGCTAGTAATGCCATTTGGTTTATCAATTGCTCCAAGCACCTTTATGACAATAATGACACAAGTACTATGACCTTTCATGGGCAAGTTCTTAGTTGTCTACATTGATGACATACTAATCTATAGCAAGTTAAAGGAGCAACATTGAGACCATCTTACTCTAGTTTGCACCACCTTGAGAAAAGAGAACCTTTATGCCAATCTTAAGAAATGCTCATTCTTTACAGATAGTGTCATCTTTTTAGGATTCGTAGTTTCATGTGAAGGGATATCTACTTATCCCTAGAAAGTTCAGGCAATTGTAGATTGGCCTGAGCCAAAGAACATGCATGATGCTTGAGTTTCCATGGACTCGCTACCTTCTATCGTCAATTCATTAAAGGGTGTAGCATTATGTCTCCTATTACGGATTGCATGAAGAATAGTGGTTTTAATTAGACAAGGGCAGCCACTAGGGCATTTGAGGAAATCAATAAGAAAATGACTGAGGCCCCAATCATGCGCCTCCCAGATTTTAGTAAAGCGTTTGAAGTCGAATGTGATGCATCTGGGATTGGAATAGGAGTGCTGAGTCAAGAGTGTCATCGTGTAGCATACTTTAGTGAAAAGTTGAATGAAGCTAGGCAGAAGTATTTGACCTATATGTGTGCACGTTGATCAGCGAGCCGCACGTGAATGCGTGCCTCCTTTTGGGAAATAGGGAATGAGAGTCGCCACTGCCTGATGGGGTGTAGGCAGACACCTGGGTGCCTAGTGTTGTTCTATTAATTGGTATGCTGCTTGAGATCCTAGATAAGTTCTCGGTTACGATCCGGGGAAGTCCGTAAACACCCCGGTCCATCTCATCGGGTGACAGGTCCCACGGGTCATCTTGGTTAATTTTGGTAGAGTCGATTTGATTATCTCACCTTTCCTAAACAGATGTGCACTCTTGATTTTATGTCTATGTCGGGACCATTTGGGTGGTGTAGGTCCATTTTATTTGATTTGATTTTCTTTATTTAAGTGGTTTTTGTCTGATTGGGCGGGCCCCGTTGGAAGGCCCGCAGAATCCTAGGTGGACTAGATATAGCCCACATGTCCTTTTCGTAGGCTTTAATCTAAGCCTAAAAAGGCCCTTTTGGGTTTGGTCTAGTTCGATTTAATATTATTAGGGTTAAGGTTAAAAGAGATTAAGTTTAAGATTTATGTCATTTAGTGGGCCTAGATGATGTGTGGGCCCCTTAGGGTGGGTCCCACCAGGGTTCCTCTTCGAATTATTATCTTAAGTTTAATTGAATCCCAAATGTTCTAGGAATGGGCTTGGGGCTCATTTCCTAGGCTTAGGCTTTGTGGGTGAAGGACTTAGGTCCCTCCCCTCTCTCAAATTGTTGAATGGGCTCTCTTTAAAAGAGATAGGGCCCGATAGACCCAAACCCTAAGTCTTGGCCAAACCATCTAACCTATCCAAGCATGTCTCGGATCGGGCTTTTATTGGGCCTCAAGGGTTTGGTCCTCAATTAGGTTAATTGTTGTTTAGTTAATCAAAGTGTGTTAATTGGAATTAGTGGGCCTCGTTGGAAGGCCCACTGGGCCCAAGGCCCATTGTGGGTCAGGGGAGAGCCCAAAACCCTATTGGATTTCCTTAATTTAATTAAAAGGGGATTAAAATAATCAAAAGAAGCAAAAAGGGCATTTTTGGGATTTTTAGGGTTTGACCGAAAACATAGTTCGGTCAAACCCTATTTATACATGATCAAAATTAAATTTCGGTCATGCTTAAAATAGGCATAGCCAAAATTTAATTTCAGCTATGCATAAAAAATAGCTTGCCCGAATTGAGTTTTCAGGCAAGCTTAAAAAATTAAGTTTTGCAATTTTTCAATGGGACTTGGGTTCCTTGGTTTCTTGGGGTAACCAGGGATTGTGTGGGCCCACACTGGTCCGTGGTTAAAGGATGAGCCTTATTTGGCTAATTTGATTACTTTTAAACCAGAGAGAGGGGGGGGGGGGGGGGGGGGGGGTGTGTGGTGGTGGTGGTTAGGCTTGAGGCCTTGCTCCCCCTCTTTGAGCTGAAACTCAAGTATAAAACAGGGAAGAGGGTGGCCTAGGTGGCCGATGTCCATGTCTTTCGGCCAAACCATTAGCATGCACACACAAAGCAAATAAAACAGAATATTCAACATGAATCATATGACACCTTAAGCATGATAAATAACTATGTGAATGTGTGTGCAATATGGAGTGTTCATGAAAAAAATAAAAACATGCATGACCTTACTTAAAACAACAAGCATATGAGTGAGTATATGTACATGATCCTTCTATATTTAGATGCATGGAAGGCTTTCAAAACAGTGAGCAACCTTGATAGAGTGTGTGTGAAGTGTGCTTCTTACATGTATTCAAAACTACAACTACACCCAATCAATCTCATGGAGCAAGTGGCAAATAAAAGAAGTATTAAAGAAGACTAAGAAAACACTTGAAGAAAGGGAGTAGGGGATTTATGGGGTACATTGGACCATGGGTGAGCAAGAGGGAGAACATGCCCTCCCTTTATCAAATAAAAGAAAAGAATATAAAAAAGACATTGAAAGGGAATTTAAAGTGACATTAATATAACCTCTCATCCTCCCTCTTGGATTTAAGCCCCTCCCCTCACCATGGGAGATCATTCTTTATGAGGGGAATGAAGAAGTGGAGGAAATAAGATAGGGGAGCATACTAAAGTCAAAGAGACAACACATGGCAAAAACATGCTCACATTCAACTCATTCTCATATATGTTGTATAAAATGTATTTAGGATGCTTACCTTGGGGTTAATAGTCCTCTTGGGTTTGTATTGAAGTTCCTTGGAGGCTTGACAGCAGCTGGAGCACTCCTCTTGAGCTCCAAATGAGTTTCCCAAGCTTCCTTCTTGGTTAAAGTTGAAGAAGAGGAGGTTGGGAGGTGGTTTGAAAGTGTTTGGAGGAGGTTTGGGAGCTAGGTGAGTGTGAATAGGGATTAGGAGAGGTGGACGTATGGGGGAGAGAGGTTAGAGCGAGCCAAAACAAGCCAACCCCTTGAAATGAGGTGCCATTCTCCTTTTATAGAGAAAAACAGTGTAACTGAAAACTCAGTTTGGTTACATATTTTTGGTGTATAGCCAAAATTTAATTTCGGCTATACACAATTCATATGTGACTGAAATATAATTTCGGTCATATATACATCAAATCAGAAATCATTTTCTTCAGGGATAAGGTCAGAGAATCCTAACACAAAATCCCAAAACCCTATCTTAGGACCAAAAATATATTTCGGTTATTTATAGATTTTTTTCCAGATTTGCCATTTTCTCTCTCCAATTTACTTGAGTTGATGTTTGATTCTCTCATTAATGGGAGAATTTGAATTTTTGATTTTTTAATTATTTTAATTAATTAAAAGTAGATATTTTGAAAATACTATTATTTTATTCAAGATATTTTTCTTTTTTGTCCTTTAATTTGCCATTTGGCAAGTGTGACTCGCACACTTGCCACGTGGATTGAATTTATGCATTTATTTACAGTTTTGCCCTTAGGGTTGTTCTGTTTATATTTTCTTCATCTAGACTCTGATTTTGGCAAACTCAGTTGTGTAGGAACCGTGTCGAGATTTCCTATCCATAGGGATAGGGTATGGAAGTCAAATTAAGCTTTCAGAGGGGTGCAAAAATGAGGTGCTTACAATATGATAAAAAACTTTATGCGGTAATACAAGCCTTACGACATTGGCGTCACTATCTGCTATCTCAAGAGTATGTTCTTTATTCTGATCATGAAGCCTTGCACTACATCAACTCTTAAAAGAAACTCAATTATCGACATGGTCGTTGGATTGAGTTTTTGCATGCTTATTCTTTTGTGTTAAAACATAGGTCTGGAACTGAGAATAAAGCTGCCAATGCACTCAGTCATCGGCTAGCTCTACTTTCCATGATGAGTTTAGAGGTCACAGGATTTGAAAGGCTCAAGGAGGATTATGAATCATGCCCTAACTTTGGTGAGACATACATTGCCCTACGGGATGGGCATGACCTTCTTGTGGATGGTTTTCACCTCTAAGATGGATTTCTTTTCAGGGCAAATAAACTCTGCATTCCACGAACTTCATTGAGAGATTTCTTGATATGGGAGATTAATGTAGGTGGTCTTTGAGGACATTTTGGGTATGATAAACTATTGTGGATGTAGAGCATCGATTCTATTGACCAAGCTTGAAGAGAGATGTTGCCTGGATCATTGGTTAGTATCGAACATGCTAATTAGCCAAACATAGGAAACAAAATATTGGCCTTTACATTTCTTTACCGGTGCCTAATTGCCCTTGGCAAGATGTGAGTATGAATTTCGTGCTTGGACTTCCACGAATATTCAAAAAGCATGACTCAGTCTTTGTGGTTGTAAACCGTTTTTTTTAAAATGGCACACTTCATTCCTTGTACTAAAACTTCAGATGCCTCTAAAGTTGCGAAACTTTATTTTGATGAAATTTTGAAGTTGTATTATCTTCCAAAGACCAAAGTGTCTGATAAGGATGTTCGGTTCATGAGTTAATTTTGGAAAACCTTTTGGCACATGGTGGGCAACAAGTTGAAATTTTTAACGCATACCACCCTCATATAGATGGCCAAACAAGTAGTCAATCATAGCCTAGGAAACCTTTTGAGCTGCCTTGTTGGAAATCACACTAGAAATTGGGATCTGTTTCTTCCAACTGGTCAGTTTGCCTATATCAGTTATGTCAATAGATCTATAGGTATGAGTCCATTTGAGGTTGTGCATGATTATAAGCCTAGAAAACCTTTAAACTTACTTCCAATGTCTCTGTATGATAGGGTTTTTGAGTCTGCTGAATTGTTTGCATAGCATGTTTGTGACTTGCATACTGAGATTACTAAGAAAATCGAAGCAAGTAATGCACAATATAAACTTAAGGCTGATTTGCATCGACGTCATGTTGAATTTGAAGTAGGGGATTATGTCATGGTTCGAATTAGACATGAATGGTTTCGTTCTGGATCTGTTTGTGAGTTGCATTCTCGTAGTGCTGGACCTTTTAGAGTTTTGCAGCGTGTGGGATCAAATGCTTATGTCATTGATATTCCATTTGATTTTGGTATTAGCTCTACTTTTAATATAGAGGATCTTGTTGCATATAAGGGCCAAGCTGTTATTCCCGATGATATTTTTGAGGAACCTTCCCATGACTTAGTTATATTCCTACACCTAAATCCCCGCAATTATCATTTCCACCAGCACATAAAGATTTAATTGATACTATTTTAGATGAACAGATTGTTTTTACCAGGGAAGGAGAAATTCAACGTTTCTTGGTTTGTTGGAAGGGACGACCGGAATCGGATTGTTCATGGATTACTAGGGATGCATTGCAGCCGTTTGATCTTGAGTTATTGGAGCACTACCAGAGTCACTAGGATCTACACTCATCAGAGTCGAGTTGTTTTGACCCCGGGAGAGTTGGTGCGGACACCGGATATAAGCCACCAATTATACGAGTGTATGGATGTCGTCGTCGGAAGACAGTTCATCCGATGACGTTGTGGCTAGATGATCAGGAAACTAGATAGGGAATTGTTATTTGGGTTTATTTAGTTATTATTTGGGTTATTTTGTAATTTCAGCTAATTTTGGGTTTTTTTGGTAATTTATGTTTTATGAATTAAGTTTAGTTTTATGCTATAAAAGCCTAACTTTTGTAAGAGAAGTTACTTTTTGAAGAATATTGAATATACCAACTGTCTTTCTCCAGCACCTCTTTACCTTCATCCCTTTTTCTTCTTGGCTTTTCCTTTTCCCCTTATTCATTCTTCTTCTTCTTGGCTTCATATTACTATGCTATCTTCTTCTTGGCTTCATATTACTGTGCTGCATCAAGATTTCCTTTGGTTTGCAATTCAAATAAGGTGCTATCTTGTTGGGACTCACTGGCAGAAGCCTTGGATTTCATCTCGAGCATCCCATTATCCCAATCAAAGGCTGTGGTTTTCCCTCAATCAGAAGTGCAAGCTCAATGTTGGTTGGATTCAGTGGGGTTATGGTTCGTTATTTGAATCTATCTTTTTCCCTGTGGTCACTTGAGGTGTCATCTGTGGGAGAGTTTGGGAATGCATCTGGTGTTTGGGTCATGATTAGAGGTCTTCCCCTTCATCTCTGGGCACCATCGTCTCTATCCTTCATCGGAGATCTCTGTGGTGGCTTGCCTAGTAAAGGTTCCTTCATTTCAGAAGGTCTCCTTGCTGCATGCTTTCAGATGTGAGTTAAGGAAACTTTAGCATGTCGCATTCTAAGAAGCTTAACTATCTGGGATGGTAAGAACCACTTCAACCTGTTGTAAGAAATTGTGAAGAATGAATTATCCACATTGCAGTGTTGTGAACTTAGGAGGCGGGAGGTTGACAACGATGACGTTCTGAACCACACAGACCGGGAGTCCTTCATTGAGGTGGTGAGAAGGAATCATCAAAAGTCGGGTCCAGTATCTTTGGTGGTTGATGGTCCTATTTTGGGCCTAGATGGACAAGATTGTAGAGAGCGTCATGCAGTAAGTAAGGGGGACTTGGATGCTGGGCCCCGGATTTGCAGCAACACGCACTTTGAAGGACTGAATTCAACGACCCAACCTGCAATTCTATCCAATTCGTTCAAGCCATTAGTTGGACTCCTTCCTATTTCCTCTAAATCATAGCTGAAGGTCATAAGGAGCTGCAAAGTTTGGAGTCTCCAATCTCTGAGTTGAAGGAAAGGAATATGGAAGATATTAATTGCCTTGTTGAAAGGGCGGTGAAGAAGTTATGATGTCTAACAACTAGTAGTGAGCAATCTCGTCTGGGTGCTAGGTCAAGTAAAGAAAGGCTTGAGTTCACAGCAGCCCCTCCCTTTGATCGAGAATCAGGAAGTATGCCCCCTTTCAGTTGCTTGGCAGAACCAGACCTCACTCTCGTCTTGATCCCGTGACCTTCTCACATGAGATAAGCACTTTTCATTGGTTATGGACAATATTTTTGATCTTAGTCGTATAATTGGGGTGTCTTTTGAAGGAGGTGTTGCCTCTTTTCACTGAAATCGAGAAAGAGAGAGGTTTGGCGGGTCAGGTGAATGAGAAGACCACTAGGGAGCTGAATAAACTGTCATGGTCGTTGAATGAGAAGGGAGATCAATCAGATGAGAGTTCGATGGGCAGTAGTGTCTAAAAACTTGTGAGTAACTTAGATTACTTGTCTAAGTTACTCGGATAGGGTGAGATGCAAGTTTATTTGCCCTAAAAACTAGGTGAATTTAATCAGGAAATTTTATAATGTAGTTAAAAAAAATTGAATGAGTTTTAGGCCGATTAACCAGTTTTGGATAAAAAAACCTTTAAATTACTATATATTCCTTATTTATCTACTAAAATATTAATTTATTATAATAATTGCAAATCTGGTAACATGGCCAAGTTACCAGAATTACTTGGACAGGTAATAAGCTTTCGAGTTATCAGCCCTGTCCGGTTTTGAAAAACTGATGGGCAAAGAAAAGGGAAGTCTTGTGCACCATGCTGATAAAATCATATCCTGGAGTGTAAGGGGTTTAAACGTGAAGGAGAAAAGATGGAATGCCATGCAAAGTTTAGGACTACGGGATCTGGAAGTGATAATCCTACATGAGTCAAAGCTGAACGTGGTTGACAGTAGTATTATGGGTGACATTTGGCAAAGGAAGGATATTGATTGGATCTTCGTTCCCGCTCATCTGGCATGTGGAGGCACTATTTTTTCATGGAGGAGTGATCTATTTGTCATTGCCTATGCCTAGAGTGGCTGATTCTCGATTTCAGCATTACTAAAAGATTCTTTGGGTATTTGATCTAATGATGTTTTCAGGAGTGTATGGTCCCAATAAAAACTCCAAATCTTGGAAATTATGGGACAAATTGGAAACTGCATGGGGAATTGGTGGCATTCTTTGGTATATTAGAGGGGATTTCAATGTTATAAGATTCCTATTAGAGAGGTTAGGATGCAATCATACATCAGCGGCAATGAAGGAGTTCTCGGCGTTTATAAATCAGTTTGCTTTGCTAGACATTCCGCTGTGAGGGGCAAAATTTACTTGGTCTAAAAACCATCAAGCCTCGGGGCTTTCTAAAGTTGATAGATTCCTAGTGTCTCTGGAATGGGAAGACAAAATCCCAAAATTTGATGTTGTGGTTTGGCCAAGGACCATTTTGAATCACTCACCACACATTCTTTTATCTGAAAATGAATTTTGAAAAGCTGCACCTTTCAGATTTGAAAATATCTGGTTAGAAGACTCTTCTTTTGTCGGCAAGGTTGAGGAGTGTTATAAAGAATTGGAATTCCAGGGTTCCCATACAAATGTGTTTTGTAGGAAATTACATGCGTTGAAAAGGAAAAGCAAGATATGGAATAAAGAAGTTTTTGGTAGAGTTGATGAAAGATTGACTGACTTACACTCCAAGATTAAGAGCTGGGCAAGTTGGAAGAAGAGGGTCACTTGTTTACAGGGGACCAGCTGCAAAGATTGAGGTTAGACTATAAGAAGATGGCTTTGATGATGGAAATTAGCTGGAGACAGAAATTTTGAGCATTATGGCTTAAGTTGGGGGGACGAAAACACTAAATTTTTCCATAAGCAAGCTAAGGCTAGAGAAAGAAGAAATCATATTGATAGATTGGTAGTTGATGATGGGTTACGGGTTACTATTAGAAGAGGAGGACATTAAGAATGCAGCGGTTAACTTCTATTCGGATCTCTTCAAAGAAAAGGTAGATATTCGTCACCTATTGGATGGATTTGAATTTAGTACTTTATCTGATGGGTAGGACTTACTTGAGGTCCTAGTAACTGAAGAGGAAGTGCTACAAACTTTTAAGGAATTAGGGAGGATAAAACACCCGGGCCAGTTGGTTTCTCAATTTCGTTCTTCAAGATATGTTGGAAAAGTATCTGTGGGGATTTCTTGAATGCAGCTAAGCATTTCATTGAGACAACATGTATGGAGAAAAGCCTCAATGCAACTTTCATTTCCCTATTCCTGAAGAAAGAAGTTGCACAATCACTTAGGGAATACCGCTTGATAAGTTTGGTGAGCAGTTTCTACGAAATACTGGTGAAGTTGCTCTCTAATAGATTACGGTTGGTGCTACCTTCAGTTATTTCCAAAACCCAAAATGCTTTTGTTAATGGAAGACAAATCCTTGATGCTGTTTTGATGGCTTCTAAATGTTTGGATTTGATTCAAAGGTGTGTTGAGTAGATGTTGATGTGAAAATTGGATCTAGAGAAGGCTGATGACCATTTAAATTGGAACTTTCTCATGTACATGCTTAAAAGGATGAGTTTTGGGGCTAAATGGAGGAGCTGGATATTCTTTTGTATCTCGTTGGCTTCTTTTCACCATTTTGGTAAATGGTGCAGCAGCAGGTTTCTTTGGCTCCTCAAGAGAGCTAAGGCAGGGAGATACCCTATTGCCTCTCCTCTTTATCATAGTAATGGAAGCCTTCACAAAGATGATGGATAGAGCTTCAGATTTAGGACTATTGCAAGGCGTGACCTTTGGACCTGGTGATTTATCAATATTATACCTTCTCTATGCGGATGATGCAATGCTCTTTTGCAAGGTTCATCCCTCCTATATCCTGATGGTAAGAGCAATCCTAACTTGCTTTGAAGCAATCTTTGGTCTGAAAGTGAATCTCCACAACAGCGAGATATTCAGTATGAGGGAAAGTTCAGAAGTGGCAGAATTATGTGAGATGTTGGGATGTCGCCTAGGTTCTATCCCAATACCTTACCTTAGTATTCCCATTGGAGCTCCATTTAAATCTAGTGCGGTTTGAGAACTTGTGTTATGTCGAATGCACACTAAGTTGGCGTCCTGGAAAAGCAATTTCTTACCAAAAGGGGGAAAGTTGACACTGATAAAAGAGCTTTGTCTAATCTACCAACATACTTGCTATCATTGTTGCTAATACCAACTTCGGTTGCTAATGCATTGGAGTAGATTCAAAAGGATTTTCTATGGAGTTAGGAGATTAAGACTATTTAACCGACTATTTAACCGAGTTCTTTTTGGCCAAATGTTGTTGGTGATTTGGTCAAGAATCATATAGTATTTGACGGGTGATGTTAGTTACAAAGTATGGCTATAATTGGAATGAGTGGCTTCTTGCTCCGGTAAGTGGCAGTGTGGGGTGGCGTCCAATAAGTAGAATGTCTGCTATGCTCTTTAAGGGAGTTCATTATGTGTCGGAAATGGAAGCTGAATTAAATTTTGGGAGGATAACTAGTGTGGAGAAGGACCTTTTTAAAAATTAAGATTAAGATTTCGAGATCTATATAACATCTCATATTCCAAACAAGCTTGTATATCTTAAGTGGGAAGGGGGGGGGGGGGGATTTTTTTTGGACTGGGAGGTTGAATCTTTAGCTCAACTATTGGAGCTTATTAGTAGCCACCAGCTAGAGTTGGATACAGATGTGATGAAATGGTGGTCTAAGTCTGAGAAGTTTTCTGTAAGCAGCTTCTATAGGTACTATAATCAGAAACAGCTCTCCTTTAATCTCTCTTCTATACTGTGGCAACCTCTCATTCCATCCAAAGTATATTTTTTCATGTGGACTGCGACCTTGGGGATGATTTTAACTGTTGATAACCTTATGAAGTGGGGATGGCTGATCCCCAGTAGATGCATGATGTGTAAATCTCAATTGGAATCAATGGATCACCAGTTTCTACATTGTGGGGGTAGTTCATGAAGTGTGGTCTTTTTTCTTTCTAACATTCCAGATCTGTTGGGTGTAGCCAAAAGAAATTGTTCAGGTTTTGGAACCGTGGAGGTGGAATAAAACCGGAGGCAACTATTATGGAATTTAACGCCTACAGCAATTTTCTGGACTCCATGGAAGGAAAGGAATAGAAGAATTTTCAAGGATCATTTTAGCCCCAAGAGCATCATTATTCATTGGGTCATTAGATTCATCTTGCAAAACTTTGGACTCTCATGCAGTCCTGCATTGTTATAATTTTGAGAGGCTGTTCTGATTTTTTTTTGATATCCGTCTTGTTGTACATCATTTGCCGTTTGTCTACTCTTTGTATCCTCTTTCTAGGCTTTTGTCCATCTTTCAGTAAACTTTCTTATTACTACTGATCAAAAAAAGAGAAGTCCAGCCTATAAAATTTTGACATGATGGGAGTTATGATAAAACTATTGATGAGACAACTGATGAAATATCCTTCACAGTTTCCCATAAATGTCTTTTCTAGTGTTCCCATAAGGTTAGTATTCCCATTTTGAATGGATGTAACAATTCTCTCATGTTATTATTACCCTTATTAATATGGTTTCTCTTATGATGTTAAATGTTTTTGTTAACAATATTTCAAATTTATAAATTTCCTTTGAATTATTACAATTTATTTAGGCCTCATCTGGTAGAACTATTAAAAAGTAACTTTTGATAAGCCAAAAAGCAAGTATTAAAAAGTAAATTTTCAATTTAAATTTCTACTTTTATAAATAATAAAGTTGTTTGGTAACAATATCAATACATACACGCATACATACATACATACATACATATATAGGGATGGCTCTATAGGAGTTTAGAAAATACCAAACCCTACCCCCCCTATTGGGTTGTGAACGGGGGGAGTTGCCTCGGTTGGTGTATAAAATGGAAAAAAGAAAATACTTTTGAAATTAGAATATATATATATATATCTTAATAATATATGTATTTTTATATATAAAATATAAGAAATAATATTGAAAACATATTAAAAATAATGTTATAATAAATGAAGGTCGGGTTGGGTAAAACCCAAACCCGCCCCTAACCCGATTTTAGGCATACCAAACCCTAACCATTAGGTGCGAGGTGGGTTAAGTGGGTTAGGTATACCAAACCCTAACCATTGCCATCCGTATATATATCGTGCGCGCGTGTGCGTGTGTGTGATATTATATATTATTTATATGTATTTAATATTTTATTATATATAATATGTATTTAACATAAATTTAAATACATATATATACATATTTAAATATGTACTTATAGGAATGAAATTGTCTACCTTAGGGATCCTATGGCAGACCCTGCAGCATCCGTGGGACACTGCCATGTGCAGCATCTCGCGGCTGTTGCTTTCTTCACATTTTTAAATGTGAAATGTCATTTCAACTGACATTTCACATTGAAAAATGTGAAACGTGTAGTAGCTGTGAATGCTACACATGACAGTATCCTACGTATGCTGCAGACGGTCTCATCCCTTCGCTATATGTATTTATATTAAAATATGTATAAATATCTATTTTTAAGTTCATAAGATAAAATAAAAGGTATTTGCATTAAATTTAATATTATATATATAATATATAGGATTTGCCCATATATATTGTATGTTACATAAATATATATTTATATAAATATTTTTTTACACGATATTACTTATATATAATTTATTTGTTATATCTATACAATATATACATAAATAATATAATTATGTTTTATTTTTAAAATTTTTTATATTTAAACTTAAAATACATATTTGTATATATTTAATATAAATACATATGGTGAAGTATCTTTGATTTGCCCGCAATGGAGTTAAAATGACTTTTAAAAGTTATTCTTTAAACTTTTCTACATTTCAAACAATTTTGAATTATTAACTTCTAGTTACTTTTACTTTGTGTTACCAAACTGGCTTTTATCATTTTTTTTTTACTTTTCTACCTTTCAAAGTTGAGAAGTAACTTGTAAAGCTATACTAAACAGCACCTTAGTCCTTGTTTGTCATAATTATGAAAAATAACTTTTGATAAGTCAAAAAAGTAATTAAAAACTAATAAAAAGAAAATTCACTTTTTTTTTACTTTAAATTAACTTTTCAATGTATATATGTACTTCATAGTATACATTTATATTGAAATATATATAAATAGTTATTTTTACGTTTTTGTTAAAAAAATAAAATTAAGTTTATGTTATATATATATATATATAATATAACATTATATAAATTTACATATTTATATAAAAATAAAAATTTATATATATAATATTATATTTTGGTGTTATATTACTTATTATATATATGATTATAATATAAATTAATATTTTTCTTTATTTTATATAAACTTAAATTATATATATATATATATGGTGGAATAATTTTGATTTTCCTGCACTAGAGTTAAAAAAACTTTCGAAAAGTTATGAAATTGTAAAGTAAACATGAATGATATAGATGATAATTGATGGTGATAAGAACTGGGAATAATGCATATCCTCTGTTGGGCAAATAGTGAAATGATCCAACTTGTGAAAAAGAGGTCTGAATTTTGGAGAATATGTCAAACTTGTGGGAAATAGGTCCAACTTGTGGAAAAGATGTTTAAAGTTGGGGAGTGAGATGTGATTATCCAATTCGTGAACTTATAATGATCACATGATTTTGTTACAACATGTGGACTTGCGATGCAATGGTCTAGATTGGTTTGACAAGATGAAATGTTGCAATGATTAGTGATGGAATTAATGTCCAACTTGTGGAGAGTATGTGCACTTTTTGGAAAATAAGTTCAATTTGTTAGAAATATGTCCAACTTTGGAAAAGAGGTTTCAAATTGTGGAGTAAGATGTGATTATCCAATTTTTGAACTTACGGTGATCACATGATGGTTAAACTAGTGAACTTGTAATGCAATGGTCCACGCAGGTTTGACATAATGATGGAATGATACAATGATCAGTGTTTAGATGAATGTCCAACTTGTGGACTTGTAATGCATTGGTCTATCATGTAGGCTTTTATGATGAAGCTTGGTCAATATTGTGAACTCCTGATGGTGATTGTTTATCCTGTGGATTAGGTCCCTAGCTTGGGGATCAAGTGTCTGTCTTGTCAATTGGGTCCATTTGGTGGACAAGATCTGATAGGTTCATCTATAGACATGGGTTTGAGGGGGTTCCAACTAGGGGGACTAGGTGTATGTGATCCATTTGTCCGGGTCCATCTACTTGTCATGGGCATGACGATGCTTGCATGTAGGACTTTGTATGTGCATGTTTATTTATAGTGACACATGCACATATGTACATGTACATACCATGTATGCATGAGTCAAACATATATGCATGTATTCATCAGTTTGCATTGTCCTGATAATATGTACACATGAATGCTGCGTGCATGCATATATGGGTGTGAATATGCATGTATATACATGCGTGTGTATGTAACCTTGAGCTTGTATGTGCATAAGAATGCATGGGTATGACGATATATGCATGCATGTACATGTGTGTGCATGTATAGACACAAGGATGAGGATGTATGAATAAGTGCACATTTATGTGCATATGTGTACATGTGTGATCAGGAATAGAATATGCATGTATATACATGTGATTCTGCATGAGTATGACGCGTGCAGGCATGTGCATATATGCGTATGTGCATACATGAGCATTTTATATATGTATACCATAGTTGTGAAAACGCCTAGGCGATGCCAGGCGATAGACCTGCCTGTAGCCTAGGCGACCGCCTAGGCGCCTAGGCGGTCGACTAGGCGACAATTTTTCATTTCAAAATAATCAAAATATATTCATCATCCATTGTACATGACAGTATCAAAAATCAAAAAAATCTAAAGTATCAAAAGGTCTAGATGCCATCATCCAATGTAAAATCCATATTAGTTTCTTGTACAAAAAAACAATGAAAGGTCATCAACATACGAAGAATAAGTCATCAACAGGTCATCAACAGTGAAAGTTTGAAACGACGTCTGTGTTCTTAGTACAAAAAAACAAAAAAGAATGAGAGAGACAGAGAGAAATCGAGAGAGATAGAGGGAGAATCACGTTTCTGTCTTAGTACCCAAAAAACAAAATAGAATAAGAGTGAATTAGAGAAAGCGAGAGAGATAGAGGGAGAATGGCGTTTCTGTTATTAGTACCAAAAAAAAAAAAGAGAATAAGAGAGACAGAGATAAATCGAGAGAGACAGAGAAATCGAGAGAGATGGAGGGGCAGAGAACGACAAGAGAAATCGAGAGAGATGGAGGGGCAGAGAACGACAATGATAGAGAGATAAAGGGAGTGACAACAGGGAGCGACAACAAGAGAGAGACAGAGGCAGCGAGCGAACCAGAGGGAGCGAGAGATAGAGAGTGAGACAGAGAGGCGTCAATAGAGAGAGTAAGACAGAGGGTGCGAGAGAGATAGGGAGCGAAAGAGAGGGAACGAGAGAAAGAGAGAAAGCGACCGAGAGAAACAGAGGAGACAGAGAGAGGGAGCGAAAGAAACAGACGGAACGAGAGAGAGATAGGGAGCGACAGAGAGAGAGGGAGGGAGCGAGAGGGAGGGCGAGACAAAAAAAAAAAAAAAACAGAGACGTACCTTGCGAGTTGGAGAACAGGCGACGAGTTGGAACAGTAGAAGAAGAGATGAAAAAACAGTAGAAACAGTAGCGACGAGTTGGAACAGTAGAAACAGGCGACGAGTTGGAGAAGAAGAGATGAAAAAAAAAAAAAAAACAACGTACCTTGCGAGTTACGATGAAGACTTGCAGCTTGCGATACGACGACGACTTGCAGCTTGCGATACGACGAAGAACTCTTCGGTTTTTCTCTTCGTTTTCCTTCTTCAGCTTTCTTCTGGCAACCGTTTCAGTTTTCTCTTTTTGCATGTTTCGTAAATGATGTTGACGCACATAATTTTCAAACTCTTCCGCTTCGTTTTTTTTCTTCCTTCTTTTGCTCGCTTGGGCGAGCAGTCGCTCGCCTGGTCGCCTAGGCGGCCGCCTAGGCGCCTAGGCGACCGCCTTTAATAACATAGATGTATACATGGACATGTGTTAGGATCAAGCGCTTACCACTAGACTAATAACTTAAGTTATTGATTAGAGCGCAGCATGCTTTCTTAGACCCCCCTGTAGGACTCAAACCCATAACCTTTCCGGGGTCCCTCTTTGCACCTGTGAACCATAGGTGGACAGCCAACACCTACCACAACCACAACGTGCATTCTGGGGATTGAACCTCCCCTTAACACCTGTGCAACATAGGCTGGGAGCACACCTACACAAACTGCATAGCATGTTCTTGGGAGGACACAAACTGAACATATTGACCCAATATTGACTCAAATGAATATCGATTTAGTAGAAACCTAAGATCCAAAGAAGAATTCCTAAGTTAGGATTTTCTCTTTAGATTAGGGTTTTTTCTTTTGTGGATCCATGAAGGCTAAGTTGTATTTTGTAATTTATTTTGGGCCTATAAGTAAATTATTTTGAGCATGTAACTTATTGGCTTAAAAGTGTGTTTATAATAATATAGGGTGGATTGGCATATGATAATTTATGGTGTACGATCTGGGCACACCTAGGTATTATTGTATATCTATGTCAATTCATACTTAAGTGTGTATATCCAATTAGGACTTACACACGCATATCCATGTATACATATTTCAGTTTACTCTTAAGATTTGCACCCGTATTTGTTCATATGCATATATAAATTCATGGTCAATCACAAGCTCTATTTACTATCATTTACGCCTATACGTATGTCGCATAGATATTCATACTTAATGCTTACATACACGCATGTGCATGTTATTCAGATACTTGCTCATGTGTACATGTTCACACATGTATATATCTTCATACTCATGCATATACATGCTTACACGTGCATGCTTGTACTCCATATTTGCTCATGCAAAAATTTGACCTTCATACCCACACATATGTGCAAATGAATGCATGCATAAGATTGCTCATGCATATATGTCCACACACATGCACATATATATAGATCTACATACCCCAGCACACGTGCATATCTACATGCTTAAAATGTTCATGAAAGCACATGCTTTAATGAGAACTCATTAAGGATTAAAAGAAGATGCTGCAAAATCAGAAAATAGCCTCTTTTATTTTATTGAAAATTGCTGAAAACAACTATTAAATGTAAACATTAAATTCTGTTTAAACAATTGGCAGCCACAAGATTGTTGGCAACTCAAAGCATGGTCTGAAATAGCCTAAATAATAACAAATCTTAAATTACATGAACGAAAGCATAGATTTCCCATTAAAAAGAAGGAAATAGGTGACTGTTTTCAAAATAAGAACGCTAGTACAGGTCAGAATCATGAGATAGCATGAACAAATTAAGAGAGATAGATAGAATTCTAGCATCTCAAGACAAACCATAAGCTTACACAAACTGCATGCACATTGTTAATAATTGATATACATAAACCCTCTCAGATCTTACAGATTGAAGAAATTTTTTTCTAAATTAGAATAACAAAGGAAAACAAAAAGACAATAAATGACAATCCTACTTAAAAGAGAGAAGACGATAAGATTGAAGTGGTCTCTACAATTCTGAAGTAGTCAAATGTAGGAGCACGAATCAGAAAAAATTTCTGAACAAACTCTACCCAATCAAAATGCATAATGAAACACAACAAAAAATGAAGACATTTACAGCACTTTTAATTGCTTCAAGAGACAATTCTCTGTTCTAGAGGGAATGACAAGTGTGAAGGATGGTTGGATTGAACTCCAGCAATGCCTATTTGAAAAGGAAATCTTAGTACTGAACTGGGGGGATGAAGAACAAGCGCAGTGGAAGATAAAACTGATTTCTCTCCCTCATGGAAGAGAGAGAAAAGGACCTCGACTGTTTTATGCTCTATTGATGTAGTAATGAAAGTAAAAAATTAGAGAGATGGGAAGTATCAAAGGGTTTTTTGGGTGGGTTAGGGTTCTTGTCTTTCTGGAACAGAGAGAAGAAACTGGGTTGCTGTAGATCTACCAATCAAGCGCTGGAGGGTTCAGGAGACAAGAGCCAGGGAAAGAGATCGAGAAAGAAAAATTGTGAGAGAGAGAGAGAGAGAGAGAGAGAAGCCAATAGAGAGGGAGCAAGAAAGATGGTGAAGAGAAGTGGTTATTGTCAGGAGGTTTGGGAGAAGAGAGAGAGCCTTTCTAGGGGTTGTCTCTTTAGCATGTGTTGCTTTTCATCTTTAGTGACTGGGTTTTTATCAACCAGTCAATTGCCATTTCAAAAAATTAAAAGTCCTCCCCAAAAAGCTAAGGAAATCTCTCTAATCTTGTTCTGATCCATTGTCTAATTCCCTATGATTTGTTTCCATAAATTTTTAGGGGTTTTTGTTATCAAATGGCAGCTTACGAGTTGTAAGGCTCAGTTTGTAAATTTGATCAATTTTTGTGCTTAGTAAGTTTCAGGGGTTGAAATGAAAATTTTAACTTTTCCATATTTTTCCTAACTTCTATTCCAATTTCTCCAGTTTTTTTAAACCCCCTACAAATTCCTAAAATTATGGTTTTGACAATGATGTTAAAAATTCATTGATGCTCCTTGGGTAAGTTGTTTCCAGCCAAGATTGCAAGTTGAGTAAAGTTTCTGAAGGCATTATACTTGAAGTCTTATCATGTCCAATAGGAATGAAATTTTTAATTTAGCTTAAATTCTCTCTTTGACAAAGCTTTCAGTCATTGAAAGATTTTGAGTTTCCATCTTTCAAGATTGAGGAGATTCAGATTTTGCAATCACTTCTGCAGATGGAAAGGCCAGGAGTTCTTAGAATCTTTGTAACATAACAAAAAAGGTTTGAGATTTAGTGGGCGAGGAACAACTTGTTCTCTTGAGGCTCTCAGTATGCAAATGGCTTGGCAAATGCATTATCTGGAGAAAGCTAGCTGGGGTGCCTCTTTTTGTGCTACCTTATTTTGTAAACATTTTGTTTGTTTTGCAGTTTTAAATCTGCCATAAGGCTACCTTTCCTTTTCTCTTTTGTTAAATGTTACTTTTCTCATCAACCAAAGCCTAAGAAAAATTAAATTGAAGGATTAGAATATATTTATCATATGAAGCCTAAAGTGTTTCAAGTTCTAACTCTAAATGGAATCTGGAATTCTCTGAAAAACCTGAAAGGTAAGAGAATTGCAAATGGCGGACTGTACAGCTCCTATCTACATCTTTGTTTGCAGCTCCCACAAGATCCTGCCACGTGTCCAGTTCAATATTTAAACTAACTTCAGTTATGCATCATGTGACTGTCGTGAATTAAATTGGACACGTGGCAGGATCTTTGTGGGAGCTGCAAATAAAGATGTAGATAGGAGCTGCACAGTCCGCCTTCTGAGATAATTGAGGTGGTGTATGCGGTTATACCAAACAACCTGAAAGGTATGAGAGTTACGGTGGTAGCACGCTTGTTTGTGGTTAAACCAAGATTTGAAACAGTGGTATTTCTTTGAGAAAGTTTAGAGACCAACCCTGGAGTGTAAGATATCTCCATTGAATGGGTTGCCAAAAACTGATATATTAAAAGAAACGAAGAATTTATTTGTAATCCTTCATGGGATTCTGGTGGGTCAGAGTAGTATAAGAGAATTAATTCCCTTTTTTCCTAAAAGAAGCATGCTTGCTTAACTTATAAAATGGCAAAACACCTTGGGGTTTTCTTTTGTTATTGTCATTCAATCTGAGTTGTGTTTCATAGATTATCCTGCCAGAGAACTAGTATGGAATTTTTAGTGAAGATAAGTGGTAGATTTGCTTCTGCAATATTGTTATATTATTTGACTACTGAATCCGACGTTTTTTTTTTCCCAATTCTTTTTAAACTTATTCTATTTTTGGTTTTGGAATACACGGCGTGAATTAGCCATTCATTGTAAGAATCTGGTGTTTCTGTGCAGCTTTCACCTGGATCATGCTGCATCCCTCCCATATTTTCTGGAGAAGGTTTGTATCTGTTTGTTTGCTTGTTTGTTTTTTTAAGTTTTAAAATTTTAATATATATGTCCTATATTGGTGATTAATTTTTACTTCCTCCTTTTAAACTAAAGTATCTGAACTGTTATTCAGACTACCTTCAAAGGCCGTGTTTTTATGACCCATGCAACAAAGGCTATCTATAAGCTGCTTTTGTCAGATTATGTAAAAGTAAGCAAATTTTCTGTTGAAGATATGCTGTATAATGAGCAAGATATTCTTCGATCCATGGATAAAATTGAGGTGCGTTAGCTTTTCTGCCAATTATTTATATGATCCATTTTCATAGTACTAGTGCTATACATTTGTGGACTACTTGTACTGTCTGTAACTAGGTGTCTTATGCTCAGGCTTCCATGTCATCCTTAATTTTTCTCCTTGTCATTTATGGATTAGCTGCTTCTTAGAAGTAGTTTAACTGATCTTGTAATACAAAAGCATGTTATCTTGATTTGACTTATTTTAGGTGCTTATGTGAGAAGCTCAATATTTTGTTTATATACTTTTTCTTTCCTGAAGTTTTTACTAATATAGAAATAAGGGATTCAGGAGAATATATAAAGGGGTAGAGGATTGCCCAAGAGGAAAGAGAAAAGGAGATGAAAAGAAGTTTAAAAAAAAGGGAGTTTTATTCCTTTCTTTTGTATTGTGGAGTTATTATTTATTTACATTTTCTTTTCTTTCTCCTTGTCATTTTGAGTCTATTTCCATCTTCATCTTCCTGTTTTTTAGGACTTTTCTGGTTATTTCCCTTGTTTTGTTTTGAAGGAGATGGATGTCGGGAAGCAACTCATGGCCTTGCAAAGGGACTCTAATAAAATTGTTGGATTTTAAATACTATGCATTGGTATTTCAAAATTTTTTTTTTGTTTTGTTTTGTTTTTTTGGTAGTTGATAATACAATGTGTTGGCTTTTAGCTTTAGTCTTTAATGAATAGAAAAGTGTATCATTCTCCATATCACACTTCTCTTCTTTGTAAGATCTTTTAAAAATGAACTAATTTTGAGATAAAAGAGCTTGCTTTTTTGTTTGTCTACACAGAAATCCTGAACCCTCCCAAGCTGTGGTATCATAATTTGTAGTAAGAAGGCATTGTGTCTTTGATGGATGAAATGATATTTTGTGACTTCTATTTGGTAATCACTTACAGTGGTAACTTTATTTTGTCAAGCCTTTATGGCCCTTCTGTAATAACTGGACTTTTTTTTGCTCTGGCCAATTTAAGTGCAGAAGACTCTGCTCCATAATCTGACATAGTATTGCCTCATCCTTATTTTGAGCGTAACTAAAGAAATAAAAATTACTATGGATAAAAATAAAACCATAAGCTTTTTTGTTCTCTTGAAACATCAAATAGGAATTCACGTATATCTTATCATTTCTGCATTGATATCCAGTAGTGATTATTACATTCACACATCTGTAAGGAAAATGAAACCCATCAGGTCGTTATTATTCATGTATCACCTGTTAAGTTTCTGTCCCATCAAATACTAGTTTACTGTTTGTATTCTAGAATAAAATCTCGTAAATTATATTTCTTAGTTAATATTCTGCTATGTGTCCTGATGATTAGCCTCTGTATGTATTTGTCCTTCCATTGAATTGATTTTTTTTTCCTTTACTGCCAACTATCATGGAAAAGTTAACTGCACATCCAGATTTTTTTCAACAGGTTATTGACTTCCACCAGACTCTAGAAGTGAATGGGATCCGCTTTTGGTGTTACACTGCTGGCCATGTCCTTGGTGCTGCAATGTTCATGGTTGACATAGCTGGAGTTCGGGTGCTTTACACTGGAGATTACTCCCGTGAGGAAGATCGGCATCTTCGTGCTGCTGAGATCCCACAGTTTTCCCCAGACATTTGCATAATTGAGTCTACCTACGGTGTCCAATTGCACCAGCCTCGGCTTGTACGGGAGAAGCGATTCACTGATGTCATCCACTCAGCCATTTCTCAAGGGGGTCGTGTCCTCATCCCTGCTTTTGCCCTTGGACGGGCCCAAGAATTACTTTTGATCCTTGATGAATACTGGTCAAATCACCCTGAGCTCCATAATATCCCTATATACTATGCTTCCCCCCTTGCAAAGAGGTGCATGGCTGTCTACCAAACATATATCAACGCCATGAATGAGAGGATACGGAACCAGTTTGCCAACTCAAACCCTTTTGACTTCAAGCACATCTCGCCATTGAAGAGTATTGAGAATTTTGATGATGTAGGCCCTTCTGTAGTTATGGCAAGCCCGGGTGGATTGCAGAGTGGACTATCACGGCAGCTATTTGATAAATGGTGTTCTGATAAGAGGAATGCATGTGTTATACCAGGGTATGTTGTAGAAGGAACATTGGCAAAAAGCATAATCAATGAACCGAAAGAAGTTACCCTGATGAATGGCCTCACTGCCCCTCTAAACATGCAGGTCCATTATATATCCTTCTCAGCCCATGCTGATTTTGCACAGACAAGTGCGTTCTTGGAGGAACTTATGCCACCTAACATAATCCTTGTTCACGGGGAAGCAAATGAAATGGGGAGGCTAAAACAGAAGCTTATCTCTCAGTTTGCTGATCGCAATACGAAAATTATTTCTCCAAAAAATTGCCAGTCTGTAGAGATGTACTTCAACTCTGATAAAATGGCAAAAACTATTGGGCGACTGGCAGAAAAGACCCCAGAAGCTGGTGACACAGTCTGTGGTTTACTGGTAAAGAAAGGCTTCACTTATCAGATTATGGCGCCTGATGATCTTCATGTCTTCTCACAGCTATCAACGGCGAACATCAATCAGAGGATTACCATCCCATACTCTGGTGCTTTTGGGGTGATTAAGCACAGGCTTAAGAAGATCTACGAGAGTGTAGTCTCTCTTCCAGAGGATGAGGCTGAGGTTCCTACCTTGCGGGTGCATGATCGGGTGAATGTAAAGCATGAATCTGACAAGCACATATCGGTTCATTGGGCATCTGATCCAATAAGTGATATGGTTTCAGATTCCATTGTAGCTTTGGTTTTGAACATCAGCCGTGAAATCCCCAAAGTGGTGGTTGAAACAGAAACCACAAAAATGGAGGAAGACAATGCAAAGAAGGCAGAAAAGGTTATTCATGCACTCCTTATTTCACTCTTTGGAGATGTGAAGCTCAGAGAGGACGGGAAGCTGGTGATACAGGTTGATGGAAATGTTGCACAACTTGATGGCCAGAGCGGGGATGTTGAGAGTGAAAATGACAGTCTCAAGGAGAGGGTGAAGACAGCATTTAGACGGATACAGAGTGCTGTGAAGCCAATTCCTCTCTCTGCATCTTAGCTCCACATTCAAGTTTTGTGCGTGATCGAAGCTCACTTGACAAGGTTATGATGATTTAACTATCAACAGCTGCATCAGGTTTCTTCCAACTTTATGCCCGGGTGCAAAAAATTTTGCAATGTACATCACTCATCTCCTATATGAAGTGTTTGTATTTTGTAATAGAATGCACGACTTATAAGTTTGCATTTCTCTGTTTTATCATTGTCATTTCTCCAAGAAAGTAGTTTGATGGACTATGAGTGTAATCATACTAAGTACAAATTTTTGACATGAAATGAATCAGAACCCATCATTGAACTGGCATCCTTGGTAGAATTCTCACGCTAAATTCCACTAAATATGCATGATTCATGAAACCACTAACCCTTTTTAATGTAGCATTTGATAGTCCTTCCAAAAGATGTTGCAAAATCTAATGGTTATTAAATGCTTGCTTCAACTCCATTTCCAAGCGAACCACCTCTTGTATGGAAGTGCTGCCACCTCTGTCTCTTTCTTCAAGTGTTCTCTCCTGCATCAAATGATGCACCATCAAATTTGCCTCTAGTCCAGTAGTAAGTGCAACCTAGGGGGAGGTCAAGGACTGTTAAATTCTGAACGCCAACCGCCGGCAACCCAGTGCACCAAGGACTCAGTCCGATAGCTAGGGACGATTTCGGTACTAAGGATAGTGAAAATTTTGCATGCCTCTGTCTACATATTCAAATAAGTATTTTTAGTCTTCTTTTATATTTTTCTTGTCATCTCGTCTGCACTTCATCTTTTCTTAAAACCACCTTTTTTTACAACAAGCTTAATTCCAAAATTTTGTTTTATTTAGCCTAAGACATGATGAACATATTGAATTCCTCCAACCAGTCAAAATTGAAACATTGATTGGCTCTAATGACAAACGATGGAAACAAAAAATCCTTTTTCTTTTTGAAAATTTAGAAATTGCCTTTGTTCTTTGAATCCCCAAGCCCTGAAAATGAGAAACACAACAGCTTGGTTCAAGGCAGACAAAATATGCAAGAATTATGTTTTAAATGCATTATCCAATGATCTCTATGTTATCTATTGCACTTATGAGCATGCTAAAGATACATGGGATGCATTATATAAGAATTATGTTAGCCAGAATGATGGAAGTAGGAAGTTTGCAATATCAAAATTTCTGAATGTTGGGATGTTTGGTTTAAAGCCCATTACATTCCAGATTCATGAATACCAAAGTATGATACATCAGTTAGCCAGTGAAGGAATGGTCTTACCTGATGCTTTCCAGGCAGGACCTTTAATTGAAAATTTTCTAGACTCTTGGAAAGTATATGAAAATTCACTTAGGCTGTATTTGGAGCATTGAATTTGGGGAGAAAAGAAAAGAAGCGAAGAGAAAAGAAAAGAAAAATATTGATGTCCTTTTCTTTTCTAATGTTTGGATGATATGAGAAATGAGAAGAAATAAAAAAATTTTTTTAATGAGATTATAGGTTGCGGTGGTGGTGGTGGGTGAGTGGGAGTGGGTGGGTGATAGTAGGGTTGGTGGAGTGGCAATGGCAGCGGTGGCGGCCATGGTGGTGGTGATGAGTGGTGGGCAATTGTTGTGGGCCAGTAAGGGTGGTGGAGGTGGGGGCAGCGGTAGTAGATGGTGGTGGTAGTGGGTGGTGGTGGCGGGCGGTGGTGGGATTGTTATGGGCCATGGCGGGGTGGTAGCAATGGTGGTGTTGGTGGATGGCATTGGTGGGGTGGTGCCGGTGGGATGGTAGGGTTTGTGGCGGGTGGTGGTGGTGGTGGGGGGTGGATGGTGGTAGCAATAGGGTGGGTGGATGGTGTGAGTAGTGATAAGTGTTTATGAACTTTCTTTTTTTTCAAAATCTCTATTTTTTTGGAGAAAAAATTTCTTACATTGGAGAGGAAGAGGAAGAGAAAATTTGGAAAGAAAATCTAAACTTTTTTTTTGTTCTATCCAAAAGAGAAAAGAAAATTTTAGCATTTTTTTTTCTCCCCAAATCCAAGGTTCCAAACACAGCCTTAAGCATAAGAGAAAAGAAGATTCTTAAAGATTTGGTGATTCTCATTCGAATTTAAGAGAGCACGGATGTTTGGAACAAAACCAATGACGAATGGTTAAAGCCAATATAGTAGAATATGGTACTCGAAAGAATCCTAAGGAAATTTAGTAGGAAAAGGGGAACAAATGAAGATAAAAGATACAGAAGGAAAGAGAATTGTTTTGTTTGTGATAAACTAGGGCATGGGTTTCTAGTCTGATATGGGAACTACCAGTAGGCGTTTGAGAAGATTAAGAAATATCTGTTGAATCCACTAAGAGATCTTCCTCATCTTTTGACTTTGTTATCATATCATTCACATTATTTTCATCTCTTTAAGCATTATATCATGGAATAATAGTGTCATTGTCCTTTGGTATTTTGAGCCCACATTCTTTGATCCGAATAGCATAACATTATAGCAACGTCTTTCTCCAGGTGTGATGGATCCTTTGTAATACCTGGTATTTTCCTATTATATTATTTTATAAATTAATCTGAAAATCTTGGGGATGTTTGCACTAATCCAGAAATTTCTCCTAAGGCTGTGTTTGTTTTAACGGAAATTGCCAGGAAAAAAATATTTTCCAGGATTTTAAGATTTTCCATCTGTTTGTTTTACAGAAAAATAAAAATAGCAGAAAAATATTTTCCAAAACATTATTAAAACGTAGGAAAAAGCTAACGGGAGAGATAACTTGAGATCGAGACTGCTCTGTCATTGGGAAAACTTTAACTGACCATGTTGTGGTTTCTTAACTAAAGAAGCTGTCGGAGATCACCAAATGATAGACAGGCTTCTCAACTCTCCGGTCGTAAAACGCATTACAGGAAGTAGTCTCCGAGCTCGTCCATGGCTGGATGAGGATTAGAATTGAAGAAATATATTCATGGGAAGATCCATCGTATGGCGATAAACCAAGGAGAAAGCGAATATTCATATTCATATTTTTAGTATTCCAATTGCTTTCCCGATCGACTCAGGTTTCCGTTCCTAGTTTTCCTGCTCCTACTACCTAACTCGGAAAGAAAGGAGTACAAGAGTAAGGCACAGGCACAGCTGCCGGCCCCATCTCTCTCTGTATTATCGGAATAAAATAGGAGAAAGCCAGGTGCTAGCTAATGAAGGGGAAACAAAGGTTGATCTTTCTTGTATACCAGCCCGTGAACCCTTCTATCTCTTTCTTCTCCTACGGACGCTTGGTTCCTTTTTTTCATACAAAGAGTTGTCCCCTGTCTGTATCAGTCGTCTCTACGCAATCTTTCTTAAGAAGAAAGCGTGTTCAGGTTATCTAACCAGAATACCTTTCCTCCTCCTTATTTGTCTAATGCACCTTCATCCTCTTCGGAAATGGCTGCAGATTACGATCGCAGCCTCACCTTACTTGAGAGAGCCTGGTGCAATATTTTGTAAATTTGATAAAGTCTCAAATCATTTTTGACATATTAAATACTACAGGGATTAAAATAAATATAAAATTTTCATTGTTCCCTTGTTTTTTTAATTTTAGTTCAATTCAAGCCTATCTAATGAAAATTCCTGAAAATTATCTATTTAACAATCCAAACACGGTGAAAAGGAAATATAGGAAAAAAAAATTCTGAAAAATTTTCTTTTAGAAATTATTTTCTGTTGGAAAATAGTTTCCATTGAAACAAACAGAGCCTAAATAGGGGATGTTGGGGAGGCCGAGATATGAATTTTTAGAGGAATCCAACGGCTAGATCCTAATTTAGCCTAGTAAGCTAATTTCTTGTATTTCTAAAATTCTATTGGATGGTTGCATGAGGTATGTCGAGGTGAGAAGCATGGGGTCATTATTAATAAAAAAAGGGTTTCTAATAAGTAGCTTGGGCGTGCAGGTGTAGGTTAGCAAGTTGCTAAATTATTAAAACTCTCTAGGTGCAAAAGGAGGCGTGCATTAAAGGTATTGGAGAGAGTCTTAAAAATTTAATTGTAGCTTTGACTCTGCATCAATCTTGTGAAGCAACCCCATGGAAGAAGAAAGCAATTCAGAAAATGCAATGGCTGGGCATTTAAGACTGAATTTATTAAGGTTACTCTCCCCATTTGTGATAGCAATTTTGATTTCCAACCAGCCAACCTTTGACCCATCTTGGTCAAGAGGTTTGAGCAATCGCTTGTTGTTATTCTACTTTGTATCATAGGGAGTCCCAAGTACTTATCAAGAGCAATTGAATTAGGAATCTCAAAAAGTTTCCTAATCTGAATTTGCCTCTATCTAGCAGTGTTTCTGTTGAACTGAAGGGAAGACTTTAATTTATTTATACTTGGGTCCAACTCTAAACAATATTTATGAAGAATTCGCATAATGGAGTTAGCTTCCCTTTCAACTGTAAATCCATATATATTGACATCGTCTGCATACATCAAATGTGATAAGGACATACCTCTCCTTCTGAGCTTAATCCCCATATATCGGCCATCCAATTCAGCTCTAGTGATAGCTAATGACAATATCTGCTGGCAGAGAATAAAGAGATAAGATGATAAAGGATCACCTTGGTGAAGTCCACGACCTGCTTGAATATGTCCAACTAGCTTGCCATTAAAAAGTATACTATAAGAAACAATCGACACACAGGTCATGATGAGATTAGTAAATGATTGACTGAAACCATAAGCCAATAAAACAGATTTTAAGAAGTTCCAATTCAACCTGTCATATGCTTTGGAAAATTCCAATTTCATTGCATGCATTCCTTTATTAAGGACCTTTTCAGCCTTGGATTTAGATGGCTTCTTCTTTCTTCTGAACATATGACAACCTCATGATGAATCAATACATTATCTCGAATAGATCTCTTTGGCAGAAAAGCTGATTAGGTTGGGGCAATGAGCTCTTGTAGAATAGGCCTCATCCTTTTAACTAGGAATTTTGATATAATTTTTTATACAAAATTGCACTAGCTTATCAGCCTAAAGTCCTACAATTTAAGGACGAGGGCCTTTGGGAATTAGGGAGACGAATGTATAATTAAGACCATTGGGCATTTGGGCAGAATTGAAAAACGCTTGGACTGTAGAAATGATATCTTGACCTACTATGTCCCAGTAAGTCTGATAAAAGATGCCTTGGAACCCATTAGGGGCCGGACATTTGAGAGGTCCCATTTCCTTAACTATATTCCAAATCTCTACGGGAGTAGGTATGAGAACTAACCTTTGATTTTGTTCCTTGGAGACCATAGAATGGACTAGACCTGGCAGTTCCAAAGAAACCCAAGATGGACTGGCTTCGAATGCCTCTGTGAAGTGTGATATGGCCATTTTCTCGAAAGCTTCAGGCGATGTAACTTCTTGATTATTTGCATCCTTGAGTGATTGGATGAAATTCTTTTGCCTTTTGATGAGAGTTGTCTTATAGAAAAAACTTGTATTTTGGTCGCCTTCCTTCAGCCAGGTAATTTTAGACTTTTGCATCCATAAGTTTTCTTGTTGAAGCAACACCCGAGACAATTCCTTTTGAAGGCGTTTTTCTTATTGTATTAGCTTTGGCAGTGGGAACCAAGATAGCCGCTCTTGGATATGTTGTATTTGACCTTGCAACGTGCGTTTCTTTTCATGAAGATCACCAACTAGGGCTGGCAATCGATTGAATACGGTTCGAATATAGGTTGAACCGTATTCGAACTGATTATATAACATACATATTCGAATTTGACCAATATCCGATCGGATATCAGTCGGTTCAAACCGAATTTGAATTCAAAATTTATTTTTATATTCGAATTCGATTATATCTGAATTGGATTATTCGAATTTTCTTATGGTTAACTCAGACGTGGTTTAAAGCGGTTGAACCACACTCCGACACGTAATAAAAAAAGAGGGGAACAATGTTATAAGGGAAAGGGGCTGGGAACTTCCATTCTTAGCTGATGTGGGACAATGGGATAATGCAAACACTGGGAACTTGCGTGCGTTAATCCCATTCCCACATCGGCTGGGAACGGGAGTTCCCAGCTGACCTCATCTATAAAAGGGAGGGATCCCTTTTCCCTCCCAATGTGATTTGTCTTTAGTTAGATAATATAATATTTAATAAATATAATAAATTCGACATAAAATCGGATATTCCGTCGACTATGGTTATATAACCATATTCGGATTCAAAAATTTCGGATAAAAATATTTGTTACCGTATTCGATTCGATGGATGTAAATGCATATCTGAATTCGATAAATTGGATCGAATACAGGTCGAATTCGGATCTGGAATTCGACCCATTGACAACCCTATCACCATCTACCTATTTATTCCATTTTTGCAAATCTTTTGCTAAGGAAGATAGCTTTGAAAGAAATGTGAACTGAGATTCCCCGGGGGGGGGGGGGGGGGGGGGGGGGGGAAGAATTCCACGAATTGTATATTGTCTGATGGAAACTTTCTTCTTTGGTCCAGAATGCTTCAAAATGAAATTGTTTTTCCTTAACCTATTTTCATAAGATAGATTGATTAGCAAAGGACAGTGATCAGATACTATGATTGGATGAGAGAATATAATTGGATGAGGGAGTAATTCAAAAAAAAAATCCATAGAGACGAAAGTACGATCAATTTTTTCATATATACGCCCTATGCCTTGTTGTCCATTGTACCAAGTGAATTTGGGTCCTCGCATAGGTATTTCTGTCATGTTGCAATCATTGATCAGCCATTGGAAGCATTTCGATTGCTTATTGTTAAGAGGTGACCCTCCCCTCTTCTCGCTTTCTTGCAACATTGCATTGAAGTCTCCACAAAGGACCCATGGAAGGGTGAAGGAGTCTTCCATTTCAACCACTTTTTGGCATCAAATCATTTGGACTTCTAATTTGGAACTAGAATTTATAAACAGAACTAACCATGTCTTCCCCTTATAAAAAATTTGGATTAACATGAACCATTGAGAGTGTGATAGAATTGGACAGAATACTCCTTTAACCGCAATAACAAAAAACCTTCTCGGCGATTAACCGAAGGAATATCAAAATAATCTAGAAAGCCTAATTTCCTGACCAGGAGTTTAGCTAAGGAAGTTTTTTCCAAGGTCTCAAAGAGCAAAATTAACCCTGGCTTATGAGTCAAAAACATGTCTTTGAGATGATTCTACGTCACGATATGACCAAGACCTTGACAATTCCAAAATAGTATCTTCATTACTTGGGACTCCTCGAGGATTTAGAAGAAAAGGGAAGCAACAGTGATGACTGATCAACTGGAGAGAACATCCTTTTTTTGAAATATGCTAATTCCTCTCTGAGTGAACTGGATTGTGAGTCTCAATCCTTAGAGTGAGCATCTTGGATCATCATAGCCTTGGATGATGAT
Organism: Buxus sempervirens; assembly: GCA_947561395.2. NCBI lineage: Eukaryota > Viridiplantae > Streptophyta > Magnoliopsida > Buxales > Buxaceae > Buxus > Buxus sempervirens. Next base: position 33,391,524 of record OX387193.1, read on the forward strand.
TGAATGCTCCTTCACAAACGATTACGAGAAGGCAAAGGATCTTTAGTTGAATTAACCAAGTGTGGGGTGGTCGAAAAATGTATGCCATTACGATTCATCTGTTCCTGATCAGTTGAAGGAAAAAAGTCAGTCAAAAGTAGATTAATAGTTGGGCTAGCCATATTACCCGGGATTTTGAGGGAAGGTATTGGGCTGAGAAAACAAAAGGCTTAGCTTTCCCATCATTTGAGCCTGAAGTAAGGTGGGAGCCCATAGAACTATTCTCTGGGGCTGAAATAGAAGGCCCAAAATCCATCATAGGCCCATCAAATAATGATTTTGAATGTCTACTCAACTCATCCGAGTCAAGACTCAGACGATTAGGCTTAGCGCTCAGAAAGATTCCATTCGAGCTTTGCTTCGCTCTTGCCGCCTGTCAGAATAGTCGCCGCCAACGAATAGCTACCTTATTCTTCATAGAGTATCTTGGCATAGCTTTTAGTGATTGGATCATCATATAGTCAGCGGATGAAAGCTTTGAACGGGACATTAAGGTGTGCCCTTGGAGACCACAGGAAAAACAAAAATCAGGAATACCTTCAAAACAAAAAGAAACCCAAACCTTTTCCTCTTGTAGATCTTCAACAAAGATTCTTGCTAGTAATGGTTAGGATAAGGGGAGCTTCCGACATAAGCACACATAAGGGAAGTTCGACTCTTGTAGCAATTCAATCTACAGTGTTTCGCCAAAATTAGCTCCCAGCCTTAGTAAAAATTCTTTATCCATGAGCGATCGCAAAAGATCATGAAGTTGAGCCTAGATCGTGAAAGAAGAGAATACAAAAGATTCAGCCTCACTAGGATTATGGATTTTTTCAGTTAGACACAGCTAGTTGTTGATAAACTGTTATAGGCTTAATGGTGATCCTTTCAAGTATTGGATAAATAATGAAAGTTGCTTGCGTTAGTTTCCATTAGTTACTATTTTTGTGGCTAGTATTTAGGAGAATCAGTTAAAGAAGATCAGTTCTTCAATTGGTGATAAGAATAAATAATAAGGTGATAAGAGCAAGTGGTACTTACAGATTAGTCTAGTTTCTATTTCTTAGGTATACCTTGCAGGTTTCTAATTGTAATCCTTTTCTATAAATACCTGATCCAGCAGTGAATAAAGGATAACAACTTTTTTGAGCAATTCTATTTGTATTGGAGGTTTGGACCCTCGAAGTGTCTAGAACAGGGTTTCCTTCTTTGCATAGTTAATTTGACTGTGACAATTGGTATTAGAGCACAACGATCCGATGGCCAACGGAGTGAACACTCGCTATTCTCAGTTAGCAGAATCATTAGCTAGCGTCAAACAACAGCAAGAGGTACAATCAGAACTCAACCAACGAGCTATACAAGATCTCTCTCAACAAATCCAGCAGTTAGCAGCCAGCTTGGAAAACTTGGGTAAACAAAGAGACAAGCAACCCATTGAGGTGCTAGAGGGGTCGTCCAACATATCAGAGCACCTCCTGTATGAGGCACACCGGGGCATCCAATCAAGAACTATAAGGTTAGAATTTCCAAAATTTGATGGTACTAACCCCTCTGGTTGGGTTTATAGGGCAAATAAATTCTTTGCATATCACCAGACGAACCCATTACATCGGATCTTAATTTCTTCATTCCACATGGAGGGACCAGCCCTCACTTGGTTCCAAGATATGGAGGAATCTGGAAACTTGACGAGTTGGGATACATTCACAAAGGCCTTACTAACACGATTTGGCCCTTCGGTGTATGACGACCCCATGGAAGAGCTAATCAAATTGCGTCAGACCTCGACAGTTGAAGCTTACAAAACTCAGTTTGAAGCACTCACCAATCTACTACCCCGATTGGATGAGCACTACAAGTTAAGTTGCTTCCTTGGTGGCCTTCGTGATGACATCCGTTTGCCGGTAAGAATGCTCCAACCTCCCCCTCTTATTTCTGCATTCGGCCTTGCCAGGATCCAGGAAGAGCACAGTACAAATATGAGAAGATCTTTTAGAGCAATACCTAACATGGCTAATCTCCCTACGACCAACTCTTCAATTCCACGCCGACAGCCATTAGCGGTTCCACGCCTTTCTCAAGCACAGATGCGAAAACGTCGTGAGCGGGGACTTTGCTACAATTGCGATGAGAAGTGGTCCCAAGGGCATCGATGTAAAGGGCCTCGGTTCTTCCTTATGGAAGTTGCTGATTTTGATGATGTGGATGAGTCTACCACAGAACCCCCTCGACAACCAAATCCGGGAGTGCAAATTGAAGAATTTTCAGTTGAAACTATCGTTGACACAGCACCACAGATTTCTCTTCATGCTCTATCTGGAACACCAACACCAAAAACAATGTGGTTGACAGGCACCCTTCGTGGGCACCAGGTGGTAATCTTACTTGACTCTGGGAGTACACACAACTTCATCGATCCAGAAACTACTCGGCGAGCTCAACTACAAATAGAGCACAATGAACCAGTCCGAGTGATGGTTGGGAGTGGAGAAGTCCTCCTCAGTACAGAAAAGTGTGTGAACATCTATTTAGTGGTTCAGACCCACAAATTGGTAGCTGATTTTTTGGTTCTGACACTTGGCAGATGTGACATCGTCCTTGGAATCCATTGGTTACACACTCTCGGACCGATTATATGGGATTTCCTACACCTTACTATGCAGTTCCAGATCCAAGGAAAAACCATTTTCTTGAAGGGTAAGTCTTCTACTGAGTTAACTTTCATACCAGATGATTCATTAAAAAAGGTGATAAAAACATCAACCAAAGGCCTATTCCTCCAATTGATAACGTCACCTTCTTGTGAGGAGACTCAACTTGAGCCAATTGTAGGCTCAATCAAAGATCCGGCTGCTCCTATTCTTAGCTCAAACAGTGATACAATTGCTCTAGATCCTGATCTACAGTAACTGTTAGATTCATTTTGGGATTTATTTGATGAACCCAAAGGTATCCCTCCACCAAGAAGTCATGATCATCGCATCCCCCTTCAAGATGGAGCAAAGCCTGTGTGTGTTCGGCCTTATCGATACCCTTACTACCAGAAGGAGGAAATAGAGCGTATTTTTCGAGAAATGCTTGCCACTGGAATAATTCGTCCTAGCCAAAGCCCTTACTCATCTCCGGTATTACTTGTTCGCAAGGCTGATGGAAGTTGGAGGTTATGTGTTGATTATCGTGCATTGAATCGTGAGACAATAAAGGATAAATATCCAATTTTGGTGGTGGATGAACTTTTAGATGAGCTCCATGGAGCGGTGATTTTTTCAAAATTGGATTTGGGGTCTGGTTACCATCAAATCAGAGTACAACCTGAAGATATAAAAAAAACTGCTTTTAGAACTCATCAGGGCCACTATGAATTTCTGGTAATGCCCTTTGGCTTAACCAATTAACCAATGCACCCTCTACCTTTCAAGGACTTATGAATGATATCTTCCGCCCTCTTCTTTGCAAGTTTGTGTTAGTATTTTTTGACGATATCTTGGTGTACAGCAGATCAAGGGAGGAGCATATTAACCATCTACACATTGTGTTGGGCTTGCTCCGGAAGCATAAGTTATATGCCAAGCTCTCCAAATGTAAGTTTGGGAGGCCACAAATCGATTATTTGGGACACAACATTTCCCAAGATGGGGTAAGAGCTGATCCAGGCAAAATTGATTCTATGCTTACTTGGCCTCTTCCTACTTCCATTAAATCACTTCGAGGATTTTTGGGACTTACAGGCTATTATCGGAAATTTATCCGTGATTATGGAAAAATAGCATCACCACTCACTAATTTGCTTAAAAAGAATGCCTTCTGTGCTCACCCGATTTCGGACTGCACGCGAGGTGCATGCGAAGGTGATGCTCGCCTCGGGACTGTTTGGAGTCGCCACTGCCTGAGAGGTGCAGGCAAACACAAAGGGGCACCTATCCGAGCCTAATTTTCTGGTCTGTGGCTTTTTAGAGATCTGAGCAAGTTCTCGGTTACGTCTAGGGAAGTCCGAAGACACCCTAGCCCGCCCCGTTGGTTGACGGGTCCCATGGGTCTCCCTGGTTTTGAGTCAACTTAGTTCTCACCCAATTCCTAAGCCAGCATGCACACTTATTTGGTCTGGTGGGGACCACTGAGGGTGTGGGTCCCCTTTTTATTTGATTTTATCTTTTTATCAATTAATGAAATGGGTCTGGTATGGGCCCTGTTGGAAGCCATGTTGGGCTTAAGTCAAGCCCAAGGCCCAATTCGGGTTATTGGGTAACCCTGCTTGGATTTGGCTATTTAGTTTAAAGGTTGATTAAATATTTACAAAATTAGTGGGTTGAAGTTTTTAAGGCCCAATGGGCTTGGATTTGGCCCACGGGCAATTTAATCAAGTGGCCTTGGGTCCATTTATCAAAATGGGCCTTGGTTGGGCCGGACGGGATGTGGGCCCCATTGGAGGGCCCACGGTCTCGAAATGGGCTTGGAGCAACCCAAGAAGCCTAGGGGGGTCAAGTTTTACAAATATGGGTCGGATAAGGTCCCATCGGGTCCAAAAATTCCACTTTTTACATTATTTTGAAACTGCCCGCATTTACTATACAGGCTGGCATTGTCTGTAAATGCAATACGGGTCAGGCCTGCCCGTTAGTAAATACGGGCACGCCCAGACCGCACTGCCAATGCAGGCACGCTTGATTTTACAGTTTTGTGCCAATTTTGCTTGGGATCAATTTGGTTGGCCTCCTGGATGCTCCGGCGACTTCTGTTGAGGTTCCCAGTTCCTTCAGGGTGCTTTATTTACCTTACTTGGCCTAAATGGCCTCTTATCCTTTCTCTTTTGCATTCTTTAAAGCCACCCTTTTTTCCTTAACCTTTCATGGCTGTTCTCAAGAAGGGAAGGAGAGGGAAAGAAGGTGGGATACAGCAGATTTACATGGAGGATAAATCCCTCATAATAAACAAAGCAAAACAATGAGTTAAGGTAATTTAAAGTTAGTTTCAATGCCCCTTTTTTATTTAGGATTGTTCTTTTCCCTTTATAGGGAAACCACCTTGAACCAAGTTTCTCGTAGCGCACAATAAACAGCAAACGAGTTAGTGTTATGGTAAAAATAGGATGTAGAAAAGAAATTCAAAGAGATATTGAAAGAAATCACATTTTACTTATGTCCATAGAAATACTTACAATATAACTTCCTTGCTTGTTTTTGTACTTTGCGGTTCTCCGGAAATTTTGACAGCGCTTCCGCACTCTGTGGGATTCTTTGAAATGAATTTGAAAGAGGTTTGTTGGCTCTTTATGCTCAAAGGGTGAAAAGGCAGAGTTTGGGCAAGGTTTAGGGGTAGCCTAAGGGCATTTTGGGTATTTCATGGTTTGGTATTGGAAGCAACAGTATTTGGGCAGGGCTTGGACGTGGCAAAACTCAAGGAAGGAGAGGGGGAGAGACTTGGGGGGTTGGCTTACACAAATGGGGGGGGGGGGGGGGGGGGTGGCCCCCTATTTATAAGCATTTTTTTGTGCCTGTATTTGAAGTGCGGGCATGCCTTGTCCGTACTTCAAATGCGGGCATGCCTTGCCCGTACTTCAAATGCGGGCAAAATAAACACGTTTTAAAATCTCGCGAATCCGCTAGCTGTCACCGTACGGGACGCGTGTCCTACTTCTAGAAGGCTTGCCCATATTTGAATTACGGGCATGCCTCGCCCGCACTTCAAATACGGGCGTGCAAGTTTTTTAAATGCTGAATTTGAAACACTTTATTAAATTTGATTTTTAATAAAGATTTTATACGATTTTTTGATTATTATATTATAAAAACGAGATTTTTATTAAAATATTATTAAAAAATAAAGATATTTCTATTAAATGATTATTTTATTTATTTTATTCATTTATTCTGCTTTTTTGCTGCTGTTTTGCCACATGGGCAGCTTTCTTTGAGACTTCAACTGCCCATAACTTTTCCATCCGAACTCTGATTTCAACAAATTTGGTGTCGTTGGAATTAGCTCGAAATGCTCTATCCAATGGGATCAAATTGGGCAGTTGAATTGGGGTGAACAAAAAGTCAACTTTCGCTTCCCCAAAAGTTTGACCGGCTCATAACTTCCTCATCCGGATCCCCATTCCAGCAAACTCAGTTGCGTTGGAGCTGTGTCAAAATGCTCTTTTCAATGAGAGGAAGTTTAATGGCCAAATCTCTTTTGATCAAAAAGTCAATTTTTGGCCCCCTCATGGTTTGACTTTTCAATTAAAATTTTTATTTTTTGCACTTTGGAGGGTGCAAAAATCAGGTGCTAACACCTTCCAATGGTCTTCAGAAGCCACTCAAGCTTTTAATAGGCTAAAGGAGGCAGTGGCCACCCCTCCAGTTTTGGCTTTACTAGATTTCTCCAAACCATTTACCATCGAGTGCGATGCTTCAAGAGGAGGCATTGGAGCTGTTCTCATGCAAGCTGGACGTCCCATTGCATTCCTCAGTCATGCTCTCAAGGGACGAAACCAACACCTTTCCACTTATGAGAAAGAGCTCCTTGCATTGGTGGTGGCAGTTAAAAATTGGCGACCTTATTTGCTTGGAAATACATTTACTGTGAAGACAGATCACCAAGCTCTCAAATACCTCTTGGAACAGCGAATAGGGACTGCTATGCAGCAACGTTGGGCAGCCAAATTAATCGGGTATGATATGAGGATAGAATACAAGACTCGGCAGCAAAATAAAGTTGCTTATGCATTGTCCAGACGCATGGAAAATGAGGTCACTCTAGCTGCCTTTAGCCAACCCCTTGCCACTTGGTTGGATGAATTGAGAGCAGCATATGCTACAGATCTGGAGCTGAATTTTCTTTGGAACCAATTTCATGGTGGTGCATTGACTTCTCCAAAATATTCTTTGAAAAATGGTCTTATCCATTATAAAGGAAGGATTTTGATAGGTGACCAACCAGAGCTCAAAGCCAAGTTGCTTCACCTCATGCACGACAACTCTTTAGGTGGACATTTGGGTTTCCATAAGACCTTACAACGTCTCAAGCATGAATTCACTTGGAAAGGACTTCGTCGTGATGTAAAAAGTCATGTGAGGGAATGCGATACTTGCCAACACACTAAATTTGAGAATCTTAAACCTGTGGGTCTTCTACAGCCACTACTGGTCCCTCAACGTATCTGGACATAGATTTCCATGGATTTTATAGAAGGACTACCGAATTCTGAAGGATTTAATGTCATTTTCGTTGTGGTGGACAGGCTCAGTAAATATAGTCATTTTATAAAGATGGCACACCCATACACAGCTGCTACAGTTGCTCGGTTATTCATGGAACATGTCTTCAAACTTCACAGGATGCCAAGTTCAATTGTTAGTGATCGTGATCCAGTATCTACTAGTAAATTTTGGCATGAGCTCTTCCATTTACAAGGTACTGAATTAGCACATAGCTCTGCCTATCACCCTCAATCAGATGGGCAGACAGAAAGTGTTAATAAATGTGTGGAACAATATCTTCGAAGCTTTGTAGGACTTCGACCCAAGGATTGGTCAATGTGGTTGCCTATGGCAGAGTATTGGTTTAATACTAATGTCCATGATTCCACGAGACTAACGCCGTTTGAGGTAGTATATGGGGTGCCACCACCAAAACTAATCTCTTTTGTGCCTGGTACCACTCGAGCACTTGCTGTGGAGGAAGCTCTAAGAAGCCGTGACCAGATCATATCTCTTCTCCGTAACAATCTACAAGCTGCTCAAGAGCGCATGAAAAAGTTTGCTAATTGAAATCGCACAGACAAGGAATTTGCAGAGGGAGAATGGGTCTTTCTTCATCTCCAACCCTATCGACAACAATCCTTAGCTGTCTGCCGCAACTTGAAGCTCTCACCACGATTTTTTGGGCCCTTCAAAATTTTAAAAAAGATTGGTTCAATCGCTTACAAGCTAGCACTACCCGTAGACTGCAAATTGCATCCTGTTTTCCATGTTTCTTGCTTGAAGAAGAAACTTGGTACAAACATCCCTGTTCAACCTACCTTGCCTCCAGTTATTGACGAAGGCACTTTGCATCCTGACCCTGAAGCAATCTTGGAACGAAGAATGAGTCGCCGAGGCAACCATGCTCAAATTGAAGTTTTGGTCAAGTGGGTAGGAGCTTCCGTTGAAGATGCCACATGGGAGGACTGGGAGAATCTTTGCAAAATGTTCCCAAACCGTGAGGACACAGTTTTTCGGAGACAGGGATAATATTATGGGCTTAATGGTGATCCTTTCAAGTATTGGATAAATAATGAAAGTTTCTGGCGTTAGTTTCCATTAGTTACTATTTTTGTGGCTAGTATTTAGGAGAATCAGTTAAAGAAGATCAGTTCTTCAATTGGTGATAAGAATAAATAATTAGGTGATAAGAGCAAGTGGTACTTACAGATTAGTCTAGTTTCTATTTCTTAGGGATACTTTGCACGTTTCTAATTGTAATCCTTTTCTATAAATACTTGATCCAGCAATGAATAAAGGAGAACAACTTTTTTGAGCAATTATATTTGTATTGGAGGTTTGGACCCCTCAAAGTGTCCAGAACAGGGTTTCCTTCTTTGCATAGTTAATTTGACTGTGACATAAACCAAGGGCTTCCCCCAAGAACCGAATTCATATCTCTATTTGTCATAAAGGAGATCATAAATCTGGAGTCAGATATTGCTGCAATCTCTTGAACCTTAATAGATTTCCATGCACGAGATACGAAACTCCGGTCTGCAGAGGACGATACCTTTCCCCCCAAAATTTCCAAGACAATCATGTATCGCCATTTGCTAGCCAACCTATGTTTTTCCTCCATACTTAAAGAAAATACCGTGTCTGGTCTTTGTGGAATCAGGAAGTGATTAAATTTTTTTGCAATATCCTCCATCTCAACTGCCAGGGATAGACTCAGCACTGATCACTCAGAGTGGAGGAGATTTAGAAACTGAACATTATTTTGAGCAGCTGATGAAAGAAACACCCGATCAAGTACCCAGTAAACCAGCTAATCTAGAAAACCTCAATTAGAAAGCCAAATGGAAGTACTTCACCTATCAGGAAGGGAAATCTGAGAGAAAAAGGGAGGAAATCAGAGTAACGGCTTAGAGAAGAGAGTCCCATGAGAGGAGGTAAGAATGAGGGAACGCAAGTGTTGAAACACTACCACCCAGATATCTCTAGGTTTTGGAGAAAACCAGGTAGTAGACAGCAAAAACCAGACAAGACCTTCTCCTGACCACACAACTCCCAAAATTGCCCAAAATCAGCTGCCAGAAATTTCTTTTGGTATGATGGTAAGGAGTCTAAGTCCATTCATACTATTTGCTGGGAAAAAATCACACTCCTATGGAAGTGGGGTGGACTCAATGTTAAAAGACCTTTAATTAACTAGGCTTTAATACTTAAAGCTGCATGGCAGTTAACTACATATGCTAAAGGACTGTGGGCAAAAATTATAAAAGATAGATACTTTCCAAATACTTTCTTTCTAGAAGCTCATGCTAATAAGTCCCATTCATATGCTTGGAAACAGGTGCAAAGTCTCAAAAATTGGATTCAACATGGAAGTGCATGGACAATAGCCACAGGGCAACAAATTGAAATTCTAAAGGACAAATGGGTGGCACCAGACTACAAGAAATTAGAAGTGCAGAAAAATCAGCAGCAATTTAATCTCTCCGTAGTCCAACAGCTACTGGTTTCGGATTCAAATGAATGGAACTTAGAAATTCTCAAGAAATTCTGGAATGAAGATACTATTCAAGCCATAATGTCAACACAGGTAAGTCAATCTTTGGGAAAGGACTGCAGACATTGGGTTGCTACATCATCTAGACAGTTTACAGTTGCATCAGCTTATAAACTCCTTATGGAAAGTCATGTTCAGTACTCTCGGCCTCCCTGGCTTAAAATATGGAAAATCAAATGTCCAAATCGTATCAGATTTTTCTTATGGAAAGCACTGAATGGTTGATTGCCTACTGCTGAACTCTTACATATGAGGCTTGGTTATATTGATGACCTTTGTGTTTTATGCAGAGAACATATAGCAAGCCTGGAACATTTGTGGTTGCACTATCCATTCTCCTGTGCAGTTTGGTTCAAGGAAATTGGAGGCTCCCTACAACAGGTTGGACCCCAAGACTCCTTTTCTTCATGGTTTATTAATTTTCTAAAGTTCCCAGCTCCCTCTTCTGATTGTGATAGTATGGAATTCATCAAAGACATTGCAAATTTCGGGTGGGCTATTTGGAAGACAAGAAATGCTGCCATCTTTGACCATAAACGGCCCTTGATTGAAGACACTTTTTGACTATTTAAGAAGTTTCAACAAGATTCAAGTTTACTAGAGAATGGTACTAGCATCATCCCTAGGGGTTATTCATACCTAGAGGTAAGATGCATACATTCCACTGCACCGTATATAAAGGTTAATTTTGATGGAGCTCACAAAGATGCATCAAACAAGGCTGCTACTGGTGCAGTTTGTAGAGATGAAATGGGTCATTTTTTGGGGGGAGTCTCAGTACAAGTGCAAGTATCATCAGCTATTCAACCAGAGGCGTATGGGGCATTAGAAGGTATAAAACTGGCAAAGGCTTTCGACAAAAATGATGCGATTTTGGAAGGTAATTCCTTGTCTTTAATTACTCTTCTTTCAGCTCCAGAGTCAAGATGGCTATAGAAAATGATGTAGGACGAGTCCTAAGGCTTATGTGGTCATACATTGTTTTCCGTGCCAGGAGTATTTTGGTAAATTTTAGTCATGTTGTCAAAATGGGCTGAAAATTGGTAGTCTGATTGGAAACGGCCCGAAAAGTTGGACTGGGGGCGGTGAGGTCTCGTGATTTTAGACATATTCCATCGTTTAGACCTTCAAATAGGCAATTTTACTATTTTTGTAAATGAGTTGATTGTTTCTGTTTAGGGTCAAGGAAAGTCCGTTTTGAGTCATTCTTTTGGGGAAACCTTTATTTTCGGATGTATTTTAGGAATTTGAGTATTTCTTGAATTTTACTATTTTTAGTAAAATTCGTTTTTTTCTACTTTTAGTAAGTTTTGGGTTTTCTGAGTTTAGGGTTTTCTTGTAATGCCTATATAAAGGCTTTTTAGAGAGAGTTTATTTTTTTTTAATGAATATTTTGATTTGAACCCCAGAATTTGCCTTGTTCTTGAACTTTTCTCGCCTTCTAGAACGATATCTAGACCAACTCGTCAATCAGAACGATATCTGATCTGTTCTTCCATCTTCCTTGCATCAGAAAATTAGTGCGACCCTAAGTGAAATAAGAATGCTTTGTTCTACACTCTTATCTGTTACCTTTTAACATACTTTTCGGGAAGGAAACCAAGTAGTAGATGCCTTAGCCAACTTTGCAATAGACCATTTTCAATGTGTATGGTTTCATACACCTCCAGAATTTTTGTCTTCTCTTTTGTTTGATGATGCTAGAGGCTGTTGTTTCGTAAGAAATTAGATATGAATAATAGAATTCTATTTTCCTTATTTAAAAAAAAATTTGTGGCTTTGACGGCTGAAGCAAGGAGAAGAAAAACCCTACGACCAGCACACTTTCCAAAGAGATTTTCTGAAGTTTTTAGCTTGGTGGCCTGTGTGGATCGATTGTTATGGTTTGCTTGGAGTTTTGGGTGATCTAAGATAGGTAGCCGCAACGGATCAGATGCAGGTAAACGAACCATGCAGATAGCTACAGTTGGCTCCTTATTGGGCCACCTCATCATAACCAATCGAAGCATCCATTTCTTTCTTGTAAATTACAAAAAAATTCCACAATTGCTACACCCAATTTAGTAGCAACCAAAAGCAAATCCCATGTGATTCTTAATCTTGTTATCAGTTCTTCCAGGAAATGTAGTAGCGATCTTAGACCACCTAGAATTATAGAAAAAAGGAAAAAAAAACCATATTATGAAAAACTAACGATAGAAGATATGGAGCCTTAATTAATAAGTTCTAGTTTTTGCTCGCCTCAAATTATTGATGAAGATATTGGAGAAACTAGCCACTTCATTAAGAAGAAAGGAAGTTCAGTAAATGAAGAGGAGGAGAAACTTGTTGCCAAGATGAGCATAGAGATCGATAACCAGTTGTTCCTCGGCTTCAGTAAGAAGGCCTCACTTCAAGTCGGGTCGAAGGTAGTTGGTGCAACGAAGAAGGCCTCACTTTGTGATAAAAAATGCTATCAAGGTCGAGCAAATTTAATAATATTGAACTTTAACATTTAGATGGTTCCAAATAAATAAAATAAGACATCCAAGCAAAAAGAGTACCAATTAACACATTAAAAAAGAAAAAAAGAAAAAAGGCAATCAAATGAATTCCTGAATGAATCTTTAACAAAATATAAAAAGGAAGTTACGTTTCTAATAAGCCATAAAAAAATTCTCTAAAATGTAGTAGCCAATCCACCCTAGTGTATCTTTACTCAATCTCGTGAAGAAATTGAAGAAATAATATGCCCATTTTTTAAATCTTTTGAATTCTTCCTTCACATCTGATTCCGCATGACCCCAGAACAAAATTAGCTGTTGTATTTTATGATTCGCTACACTTGAAGTTGTTAATCTTTTTGTTGTGTTCACTGCAATTTAAAAATAATTCTTTCAATACAAGCAAAAAATAATGAGGTTGTCAAAAATAATCTTTTTGACATATTCATGATATATTTTAATTGCCAGATATTGAATACTACCACAAGTAGATTTCTTTGAGCTTTGAATTAATGAGGTTTGCATAAGTAATACTATAATGCCCTGGATCCGGTAGTTTTTTTTTTTTTCAATGGATCAAGGCATTACTTGAATGATAATAAGGCAATTAAGAACAAAAACATAAATGATATGAAGGTAAATCAGAGTACGCCAAATTCAAACAACTCCTTCATTAATTCAAAATAAAGGTGCTAATGGTCCTCAAAATAAACTTCTTAATTCAATACATGAAATCTGAAATTTTAAATAATGCAACTACCTATTCTAGACACTTCTCAACCCTACCATAATTGAAATAGCTCCTAAACAAATCTCCTAACAAAATATAAAAGAAAACTAATAATCCATAAGGTGCTCATCAAGGTCCTTTACTGTACCCTCTGTATTATCTACCCCGACTTGCACATACTCTCCAAGAGTATCTGAAAACAAATATTTAAAAACAAGGGTGAAATATAAAATCTCAGCAAGTAGCAACATGCATGCTATAAAACAGTCCATATAATTTTATAAAACATTTTCATAAGGTGCAATGATAAATCCAAATACCAAATATCCAAGAATAATATGCTATAAATCCAAAACCACATAATTTCAAAGTAAAACCAATAATACAATCAACACACCACATAATTTGTGACATCACAAGGCTCGTGAAATAAGACACCTTTGAGAAGTGAAAATCCCGATTCCAAATGCCACCTCCCAATCTATTTTGGCCGAAATACACGAACTACAACATAAGGGAGAACCCGATACAGGGATAAAGGTTGGCATGTACAATCACAACTTCCCACCAAGATACATGGATCAAGGAAATATGATTGCTGTGAGTTCCTAATTCCCACCGAGATACACGGACCAAAATGCATAAATGGACCACGGGGTTAACTAAACAAAGAAGACCCACTTCGCTATTTAGCTAAACTATGGATCCATAACAAGCTTTGCCCGCTAGACACAAGGCAAAAAAAATTGAAACATGTTATTTTAGATACCAAAAATACCATCAATAGTTCACAAGCCAACTTCAAGATACATGAAGGAAATCTAAGTCTCAAACCCAAGCTACATGAGTGAGAATAACCACTCCGAGGTACACGGAGGAAAATAATAACAATTCTGCCATAACAACTCTGGAAACATCTTTAGGTAGGTCAAATACAAGTATAGGAATCAATAATATCAAAATAAGTTGAAAAGAGAATGATTTGGAATGATAAACTCAAATAAAAGTCATTTTAGTAGAACGTACGCAAATTCTTTATAAAAGTCCAACTAAATCATCAGCCAGTGCAAACACTCTCAAAACGCCATAATCTTATTGGTACATGAGTTGGAATTCAATAAAAACAATTTTATAATCAAAAACTATGTCAAAAGAAAAAATTCTAAAAATCTGTCAGTGAGCGCTGTTGGGCGCTTGTTAAAACACGTTTTCCATAAATCAGCCGCTTGGGATCGCGCTTGAGCGTGATTCCGGGCGTTCGGTTTAAATAAAAAGTTTGAGTTTCGGGTTCTGAATTTTCTAAAAAAACATAGGCGGGAGCTCGAGCGTGATTGCAAGCGTCCATATAAAATTTTGAAAATCTAGGTTTTACGAAATTTTGCGAATTTTCTATTTCTTGTTCTAAAACTTATTTCCATCATTCAAGATCACTTCTAATATATCTAAAATCATTCTCTAAACACACTAAACCATTCTAAATCAATTACTAACAAATCTAATCATCAAAATCATACATTTCATCCAAAGATCAAAGTAAATAAAATTCTATCAAAAAGAACATAAAATTTTTCCATGCTTTAAACCTTAACCAAAATCTTCCAAATCAACATAAACATGTTTTTAAATCACCACAAATCCGAAGAACACAAGTTTTATCGTCTAAACAATAAACCATGCAAATTTTCCAATGTAAAGGGTTACTACTTGCCTTAAGATTGCAAAATCCTTCTTCTCCAATGAACCTCAAAGTACAGTCGATTTTCTGAAATTGTCGCACAACTTTAGGAATCTTCAAACACGATCTCCACCGTTCAAATTGAAGAACCACCAGCCTAGAATAAAATCTCCAAATGTAAGGCCTATCCAACGGTTGGATCTTTCTAGATCGTCGTTTGATTGTTGCTGGTTGGACTTCTCTACAACTCCTCTTTTTCTCTAAAGTCTCTTATTTTCTCTTTCTATTTTTCCAGCCTTATGAACAAATTTTCTCTCTCCTTTTCTCCTCATGATTCAATTAATGGAAACCCCAAATCTTTCCTAATGCCTTCCTTTTATAGGCTCATCCAAATACAAGTCCTAATTGGATTAGGAAACTTTCTAATTAGGATTCCTAATTCTATTTGAAAAGCTTTCCTACCTTATCTCTTCTTTTAATTATTTTCTCTTAAATCAAATTTATAACGAACTTCTAATTTAATAAATTTTCGTTCTAATCATTTCCCCTATTTTAAAATATTACTAAAACACCCCAAAACTCATCTTATCCTCAAATTTAAAACATCTAATTAAGTATTATTACAGTTAGGTCATTTTCTCATCTTTTAAACTATAAATTAAGTTACTTCAATCCAAATTTGTTCTAACTTAATTTTTCTTATTATTTCAACTCTAATAATTATTTATTTTATTAATTTAATAATTGGCCTTTGAGAAAAGACTAAAATACCCTTTTTATTATTGTACTATATTTGACCATTAGATTTATTTCTAAATTTCC
Organism: Buxus sempervirens; assembly: GCA_947561395.2. NCBI lineage: Eukaryota > Viridiplantae > Streptophyta > Magnoliopsida > Buxales > Buxaceae > Buxus > Buxus sempervirens. The sequence continues at coordinate 33,406,996 of OX387193.1, forward strand.
AGATTTAACCTCCTCATTATTTCTCTCATAATATGAGTGTGAATTATAATTTTAATCATCCAAATACTTAGATTAAATATTTATCTCTTGATATTTTATATTTATTTATTTTATTTCTTCTAATGTTTAGATTTACAATTATATTATTATTTCCTAAAATTCGGGATTCTACAAATACAGTTTATATGTATAATATAAATGTATAAATTTTCAAGTAAGAAAAAAAATAATAAGTTAATGATTGCCAATTTGGACACTACCACAAGTATATGGGTCATGACAAGTAGAATAGAACAAGCAAAGTATCGTATCCACAAGGAAGAGATTCAAATACTAATTAATCAAATTTCTTATATTATTTAAATAATTCCAAATTTCAATGACAAATTACTAGAATGATAAAACAGAAATAAATTACTAAATTCAAAAGTGAGAAATCAAATATGAATGAGTTCTAGGATTTGGGTTTCATTAATTGGATTCTTTCAATAAATTTGCATATGATTACTTGCATCCATTCTTTGCTAATTAAAATGACCGAATTCCCATATGCATGTGCTATCCTCTTTTAAGGTATAACATCTATACCTATGTTGATCCTACATCTACTTTCATGATCTTTGGAAATATTAAACGAGAATCACAAGGGTGTGTGATTATTTCTAAACTACATTACCCAGGTTTGATGAATTTTCCAACTAATGTTGAACTTCCACTTTTGATGTGAAACCCAGATTTCCATACAATTAGCACACCCTAAATAGTGAAACTTGTTGTGTAGGTGAAGCTGGATAAGCCCAGACTTGAAGCCAACCAAGTGGCTAAGTCCAGGCTCATCAGTAATATGTAAAGGTAAGGTAAGCCTTCCTTCATCTGAGAAATTCCTAAGTGATTGAGCGAATTATTTTATGAAATGGAGAATGACTGTGTTAGTGTTGTACAATAGGTGGAGTGGCAAAGTGGTGATTGTTGGTGTTTGATGGAGGAGGAGGGCACTGTTGGGAATAACATGGAGAAAAGGGAAAATTTTGCATAAGTGTGGAAAAAAAAAACAAAAGGGGAAGCCCCATTCGTATGAACCACTCTCTCTCTCTCTCTCTCTCACACACACACACACACACACACATTCCTTCTTCATTTCCTTCTCCTCTCCCACTCTCATTTCTTCTTCATCTTCTCTCATTCTCTTCCCCTCATCACACTCCTTTTCTCTTTAAATCCATCTGAAGAGAGAGACCCTCGCTAGCAAGCAAAGAAGAGGAATACAAAGAAGGATTTTCGTTTGGAGCTTTAGCTTGCAGATTTGTGGAGGAACCACCCAAAGAGCCAATGAGTTGTTCGTAGGTTGCAATAGGAGCTAGGGAGCTTGCTTAATCAATTGCAAGATGTAAGTAACACCACCCAAAACCTATGTTTTCGTTTTGGCCATTTTCGTGTTCAACATGTGGAAGTTAGGGTTTGAATGTGAATTTGATTTCCTAGGCAAATAAGAGAGATTTTTGTTGGGGGTTTTGTAAGAATTAGGTAACCACACATGCTAGGACCAATTTAGAGCCTAAATATCATAGAAAATAGTGAGAATCGAAAACCCTAGAAAAATCACGAAAATCGGATTTCTCGCGACCTGTAGAAGTTCTAGGCGCCCGAACCGTCCCTCAAGCGTGACTTTGGGGGGCCTTTTAGGATTTTGATTTAATGCAAGGATGCTCGAGTGCCCCTTGGGTGACCTGCCTGAACCAGAGGAACCCGAGAGCAATTTTTGGCCGCTAGAAGTAGGCTCTAGCGACCCTTGAGCGACCTGACCAAATTTTCCCAATTTTGGATTTTCAGCCCAGATCAAACTACGGAATGTCCAATTAAACATGCAAGCAATGGCCAATTAATTGAAAGAATAAAATCCGAAATCATCAAATTTAATCAACAAAGAATGTATCACAATTTCATATGCAAATTAAAATCCAAAATCTAATGATTACATCCAAATCCTAGAATAAGAAAACTAGCAACTCATATATAACAAAACAATCCAATAACCATCAAAATATGAATCCAACATCAAAATTCTTCAATCAAACATCAAAGAAAAAATTAAAAATAAGAAGAAGATGAAGAACTATTGTCTGTAGAAGTCAATCCTTACTACAAAAATCGCCCTTCTTCTTGCTTCTCCCAAATCCTTGTACACAAGTCTCTTCTTTTTCTCCCCAGTCCAATCCCAAGCCAAAAACGCATACCTGGTTCAAGGGCGTGACAATTTTTAGTATCAGAGAATAAATAATATCCAAAACCTAGAATAGAAGCCTTAGGTTGGTTTGGGGAATGAGTGCACGCTAGCTAGAACCCCTAGGTTGTTTCTAGGGATTCATTACTTATTTTTGATTGCATAATTATTACTAGTATCTTATGTGATTGTGTGTGATGAGCCAAATGTATCTGGTTATACTAAGTTATTATGAAGCATTGGCCAGTGCTGAATATATACCGAAGTGACTAACCTTATACAAGTGGGATAGCTTATTAGCTAAATCTTGCATGAAATGAGTATATGCTTACATATATATTATTATGAAGAAATTAGTGAAGGGATTTTCGTGACAAACCCCGACCTTCGTATAGCTGCAGATATACTGAAGGGAGTGGTAGTGATGAAGTATTCCTTCAGATTTCTTTTCCTTTTGTAAACTAGCAATGCATGTGGATTCATTTGTCTTAATTGATTGTATTAATTGGGTGTGTTATTAAATTTCAGTTGATATGGCTCCTAGACTGAAAGGCAGAGGCTGTAGAGCAGCAGCTGCCTATGTTCCAGTGCATGATCCCGCAGATATTCCGGCGGATGACCCAGTGATTGACCCAGTTGTAGATCCAATTGAGGATCCTACCGCAGCTCCAGCTGGTGTTCTAGCTGCTATAGATGTTGTCCCACCCGATGCCCCAGTTACTAGAGGGCAGATAGATCAAGTTTGGAGAGTTTTGGGTGAGGTGTCCACTTTGTTCTAGCAGCAGGCTGCTGTGAAACATCACCATGGGCAGAATCCGCCTGGATATGAGAGAGGTGATCAGATAGTAGATGCTATGAGATGGTTTAGGAGGATGTCTCCCCCTCCCTTTCATGGGCATCCTGATCCCATGGAGGTGAAGAGATGGTTGTTGAAGATTGAGAAAATCTTCACAGCCATAGGATGTAAAGAGGACGATAAGGTAGGCTTGGCTACCTATGTATTGGAGGGCGAGGCTGACTTCTGGTGGAGGTCAGTGGTGGTAGAGATGACAGTGGAGGGAGTTCCACTCACTTGGAAGGAGTTTCGAGATCGGTTCTTCGATCGCTACTTTCCTGAGGAGGTCAGGATACAGAAGGAGGCAGAGTTCCTCCATATATCTCAGGGGAGTTAGTCTGTGGCTAGTACGTGGTGAGGTTTACGGAGTTATTGAGATTCGCCCCACTCCTCGTCGATACTGAGGGCAAGAAGGCCCGACATTTTGAGAGAGGCCTACGACAGGTCATCAGGGACAGAGTAGAGGTGTTCCTGAGGAGTAGTTTCTCCAAGTCCGTGAGGAGGGCTACGGTAGTTAAGAGGACTCAATCCAGAGGGGCTAAGGAGGTGAAAGCACAGAGGGTGCCGCCTAGGCTAGCACACGGTCAGAGGAGGTATTCTGGCAAGGATGGCAGGCAGAGATATACTACTGGTGATTAGAGGAGACCCAGTGGAGGGGTCCAGGCTGGAGGAGAGCAAGTTAGAGGGTTGTCGGTGCTAGTTGTTAGAGGTGCGGCAGATTCCACATGCCAGGGCCATGTTTTGCACCGGTAGGAGCGTGTTACCGTTGTGGGCAGCATGGTCATCGGATCTATGAGTGCCCGCATCCTTCTACCTATCAATTGCTTCAAGGTAGACCCTACCAGGCGACTGAGGCACCATCCACTACAGCACCACCTAGACACCAGAGGCCGCATGCATACTGAGGAGGTCGTGGAGGCCCGAGGCAGCAGGGCAGGCCGGCAGGTAGAAGCAGACCATAGTAGGCAGAGTAGAGATCTCAGTTTGCACCACTACAGCCGTAGCCTCTACAGGCCAGAGCCTTCGCCGATGCCCCATCCATTCAGCATAGACCAGATGCACCGGCAGTCGTAAGAGGTACCATCTCTATTTCTTGTCATTCTGCCAGGAGTTTATTTGATTTGGAAGCTACCCATTCGTTTATTACACCTGATTGTGCATGCCATATTGGGTTAGTCCCTTCCTGTTTGGAGTCTGCATTGTCTATTTATACACCGTTGGATGAGACTAGTGAGGTGGAGACAGTCTATAGGGACTATATGATTAGACTAGGCAAGATGGAGTTGCCTGGAGACTTGATTAGTCTAAATTTTAGTGGATATGACGTGATCTTGGGTATGGACTGGTTGTCAAGACACCATGTGATTATTGACTGTCATAACAAGTCAATCACAGCCAATAAACCAGATAGTCCGATCCATTGCTTCATGAGTCAAGGGTTTAATACCCGTATTAACTTGGTCGCTTAAGTTGAAGTGGAACCAGCGAAGAGCAAGGAGTTGAGTATTGAAGAAGTGCCAGTGGTCTGTGAGTTCACAGAGGTATTTCTAGATGATTTACCTGGGTTGCCACCCTAGAGAGATTTTAAGTTCAAGATCCAACTTATGCCTGGCACACATCCGATTTCCAAACAACCGTACAGAATGTTTAGACCAGAGTATGATGAGTTGAAGGTGTAGATTGATGATTTGTTGGCCAAGGTGTTTATTAAGCATAGTGCATCGCCTTGGGGTGCACCGGTGTTATTTGTAAGAAAGAAGGATGACAGCATAAGGTTGTGTATAGATTATAGACAGTTGAATCAAGTCACTGTCAAGAACAAGTATCCGTTGCCAAGGATAGATGATCTTTTTGATCAGTTGAAGGGAGCCTCTTGGTTTTTTAAGATAAACTTGAGATCGCGTTATCACCAGTTAAGAGTAGCTCCAGATGACATAGAGAAGACGGCGTTTCGTACAAGGTACGACCACTTTGAGTTTTTGGTGATGACATTTGGGTTGATGAATGCCACAGCAGTCTTTATGGATTTGATGAATCGGATCTTCAACGAGTATTTGGACCACTTTGTGGTAGGCTTTATAGACAATATTTTGGTTTATTCAAGGACAAGGGAAGAGCACGAAGGTCATCTTAAGGTGGTATTGCCCACTTTACGCAGCCATCAGTTGTATGCCAAGTTTAGCAAGTGCCAATTCTGGTTGAAGCAGATCTCCTTTCTTGGGCATATCATATTTGGAGATGGCATATCAATGGATCCATCCAAGGTGAAGGTAGTAGCAAACTGGCCTAGACCTACCAGTGTTTCAAAGATCCGCAGCTTCTTAGGAATGGCTGGGTATTATCGTAAATTCATTGAGGGGTTTTCTAAGATTTCTGCCCCGTTATCCAACTTGACTAAGAAGTCTGTGATTTTTCATTGGGATCAGAAGTGTGAGGATAGTTTCCAAGAGTTGAAAGGCAGGTTGACATCAGCCCCAGTTTTGGTCATACCGTCTATGAATGAGGGATTTGCAGTGTATTGGGATGCATCTGGCATCGGATTGGGCTGTGTATTGATGCAGAGTGGCAAGGTAGTGGCATATGCATCACGACTATTGAGGCCACATAAGCGTAATTACCCTACACACGATCTTGAGCTTGCAGCTATAGTGTTTGCCTTGAAGATCTAGTGACACTACCTCTTTGGTGCACAATTTGTGATATACTCAGATCACAAAAGCCTAAGGTATATCTTTTCCCAAAGAGACTTGAATATGAGGGAAAGAAGATGGTTAGACCTTTTGAAGGATTATCGATTTGATATTCAGTATCACCCGGGGAAAGCTAACGTGGTAGTTGATGCACTGAGTCGCAGTGGAGTGTCAGATGAGTCCATTGCCACCCTAGCATCATTTATGGCTAGCCAATTCAGTCTTGTGGCTACAGTTAGAGATTGGCCTGGAGAGTTCCGACTCTTTAGTCAGGGGGTGAGTATGGCTTGTATGCAAATAGAGCCGGATCTTGTACGTAGAATCAGAGAGAGGTAGTTATCAGATCTTGAATTGTAGAAAACCAGAGAATTGATGAGCAGAGGTTTAGAGAAGGCCAAGGACTTCAGTGTCAGTGATGGCATCTTAAGATTTAGGGGTAGAATCTGTGTACCCAATGATGATGATATCAAGATGGTGATTCTAGAAGAAGGGCACAGATCATGATATGTTGTACACCCTAGAAGTACCCAAATGTACAAAAACCTTAGAGATATTTATTGGTGGTCTGGGATGAAAAAAGAAATTACTGAGTTTGTATCGAATTGTTTAGTGTGTCAGCAAGTGAAGGCTGAGCACAAGAGGCCACCTGGGTTATTGCAACCGCTTCCTATCCCTGAATGGAAGTGGAAGCATATAACCATGAACTTTGTTTTAGGTTTGCCTAGGACAGTGAAGTAGCAAGATTCCATTTGGGTTATTGTAGATAAACTGACTAAGTCTGCTCACTTCCTACCTGTTCGGAAGGATCAACTTCTACGATCACTTGCCGAGCTGTACAAACGTAAAATTATCAGGTTGCATGGTATACAAGTATCTATTGTATCTGACCGCGATCTACGGTTCACTTCTAAGTTTTGGGATAGTCTGCATGAGGCCTTGGGAACTCAATTGAAGTTCAGTACTAGTTTCCATCCACAAACAGATGGGCAGTCTGAGCGTACGATTCAGACCTTAGAAGACATGCTAAGACATTGCGTATTAGACTTTGGAGGTCATTGGAGTAAATATTTAGACTTGGTAGAATTTGCCTACAATAACAGTTACCAAGCAAGCATCAAGATGGCTCCATTTGAAGCCTTGTACAGGAGGACTCGTAGATCCCCGTTGTGTTGGGAAGAAGTAGGTAAAAGGAAATACTTGGGACCACAGATCATTCAAGACAGTGTAGATAAGGTGAATTTGATCAAGAAGCATCTGAAAACAGGTCAAAGTAGACAAAAGAGCTACGCTGATGTAAGAAGGCGAGAATTGAAGTTTGAAGTAGGGGATATGGTGTTCTTGAAGGTATCTCCCTACCATGGCATAGTGAGGTTCAGTAAGCAAGAGAAGCTATCCCCCAGATTCATTGATCCATTCCGCATTATTGTGACAGTTGGGCCTGTAGCTTACCGATTGGAGTTACCACCTCAGCTAGCCCGTGTACATGACGTATTCCACGTCTCTATGCCTCGTCATTATGTATCGGATCCTAGCCACATCATTGATCTTGAGCCACTGGAAGTTCGTGAGGATGTGACGTTTGAAGAGCGTCCTATTCAAATCCTTGACAGAAGAGAGCAAGTTTTCCGCACCAAGACTATTCCGTTGGTGAAAGTCTTGTGGCAACACCACAATGTAGAGGAAGCTACATGGGAGAACGAAGCTGAAATGAGAAAGAAGTACCCTACACTATTTGGTGAATCACAAGGTAAATTTCGAGGACGAAATTTTCTTTTTAGGAGGGTAGAATGTGAATCCCCAGATTTCCATATCATTGGCACACCCTAAATAGTGAAACTTATTGTGTAAGTGAAGCTGGAGAAGTCGAGACTTGAAGCCAGCCAAATGGCTAAGTCCAGGCTCATCAGTAATGTGTAAAGGTAAGGTAAGCCTTCCTTCATCTGAGAAATTCCTAAGTGATTGAGCAAATTATTTTATGAAGTGGATAATGACTAAGTGTTAGTATTGTACAATAGGTGGAGTGGCAAAGTGGTGATTGTTGGTGTTTGATAGAGGAGGAGGGCACTCTTGGGAATACCATGGAGAAAAGGGAAAATTTTGCTTAAGTGTGGAAAAAAAAAACAAAAGGAGAAGCCCCATTCATATGAACCACTCTCTCTCTCTCTCTCTCTCTCATTCCTTCTTCATTTCCTTCTCCTTTCCCACTCTCATTTCTTCTTCATCTTCTCCTCATTCTCTTCCCCTCATTACACTCCTTTTCTTTTTAAATCCATTTGAAGAAAGAGACCCTTGCTAGCAAGCAAAGAAGAGGAATACAAAGAAGGATTTTCATTTGAAGTTTTAGCTTGGAGATTTGTGGAGGAACCACCCAAAGAGCCAACGAGGTGCTGTTCGTGGGTTGCATGTAACGCTCCGGATCCGGGTTACCTAGCGGAACCGTAACTCGTACCCGAGGTGTTAGATAAATAAAGAGAAATTAATTTTTAGTGGTACTTTATCAAACTATTTAAGATTTAGTCGGCATAGTTTTGAGTTTTAACTTTTAGTACACCTTTATCAAAATAATTAATTTTTAGTGCCATTTCACTATTACAAATCAACTATTCCAAGAATGCCCTTACATCACTTATCCAAATGGCTTGTACAATTCACTCATTCAAGGTACAAGTCATTTTATTACTTGTACAAGTCTAAAATGGCTTGTACAAGTCAATTTATTGTTTGTACAAGTCTTGGAAGTAAGTTGTATAAGGGTATTTTTGGAAGAATTTCTCTGTAACAGTGAAATGGCACTAAAAATTAATTATTTTGATAAACGTGTATTAAAAGTTAAACTCAAAACTTTGCCGACTAAATCTTAAATAGTTTGATAAAGTACCACTAAAAATTAATTTTCCCATAAATAAACTGCAGGATCTATATTAGATTGTAAGAAGACATGAAATTGCATTTATTAAAAACAATTCAACAATTTCAGAGCCTACTACCATCCCAATCACCAGTCCAGCATGATAAGAAAACAATTACAATTCAATTGTTACTTACTATATCCAGCAATCAACAAATCAAATGAAAATCCCTAGAATCACTCTACAAAGTAATCCTCTCCTCTATACTCAGGGAACTCAGCAATTGGCTCAACCCCGCAAAGATCGTCTTCACCAGGATCTGAAAACAAAACAAAACGTGATGAGATACGAATATCCCAGCAAGTAGCACATGCATGCAATAAAACTATTTATAACAGTTCTAAAAACATGCTTCGATAGTAAATCATGCATCAGTAACGATAACCAACCTTGACGAGTAATCCAAGAAATCAAACCCAACATATATTCTGATAAAGGAAAATACCGATAATCATTGTATAACAGAAAATCCATAACATGCAATCATCAGAAATAAGTCCACGGTGGACTCATGAAATAAGACTGCCCTTAACTAGGTAATGTCGATGTCCACTATGCCACCTCCCGGCTTAGGTGCGAAGCTGAGTACACAATCATCGTCTTATTGCGGAAGAACCCATCCAGTACAGTGATGAGTTGGCATGTACTAATCTAGTCACAGTCCAAGTACACGATAAAATGAGGGATAGCCGCAGCCAGCCGAGTACACGATCAGGCCTCACAGAGTACATAATGGAAACGCGTGCGTGAACAACGTATTACAGCTAGCAAGGAAACAATCTATTCCACTACCTAACTCTTAACTTGTCAAATGTGGATCCACACCGAGCTATGCCATCAAGACTTGAGCTAAAGCCAAAACAGTAATCTCAATAATCTCAACTTGTTCCAAACTCATACACATCATCCGAGTACATGGGGCATCTCTGAGTGCACAGAGGAATCAACATCCCAAGTACATGGGCATCCCCGAGTACACGAAGGTAAAATAATCATCAATTCATCAAAAATCACAAAACCATCCTTCAATTACATGGAGAATTCCAAATAATCAGATTTGTCCAAAATAATTTGTTTTAAAGTTCTCTTCCAAAATATTGCATAAAATCCCCTTTTATAGTCAAAATTTAGTAAAACTGCCAAATCTAGGTTAAACCGGCAAATCCGCATATAGATACCAGAATTTAGTAGTATTATTAAGTTTAGACTCGAAACACTTATTTTATACTCAAACAGTAACATTTCCCTACGAGTATTACCCTAACTCACTTTCTTTAACATAGACCAATGATATCTTCTACTAACACCTCTAACTCCATCTTACGAAAACCCAATCTTTCTACTTTTGGTTAATTGAAGCTATAATGTTATTCTCTAATACATTCCCAAATAACTCAGATGTAATCTGAACCTAAAAGAAACCTTCACAATGATCTTTATCTTAACTTCAATGCTCATAGCTCAACTCTCTAAAATTCTGAAAACATACACCGTGCTTATTGGATTAAAAACCCATCTTTTATACACTCATTTCAGCATCTATTATTTCACTCCAATCCCCTTTCACCATCTCTAATTTATCTCTTAAGTAATTTTCCCAAAGAAGTCTTACAAATTAAAAAGTATAAGTGCTGGACAGATTCCAGAACTCATAAGAACACTCCACTTATTAACCTGAACATTTTGCTGATTTTTAAACTTTAATACCTGAAATATATTCTCAAATCCAGCCTCTCTTATTTCCCAACAGTCCTTAATAACGCCTGGTTAACTCCTTAAATATTCCTCACCAATGGAACTTAAAACAAACATGAAAGTTCTAGGAAAGAGCTGGGCGTGAACCACAGCAACACTTGGCATCCACACAATTTCTCTGATTTCAGAATCTATAACTTCAAATGATCTTCCAATTCAGCTCATCTAATCATGCATAACCTTGATGCAACTCCTAATTAAGTCCCATAAGAAAAACCCCTAACTGTATTTTAATATTAATCACAAAAACTAAGATGAATGAGCTGGTGCCAACCTCTAGAGAGGTAGGCGCCACTCAGCAGATGGTCCATTTCTTCATTAACCCAACTTCCTACTAACTTATGCAATAAATCAACTAATAACCCTCTTATATTATCGATAACAATTGATTAAATCATCTAAACTAACAACTTTAACTTAACAATAGAACTTACTGTCTTTACTACAACAGCCGCAACTGGCTGAGTAATATATAGCTGGCGCTAACCCCTGGGAGGGTTGGCGCCAAATAGCCACACTTGGCGCCAGCACCTATTTTAACAACCTCCAGTTCGAATGATCAAATTCGTATAGAACTGAACTAAAATTAATATTTCCATGATAATCTTAACCCTTCAAATAGCACATTTATCCTTATTTGGATTTAATTGAATCATTAACAATTAACCTAATAACCTAGCCGCTAGCTCCCATCTTCAAACACAAATCAACAAGAACATTCCCAGGTACTACTACATATAGATAACTTGATCAAATTTTCTTAACTTAGCACCTTCAGCAGATCAAAACTCTTCTAATGAACCAGAAATCATACTATGAATTTAATTGAAACCATTTTAACTACTACTCAAAGTTAGGCACTAGAAATCTGTAGAACAAAGGTTCGAATGATCTCTAGCTCAAAACCAAATCTAATTTCACATTAAACATCTAAAACAAGTTAGTTTATGCTACTTACCTGATTGAAAGCTAACCACCAATTAGCACCTCTTAATTCCTCCCGAATTCTCCTAAAATTTTCTTCCTTGATTGAATTCACGAACAGATCATGAACATGCCTCTGCAGAAATCCAGATCTTGGTCAAATCTACTTAGATCTGCACTTCTTTTGATAACATTCAACTAGACATCACCTAATCAACTAATCCTTACCTAAGATTCAGATTGAATCACTGAATTCGCAGCTCCAGAACAGATCTGAGTGCTGTTGCCAAGAGCACTTCAACTCTCTCAAACAGAGAATTAAATGCCACCAGATAATCTCTCTGATCACCTCTAATCCACCAACCTAATTCTCCAACCCTAGATCACCACTTCCCCTCTCTCAGATCTCAGTTCGATTGTTCAAGTGCCAAAATGAACCAACGACCGAAACCTCTTCATATTTATAGTTGCCGCCTTCAGGCAACACAAATCACATTCCGCCGCTACGCCACTCCACAGAAAACCCTATACCAGCAACCTAATTTAATTTATATCACCCATTTGCCACATCATTAAACCAATTTAAATCTCCCAAATAATATTAATTAATTTTCCTCACCTTTATTAAATAGAATTTCCAAGCTGGTTCAACCAATAACTTCGATCGAACCCTTCTGATCTCCAATTTGCAAAATTTTCACCAATTAGCCTTAACTAATTTCTAAAATTAGGGATTTTTCATTGCAATAGGAGCTAGGGAGCTTGCTTGATCGATTGCAAGAGGTAAGTAACACCACCCAAAACCTATGTTTTCGTTTAGCCATTTTCATGTTCAACATGTGGAAGTTAGGGTTTGAATGTGAATTTGATTTCCTAGGCAAATAAGAGAGATTTTTGTTGGGGGTTTTGTAGGAATTAGGTAACCACACATGCTAGGACCAATTTAGAGCCTATGAATCATATGAAATAGTGAGAATCGAAAACCCTAGAAAAATCACGAAAATCGGATTTCTCGCAACCTGTAGAAGTTCTAGGCGCTCGAACCGTCGCTCGAGTGCGACTTGGGGAGGCCTTGGTGGGTAGTGTATACGGTTCACTTCAATTGGGGGTAGTGAACCATTGTTCACCTCAATTTGGGGGTAGTGAACTAGCATCTTCCACAACAGTGAGTATTGGTGGGTAGTGTGGGTGGTTCACCTTAATTGGGGGTAGTGAACCATTGTTCACCTCAATTTTGGGGTAGTGAACTAGCCCCTCCACAACAGTAAGTCTTGGTGGGTAGTGTATGCGGTTCATCTCAGTTGGGGGTAGTGGACCATTGTTCACCCTAACTTGGAGATAGAGAACTAGCATCCTTCACACAAGCTTGGAAATCTGAGATGTCTAATATAATGAACAATGAATATGACTGTTATGAATAAATGATCTGTACACCTACGCACATGTATGCACTTATTGTATGACACTAAGTTGCTGTTGTTTTCGCAATATTTCAACTAACCACATGTCATGGTTTCATCGAATGATATGTGTATAAACTGCGTTTTCACCGAGCATGCACGTGTTGCTTACTGAGACATTTGTCTCACAGTTGCTTTACCATCTTATTTTCAGATCTGTTGACATCCGGTGTGAAGGACCGGACAGGGGATAGAGGCAAAGAAAAGGCTATTGGGTACAGAGAGGAAGACTACTATAAGTCTATTTAGGATTTGATCTCTATTGTACATGTTAGTTGTATTTTGGACATGTAACCTTTATAACTGAGCGGAGTGTCACCCACCATTTTGTATAACCATAGTAATTTTGTAAAGAACTTTGTAGTCTACGTGACTTGTTAGATTTCTTTTATACAAATACACACTTGATACGCACAAGCATGAACTATATATCACTTCCACCTGTCTTAGGAAAAAAGTTTTAAATTATCTGCATTTTATTAGGTCGAAAGACCAACCAGTCACGGCCAGGGATAGGGGGATGCCTTGGTGAGGCATACCTGGTTTAGGGGTGTGACATTTGCTCTATCATTCAAAATCTTAAACAAGCAAGCAATGGCCAATTAATTGAAAGAATAAAATCCGAAATCATCGAATTTAATCAACAAAGAATGTATCACAATTTTATATGCAAATTAAAATCCAAAATCTAATGATTACATCCAAATCCTAGAATAAGAAAACTAGCAACTCATATATAACAAAACAATCCAATAACCATCAAAATACAAATCCAACATCAAAATTCTACAATCAAATATCAAAGAAACAATTAAAAATAAGAAGATAAAAAACTATTGTCTATAGAAGCCGATCCTTACTACAGAAATCGCCCCTCTTCTTGCTTCTCCCAAATCCTTGTACACAAGTCTCTTGTTTTTCTCCCCAGTCCAATCCCAAGCCAAAAACGTGTATCCTTCTTTCTAGTCTCTTTTAAAACTTTCTTTCCATCAGTTTAAATCTCCCAATCAAAGCACTTTCTATTTTTCTTCTCTTGAAATCTACTAAATTAGAAAGTTTCTTGATGCAGTTTGCAACTAAATTTAGAGCACATAAACAACCTCAATTGGAGTGGACCCTTCATGATAGTTTTAAGAAAACTTCTTAGCTTTCCAAAACACATAACCTGCTAACTTTCAAGCTCTACAACTCCAGACAAGAGCCAAATACCAAAACGGGCCTGGGCTGCAATTGTTTTCTGGGCAGATTCGGACCTCTCTGTTCTTGCTAATTTTTGGCATTCAAGATGGTGGAACTGGGTCTTAAGCTCTTCACAAAAATTGTAGGTCTTGGTCTTAGCTTTCCAACAAGCTAAAGAAAATCTAAAACCGAGGCTTGTAGCTCCAGTTATAGTCAAATACTGAGCAATACTCTGTATTGACTGGGTCAACCCAACTGAGTTTTTGCTCATAGCACTAACTTGAATTCAACATTTTTCCTTAACCCAAATTTAACTTGAATCATTAGTTAAAGACCTGTAAAATGCCAAGAATTCCCATAAATTAAATAAATATAAAAGTCACAAAATTCTAATTAAATGTCCTAAGAAAACACTATAAAATCACAAAATATGACTAAGAAAATATGTTAAATCATTTCCCACATTAGTTAACTACAAATTACCTGGTGCAATTGAGTAAAGGTGAGTTCTTGTGAATTTGAATAAATATCTGGCATGGCAGGATTATGTACCTAGAAGAAGGTTGAAATTTGTGGATATGATCTTTGTGGATGAGCATATGAATCTTGTAAAATGCATAAAAAAAGGGTACATGTATTAATAGAACTTAAAACTCATAAAATGTAATGCCCCGAACCCGGGTCTATGCAAAACTAGCACCAAACCCGAATCCGAAGTGCTACCAGGCCCAAAGCTACTAATTACCAGACATTTAAATGCAAAGAATTCCATTAATTATCAGAGTGCGGAGAGATAAAACATTAAATTCATCAATAAGCGTGGCTAAAGATAATCATCAAACTAAACTTATCAATATAAAATCATAAATCTAATAAATGGGTTTTCTAACACACTTTCTCTCATAATCAATTAAATCATAAATTATCCATCAAGGTACATCTATATCAACCTCTAAAAGAAAAACTAAACAAGATAAGAATGATCCTCAGCACATAAATCTGCAACTCCCCCTGTGACAACCCCAAGGACGCTCTCACTCGAAACTGTTGAAAACAAAATACGGATGAGATACGAATATCTCAGTAGGTAACACTATGCATGAAAGAAAAAGATTTTATATATAAGGAAAATAACAATGATATCATGTTCGACAAGAAAAGTGAGTAATTACGGTTAATAAGATAAACGAGTAATCACCATACAAAACCAACATTAAATCAATGCTCAAAAAGGATAGTTTATTATATAAATTCATTTCAAACAAAAGGACAATGTAATATAAATCACATCTAAAGGGTTTTCCAATTCACTGCAAGTATTGTCTTCCTAAAATAATTCTACATTTTATTCATGTCTCATTAATATTCTATTTTTGAGTCATTCTAATCAAGTCACAGCTAAACCGTTTAATCAAACTCTTTTTATTTAAATGAAATCATATCATTCATAATTAATAGTCAATCTCACAATCCGATAGTAACATTCTCCCATGTAGGATGCAATCACATAGTAATCACATCTCCCCTACATGAGGTCTCTCCCGTAGGAGTTAACACATCTCATTCGCAGGTTGTAAGATCCTGGATTTTTAAGTAATTTTAATTAAGAGAAAATAGAGATTAAAGGATTTAATTAGAGTAATTAAATCAAATTTTATAAGAAGCAATTGGTTTGGTTTGGTTGGGTTGATTTATTTTAAGAGGACTAGTTTGGTTTGTTGGGTTATTGGTTTACCGGTTTAAGAGGGTTATAAAAGGTATGATAAAAGAACCCAAACCAAGGGTTCTATTTTGTTCAGTAGTTGGTGAGAAGGAAAGAAAACACAGAGGGGAGGAGAGGAAGAAGGAGAAGAAGCGAAGAAGAAATGGGAGGTTCTAGCTTTGGATTCGCACGTCACCAGGTAAGTAGCACCCTTCCTACTTGCTGTTTGCAAAGAACTCGTAGTTTAAACGAGAAATATACTTTCATTTGATTTTATGAGTTTTCTTGGGTATTCATCATTTGATTTGCGTAAATCAAGTTGTAAATGGTTAGATTTTTATTCTTGGGTGTTCTTTGATGATTTTCGAGCTTTAAATTGCAGTAAATTTGAAGTCTAGAGTTTAATTTCCAGATTTGGGCATTTGAAAAACATCCTCAGATCTGTCATGATTTATAGGTTAAATTGTTATAGAATCATTTAGAAAGTATTCCTTAATGATTCAGAAGTTATTCCCAAAGTTTTAGAATAATCCAATTAGGTTTTGGTAGTAAACTTCAGAAAAACTCCAAAAATCGCGGCTGTTCGTAACCTGATTTTCGCCTTGAAAATAAGCCTAGTGCCTAAAGTGCAACTTGAGCACCCCTTTGGGCACCCAGCCAATTTTGAACTTGAAAATCCAACTCCTTTTTTTTTTATCCTGGCGCCCGAAGTACGGCTCGAGCGCCCCTTTGAGTGCTCAGCCTGTCTCCTTTACCCGAAAGTCAAAATTCCAGACAAAACGAGCGCTCGACAGGCGGCTCGTGTAAAACCCCGAATTTTCACCTAATAAATAAATAAATAATAAATAAAAGAAAATATAAGTTAAGTCCTAGTTAAAATAAAAAGTGAGGATTTAGAGGATAATTAATTCGAATAAGTCATAAGTTGTAAATAAAGAAAGAATTTTAATGAAATTAGCCTAAAAGAGTAAAAAGGGTATTTTGGTAATTTTCAGAAAAGAGTAATTAATAAATAGATTATTAAATAATAGCTAGAATTTGAAAATAGAAGAAAATAATTTATTTAGACAAGTTAGAAATTAAAAGAAACTAATAAAAGCCTAAATGAGGAAAAAGGGTAGTTAGGAGATTTCAAGTCTTAATTTGGAGAAAAGTAACTTAATTTGGGTTTTTGGTAATGTTTAGTATTTAAGTAAATGTTATGCACGAAAATAGGTGTAAGGAGGAGTTTAAATAAAAAGAGATTTGATTAGTAATGTTTAAATTGAAAAATAGAAGGTGGAGAAAAAGTAGGAATTAAATTAGAAAGTGTTAGACTTTAACTAGACCTTGGTTAGGTTAGCCCAAATTAAAGGAGCCTATTAGGGTTGGTTTAGGACTTATAAAGCCTAGTATAAATAGGAGATTAAGGTTAAACAAGAGAGAATTTTCGTGGGTTTCATATTGAGAGAAAAGAGGGAGAGAAAGGAAGAAGGCTGCTCATGAACATGTTTGACCAGCCATTATCAAAACATGATTGGGGAAAATCCGTACGGTGCATCGCCGTCAAATTTGGATGTTTTGTTCATGACTGATGGAACTACAATGTGAACGGTGGAGATTTGATTTGGAGAACTCTAGCTTGGTGCGTTTGGGAGCAAAAGTGAGGTCCAGAATTAGAAGCTTCAATGGAAGAAGGATTTTAGCGTATAAGGTAAGTAGTAACCTTGGAAAACTTGAGGAACTGCATGATTTTGATTTCTGTGATTTATTATGGTTTATTTTGATTAGCCGGAAAGGATTTTACATGGAATCGTATGGTTTATATTTTAGAGTTTTGTGTTCTTGAAGGATTTACTAAAATAATGAATAAATCTTAGTTTGATTATGTAAATAAAGGTAGGAGGGTATTTTATTAACAAGAATTAATCTAGAAGGCTTTAGGAATGTTTTAGAATGTTATTAGATTAATTTAGACCAAAGAAACATATGGCAAAAGCATAAAAATCCGAACTTTGTAAATCTGGAAATTTTCTGTTTAATTTTGCACGAGCGCCTAGGATTGCCTAGCCCTGTAGAGGTCGCCGCTCTATGTAAAATTTGCAGATTTTGGGGATTTTGTAATATGAATAAATATCCAATAATTTTTCTGATTAGTTAAGCATGTTAGCACCTTTATAAGGACCTAATTAAGGTATAAAAATTATAAAATTAAATTGGAAAGATTAATCAATAAATTGAAGGTTATAATGAAAGAGTGTGCATAAAAGGGTCTAAATGATATGTGAGATTGATAGAAATAATTCTACTGGAATTCCTAGGGTAAAAACATCTCCTAAACTTCATTCTAGGTCTGTAGGACATGCTGGAGAATAAAAATACAGAAAACTTAAATAGAAAATATCTTAGGTATTAAGATGGGAACTTGGTTGATAAATAAGTGATTAATAAGGAAAACTCTAAGCAAGATTTGAATTAGTTTTATTTGAGCTTTAAATATGAATATTGAATTTCTGGAAATTGCATTAATTCTGATTTCAATGGAACTTATGTTCAGGAGTTTTATTTGGACTGTGGATTAAATTCCATGATGGCAATAAGAGAATTGTACCATCTGCGGATGAGATATATGACCACCTGCGGGTGAGAAGTGTAACTCCTACGGGAGAGACCTCCTGTTGGGGGAGATGTAATCCTGATTGGACTGCATCCCACATGGAAGATATGTGACCACCTGCGAGTAAGATGAGACCTCCTGTTGGGGGAGATGTAATCCTGATTGGATTGCATCCCACAGGGGAGATATGTGACCACCTGCGGGTGAGATGAGCCCTCCTGTTGGGGGAGATGTGATCCTTATTGGATTGCATCCCACATGGGAGATATGTGACTTCGTGCGGGAGAGATGTGACCTCTTGTGGAGGAGATGTAATCACGATGTGATTGCATCCTACAAGGGAGATATGAGACCACCTACGGGTGAGATATGTAACTCCTGCAGGAGAGACCTCTTGTGGGGGAGATGTAATCATGATGTGATTGCATCCTACAAGGGAGATGTGTGTGTTACCACCTGCGGGTGAGATGTGTTAGCTCCTGCGGGAGGAACCTCATGTAGGGGAGATGTGAATACTATGTGTTTGCATCCTACATGAGAGAATGTTACTATCGGATTTGTGAGATGGACCATTAATTATGAATACATGTTTTATCGCTAATCTTCGGATTTATCTATCAATAACATCTTTTTACTGATATTTACGAATGATTGCATATCCTACTGCTTTATTTGGAATTGGCCATGTTGATTTGAATTTATCGCCTTATCATTGATTAATCGTATACCTTATGACTATTTGCCTAAATGAGACTGTTTACTTGTATGCACCTACTACTTGCTGAGATGTAAATCTCACTCCGTTTTCCCCTATTTTTCAAGTTGCTTGGAGAAATCGTGAAGATGGGGTTTTAATTTGATGGGTAGAATTATAATTGGTATTAATGGCACATGTTGATTAGATAAACTTTATTGTAAACATAATTGAATATATTGATTAAAGAATTGTTTTTATTGGCCACCAGAACTCTGATATAATTCATTAAAGTTTTAAAATTATTGTGAATCTTAGTTGGTATCTGACCCCAGCTTCGTGGTAACACCTCGAGTTTGATTGTTGAACCGGACTTGGGTTGTTACAGTAGCGAACCGGGTTCGAGTTGGTTGCCGGTTTGCACTGACCCGGGTTTGGGGCGTTACAGCTCGAGCTCTCAGTACAGAAAACCATATTTTTCCCAATTCAAGTTGATTTCAACTACAAAATTGTTTTTAATCAAATCCAACATATGTATAATTAAGATTTAGGCATTTAGGAAGTGTTTGCTCAGGAATTTCCTAAAAATTAAATATAATGAAGAGTTTTGTGCACAATCTACTAAACTAGTTTTTTTTTTTAGATACTCTTGGTTCCATACTCTTTTAGAGTGAGGTTATTTTGATTCCGCCAATTGGAACATTCCTTTGAGATCTTTTCTAAGGTTTTTCAAAGATCCAAATGGCATTTTTATGATAAGTGAGCACTTTGAAAGGCCGATGGACTATGATTTGATGTCTCTGTGGGTAGTGGATAGTTGTTCACCTTGGTTGGGGGAGGTGGACTGATGTTCACCCTAACTGGGAGTAGTGACCCTACATCCACCACAATCATGGATATTTGTGGGTAGTGGATTGCTGTTCACCTTAGTTCGGGTGGTGGACTGATGTTCACCCTAACTAGGGGTAGTGAACCTGCATCTACCACAAATATGATTTTAGGGGTAGTTGTAAAATCCCGGATTTCAATATAATTAAAATTCTGGTTTTAATAATAAAAATTATTTTAATAATATAATTATGCAAATTCAAAGGTCAGAAAGGGTTCGATCGAAGTTCTCGGGTGAACCAACTTGGAGAATTTTAATTATGAAGGTAAGAAAAATTATTTAATTTTAATTAGGAAGCTTAAGATGGTTTGGTGATGTGGTAAATATGAGGTTTTGATCAACTTGGGATGCTGGTGTAGGGAGCTTTGGTGGAGTGGCGTGCCGTGAGATCATGATTTAAGTTGCCGGAGGCGACAACTATAAAAACCGAAGGATTTCAAGTCGTGAGTTCGTTTGGACAATTGAGCAATTGAATTTGGTGATATCAGAGAGGAGAAGAAAGGAAGCTAGGGTTTGTGAGTTTGATTGGGGAATTTCTGGTGATCAGAGGGTTAATTGGTGGTTGTTTGATCTCTATTTGAGAGAGATTGAGGAGCAGTTGCGGCAACACTCAGATCTGATCAAGAGCTGGAATTCTCAGCCAATTAAATCCGAAATTCAGGTAAGATTAGATAAATTTAGATTTAATTCGTGGAATTCTACTCCTAACTGAAGAAGAAACTCATATCTGAATAGATCTGATCTGGATATTAAAATTTTCTGCAGAACAGTGTAGTTCATGTGGATTTGGGGGGAAAAGTTAGAATTCTACTTGAGCAATTAAGGTTTAGCAACTGTAATTCGGAGTCTAGATGTGGGTAGCACAACTTGAATTTGATTTGGATGTTTTAAACTAAATTTTGGTATAGCATTGAACAAGTATTTCTACCGCACCCTGTTTTTACAAAATTTTGGCGCCTAGACCTTGAGCAGTAGAAAATTTTGATTCAACTAAATTCAGAAGTATGTTTGCTGATTTATTAGATGATTTGAAGTGTGCTGGAGGTGAAGTATAGAAGAAAATTTAGATCAATTCATAAGGAAAGTGAATTACGTTTATTTTTGCAGAATCTCCATTAGAAAATTCTCATGGGCAGCTAATGATATGATGAATTGATTCATGCTTTAATTAAATTCGAAGTTGTGTAAAAACATTGTTTAAAGGGTTAGAATCATGTTGGAAATGGGTTGGAAGAGTAATATTAGGTCAGTCTAAGTTAAAATGAATCAGCCGCACTGCATATGGTGGAATTGGTATGAGTGCCCAGGATTGCTGAGGGGTGCCTACCTTCCCAGAGGTTGGCGCCTAGTCTAGTTTCAGCTATTCTATAAGTGTTATTAAAATCTATTTTGGGAATTAATAAGGGAACTTAATTAGGGGTAAACTGAAGTACTTTGCATGAATAGAAGGTGCTGAAAATGGGAGCATACTTAAGGTTTCAATTAATGAAATCAAAAATTGGTATTAGGTAAGAATCTAGTTTTCTTAGAGTACTGAAATTTTCCCAGCACATACACATTTAATTGGTAAAACTCAATTGGGGAATTACTTAAGGGAGTAATTGGAGGTGATAAAAGGGAATTGAAGTGAATAAGGAGATGCTGAATTAGGGTTATAAATGATGTTTCTGTACATAATGGAATTAGTGAATGTGATGGTAAATTATGCATATTCATAGTGTAATGGAATTTCAGAAGTTAAGGTCATTGAAGTTTCCTTTTAGAACTATTATAGAGGTGGCATGGAGGGTTCAAGGGTGAAATCAGCAATTACATAAGTGAGAGGCCAACTCCCTAGCAAATAAATCTTGAAAAACTAAATTCTAATGCTGCCTCTAGGTATCTTAATTAAAGATCATAGGTGCCTGTTGTAAAACCCCGAATTTTCCTTAAATAATAAATTAAATTAATAAATAATATTAGTGAGAGTTATAATTGATAGAAATAATTTATTATTGTAGGGGATGATCTAATTAGTGGAGATCCAGAATTGGACGTAGATCTGACCGTCCGATCATGAGATATCGAGGTATGTATTCTGATTGGGCGTGTGTATGGAGTTTGGTGTATGTGAGATACATGGGATAAGTGAGTATAAGTATTAGTTTAACAACCTAAATTTATACTTCGTATTCTCGCTCGTATTGAATAGCCGCAAGCGACAGCCTTGAGCGAACGAGCAACCGAAGGAGAAGAGGGAGAAGAAAAGCTTGGGTTTTTGAGTTCTTCGTCGTTCAGAGTGTTGCTGGGTGATAGAGAATCGTTGTTGAAAGAAGAGAGGAAGAAGAACATTCGTTCAAGAGGTAGGTGACACCATTTTTCTTCGTTTTTGGCTTTACATGTGATTAATCGACAAAAGTATGTTTTATGATATATAATGATGTATATATGTTGATAATCATGCTATATATATGTTAGAATGAGTTTAGACGAGAAAAATAATGTTTTGGAACTGATTCTGATCGTTTTCAAACGACCGCCGACCTCGACTGTGCTCGGCGATCGTCGGCGATCTTAGGCGTTCGTATTAAATTTCAAACCGCCGTAGACCGCTTGAAGACGTATCGTCGACGTTCGATTTTGAACTACCGCCGACTACAGACCGCCGGGGCGATCCTGAGCGATCCTAGGCGCTCTGTTCAGATTTTGCAGATTTTCATAATTTTACACCCTGATTCAATTCCAAACTATTTTTAGACATTAGTTGCCAAACTTTGAAAGAAATGGAGAAACCTAGTTTTTGAAAAACCTAACTTGTATTTAATTACTAGAACATCTTCTAAATGATACTATAAGTTAGAAAACTTTATAAAGAGAATTCAGAATTCAGATGACCGAATATTGAAGTAAATTGACAGATTTAACCTTTATATGCCGCTAGGCACCAACCCTTATAGAAATATTATATTTTAGGGAATTTTGGAGTCTAGTGGGCATAGCTGGTTATGGATCCATAGTTGTAGCTAGATAGCTAAGGGATATGTCATTTGGGTTGAGTTACTCCTATATGCGACGCGCTTCCTTTGCAAGTTAGTTTATCTGGGAAGGTCCTATGTCTAGAGGGACACCCCGGTGAGCCGCTGGTGATTCCCTGTACATGTGGATAAGCGACCATCTCCATGTATTGATTCTGGTGCTACATGCTGGTGGTACATGCCAACTCTGATGGGTACGTGTGCAATAAGTCAGTGACTACGGCTCTTGTCTAAGCTGCGCTGCATGGGACTTAAGTATCATTAGTAGCATTGCTCCTAAGTCGCACGGTGGTATAGCAATTGGTTGAGAATCATCTCAAAAGGTTTATCTATCTTTGTGAGTCCTACAATGACACTGAAATCACAACATTTGATATTATTATTGAATACATGCTGGAGGCATGTGATTGGGATATTGATCGGATGTTACTACTTAGTGCATCCTAGTGAAGTGTGAATCATGTTATTGATCTTGATATTGGATTCTTATATTAAAACTTGCTGAAATTCATTTCTAGAACTGTTTATCAAACTGTTTTGTATTCATGAATGAGAGGAATGATTATACGAGC
Organism: Buxus sempervirens; assembly: GCA_947561395.2. Classification (NCBI taxonomy): domain Eukaryota; kingdom Viridiplantae; phylum Streptophyta; class Magnoliopsida; order Buxales; family Buxaceae; genus Buxus; species Buxus sempervirens. Next base: position 33,430,436 of record OX387193.1, read on the forward strand.
CTGATTAGTCGATATTGCTTAATCGTGCATGAACTGTTACTTTACTTATATGAATTGCTTAACCATGCATGTGTTACCTACTGGGATATTAGTATCTCACCCTACTTTTATTTCATTTTTCAGCTGATACGCGAGAGGGGGATCTTAGTGATTTCCAGGGAGAGATAGCTGAGTATACACCGGAGGATTACTATTATCCGGATCTTGTTTGAGGTGGATGAATGACATAGACTTAGCCCTTTTGATTAGATTATTATTATTCATTTGGATTTGATGTATTAGAGAGATGAGAGAGAGATAGTGACCAGTTTATTTTACCAGACTTTGATATTAATGATTGATGATCAAATTATATGTTATTTGAGGATTTTAAACTACACTTCCGCACATACTTATTTCCGCAACTCTGATAGTATAATAAGTTGAATGGATTTTAATTCTTTGGTCTGGTATATTATTGATGATGTATTTGATATGGGCCAGTAACACCTCGGATTTGGTTGTTGAACTAAATTCGGGTTGTTACAGTAGCGAACCGGGTTCGGGTCGGGTGCCGGTTTGTATTGACCCGGGTTCGGGGCGTTACACGTGTATTAATTTAGTTGTCCATAACAATGTGATTATAATAAAGGAAATTTATATGACTATGAGCTAAGTGTCAAAGGTAAAATATGAAATTAGAAATTTCCCTTTTATGATTTAAGGTTTCTTTAGATCTTTTCCTACTGTTAAGGATCAATAAATTGTGCCAAACTTCTGAACTACTAGAAGGAGCAGTATTTCATTTAAGGTTGTTTCCATCTTCATGGGAATTGAATCGGATTGAACTAAAGGTTATTTAGTATATTATTTCTGTTACTTATTCAACTGAGGTTTTGTTGTTTTGAAATATTTTCAATATAAACATGCATGATTTCTGAACCCAGATTTGTGGTATAATTTCTTATTGCTGAAGTTACTTTATTTGATATATTGAAATGAATTTGAATGTGGGAAATGATATTTGAGTGAGTTATTTGAATGCTGAACTATTACTGGAAATTGGATTGACATTTCATGTGGGAACTCCATGAGGGAGTAATCTGGTCCTGAGTGACCCATGATAAATAGCAATTGTGTTTAATCGTCACCGTGTTATACGTTGGATTTACATGCTATTTTATCGGTTATGTTAAAAATGCTGAATTTGAGATTGTTACTGGTTTAGCTTGTCCTGGATCCATGTCTAAGCTTAGTAATGTGATGATTTGACTTCATTGGTGTAATGGCATGGCCTTGAGTGTTGCCACAACCGGTGTAGAGCAGCTCGAAACCCTAAGTAGGCCGGAACTGTGTACATGGAGGTGTGGATGTCGCCTTGGCATGTTGATTAACCAATTCAAGCAACTACATGACATTGACCAATGTTGGGATTTGACTTTATTTGAGACGTGATAGTTTATCCGCTAGTTTATTAGTAATTGTGGTTCACCGAATGTGGTTTATCGGCTATTTGGTGTTTGTATCTTTCCCGCCGGTGTAGAGCAGCATCGTGACCCTGAGTGGTTCGGTGTTGTCAATGCCGATACCCGGACTATGCTAGCATTGGATGACGAAACCCTGAGTAGGCCATCATTTCAATATCTGAAACCCTGAGTAGGCCGGATACACACTTGGAAGCGTGGACATGGCTATGATGTGACTTTGTTATAATGACACTTGTTGGTACAGAGATATATCTATTGAGTTATTTGGAATTATGATTTCATCGATGTATTGTTACCTGGTTATATGTGAATTTACGGCTATATTCGTGATTTGATATCGATGTTATTGCTTAGTTCGCATGATAGATTTCCGCATCTATATCACTTGGATTGTTGGCATTCCGTTGGATTATTTGGATTATACGTGTTATCGTCACCGTATATGTTTTGTACCGTGGCATTTTTTTTTAAATTGAACTAAATTTTTTTGTGCATGCATGTGTTGCTTACTGGGATATTCGTATCTCATACCGTTTTGTTTTGTTTTGTTTTGTTTTCAACTGCTCCTAGAGAGGACGATACCGGCGGGTAGTTGCTGGGTTTATGTGAGTTAGAGTTGTATTGCTATAATTGTTATTTTAATTTGGGTTTGTAGCGCACTTTAATTATCTAGTTGTTGTTTCATTCATGCTTTCCTTTACTCTGATATGTCAATCTTGTGTGGAAAGTTAACCCTTCGGAGATGAGTTACGGTTTATTTCACATAACCCGGATCCAGGGCATTACAGTAGTAAACTAAGTTCACCACGTGCTTGGAGGTATTGTAGGTAGTGAACATAAATTCACCCCAGAAGCTTAGAATTGAGAAATTGTTTAACCGTGGTTTGTTTTATGGTGTAGTGGGCTTGGTTGTAGAGTTGGATCCATGTCTAAGCCAGTTAGTATGTTTGGGTGACTTGTGTGGAATTAATACTCTTGTCCCGCATGCATTTCACTGATTTTGGGTGTAGTGGACGAACATTCACCCTAGCTCATGATGGGTCGGGGGTAATGAACTTGCATCCACCCCAGAATTAAGGCCACCCTTTGTCTGGGTGAGCTGCAGCAACTCGTGAAGTCAACTCAATGGTCTAGTATATTCAAATATGCTATAATCACTAACTCCTGCTAACTAGTTCGACTGGGTTGTACTTGCCAACTCATGCATGTCTCATGCTTGAGTGCTCTGCTTTGGAAGAGTGATCCTAGCTAGGTCTTTCCCTGTATGCCGTGAGGTGGCAAATTGGACATTTGTGATAAATCACCCAAGGTATCCTAATCTACGATTCCTACATTGTCACATCGTTGTTATTGGTTGTGGTTTTACTGATATCGTAGTTTGGATTAACCTAATTTTATTTGCTTATGATTGATGGTTCCGCATAGTTCAAATATTGTTTACAAGAGAATGAACTTCTTCTTAGCATGATTTTGACAGAGTTTGATCGTATAGTATATGAGCATGCTACTTTATTGTTTGAAAATTTCATAAACTGTTCTTATCATGCATTGTGCTCCTTACTAGGACGTTAGTCTCACGCGTTTTGTTTTATCGGTTTTGTTTTCAGAGAATTCTGTGCAGCGAGCACGAACTAGGGTAGAGAGAGATAGTGATCCGGATGGTTATCGTCCTGAGGATTATTACTATCCTGGCTAGGACTGGATGGCATTTTTTTGTAGTTGTCTATTTTTGGATCTTGTATAATTTGTGTATAGATAGAGAGAGAGAGAGAGAGAGAGAGAGAGTTTGTGTATGAAACTTAGTGGAACCCTATCTGTAGACCGTCATTTTGGAAATGTATATACAGGATTAGTTTTTGTCAAAACTTCCAACCACAATTTTCTTATTTTATTTTGTTTTAAATATTTGTGCACTCTGATATTAACTGGTTAATCAGGTTTAAGAAGTACTACTGGGACCTTACCTGATGTCAAGGAACTGGCATATACCTTTAATGAACATGCCCGGGTTCGGGGCGTTACACAGGTGGTAACACACACATCTCCCCTGTGGGATGCAATTACATAGTGATTACATCTCCCCCACAAGATGTCACATCTCACCCGCGGGTGGTCACATATCTCCCTTGTGGGATGCAATCCAATCTGGATTACATCTCCTCCAACATGAGGTCTCATCTCACCCGCAGGTGGTTACATATCTCCCCTGTGGGATGCAATCCAATCTGGATTACATCTCCTCCAATAGGAGGTCTCATCTCTCCCGTAGGAGGTAATCAAATCTCATCTGCAGATGGTACAAATCTCTTCTTGCCATCATGGCATTTAATCCACAGTCCAAATTATATTTAGTTATATATAATAGCTTGACCCTAATCAATCGATAATCCAAACCTTATTCCAAAATCAGTTCATTAGTTTGTAATCACAATAACTGGGTCTAATTATGTGATAATTAAAGTATTAGAAGACTCAAATGATTAAAGGTAGTGGTGGGGTCGATTGAAGTAATTTAAAGGTTATGTAAAGTTTGAAGGTAGTCACATAAAGTAAACAAGGTACTTACTATTTATTAGAGAGAAATTAGAGTAATCCCATTTAATTAAGTAATCAAGCCTAAAGGTATACAGGGGGTTCTTTCTCCAAGATTGAATCTATATGGTGGTTTTTGGTGTGAAGTTTTTCAAGTGAAGTTTAGTAGTCCTGATACTTAAAATTTATCAAAGTTAGTGTAACTGGGTTGAGTTTCTGATGTAAGGTCTCTATTTGTGGAAATCAGAATCATGATGTGTGGAAATAAATTTTCCTAAATGAATATCTCAATCAAATAGATTTAAAGTCTAAAAATCTCAAAATCCCTAATTATTTTCGAAGTAGGCAACTATAAGCCTAAAATAAATTCCCTAGTGTTTATGTTGAAAACAGATTATTTGATTAGTTAAATCTATCTCAAATCATCTAAATTAATTAATAAAATCCATTTAAAACTATTTTATTTTGAATTAAGAATCAAATTCTGAAAAATCAAACAATTCTATTGAGATCGCCCAGCATCGGTCGCCTCGGCGGCCTGTCTAAGTGCCAGTTCAAAAATCGAAACTTCATAGTTTTAATGGGCACTTAAAGATCGCCTAGGCGGTCCCTCTAGGCTCTCGTGCATTTTCTGGTCGCCTACCCCATCGCCTAGGCGATGGGTGAGCGGCTTAACAATTTGTATTTTAAAACCAACCAATGCTCACAATCGCCTAGGCGATCGTGCGATCGCTAAGCGTCCTACACTCTACGGCAAACCAAATACGAAATCTGAATTTTTCTTTAAATCAATCAATGCATACATATATAATCATCTTCAATACAACCATATAAATATTTACAAACAACTAATCATGCCATGAAATTGAAATACAACGAAAAACACAAATTACGACGAAACCAGTGTGCTACCTACCTGTTCGCACAGTTTCCTTCTTTCCCCTCTTCCTAGCGACGACTTCCTCTCTTCACAGACACAAAAAGCTTCTGAGATGCTAAGGAAACTGAGATCAAACGCCCTCCTTCTTCTTCTTCTTTTTCTTCTCTCGATCTCTCTCTCTCGTTCGTTTTCCTTCGGCCGTCACAAACACACAAAACAAAATACGATGGTAAAATACGTTTAGTATTCTAGGGTATAAACCCTATTATATTCTCTTATGATCCTACGTTTCATCATTCATTACACACCCAACCAATCATATCACAAAAATCACCTTATCTTAATTCTTACCTTGATATGTCACGATCAAACAGTCAGATCTGCTTCATCTTTTGGATCTCCTCCTCCAACATGATCATCTACATAACCCAATAATATATTTTAAAAAATCTGTCATCTTCGATACCAATTAAATTTTAGAATTTTAATTAAATTGAAATATTATTTATTTATTTGAAAATTTCGGGTTCTTACATAAAATGAATTTGGGTTTGTATTAAATAAACTATTACCTGCATAATCACATTTGATGGCATGCTTTGAACTCCATAGTAAGAACATGAATTCAAGGAAGCTATAATTGGTTCTAAAGCTTGTGATGTTCCATGTTGTATTTAGTTTCATTAATAGCTTCAGATGATTCAACTATTTTGACTTGTTTTATATGTGAGTATTTTTTTCTTAGACTTTTTGACAATCTTCTCAACAATACTTATTGGTCGTTTTCTACTACGACCAATTCCCTCATTCATTTTCACTCCTTTTACCTTTGTGAGTATCGAAACATTAAATTTTGAGTGTTTGAACCCATCAACAGCCATCACTTTGCTGGTGTTCTTATTTGAACATCCAACTTCATTAGGCAAGCCTTCAAGACCTTCTGGAAAGCATCTTATATTCTCAACATCCTTATTTTCAAAACCATGAGAAACTTCTTGAGGTGCTGACTTCAAGGTTGCTTCTAAGATCTTTATTCCTTCAGCAGTCCTTGCTACATATTGAATCGCACTTTGACACAAATCTTTGTAATGACTAACCAAATCCATCTTTGGATCTTGTACTTTAACTTTATGTCCATCATTTATAGTTCCATCCTTGGCCTATTTTGTCTATTGTTTTAATATATATATAGTTGGTATATTTTTTTATGCCTTTGCTACTAAGCACTATCAATATGCGGCTACAAAGAATCCCAACAAACTCAATCTTAATACATGCAACTGTAGAAAACACTGTTGTTTGATAAGTTCAAAGTAACTTTATGCTCATGACTTTTCCCATACATGCAAACCATGTACTCAATCAAGCTTTCTTTCTCTTCGAAGCTTATGATTAATATGTCGAGAATGTTTACATATTCAGCTTCAAACATCTCAAACACTATTGATGTATGAACTTTTCTTACATGTAGTAATGTGACTGTTGAAAGAGACAATCTTAATACACATTGACTCATGTTATAATTAGACTCTAATTCTTTGTGACGTCTCTCAACTAACGCCAAGTTCAACTGCTCAAAAAAATGCATCATATTCAACTGTGGTCCCAAGTACTTTTTCAAATAACTAATATAACTTTCACATCTTTGTGTGCTTTTCATATTTGCACAAAACATTTGCCTTCCATATACCAATGCCCATTTATGTCTAATGCGAAACAACTTGTCTAACCACTCATTTTCTCTTAAATTATACTTTTCAAGCATATTTCCCATGCTTGAAGGAAATCTTCTTCCTCTTCAAAGTCATATATACAACTAGTAAAAGCTTGCCCAAAAGTTCTCGAAGAAGCAAATACAAAACCAAGATGTTTCATTACATTATTTTCTATATGCCATTCTTTTTTTTATGGTAGTAAAGGAGTTGTCCAGGGAAGGTACTCGAGGTAGAAATCAGAAGACAAAGAAAGGGGTAGGGAAGCCAAGTCTTTTCTTTATTTCCGCTTCAATATGCCGTTCAGTGCCGTAGGTTAATGAAATGCAAGAAGGAAAGGGTAGTGAATGTGTTCCTAGTGGGTCTATCTATTCTAGTGCAAATCATATCTCTATTTTAAAGCACGTCAAAACCAAAACCAAAATTTCATAGCTGGGATGAAAGATTTGGAGAAAGAAGTGAGTCAATATCAATTTTCTTGAACAAAGATCGAACGGATGGCAAGTGACTTTGATCTAGCACGGGCCTATACTTCGGCTACTAATAAGGGGGCTGGACAAGAAGGAGGCTCCTAGCTAAACTTCATTCATTCACGAATGAACCCAACGTCAGGAAATGAAACAGGCTGCCCTAAGCACCATGCCTCTTTTGACCCTTGTTCCCCCCACAAATAATTTGCTTCTAGTGGTAGCCTCATGTCCTCAAGCATTTGTCATACACAACTCAAAGTACACTAGATTCACGTCTTACACAAAATTGCGCTCAAATACTGTCCTAAAACTTCTCCCCTCCAACCATTCCTCGCACTGATACTCTCCAGTTCAATTCTAGGAGCTCGATCAATTTCCAAGGATCACTTTGAAGTATGGTCAGGAAGAAAACTATAAAGAAAGAGATTCGTCTTACCAGGCTAACAAGGCAAAAGCAGGAAAGAGGACTGAATCAATTGATAGCCTTGACCGGGATATGGGAACTAAGCAAGGGATGCTAAACTTAAACAAAACCAAAAAGATCATTTTGCATTTCCCACCTGACCTATTCGATTGATTTATGAGACATTGTTTGTGAGACCCCAGATTTTAAGATCAATTGCTTGAGTGATTAAGCAAGAGGTATTTAGAAAATCGTAAAAATTCTGTATTTTATTGTGAAGGTGAAATGAGAGAAGCCCAAGCTTGAACCTTGGAAGCCAATCAAGTGGCTAAGTCAAAGATCTGTCAAATGTGTGAAGGTAAGAGATTTCCTTTGCTTAATAGAATCTCTAAGTTATTAACTAGGGTTTCATTTATATGGGAGAATGGCTTAGTTGTAAATTTGTGTGTGCAGTAGAAGGAGAGTGGCATGGTCATAAATACATGTGTGTTTCATAAGAGGAGGGCAAACTTGGAAGATGACTTGAGGAATTTGGGGAGAAATTTTATTAAGTGCCAAAAGAGGGGTTTTATCCCATACGATTGAACCCAAACCCCCATTCTCTTCTCTTCTCTCCACTCTCTCTTCTCCTCTCATTCTCCACACTCTCTTCTCTCCATTCTCTTCCCTTCACTCATTCTCTTCCTTTGTTAAACAACTTGGGGGAGAAACTCTTACAAAAGAAGAAGAACTCAAAGGTTGGTGGATTTTCGTTTGGTGAAGCTTGAGAGATTTGTGAAGGAATCTCCAAGGAAGTTCAAGAGGAGCTGCTCGTGGCTTGCTTGCTTAAACCAGGTAAGCAACACCCTTCCAACCAAAACCTTCTTCATTTCTTGATTTCAAAGAATTTGAGATTTAGGGCTTTGAATATTCATGTTTCCCTTACAAATAGGAGATGCATATGTTAAGGGTTAGATGAGTATTAGGTAATAGCTTATCCTAGAGAGATTTAGAGACAAAAACCATAGAAAATGGGTTAGAATGGAGAAAACCCTAAAAATCACGCATTTGGGGATTTTCGCGACCTGGAAATCGCCAGGGTGCCTGACAGAGCGCTTGAGCGCTATGTTGAGCGCCCATTTTATTTACTGATTGTAGGTGTGGTCGCTCGAGCATGATTGCGAGCGGCCCGCCTGTGTCTTTTAAAAACTCAAAACCCGAGAGTTGAATTTTTGGCTAAGCCGGGCGCCCAACCCAGCATTTGAGCGCGATTGCAAGCGCCCTGGGCAGTTTTGGGTATTTTGGGAATTGTGAGTGTTTCCAATTTTGGATTGTTTTTATTTGAATCCAACCCATGTACAAATAGGATTTAGGTGTCTAGGAAGTGTTCCCACTGGAATTACCTCAAATTTCCAATTAACCAAAAGTTTGGGTACGTTCTATTGAAATAGGTTTCATAGAAAGTTTTTGTCCCAGATTTCTATAGAAATAGTATATTTCAATTCCACCACTTGGAACACCTTCCAAATGATCCTTGGAAGTAGAAAACCAAAGCCAAAATACACTTGTGAATGTTTCTAATGAGTTGGGGCTTAGCTTGCTTAAATAATGTGTGAAAAGTGCATGATTTAATACCATGAAACTGTTTTGATACTCTTGGTTATTATTATAGCATGTAATCTACTGTGAAGGGCATTGGCCCAAATTGATTAACATGATATGAAAGGCATTGGCCCATTACTTGTTATTTTATATGGAGGGCAGTGGCTTGGTTCCATGAGATGTTATAAAAGGACATTGGCCCAAGTTGATGTGGATAAGGCTATGAGGCTACCCTTGAGATTTACCTGCGTGAATGGCATGAGTTGTTATATGAAATGAATTGAAGGACAATTGCATAATGAACAACCTTAAGTTATGGATCCATAAATCTTAAGTAGGTGTGTTTATATATAATGCCATGACCAAGTTCTATTGGTTGTATTGCTTCATTTTGTATCATCCCGGCACCAAGGAACATCGGTGGCCGATGCCCATAGCTACGAGGAATCGGCATGGATGCCCTATGCTAAGGGGAATCGGTGTATGGCTGCCTAACAATAAGAGGAATCGGTGTTGGATGCCTAGCCCACCATGAGGAATCGGTGGAGTTAGATGGGGTCATGTGCAATATGTCTTAAACAACCTAAATAAAATTTGATAAGACTTGATGTGTGATATCTCTTTATTGTTTGACTTGTACACGTAAGCACAGAACTACACCACTCGTATTATATTGAATTGATGACGACTTAACTATTATTTCAAATACCCGCATATCATGGTTTATTCCAAATGATATTAGCGTTAACTGTATTTTCTCTAGCATGCATTTGTTGTTTACTGAGACATTCATCTCATAAGTTGTTTTATCGGTTTTGTTTTCAGAGCCTTTGACGTCTGGTGTGAAGGACCGAATTGGGGATAAAGGAAAGGAGAAAGCACCAGAGGACAGAGAGGAGGATTATTACCGTTCTACCTAGAGCTTTATTTTCTTGTTTATGGTAGTTGTACATTTTGGACTTGTGAACCTTATAACGGAGATGAGTGATTAGATACCTATCTTTTGTAATAGCCCAATTAGTATTTATTTAACTTTGTAAGTCCACCACGGGACTTGTTGTTGTTATATATTCACTTCTGATATGCACATATATAAATTGTCCTATCACTTTCACTTGTATTAGGAAAAGTTTTAAATTATTCGTATTTCCATTAGGTCGAAAGACCTACCCGTGACGACCGGGGATAGGTGAGTGCCTTGGATAAGCAGACCTGGTTCCGGGTCGTTACAATGTTACTAAAGAACCAAACCATTTTCACAAGTGTTTTTACTACAAAATCAAACCATAGAGAGAGATAGATTGATTCCAGGAATGGTTTTTAGCATGACACGGTTGGACAGCCGATTGACTGATAACGAGAAAGAGAAGGGAATCTCATATTTCATTAAAGGTAATATATCTATAAACGCCCACCACTCACAACCCGCCAAGCCCAACCTCTTCTTTTAATAGCTTCCTTTAGGTCTTTAAAGAGCCTTACCAACAAGGGCTTAGTTAATGTATTGCCAGTTTTTCTCCCCTACGGAAAAGGTTCTTTCACCTATCACGAAAGCTTAAATCTGGGCGGCGGGCTTGGAGTGCGTTGTAGTCGTTTAGAGAAGATTTTATCAGTCAGAAGGAATCAAAGGAAAGCTACCTGATTGACTAGACAAAGACTAACTCAACCTTCCTTTACTAGAGATGAGTCTTTATTAAGTAAAGTCTGAAAGCTTGAAACCTTCTATTGAAGCAGGAAGCCAGTATATTAAGACACACAAATGATAATATGTGTTTGGCAATACTTCCTTTATGGCACTACTCACAACTGCATCCTGATCAATAAGAAATTTTCTTGGCATTTTTCCACACATTGCTTCAACAAATGTTTCAAACAACCACTTGAAAGAATCAGTAGTTTGGTCATACAAGAGAGCTGCACCAAATATAATAGATTGCTTATGATGATTTACTCCTACAAATGGTTGACCACGGTCATTTATCTTATGATTTGTATCAAAACATAATACATTTCCAAAATAACCATGATCAATCATCATCCTTGCATCAGCCCAAAATATATTTGTAATTTGGTCATCAACATCAAGTTGTACAACATAAAAAAAGATGGATGTTCAATTTGTTGCTTTTGAAAGTAATGGAGTAAGGTTCCTACATCACCTATTCTCATTTGGTTCTCCCTTCGAGTCCTTAAATAATTTTTATGTTCTAATAGAAGAAACCCAAGATTCTCTCGACCTCCAACTAGTATTCACATAAAGTCAAATGATTTTCTTGGTTGTATTCCAGCACTGTCTGCCGCATCCACTATTGCACATTGAGCTTCATTTAATTGCCTTTGTGATGGTAATAAGTGAGTTGCTTGGTTTGGCAACCTCGTGATTGTGCTTTTCTACAAATGTAGATACACAAAACCTACCATTATCCTTGAGATTAATAACCAAATGTGCCTCACAACCTGTTCTTGTGTCACAGCGAATCTATGTTTACAAGAATCAAAGCATCTAGATGGAACCACTCCATTACTTTTCTTGCAATTTTTATAATTAATCCAGTGTTTTCGGATACTAAAACCAACCTTTCGAGCATAGTTGTTGTAGAAATTACAAGCATGATGCTCAGAATCAAATTCCATACCCTTCTTTGGTACTCAGTCTATACTCTATTCATATTGGAATTGTACACTTGATTGTACAAATTTAGGAAGGTGACATCCTTCTACATCAAACTCTAGTTTGCATGATGTTGAAAGCTTGGTATCTTTGTCCTCTTCATCAGAACTGTCTAATATAATTGGATCTTGGCACTCCATTGACCTTCAATTTTTATATGCAATAGATGTATAACTAAAATATAAAGAAAAGCAAAATGTAACCAATAAAACTCTATGCACAACAAAAATTTCATTTAAATAGCATGATTATAGCAATCTTTTTCTATGGCTGGCACATAACATGTTTATTTGTCCACACTATAAATCTGAATATGACACATGAAAGAATTGCTTTGTCAATATAGATGGTCTATTTAACAAGGCATCATTTGGTTAGCCAAATAACTAATACAGATTTATATAACCTCAATAATATGTGTATGTAATTTTGTTAGATGGGTAAATAAAAAAACCCATTTTAAGCAATGTCTAAAGTTATTTGAATATGAAATTTAGTATGTGGAAACGATCATTTCTAGACGCTTAATAATAATCTTAATTTTTTGAGTCAAAACTGTCTAATATAATTGTATTTGTGACTATCCTAGATCAATTCGTATGGCATGGAGAGAGAAAAAAAACTCAATCCGACCCAATTCAATGGCACAAGAAAAAAAAAGAAATTAATTATTCATGCTAAGCAATAATAGTATGAGATTCGAATATGGAATCAAATCATACTGATGAACTTTAGTGGAAAATTGTTCTTTTATACCTATTTTTTTTATAAAATTTTGAATCAAATAGAGAATATTAAAAGTTGCTAAAGGATTTGAATAAATAGATTTCACGCCATACAATAAAATAGGGATTTTTTTTTCTGGAATATTATTTTAAACATGGCCAAGAAACGAAACACTCACAACTAGAGAATATAAGAGGGAGAGAAAGTGAAGACAAAATACATGCGTGGAAAAGGTAGTGAATTGGAAAAAATGCCATAAAACTTTTGATTCCCAAATCCCTAAAAACGAGGCAGTATTACTATTACGTTTTTACAAAAGGCAACAAATCTTTTTATTTGACTTTTGAGATCTTTTTCGTAATTTACAAAAGAGGAAAAGATGGGTACGGAGCATACAAAAGAGAGAACATAGCTAACGGCAATTAATGCTGTGTCTGTTTCCAAGAAGCCCCTTCATTTGGGTATAATGAGGTGGCCCAATAAGAGGCCACTTGCAGCTACCCGCATCAATCTACTATCCGTATGTGATCCCTACTCGATGAGTAGCAACCCTTAAGCTTGGAAAAGCTTGCATGTTTTCAGGAATTAATCGATCAACTATGATATTATGCGTTAGTGTGAGTTTGGTTTTTTTATGTTTGGACTCTTAAAACATGCGGCAAAATAGTTTTTCAGACATTGATTGATTTAGATGTTTTCACGATGGTTTTACTAAGAATACTGGTAGTATTGGATGTTTATTCGCATTTTAGAAACTCTAAGATTGTGTAATATGTTTAGAATTTGTGTTACCGTTTGTTTGACATTATGATTTGTTAAATTGAACTTTTGGAGAACTAAAATTGCTTAAAAGGGATGTCTGCTTTGTCTTTGGTTTAGAATGAGATTTGGAATTGATGGTTTGTTTTGCGTGAAGGAAATAATTTGGAGAAAAGTTATTGTGTTTAATTCAAGTAAACCTTTAGATAAATGTTTGAGGAATCAAAGATGATTTTTAGATACGGTTTAGAAAGGCATTAGAAGTCAAATTCAGGGTTAGGGTTGAGTTGGACCAAAATAGAAGAGAAAAACTCAGGGTTAGGCAAAATACTATTCAAAAATATTTTCTTTTCAACCCCAAATCAATTTTAAAGGATTTAAAAAGCATTTTCATGGTTGTGTAGAATTTCTTTTAAGGTTGTCTAAGCTTTGAAATATGTTATAAAATTGCTTTAAAGATAGAAATGAATTCCTTTTCAGTTTTGAATTATTAATTTGTTAAAGATGGTAAGAATTTTTTATTTGGAAATTCTCTAATGATGTATAGAATTTATTCTGGTGAATTTTTTTTTGCAAATTCAATGCTTTTCAATTCATGAATTATTTGTCATCCTCCATTGATGGAGTGAGTTGTTTATAGTTTATTCTCCGTGATGGAGTATTTCTGCCATGAGGATAGTATTTATTCATTTTTCTTCATGGGAGATGATTTGTGCCTTGAATGCAAGTTTGGTTGGTTTGGCTTGTGTCTAACAGGCTTAGCTCATTAAGGATCCATAGTTTAGCTATATAGTGAAGTTTGTCTATCTTTCTTTGGTTTGAACCTAGTTTCCATTTATTTGTTTCTTCCATAATGAAGAAGCTATTTCATGAGGGAATAAGCTGCAGTAGTCCACTTCCACCATGATGGTGAGGTCTATTTGTTTGGATATGTTGTAGTTGTTCTTTAACTGAATTGTATATGCCAACTCATCTATGGTTAGTTCGGTGTTCTGCAATAAGTTGATGTCCAAAACCCTACGTAGGCTAGCTTCGTACATAAGATATGAGGTGGCAATTGGGTTAGGTTTAACCTTTCAAAGTAATCATATTTTACAAGTCCTATAAAGTTACATTGTTTTGATCGTTTTTGGATTATTTAGCACTTTTACTTGTTTACATTAAAAATAATTATGTATTTCGTTCTACTACTTATGGTTTCATTTGATGGGATTGAATTTGTTGTTATGGAAGCTCATGAAAAAAGGTACTTGGAAGGTATATGTGTTGGACTGTTTTATACAATGCATGCTGCTACTTATTGAGATTTTATGTCTCATCATATTGTTTTCAAATGTTTTATTTTCAGATCTTTTTGGTGAGGATGTACCTAATGGGGTAGAGCATCCCAGGGCTGACGATATAATACAGGAGGATCAGATGATTATTTCTATTTTATGTAAGATTGAGTTTTACTTTATTAGATGGACTTGTAGTTGGATTTCATTTTGTTTAGATGGATTTGACTAGTAGAATATTATGATATTTTATTAAGGTTTATTTATATGATTAGAGAGTTGTGAAAGTTTTGTTGACTTCTTTTATCCAGAAAAGTTATTAGATGGATGTTGGTTTTATTTTGATTCATGTTTTCGCACTTTGAGGTATTAATGAAAATTTTAAATTGTTTGCATTCTTTGTGTATGACATTGACAATGCTTAATTGTTTATGTTCAGATATTTGTTGCTTTGGGCCCACAAGGTCCACACCTTTGATTTTGGGTTTATTTTAATGAATAAATCTAAGTCCAGGGCATTACATTCTTTCTCCATATCTTCAAGCACCATCCTTATTTGATTATACCTTGAAAAGTCACTAATGAAGGAAAATATCAAATGTGTTGCAATATTGTCAAAAAGTATATCAATGCATGGCAAAAGGAAGTCATCCTTTGGGCTTGCTCTATTCAAATCACGATAATCAACGCACATTCGTGTCCTTCTATCTTTCCTTCGTTATTGGCAATATGTTTGCTAAACGCTATGGATACTTTTTACTTTCAAAATCTTGGCCTCTAATTATTTGGTGACCTATTATTTGATTTTAAGGGCCCATTCCAGCTTTAGACATTTGAGCTTTTGCTTTACTGGGGTAATTTCAAGCTTTATTAACAACCAATATATAACCAAGTTCATGTACAAACTAGTTATATCCTTGTACGATAAGGCAAACACGTTAGAATATGATTTAAAAATTCTTTTATTTGCAATTTATATGTTAAAGAAAGCTCAATTTGAAGAATTTTTGTATGTGCTAGGTCAAGTATGTCAATGGGATTTGTCTCCTAAATATTGGTATGAGCCCCCATATCCTGCATTTGTAGGGTGAATTAGATTTCAAGAGGATGTTCTAATGACTCGAGATCATGATCATCTGCTTTTGACCTATCAAGGTCTATTTTGGGAATGATGTCTAAATTGTTTTCAACTTATAGTGGGTCAATGTTTACCCTTTTGTTTGACTTGTTAGATCTAATTTATGGGAAATACTGGAAATTTGTCCATATTTTCCTTGGTCATTAGTGTTGGTCTTGTTGTTTGGCTTTTTAGATCCAAGATTGGTACTTATTTAAATTTGTATGTAATTACTTTTGGATCACTTTCATCCTCCTTGATGGGACCATCTTCTTCAGTATTAGAATGGGTGGTACTCTCAGCAGCAGTGGTGATAACATGAGGGGTGATAGCGACATAAATTGTGTCAAAGACATTTAGAGTAGGTGCTTTATCATTGAACATCTCCAAAAGTCCTTCCAACTCTTCCTTGTCTTCCCCAGCTGTGTCTATGATGTCTTCGAGCTATCGATTGAAATTTTGCAGGGGTATACAAAGAAATCTATTGGGCTTGGCATCTTCCCCAAGTTCTTGTGAAGATTCCTTCAGTGCGAATCAATGCATAGTCCTTAGGATTGAGCTCATATCCTAACAAAAATCCCGTGGCACTTGATGGTGTTTGGATCACCTCAGTTCTCCCCTGTTTGTTCTAGCCTAGATCCTCTCCAGTTTGCAGGATCGCCTCAGTTCTCCCCTGTTTGTTCTAGCCTAGATCCTCTCCAGTTTGCAGCCCCTAATTTGCTAGGCTCATAGCCATAGTCATCATCCCATACTTTCTTTTCCTCGTAGCTTGTTCATCCCCTCCTGGGATGCAGCTGACACCATCAAATTCTATTGTGCAAAAAGGTAATGATGTCAGCATCTTGAAGACAACATAGGGTACACTTGTCCTTTCAAACACCCTATTATTTGGGCATACACTGTTATCCGGTTTTGACCCACTATGAACTTGACTTTCTTATGTAGGGAGTATGAGATAATGCCAAGTAGGTGCATTCTGTAAAATCCCAGATTTTAGTAACTAAACTAATTGGCTAATAATATGCAGGGGATGAAATTTTGGTTCAACCCAGAGGAGTTCAAGATGAACCGGATATGATAGAAGAGCTTATATAAGGTGAGCACCTAATTATTGACCCAAAAGTAATTTTAATATATTAATTATTGTGCTATTATATTATTAGTAAGAATTAATTGTATTATAATCAAGGAGAATACAAAGGGGAGAATACGAAGGGGTTGGTCGAACCCAATTGTAGTGCGTTGACCTGAGAGTTAAGTTGGTTTAAGATGGTTTGATTTAAATTGGTTTAATGAAGAAGGGGCAAATAAGTAAAAGACTTTAATTAATAAAATCACCTAGTTGTGCATGGAGTTGAGTTACACGTTGAGCACAAAACACCTAAAATAGAAGGAGCTGTGAGTTGTTCTCTTGTTTCCTATTTTCTTCTCCTAGTTGCCTTATGATCAAACCTAAACCCTAAACAATTGTGGGAGCCGTCTTAGAGAGGAAGGAGGAGTATTTTCGTTTCCACAGAAACCAGGTAAGAGCAAGTAAACAATAGTTCTGTTTTTGGAGAGATTGATATGTTGCTAGAGGTTTAAAAGTGTGATTTTGAACCCAGACGTGATCGAGGCTTTCCGGAATTGTTTGGCAAACTTAGGACTGATATTTCGTTGCTCTTAGAGGAGGTTTAAGTTCCTAAAACCAGGTAAGTAGTCCCTTGACACTTATATAAAATCTAAATTCGCGTTTAGACGATACTCATGTTTATTCGATGTTTGTTGCATTGATTTCATGATTTATGATGTTTTATGTGTTTGGAATTGTTCTAGCATGTGTATAATCTATTTTAGAATGATTTAGAATGGTTTTGATACATTAAATATTGAGTTGTGGAATTTTTATTGAATTTTGCAAAGTTACGGATTTTTCCCGTATCAAACCGCCCGAGCAGTCGCTCAAGCGATCTATGTATACAGTCCAAAACCCGAGAGCAATTTTACCCAGATTGAACTACCGCTAGAACAGTCGCTCGAGTGACCTATCTAGCGACCTACCCTGAAATAACCTGTTTTGTAAGGCCGATCAAGTGCCCTTGGCCGCTCGAGCGACCTGTCTGTCAGATTTTAGAAAACTTGACTTTTCAACCTAGTTTTCACTAAGGAAGTGGTTTTATTCAATTTTAGCCTATGTACCATCAAGATTGGGGTATTTGGGAAATGTTTGCATTGGCAGATGTTTTAAATTCAATTTTATAAAGATTTTGGGTAGATGTTTCTAAAGAAGCACCTTTACTTGATTTTATTGTTCCAAAAGATTTTACTTTTAACCAAGGTTGGTTTTGTGAGTTCATACACTTGTATTTGGGTGATATGAAGGTATTGTGTGCATCAATGGAATCGATACACATTCGGGACATATTGGCCCGTTGAAACCTGGTGTTTTGGACATATGACTTAGTACATTCTGTTTTGGTTTTGGGTCACTAGTGTGACAAGGCATGGTGCCTATTTTATTGTATCCTGCATGGGCGGATTTGGTGTATAGATATGGTTTTGTATTTGGTGGGTGTTATTGAGAAGTATGTCCATTACCCTGGTTGGTTTTCTCACTGTTAAGTGGGCTTAGCAGTTATTTGGATCCATAGAATAGCTAGTAAGTGAAATGTGTATTAGAGGGGTTTGAATTCTGTGTCTAAGGCATTCCATCATCTCGAGGATGGTACCACTCCTGGATTGGTCGGTCGCTACGTTACCCACTCCTGGATTGGTTGGGCCGTACATGCTAACTCATGGTTGGGTTCTTCCATTGGTGTTGAATAGCCAGACTACAGGGTGGCTGGTCCATCGTAATTCAGTTAGGTAGCATATTAGCACATGTCTACTCTCTTTATCTGGTATACTATTTCATGAGTCCCATGAGGTGAACAAATTGTATTTCATTGTTGTCTTGATTTTTATTGTGGTTATTCGGATTAAGGGTTGCATATTTTATTGTGGTCAACTATTTGCATGACTGCTTACTTAGATAGTGTTTCTCACATTATTGTTTTATCGGTTTTGTTTTCAGATATTCCTGGAGAGGACGTTGCTGGGGTAGAGACACCGGGAGAATACTGTGATTACCAGGAAGAAGATTATTTCATTCCTGTGTAAGACATAGAGAGACCTTTAGATTTATGTTTTTAAGGATTATTTTCAGTACTTATATTAAGGAGTTTGATGTCTTTGAAAGGATGATTAGTATCTTCAATCCATACCTTAGTGGATGTTATTTATGTTATTTAGTTGAACTCTTTCCAGACTTCATAGATGAAAAATAAAAGGATTTATTTTGGTAGTTTAATTCTACGCTTCTGAAAGATGATATTATTTCCGCACTCTGATATAATAAATGAAGTTGTTTATGTCTGGAATAGTGTTTTGGGCCATTTTCCCTAACTAACCAGATTTTGGTTTATGTGTTTAAATTAACTTGAATCTGGGGTGTTACACATTCTGGGTTGCCCAAGTAGTTGGTGTAAGCACCCAATTTTGATCAAAAGGAAAAAATGCTAAATACAAAAAAAAAACACTAAAACAGGCTAAAATCAAGAGCAAAAAACTTTTCTATTGCCAGAAACTGATTTGGCCATTGACAACTACACCTTTGAGAAAAAGATCTTGATATGGTTCGAACACAACTGAGTTTGCACAAATCAGAGTCTAAATGAGAGAGATATAGTTGAAATAGTCCGAAGGGCAAAATTGGAAATGAATGTAGAAAATGCGCCAAGAGGGGAATGTGCACATGCACAATTTGTCAAGGCCAAAACAGAGGCAAAAAGCATAAAAGAGAAAATTAGAAAGAAGAAAAGACATAATAATAAAAATTTTGAAGATATTTTAATAAAACATTCATAAAAATCCAAAAGAAATAAAATAAAATATTTAAAAAATCACAAAAATTCTAGAACACACTTTTTATACTGCAAAGGGCTGAAAACAAATTGGACAAACCCTCGAAAATCCAAATTTTGATTTGTAAGAAGATCATGTTGAACCGTTATTGGTTAATGGTTCAACATAAAATGCAATAGAACCATTATTAATTAATGATACAACCCAAAATATCCGAAATACTCTCCAACCAGCCGCCATGAATCATGGATTCAGTGAGATTTGATGGGACTTGATTTGATCTGATTAATGGTATAAAGATTTTTGTGTTGAAACGTTATTTAATGATGGTACAAAGATTTTTGTGTTCTACCGTTATTTAATAAGGGTACAACCCAGTTTAATTATTATGAAACCATGGCCCTCGAGTCGGTTGAACCGTTGAACCGTTTTGGTTTGGAGTCGCCACTATCCATTGGGTTAAGGGTATAGATAGCCACCCGTAAATTATGTAGATAAGACAAAACCGATCTAACCAGAAATTGGGTCAGAAGGTTCAATTAAGTGATTGGGAGGTGTTGGGTGTCTTTCGGTTTTGTGAATTGGTTACCCTTTTTCGAACTTCACCCTAAAATTCTAACTTTACAAAATCCTAAAAATTTGATATTTTGTAGAAAAAAAAACAAAAATGTGGGATTATTGGGTTTGATCCACATGATGGCATACAATTAGATCATGGACCCAATCCCTTGGAAAGTATTTATCAAAAATAAAAATAAAATAAAATATTCAAATATAAGCTTAAAAAATTATTTAAAATACAAATACTAAAGAAAATCAAGTAAATACAAATTCCTTTGATTTAGGTTTGAGTCACTTAGCTCTTATTACGATTATTAATAAAAGCTTTGGTGACATTAAACCATAATACTAAAAACTGTTGGAAAATTTATCTTAAGCATGTCTCTAAAAATAATATTTATTTAAACAACTAAATGCAAACACACACGTTAAAAATTTAAAATCCTGAACTACATGTATCAAAACACTTCCAAGAGATAATACTTATTTAGCATATTAAAACTAACAATCTATCAAAAGATAACAATCCCTAGAAAGTAAGAGGGTGTTTGGTAATGTTTCTAAGCACCGTTTTCCAGTTTTTAAAAACAGAAAACCAAAAACATGTTTGGTTTTGATAGTTTTCAAATGGTTTTTCAGAAAAACGATTCAAAAAACAACCCATTTTTAAAAACTAAAATTTTTAGTTTTTAAAAACGATGAACCGTTTTTAGTGGCATTTTTGTAATTCCTTTTTGTTTTTCTTTCGATGCTAACCTATCTCTCTGTCTCTCTTGCTCACAAGCTCAACGATAACAGATCAAAAATCCTGGTGAAATCCAAGTCGGTCACTGTCAATTTATACTCCCTTGATTCCGGTGGCCGCATCGAAGCTCTAGTCATTGCCACAATCGTCAACAACTATCATGGAAGAGAATTGTCATCCAAGAAAAAATGTTAACAGGATTCGATAGATCTATCCTCAAATCCTGTGTACCTTCACCAATTAGGAGGCTTCTCGTTAGAGGAAGAACTATCATCAACAACTATCAGGGATCGTCTCTCAGGCAACTTTACTACTCTGGTTCCCCATACTGCTTTTCTAGTTATCATCGTTCGAATGGGATTAGGCGAATCTACATTATTTCTTCCTTAACTCTTTCGGTTTCTTTGTTGAGTGCCTTATCTTGTGACTGGCTGATAATCCCAACCCAATTCCTATAATAGTCCATCGTTTTCAACTGATCTTTTGATTCCGCAAAGGCAATCTGTGTTCTGGTCATTTTTTTATCCACGCATAAACCATTGAGTTCGTAAGAGAGAGAAGGTAGAAATTGTGGAGCAGCCTCAACAACCTCTTGACACAATGCTAGCTTCTGCAAAAGAACTCCTCTAATAGTAGGTATGGAAAGAGATGGGGCAACTTCTTTGCTTTCAAGACTTTGTAGCTAGAGACCTATTTGATGAAATATCAAGTCTTGGAATGCAATGGTTATTGCTTAGGTGAAATTTGGTGATTTGGTGCCTCCTTGGAAGTTGTTTGATAAAATGACGGAGAGGAAGAAAGCTTCATTCAAATTGTTGATGGATGGGTATGCAAAGGTAGCTATTATGATCCTGCTAGAGATTTTTGTTTGAAGAGTCTACATATAGAGATTTTGTTGTTTTAATTTGATGGTGACGAATCAGAGCTACTTGGCACCGAGCTATACATTAGGTAGCATGTCTAGGCCCCTGCTTGGTCCCTGGGAATTGAATTATTTACATGGTGATGAATATGTATTGGCCACTATGTGTGTTTATATTTTTATTTTTAAGACATTGGCAAATTAGCCGGTAGAAAAAGATTATAATAATTTTGTGAATTTGCTCATAAAATAATGTATACTAAATGTTTGAAAATTTCCTTAATTAGTTTATTTCAAAGAATTTCGAAAAATCAGTTTTTAAATGATGACTTACCAAATGTACTTTTGTTGATTTTGAAAACTTAGAATTTTTTTTTTTATCAATTGTTATCAAACGGGTTTCTTTTTACCTGGTTTCAAGAACTCAAAATCAGGTAGTTGTTACCAAACGGATATCTTTTCACCTGTTTTCAAAAACTCAAAAATAGTTGGAAATATTTTTGATTTTCAAACTGTTTTAAAAAAAAGAAGTTACCAAACAACCTCTAAGAATAATCTTAAACAAATTGAGCACAAATTCTTAAAGCGTTGTTGGATTTTATGAATAAAAACCCATAACATAACACTATCAAATCTCATATTATCCTCATGGTAAATTCATATCAAACCACATCAAATAGCAGCATACATCATGTATCATATTCCCAATCTAGAACCTAACGAGGAATCATCATTATTTGGTGTCAAGATAAAACTTTCATATAGTAAGAACATGTGTGCATATTAAGATAAGAACCCAAAAATGGCATCATGATAATAGAGTATAATGCATGAGAATTTAACATATGGACATGGCATCATAATCAGTTTGGGACATCATGACAACATATAACCTAGGTCACGGGTTCCTTTTCTTGAGTGATCATGAATAGATGAAACGGTTGTGAAGACTTCTTAAATTAATGGCATGAGTATGGCATGCAAAGCATCCATTAAAGAACACAAATTTTATATATATATATATCCTCACACAGAATAATATATCATCGACTCATAACGAGTAAGGAAAAAGTTATCCCACTGCCGTTGCGACCGATTTCTTCTGTCGCCGATTGTATTACCCTTCGTGTAACGGATTTTGTGGACGCGACACGCGTCCTTCTCGTTTAAAAAACGAAATCGGTCGCTAACGTCTGAACGACGGGAACGTTAGCGACAGAAAACTAATGACGCCGTTCGTCGTTAGCGTCATCGTTAATGAAATCCAAATGAAATCAGGATTCCGCCCAAATCTAAAAATTTCAAAACCCTTTTTTTCAAAACCCCTGTCGTTCTTCTTCACCCTCAACCTAAACCCCTTCAATCGATCTTCTTCCCCTCTCGTTCTTCTTCCCCTCTCATTATCTTCTCCTTGGTCTCTGTGTCTCTTTGCAAGGCCCTCTATTTGTGATAGGCCTCAGACCTTCTCTCTCAGCTATCGCTTCAGGGCTTCTACTGTTGTGCGAGATTTCGTTTCTGCTGATTGGTAAACGATTCTTTCTCTTTTTGGTTCTCTCTCGATTTCTTTGTTTGTTATTTCGTTATTATATATAGAAGGTTGTTCTAAATTTAAAGATCTTGATTTTCTTCCAACTTTGTTGGGTTGTTCTACATAAGTTTCCATATTTGAGTTCTTTGTTGAATTTCTAGGACACGGATCAGTATTTTGGTTAAAAGTTCAAATACAAAATGAGGTTGTTTATTCTTAGAAGATTTATGCCTTCGTGTCGATTTCTTTTCCATATATATGTATGACGTGAAACAACAATCCAACTTCTTGGAAGCCTTTGGCACAGCAGGTGGATTTTTAGTGAAGCTCCGGAGGTCATATCGTGTTTTTAGGATTGGTTCTGCATGACTGTTGGGGATTCATTCAAGGTGATTATTTGAAATGGAATATTATCAATGATTACAGTTTGACTGGTTCATGGTTAATATTGTAATTCCTTAGGAGTAATTGAATTTATATATGGAAGCTAAGTCATGTATTTTTGTTAGATCTGTGACCTTGAGGTAGTATAGGTGAAAAGCAAAAAATTTGTTCTCATTTCTTCAAATCAGGGTTCTTTTCCCTTTTAAAAAATAGAATTTCTAAGCTTTCAGATGGAGGTCTTGAATCATTATTTTTAAGGTTATTTTGGATTTCTAAGCTTTTCAGAGGGAGCTTTTGAATCATTATTTTGGATTTCTAAGCAGAAGATTTTGGAGGTTGCTTTGCATATGTATCTCCCTTTATTTTTTTAGCGATTCACATATGAAATTTTATCATATTTAAGCTTTTTTAATTGTTTTAAGCATCATATACTTGTTCATAGAATCTTATGGGAATTCTTGATGTATAATATTATCAATGTTGCTCTTGTTTTAAGCATCATTTAATCATTGTATGATTGCTTTGGACTTAGGTTGTCCATTATTACTCTTCACAATAAAGATTTTAGGTCTTTCTGTACTTTTTATGTACAGGACTCATGAGGGGAATTCTTGATGTTAAATATTATCAATGCTGCTCTTTTTTGCACTTATGGGTGTTTAATTTTCTATTGCAAGCTTGAGTCTCATAGGAATGGAACTTTTGGCCGTAGACTAGATGTAATGCTTTGTTTGTAGGAATGTCCACCGAGTCTTAACAACTTACATCAAATCTACATAACAACCTTGTCCATTTTGATCTCTATTTCCAGTTCAGTGCAGAAGAAGTTGTCCAATGCTAGCTTGATGCCTTGAAATACAATGACCAACCTCGTCAAGATTATGGTTAAATCATGTTGTTGATGGTCATGCAAATTTATTGCATATATCTTTGATTATAGGAGAGTGCTTGCGTTTGACTTAATATTTAGTAAGGTTCTTCAAATTTCTTTATTCGTTTCATTTGTGTAAAGAAACTTTCTGAAGGTTGTATGTTCAAAGATACAACATGGATCAGCATACTTCAAAACATTCAGGTTCTTTGCGCCATAATACCTGTAAGTATTATTTTGTTTTTTTAACAAATGATTTACTTTATTGTAGGACATGGAGTGGTTTTTATTTTTTCAAGTGTAGGTCTACTTTACATTTATAACTTGGCATCTCAAAATTTCTACGATATAGTTTCCAACATGTGTTAGTTCGATGTTAGCATCCTGTTTTTCAGCTTATTCCTCCTAATTTTTTAAACTTGAGATTAGCTTGGAACAGTATATTTCTTTCACTATTTTTCTCTGCTGTACTAATTGTGACCTGCTAATTTTCATGTTAAAACTGATATGTGTCACTATCCATGTGGATTGATTGACTTCATATATGTCACTTTGAACGGATTGCTTGGTAGTTTTGTTTATTGTGCTTGAATACTATTTACATTGCAAATTCTCTACTACTGATGATGTCATTTGTTACAGAAATGGCCACAAAGGAGCATATAGTTAATAGTAATGTTCCTACATGCCCTTGTGGCAAGGGCAAACTTAAGATGCTAACATCAATACATCTCTCAATCCAGGACGTCAATTCTTAACTTGTCCAGACTCTGTAAGTTTAGTACTTAAGTGTTTTCATAAATATGTTGGAATGAAGTTATCTGTTGTGATATATATTTGTTGGGATGTAGCATACGGGAGAGAAGGGTTGTGGGTTCTTTGTTTGGTGTAACCAGCTTTTGATGTGCCGATGTGAAAATGCACCATGTCGTCTATTGACGGCGAAGACACAAAAAACAAGGGCCGTGCATTTTATACTTGTCCATTTCAGGCAAGAGCTCTTTTATTGCTACTTTTAAATTTTTATTATTATTATTTGGTTGGCATTTGTTGATTATATCTTTTATTCGCTTTGTTCAGGATGAGCATAATTGCAAATTCTTTTGTTGGTTAGACAATGTTGATAGCATCAAAGGTGGAGACAAAAAGGGTATGCCATGCTGTGGTGTCAAATCTGGGAAGGATGAATGTAGCTCATCTGAAAAGGCAACAAAGGCGAATTCAAGTAAAATATTACACCATGTTTGGAAAATAGAAAGAGAATTACTTTTAGAAGAACGTGATCATGCACGAAGGATGAGCGACTTATATCGAGAATTGGTACACGGGTTAGAAGAAATGAACATCAACGATGAATAGCAACATTGAAGCAGGTTTTTAATTGTATGTGAGTTATTTGCATGGTGTAGGATATTATTGTTTTGTTGATGTGGACTTTGGCTCATAAACGACCATTGCTATTGTTGTTTCAGGCATAAAGCTGAGTTAGCTCCTGCTCAAGCGGTGCTTCCTCCTGATCAAACATGCTGCTATATTTGACTAATGTAGTTCCTTTTCACCCATTTGAGACGTAGTCCCACTTGGAGATTAGGGTTCATCTTGACTTATTGTGTAGTTGAATGAAAAGAAACAAACCAATATAACAATGCTTGGGGAAGCATGTGAGAATGTTGGATTACTTACCTATTTAATGTTGGATTACTTACCCATTTGTAATGTGCTTGAATTCAGAAATTGCTTTTGGGTAAGAGGATTTTTTATCTTCCAAAGATCTTTTTCCTTTTCAGTTGCCATGTTGTGCTTTCAATCAATTTGTTATATAATTAGCATAGTCTCAATTGGTATCATAAATTTGCTTTTACTTGAGCTTTACATTCTTGTTTTGCTGCGTTGTCAAATTTACTTTTTGTTCTTTGGATCTTCTATTGCAGAACTGCCCATTTTTCAGCATGTCTATCGTATCTCTGGGACTTAGTCCAACTGAGTGAGATTTATACAGGAATATATAATTTGCATATGCGGCGCCATGTTCAAAACGTTTATAACCAAAATCTGACTCTGGTTAATGAAAAATTCTTTACTAAATTGGCTAAGGCATTCTTATGTTGCACCACAAAGCAGAAATGTTTTTCCTATTGTATGTGCTCCTAATGTTTAGAATTTTGATGTTTCAGAGTAAATACTCGTTTTAGTTTTGTGATTTTTGTATGACCTTGCAGTTGAAACTTTCCTTTATGATGAGATTAAAGGTTCAGTCTAGCCACAGGAATCTGAATAAGAAATGCTTGTTGATTCATCTCTATGATTTCTTCCAGTTTTATTCAATATCTTCATCATGGTTTCAATTACATAATCACCAATGCTGCACCAGATTAATGTCCAATACAATGTAGAGTAAATTGACCAATTGTTGTCTTCCCCCATTTGACCTATTACTGTGACAATGATCTTGTGGGAAGTAATCCAGTTCAATGCTTCTTGTTCTATAAGGGATCTTCTTGATTTGTAATGTGCTTGATAATTTCACTTACCTATTTAATGTGAGAAACGAACCAATTTTTTTTGCCTTGGAACTTGGAACCAAGTTTTTCAGTTTATTACTTTCAAGCACCCTTAACCATGCTTGGGGAAGACTAAAGAAAAATAAAAACAGGTGTCATAAAAACAGAGTCATAAATCATATGAATGACCCCTTGATGGAAGGCAAGTAGGCAAGGTATATTTTTGGTAAGTCCCTCATACCCCTGGGGCATTTGAAATCTGCCTTGTCGCGTCTTTTCATGTATTTTATTTTCTATTTATTCGGTTTGCAAAAACAGTAAGTATTGTACAAATCAAACATTTACAAGGGCCCTATACAGATGACAACGGCTCATTTGTCACTGAGAATGCACATAGGCTTTGCTAGTCGAACAGCGTCGAACGCGGAGAATTACAATTGTTATAAGCGAACTAGAGGAATTAACGTTCGAACAGCGTCGAACGTGTAAAACCCCGAATTTTCCTTAAATAATAAAATAAATTAATAAATAATATTCTTGAGAGTTATAACTGATGGAAATATTTTATTAATGTACGGGATGATATAATTAGTAGAGATCAAGAGTTGGACGCAGATCCAACCATCCGATCATGAGATATCAAGATATGTGTTCTGATTAGGCAGTGTGTATAGGAAAGTTTACATGTGAGCTACATGGGATCAAAGGATATAAATAATAACTTAATACCCTAAATTGTATACGCTTGTATTTTGCTCGTATTGAACAGCCGCAAGCGACAAACTTGAAACCGAGCGATTGAGGGATATGTCATTTGGGTTGAGTTTCTCCCTTGTGCGACGCACTTCCTTTACAAGTTAGTTTGTCTGGGAAGGTCCTATGTCTGGAGGGACACCCTGATGAGCCGCTGGTGATTCCCTGTACATGTGGATAAGCGACCATCTCCATGTATTGATTCTGGTGCTGCATGCTGGTGGTACATGCCAACTCTGATGGGTACGTGTGCAATAAGTCAGTGACTACGGCTCTGGTCTAAGCTGCGCTGCATGGGACTTGAGTATCATTAGTAGCATTGCTCCTAAGCCGCACGGTGGTATAGCAATTGGTTGAGAATCATCTCAAAAGGTTTATCTATCTTTGTGAATCCTACAATGACACTAAAAATCACAAACACTTGATATTATTATTGAATGCATGCTGGTGGCATGTGATTGAGATATTGATCGGATGTGACTGTTTAGTGCATCCTAACAAAGTATGAATATTGATATTTATTCTGATATTGGATTCTTATAATAGAACTTGCTAAAATTCATCTTTAGAACTGTTTATCATATTGTTTTGTATTCATGAATGATGCAAATGATTATACGAGCCTGATTAGTCGATATTGCTTAACCGTGCATGAACTATTATTTTACTTATATTAACTGTTTAATCATGCATGTGTTACCTACTGGGATATTCGTATCTCACCCTACTTTTATTTTATTTTTCAGCTGATACGCGAGAGGGGGATTATAGTGATTTCCGGGGAGAGGTAGCTGAGTATTCACCGGAGAATTACTTTTACCCGGATATTGTTTGAGGTGGAGGATTGATATAAACTTAGTTATTTTGATAGACTATTATTCATTTGGTTTGATGTACTAGAAAGATGAGAGATTAGTGACCTTTTATTTTTACCAGACTTTGATATTAATGTTGATGATTAACTATATTGGTTATAGAGAATTTTAGACTACACTTCCGCACATACTTGTTTCCGCACTCTGATAGTTAATTAATTGAATGGATTATTTAATTCTTTAGTCTGGTATATTCTTGATGTATATTTGATATGGGCCAGTAACAACTCGGATTTGGTTGTTGAACTGAATTCGGGTTATTACAGTAGCGAACCGGGTTCGGGTCGGGTGCCGGTTTGCACTGACCCGGGTTCGGGGCGTTACAGAACGCTTAGAATTACGTAAGGCCAGTTCGCATATGTTATAAGGGATCTATCAGATTTAACGTTCGAATAGCGTCAAACGATAACTATAAAATCTTCATTTCCACCCCGATTAGGGTGCCATTTGGACCATAGCTTCTCTAACTTATATTTAACCAACTTAGACACTTTAAATACTCGGGTTTGAACAAATGTTGGCATTGGTTACTATTTTAACTTCCATCTTGTGCAGAGACCCCGATTATTTTTAGTATCAGGTGTAGAGACTTGCTGTTTCAGATAAATGCTATTTCGGGAAAACTTGACATGCCCGCACCACACCCACACCCCCACTTCTTTCACCGGGAGCGTGTGCGAGGAGGACCCCTTCTACCATCCACTGCACGTGGACCTGACGCTTCCTTAGGAGCTACATGTCGCTCCCCTTCTTGATCATCGTCAGCCTGACTGAGGAAAAAGTCTACCAACTCCTTGTACCACTGCTGATGCTATTGCTCAAGCATCTGAATTCTCCTCATACTGTCTTCATGATTCTTAGTCACCTATTCTATCATAGATTGGAGAAGCTGAAGAAGTTGAGAAATTTGGTCTTTGAGGAAAGATAATTCCTCATGGAAGTTAGAAGGAGGTTGGGGTTGCGCAAGGTCATCAAGGTTTGGAGGTGGAGAACAAACAAGATGGCCTCTACTCTGATGCAAGGTAATGTCAGTGATAGGTTGGGCTTCTTTGACAAGATCAAATTGAGGGTAAGGCACACTAAGACCAACAACCAAACGGGCAATGAGACAACAATAAGGAAGCCCATTAGACCTTTTGGAATGAATAAAGACTTCCAACATTCTAGAACATATCACGGATGGAAGATCAATAGAATGCTATTTTTTTAAAACATAGAGGAACAACAGCTTAGGAAATGGAATGGACGATTTGTGGGCCACAGGATACAGGTTAGTGCTTTGAATCCTTAAAAGCACTATGGTTTCGGTAGACAATGTATTGGATTCAAGTTGTTCACCCTTGTAAACCCATGGACCTCTTGGTTGTTCTGCAAGAGTGTCAAACAACTCATTCTTAAACTCCAAACTCTTGGTTTCGGGATATGGATATTGAGGGTTAGTAACCCTCGGAAGACGAAAGGCAGAAGCAATGAGATCCGGAGTAATCTTAAGAGTAATTCCCCTCAAGTAAGTGGAGAAAGACATTTCATTCCAATCAACCTCATGAATATTATAGTAAAACTCTCTAATCAGCTCATAGGAGGGCATGGTAAAATTATCAAACATCGAATCCCAACCTCTCCCAGTGAGGCAATCAGTGATATCGGTGGGAAGCTTATTAAGCCTCACCACCCTCTCTACAATGAGAGATCGCTCAATAAAATATTTCTCATACTTCTTCCGGTGACTCTCATCAAGAAAGGCTGATTGGTCAATCCTAGGTCTCTTATTAGTTTGCGTAGCACCTGTGGATTTGGTTCTAGGCATCTAAGAGTGGACAAGAGGGCAATATAAAGGAAGAAAGAGAAAAAAGAAAATAAAACAAGATGATACACATGTTAAAAAGGAATGTTAGCAGTTAATTCTATAAATAAATCCGAAGAACAGTATAAGAAGTGTAATTGGATATGTTAAGGAACTTATGTCATGCAAAAGTAAATAAACAACTCATATGATGGAAATTCAAATATAGTTGAGGATATCCAATAGTCTCGAGAAGTGGCACACAAACACAAATTTTTAGAAAAAAAAAAAAGGCTGCAAGTCCTCCTAAATTAGTTGCCATAAGATCCATATAAAGTGGTATATTTCAATAGAATCCAACAAAAGGCCCAAAAGAGCATATCTGAAACTCATGCATCCCAATTTAATGAGCAGTTCAAGATCTAGCAGAATATAGAGGAAAAAACAAATGACCCAACAATAGATCTGTCCAAAATTTGATCAAGAACCACTCCCAAAAAATATATATAAAGCCAATGGCAGAGATATACCCTTGTGAAATATCCCCTCATAACTTACTGCTACAGTTTATATCCCATCTATTTTGACAGGGAAAAAAAAACCTACCTCAATGTCAACATAGCACAAAGTCTCAGCCCATAGCTAAACCTTCCACAAACCTAAAATAACAAAGTCTTGACATAGGATTCCTTCTTCTTGCATTAAAAATTATAAGGGAAAAACCCCAGTGGTAAGAATTAACACCACCAAAAGATCATGAAAACTACTAGGGTTCCAAAAGTGATATAAGCAGCAGATCTTGCCTTGTCAAATGTCAATTATTTTCAAAAAAAATTTCCCTTCATTCTAAAAACAGTCGTAACTGGTCAGACCATGTAAGGTTAGAAGAGACACCAAACCTTGATTGTAATAACGAGCAAAAAACAGTCGATATAAAGTTATACACTTACGTGGTAAAAAGAAAGGCACGTAATGTGTGATTGAAGAATAAGACATGACTGAGCGAACGATAGCTCAAACACTATCGTTCGCTCAACAAAACGAAACCCCCAGATTTGGGGATTTGCGTCTAAAACACCAAAAGAAAATCAAATACATACAAAATCTCTCGAAAAATATAATAATAGATGATTAAAAGATTTTCTAAGGGATTTGAAACCAAACATTCCTTAAAAGAAGCACGAATCACAGATTAAAGACCTAAAACCCTACAAAAGACACGAAATCGAAAATGTCTACAGAAACCCTTCCCACAAAAGATTGTTAACCACAACTCTTACCTTTGTTGGCGAGATCCTCTAGTAAACGGGGGTAACAGCTCTTGGAATATCTAAAAATCCACAATCGCCTCCTTCTGCCTCTCCTTTGAAAGTTTGGGGTTTTTGAGACACGTTGCGCGTTTTAACAATCACGCACGCGACTTAAATGGGAAAAGGGGGTTTAAAACTTAACGTTCGACCGCCACGTCTAACAAGGGTCGAACGTCATACTTAAAAAGGTTCAAGAAACAGCCTTAGAACCGTGGTCGAACAAGGAGTCCCGTTCGAACGTCCTAATTGCTTTGATTTTATTGAATTAAGCCCCATCATCAAAGATTCACTTCATTGATACATGTACCTACCAATTCAACATAGATCCAAGATATTTCATCAAATCATGTGATGAAAAGATTCTACTTGTCCCCTGAACCAAATTATTATAAAAAATCATGAATTGTAGCAAAGATATAAAAAGGAAATAAAAAAGATAGAAAGTATATAAAGAAAATCATGAGATCTTTCAGCATGGCCTTTGATACCCCTTTGCCTCCAAATCCAATATTGAAGGTAACAGAAATATCCCAACAAATATTTTATGGTACTCATCTGGCAGATCAGTGTTCCCACAAAGGGAAGTAGATCAAGGCATTTCTCTGCTCTTAGAAGCGAGGTCATGAAACTAGAAAGAATAGTGAATAGGAAAACAGTAGAATTAAGAATATGAGTAATTCCCATCGAATTGTTAGCAACTAATATGAAAACAGCATGTAACTGGATGATCTTAAGATGATGAGGCAAGATAAAATTTAACTGAATTATTGATATGCAACAGCAGTGTATTCTGGACTAACTAACCATCATGATGAAGAGTTGATGTAATCTCTATTCAACACAAAACCAAAGCAATTCAAATTATCTAAACACTGATTTGAACATCTTAACATTTTTGATCCATGATTCAATATCATCATATGCAAGACATGAGAATAAACTAAAAATGTTTTGTGAGGGATCAATCAGTAATTTGAGAAAAGCTTAGAGTTGATCAATGATTACATAAATCAGTGCATGTTGAAATGATCATGACAATAAGGTAGAATGTGATATCTCTATTTTAACTGAAAAACAATTATATTTTCAAAATACTGAATTTTAACAATATAGATATTCATGAGCAGGTGTGCCAAACATAAAACAGAAGACCTTGATAATGTTGATAAGGGATAGATCAGCCATTTGAGATGAGCTTAGATACAACAATTGATACATTAGTGAAAAAGGTAAAAACAATTTGGTGGTGGGAGGCATCATAAAGTCTATGTGATCAATAATTGATTCATGGATGTTTACTATCTCTCTAAATTGTGAGCATATTGTGTTCTTAACAGGCATGAGACACAACCAGATTGGTTACTGTTTTTTCTTTCAAAATAATTGCAGATTAAAGGGCATTTCAAATGTTGGAGTAGCTGCCACACAGTTTATCTCATGGAACTCAACTATCCCTTAGGTGTAATCCTGTGTGAATCGTAAGCAGAGATTGAGAAGAAAAGATAACAGATATAACAGGGATTAGACAGTCTCATTGCAAGAAGAATTCCCTAGCAATGAAGTTCCTAAAAACAATAATAATAATTTGGGAATAAAGGGAGAAAATTAAATGACAGAAACAGTGGGATGGTTTATTGGCATCCACCTACGTGTTACTTCAGTACAATAGGTTCCCACACATCTATCATTCTACAATTCATGAACCTCAAACACCCATTTTGACTTAATAATATGAAATTCTCAAATGTTAAAATACATTCCAACATTAATATATCTTGGTCATGGTCTCCATAAACGAAGAAAAGTATAGATGATAGATACAATAATCAACCCCAAATGGGCCTCCACATTACAACTGAGGAGGAGGGAAAACAAATACAAACGTTACTCAAACAAAATCCATGCTTTGAAGCTGTGGGACAGGACTCCGGCTTTTTGACAAACTCCTACTTGAAGAACTCCGCTACCTGAAAAGCAAACAAGTCACATAATGAAAAGCAACCCAAAAGCTATAGATTATTCAGAAGTGGAAGTATTTAGCTCAAACTATTACGCATGCAAGCACACTAAGACAAATGCGATTTAAAAGGGGCAAAAGATTGGCAGCATGGAACAAACCTTAATGCGAGCTGGCCATGTTGGCGCTCTCGTTTGGCATTGACTTTCTCATTTGGCATTCGTTGGCTTGCCATGGGGGAACACAAATGGCTGCCAAAGGAATGAAGATCTTTAGCACAATGAAAACTGTTGTTTGTGAATCGATCAATTTCAACTATTACCTGCAGCATTTGAGTGAAGACATAATTGCCTTGAAGACCCTAGGCCAACATCCTATGATCACCAACAGTACCGTGCGACACTTGGTTGGAGGAAAGAAATGCCTGCATATTATATCAGCTACCTAATAAGAAACAAAGTATACTGTGGTTGTATGGAACACCAAAACAATGAATTCAAGTATACCTGAAATGCTTGAGTATGTGGAGTCAATGGACTAATAGGCATAATAAAAGCATCCCTCATATATGGTGTTAGTGGAGTGAAAGCACTCTGAGTAGGTTGGCTATTAGACCCCAGTGGCATGAAAGTTGCTGCATCCATTTGTTGGTTATGGTTTTCCTGTCCTAATGCATTGCAATCTATATTGACGGCTTGTTTGGCTTTTTTCCGTGTACGCTTGATAGACTGTTCCAATGCACTTTTTTGCCTACGAACACTTCTTCCAACACGACCACCCCTTACTCTCTGTTTAATACCTTTTGCCCTTGACAGGATTTCCGTGTCATCTACACTGGTAAACTGATAATCGTTGTCCCCAACGCTATCTAGATTTGCGCAATCCAGATGAAAACTCTGTTCTGACACATTCACCCTTCTAACTTCACTTTCACTTCCTACTTTTCATGATGCATTGTTCCCACTGATAGATTTGTTCTTTTCTTTTATCATACGATTTACCCCACTTTCAATTTGTTTAACTAGATCACTAACAAAATCAGAGATCTCTTCATGCAGTGCAGCCTTTCTCACAGTTTGGACGAACATGCGACACAATTACCTAAACCTCCGTCCAACTGCCACTTTGGGATCATCACCAACATCAGCCCCTTGCTTATATGTAGCCAACCCACTCTTTGCCTCTTTTGTCCATCTTTTCAAAATATATTCATCGGGTATCTTCCTTATCGTATTTATACAAAGAATATAAAATGCATGACAGCACAATATGCCACTGAATTCAAATTTCTTACAGCTACAATTCACTGAAGTAGTTGAACGATCAAATGTAACAGTATGTTCACACCGCCTTGGAATGGAAGCATTACTGACTGTGTAATAAACCACTTCGCTAACTTCTCGACAAACATGCATATCACAATTGAGGACACCATCAAGTACTTCTCTCCGAACTAATTCATATATTTCTTCCGTGTAGACATCTCTAGCGGATTCCAACATTTGATTTCCCTCGATCGGCAACACTGGAGTACTGTTCATCATCTTGCAATCAGCCTTCAATTCCTCCTACCGTCTATCATCCAAGAATTCATCAAAGCGACCCAAGAACCCTAATAAATCCTTCTGGGAATGTAGATGCGTTTTTAGTGATGCATTCATGCTCTCTGACCTTTGTGTCGTACTCATGTTTGCACAGAATGTGTTCCTTCCGTATGCTAGAGACCATTTCTCTTTTTCATCAAACTTTGCATTCAACCACCTATTCGATGATAAATCATACTTATTAATCATTGTGTTCCATGCTTCAATGAATTCATCCGCGTCTTCATACTCATAAACACATCTACTAAAATCTTTTGTGAATGATCTCTCACGGTTAAATACATCACTAAGATGCTTTGCAGCATTTTGGAACATGTGCCAAACACAAAAGCGATGGTATGTATCCAGAAGCACTGAAGCTATTGCACTTGTCATAGCTTGGTCATGATTTGTCAGAATTGTCTTCGGCCTCTTACTAGACATAGTTCTTACAAAGCTTTCAAATAACCAACTAAATGTCTGCGTGCTTTCATTGTACAATAGGGCAGCGCCAAAGATTTTTGTTTGTCGATGATGATTAACACCAACAAATAACCCAAATGGTCTACCATACTTGTTTGTTTTATATGTGGTGTCAAAACAAACCATGTCACCAAAATAACTATAATCTGCCATCATCCTAGAATCAGCCCAAAATATGTTACTAATAAGATCTTCATTATCTAACTGAATGGCATAGAAGAAGGATGCATCTTCCGATTGTTTTTTCTGAAAGTATTCCAATAAGGCTCCAGCATCTCCCTTTTGCATGGCCATCATACATTTATACCGCAAATAATTATGACAATCTGCTCGCATGAATCCTAGGCATTCAACTCCACCTGCTTCCCTTCTCATCATTTCAACCGTTCTCTTGGCTTGTATCCCTGTGGAATCTGCCATATCAATCTCAGCTGCTTGGGCCTCTGTTACTTTTCGGTGCGATCGTAACATATGGACCATGCTTGGCAAAAGCAACTCGTGATTATGCATCTCCTCAAACACTGTAATGATATATTTTCCACTCACTTCGAGAACAATTTTTATTCGTGCCATACACCCAGTCCTAGTTTCTGCACGCTGTTTTACAACCGTTAAATCCCTTTTATCTGTCCGACGAAACCCTTCCTTTGAGCAACAAAAACCTTATCTATGACTATGTCAGTACGTTGATGCTTATGCATTATGTGAATTCTCATTCCAAATCCAGTTCGTCTTGCATACTCATTATAAAACTGATGTGCATCGTCTTTAGAATCAAACACCATCCCAATATTTGGTAAATAACCAATCTATGTTGATTCTTGCAAACCATTTACATCATCATTGATGGTGTCTTCAATACCATCAATTGATCTAGACGACGTTTCCTCCCCAATATCCATTTCCCTTCTGTCCTCTGTTTACATATAAAACTGACATCAAATCTCCAACTGCTGAACTCAATTTATTATGCATGCGGTCACTAAATAAAACTTGATAACAAAGGTTACCTTAACAAAATATACCTCGTAGTCATAAGACTAGTCAACAGTACTTGGTTAAGGCTGTGGTGTTTCGGCCGTTGCCCTGTAGCCTTTTCAGCACAAGGTCGACTTTACTAGCCACAGTGTTTACCTATAGGGATGAAGTATGTAAAAGAAATAAAAACACTAAGAAATATATAAAAATGACAAAACAATTTACATCTGATAAATACGACCTGCACAAATGTTGTAAACAACAACTTTCATATTACAAGAGTAGTACTGCGTGCAAGCATGAATGTTGCAGTTCAAGAAATGAAATTAATCAGCTCATTATAATACACCAATAAATACAATCATTACAATCTACATTAATATCAGTAAAGATACCGATTAAAACATTGACATAGCACGCTAAATTTAATGCTTTACAGCTGCATCCACGAGTGGAGTGGCTCAACCTCTATAGTAAACATGTTAAATTAATTTGATAACAAGAACAGATTCGTGATGAAGACAAGCTCAAAAAATGTGCTTAATTAAATCGTGAGCAACAATCAACAGAGAAAACAAAAAACAGAGTCCCAGAAACAAACATGCTTAATTAAATCCTGAGCAACAATCAACAGAGAAAACTAAGAACAGATTCGTGATGAAGACAAGCTCAGAAAATGTTCTTAATTAAATCCTAAGCGACAATCAACAGAAAAAACTAAAAACAGAGTCCCAGAAACAAATTTATATTTCTAAATAAGTAAATAACAAGAACAGATTCAAAGAATATTAACTATTGTTGAAAACCCCATTTGTTTACAACATTAACGGTTTCTTTGACGAATCAAATGCCATGGTCGAAAACAAACCTCTGATTAATTGATAATATTAGTTGAAAATCTCACCTGTTCTTCAAGATGTGAGCTGCCTTCGAACAATCAAGTTGATGCCTTTTGCAGGAGACAAGTGAAAGCTTCTGGATAACAATGTGCAATCAGCGACAGTTAGCGGAATACAAATGCTTCAAGACCTAAGCTGCCAAGCTTTTTCTTCTCTTACGTTCTCTTGCATTTGCATTCCTCACATCTCATTCCTTTCAGAAATTCTAGACATTTTCTTACGCATCGCTCTCTTATGATATCGAACACTGTTCTTACTCGTCGTTGCTATTTCGCTTCAACTCAGGAGGTTTGAAAGTTTTCAAAATTGCGCATAAACCGATTTCGCGCATCGTTTTACTTCGTGAAGAAAACTAACGACGGTAAAGTGGGAACGGTGTCGTTAGTTTTCTGTCGCTAACGTTCCCTTCGTTCAGACGTTAGCGACCGATTTCATTTTTTAAATGAGAAGGATGCGTGTCGTGTCCACAAAATCCGTTACACGAAACGAGAATGCCTTTTATTATTCTCTTTGACGCAAATTCTCTCACTTCAATGATACTCTCTCCATTCAATTGTGCTCAGCCGTTTCCCTTCTCCCTATGCTCCCACAATGCTTCCTAATTGTTCAACTGATGTGCTCCCCTATTTATAGAGGAAAAGGAAGAGTCCTTCACTTATCAGGAAGGAGACTTCCTGATAAGTAAAGGAGACAATGTTTCTTCATCACTCTTTCTTTTATCCCATGTGTTCCATATCTCTCTTTCCTACATTTTCCATCACTCTTTCTTTTTTTTTTTTTTTCTTTTTTTAAAGAGGCCAGGTTCACCCGGGTTAGGTTTGGTTCATCTGTTCCCTTATGGTCTAACCCAAATTGGGGTGTCTACAACTGTAAAAGCCAAAACCTGCACTTCAAGGAGGAGGCAAGCATTTTCTTCCTTGAGCTCCGTTTTGCTTTAGGAAACCACTTTCTAGCACTCCAAAAACCATTAAAACTATCAAAAAAATCCTTTCAATCCCTTCCAAAACCATGCTTAAATCATCCAAAGCAAAGAATCTCCAACCAAAGGCCCAAGATAACTGAAGATACTCACT
Source organism: Buxus sempervirens (assembly GCA_947561395.2). Taxonomy (NCBI): domain Eukaryota; kingdom Viridiplantae; phylum Streptophyta; class Magnoliopsida; order Buxales; family Buxaceae; genus Buxus; species Buxus sempervirens. Next base: position 33,469,058 of record OX387193.1, read on the forward strand.
TTCGACAAGGAGAGTGGGAAAGAGCCTCAAACAGCTCCACAGCTTCCTTAAAGTCACCTCATTGGCAAAGGTAAAGCTCTCTAAACCTTTAAAACTCTCATCCAAAAATAGATTTTTCGTGAATAAAGAGCATGGTTATATGAAGTTTCCTCATATTTTGGTTTTTCTAGCTCATATGTGTGATTTTTCATGTGTTGAAATGCCTATGAGTATGTGAATGCCACGGTAAAGGGGAAAATGTTTGTTTTCTCCCCAAAAACCACCAAGAAAGCTCATATAGCCATTTTATAAACCATGGCAGGGCCACCTCAAGACCTACGAACTCCCATCCAAACCTCTCAGTTGAGACCCTTCAAAGGACTAAAAAACGAATGAAAACATCATGTACCGTCAACTCAGAGTGGTACAGAAGATTGGACTGCATCTTTGGCCTTTCAAAACCAAGTTTGGATAGGTCCAAATCTATACCATATATAGGGCGAGAAGGCCCCTTGGGAAGTGTCACAAATGCAATGTGCAACTTCCAAAAAAAAAAAGAAAAATCCTTCCTCACATAGTTAAGATTCATTAATAAAAGGGGTGTAATTTTCATAACAACTAAATGTCCTTCATTTAAAAATTAACAGTTCCGTAATTGTTCCCTCTACGTCCTTTCTCACGTGCAATGTGCTGCACGTTCACCCTGTTAGTTCTTCTAAAATAAAGTATGGCTATAACAGAAAAAAATTGGTCTAAACTTATATCTATCTATACTATATTTAACACGAGAAGGCCCTTTGGGAAGTGTGCCAAACACATTGTGCAACTTTCCAAAAAAACCTTCTTGACATGGTTAAGATTTATTAATAATAGAGGTGTAATTGTTATAATACCTCAATTTCCTTCATTTAACAGTTAAGCAGTTTTGTAACTGCTCCATCTACATCTATTTTCACGTGCAGTAATGTGCACCTTGCAACTTTGTTTTTTTTATGGAAAGCCGAGCTAAACTATTTCTTCATTAGAAGGAAACATTGATAAAAGAATTAAGGCCTCAATCACAGATAAAATACCCATATAACCCTGCACCCTGCTAGTTCTTTTAAAACAAACTCCAATCAAATCAAAACAAAATTGGAATGCATCTTTTGGCCTTTTAGACTCAAGGGAGAGCTCGAGTCTCGACAGAGGCCGGCAAGCGCAACAGCCAGGTATGCCACCTCCAACCCCCGCCCCTCCCTCTCTCTCCTATCTCTCTTTCCCACCTCTAGCACCCCAACCCTCTCACTCTCCCTCATCTCTCCCCTTTCTATCTCTCCCGGCTCTAACCTCCTCCTCTTCTCTCTCTCTCGTCCTCGGATTTTCTAGCTCTCTGCTTCTACTCTCGCAAGATCTCACGCTCAATCTTTCCCAAAGTTTCAGGCTCAACCGTTCTATTTCTCAGTGGATTCTCTCTAATTCGGTCTTTATCGGCCTTTCTCTGGTTCTTAGACCCTCTTTCAATCGCTCTATCTCTCTCTTTTCCAATTCCTCTTTCCGGCTTGGCTTCTCTCTATCGCCTATGTGAACCTCCTCTTTCTCCCACCTCTGTTTTACCCCCCCCTGTTTATCCTTTATACATTGTTGTTGTATCGATACGCTAGCTTAACAAAACGAGATAGTGTAATACTCTAGATTAGGTTTGATTTGATGTTTGGAAGTTTATTTGCGATTGTAATACTTTTGAAATAGTTGCCTTTATCTTTTTATTTTAGTTATCTTATCAATGTTATCATGTCACTCTTATAGTTTGAATTATTGAACTACGACATGATATTTATCTTATTTTATTTGTTCCTAGTATCAAGTGTAAACAATGTTTTATGTAATTATCAACAATATGATGTCTTTAAATGTCGATGCACGAGTGGAAGAGTTTGGTTGATTTCCGTTCTGGGAATGGGAATCAAAATTATGTTCAATTTTCCATAGTAATATTATTAATTTGCATTGGCATGGCAGCAAATAACAAGTTTGTGGGTAAGATAAATTAAATAAATTTAATATGTGACTTTGGTAGGAATTTCTAGGATGTTTGCCTCCTTGCAAAATATTTTGCATGTTTTATTTTGGTGATACACTGTGAGACTTATTCTATTAAGGTCTTGCTTGTAGTGTATATCAATATGATCTGTTCTTTTTTTTTCCTTCCTTGGTTTTGGTAGGCTATGAACAGAACTTGTAACTAATTGATCTTTGGGCTTGTTTATGTTGTATTGTTTTTATAATTTACTAACATTGTTAGTCTTGTGAAATTTAGTGTTCCATAAGGTGCAAAAGGCAAACTAGAAAGGTAAAAAAGATGGAGTTAGACTTCGGCTTGTTTAATTGGATCTGCTGTCTAAGTATGCTTGTCCTAGATTTCAAGAAATGCCAAATCATATAAAGAATTCTTGCTATTTAGCAGCAGTTTGGACAAAGAAAGTGAAAAAAAAATTTGATTCTGCATGTTGAAGAGAATTTCATTGTAACCTTTCAGTGATCGATGCCATAATCTCCATTTCAGTTGTTTTTGAAGGAAGTTTCTATTTTGTAGGCACTAATTTTGGTCCAAGTAGGAGTAGGATACGAGATCACATGTTGCAGTTTGGTCTAACTACATACAGAAGATGTTTTCTTGCTTTTTTGTGTATTCTCTTGCCTTTTAACTTTTATCAAATTTGTTGAGTTGTGTGGAGCCTGATTATACTGGACACTCAGCCATAGCTGGCGAAAATTTGCAAGAGGGTATTTCCATTTTATTAGAGTTATATTTTCTTTTGTATTGTTCTATCCTTGTAAGCTTTGACTATTCTGAGATTATAGTAAAACAGCATCAGCGGCCGTGGACATAGCCCTATTCTGGGGTGAACCACGTAAAATCTCTGTGTTTAATTTCTTGTTTGATTCTTTCTATCGTTCTCTTTATTTCTCACGATCTCTAGGAATCACGTCGGATTCCTAACAAAATTTTTGTCGAACGTGATGATATTCTAAGTCTCTTTATTGTATTTTTTAGGGCGATTGAGATTTGGTATGGCTCTTTCAAGATTCACCCGTCCTAAGGAAATGGATGGCAGACCAAGTCCCAATCTTTATGTGGCCAACTGTGGTCCTGCTCTTGGTCTTTCTTTTGACAGAATTGCCTCAATTTTTAGCACCTTTGGGGAAGTGAGAGAAGTTCATGTAGCTGATGAAAGTGGTGCTCGTGTTATTGTTTCTTACTCTGATGAAAGCTCTTCCCAAGAGGCCTTGAAAACATTAGATGGACGTCCTTGCCTTGATCTTGGGGGCCGTGTTCTGCACATACGCTACTCTGTACTTCGACCATCTTGCCAGGTTCTGATATTAAAATATTATAATTCTTCTAATTTCAAAGTGCAGTATGCTTTCCCCGTGGTCCTATTTACTTATTTATTTGTATGTTCCTTGTTCTGCAGACCATTCTGTGCTTTATATCTTAGCTACCATTTTTATTTTGAATACCTTTGATAATATGCATATGCATAGCCCATAGGAGCACCTACATCACCTGAGACCCTCCACTGCCCCTTAGGTTCCTTTTACAGAAAATATCCTACAATATCACATTTTCCCCATCTGTATATGACTCAGATTAGCACAACGTAAAGTTTTTGATGAATATTTCTATAACTGTGTTTGTGTTAGTTTTACACTGTTTGTTGTTCCGGTACTTTTAGCTTCCAGTCCATAAATATGGTTGTTCTGTTTCGCATAAAATGTGTTTGTTTAGGTTCATGTCAATGATTCAATTTCGGTATCTTTGGTGGCCTCAGAGTTGAGGATCCCAGGCATCTACTTGTTGCATGAATTCATCAGTACCAGAGAAGAGGAGGTTCGTTAGTTTTTCCTCTGAAGGAAAATGCTTCAAGTTTCCTTTCCCCTTTTGCTACTCTATGTGATGCATCAATCTGAGAAGGTTACTGAGCATTGTTTTGTTTGGTTTAATTAGGAATTGCTTTCATCAGTGGATGCTGGACCTTGGAATGTTCTTGCAAAAAGAAGGGTTCAGCATTATGGCTATGAGTTTTGTTACAAAGTAAGTAGTTTTTACTGTAAGTTCTCACAATTGCATTACTGGCCTCATCATATTTTTTAATCTTTCCACTTGACACGTATCGTAAATCACTTGTGTTTTATGTGTTTGAAGGCATTTGTTTTTTTTTCCCCAATTTTTTCATCATTATCTTTATCAGTCTATGATTCTGTTCATGGAACATTTAGATCGAGAGTGTCTACTACACTTAGCCCTCTTATATCATGGTATGTCATTTTCTTGTTCAATGAAGCTTGGTCCAATGGAGAAGTGGCAAGACTTAATGACAGATCAAATGAAAGTAATACAAATAATAAATTAAATTGTCTCTGTGGTTTTGGATTCTTAGGTTAATTGCAATGAAAAGGAAAGAATTGCTCCATCAAGCAATAGGGCTGCATGTGTTTTCTTGGAATCCATGGAGCCCCTGCTAGTCAATTCACATTTAGCTGAGGAATGTCTAGTGGAGCCTCTGGATGGATTCTCTCTGATTGCTGAGGCTATTTTTCAGTTATCTGTTTCACTAACAGTGAAAAGACATATTAGCTATTCTAGATAACCTGCATCCATGATTTTTTGGGATGAAGTTCAATTCTCTGCAGATTCAGGTTTTTATTTATGGATAAAAGCTCTTGTGGCTGGGGATCACTCAACCATGCTTTTACTTTTATCAATGATCAATGATATTTAGCAGATTGTTCCATTACATCAGCTGAGGTTATTTTCTGAGGACTTTCAGATAGTCTGGATAAATAAAGTTTTATCAGGGCATTTTGTTGAGAGGTCAGAATTCAAGGTGGGCAAGTAACCTCCTTTAGCATTACTCTGTGTTTTATTCTTTTTATGCTCTTCCTGTCTATGAACTAACTTTAGGAAAGCATTCTTTGTTCCAATGCTAATTTGGAATTCAGGGTTTAGAAAGTATATTGTCCAAGAATCTGGTGCTAAATGGTGAGTTTTGGTAGCGCCTGTCTTGGGGTGAAGCTTCTCTTCATTTATCTTTTCATATCGTTTTGGTGCAGCCATTCATAAAAATGCCTTGTTATTGGAAATTCTTGAGTTTTCACGCATATGTTTCATGGAATCTCCTCTTGAGGTGGGATCCATGTCCTGCACTTTGATCCAGCTTGCGTCCTTATTTTGATTCCTTCATTGGTACATTCTTTGATCTAGAGTGAACTTATCAGAAAATTTGTACTCTAGATCCAAGAGCATTATATTCCTCCATGTCTTTTTTTTATATGCTACTCCCAGGTGTATCCTGCTCTTATTATTTCCTTCCCGATAACATGAATGACCTTCATTTTACCATGGGTCAAAGACTGAAAGCTCATCTGGACCTTGGTTTTGAAGAAAATCATTAGCCAAGATTTTCTCCAAAGAAGGTTATGGCTTTATCCCCCTAGGTTTTTGTGATGTGTTTGGAGAGGGAATCAACAAACTATTTATTTCTACATTGTGATGTGAAGGTGCGGAGCTTCTTCGCACAGCAAATTATGTTCATCTGAGTTTGCTGGCTGGCTTTGAGGCCTTTTTAAATTAGTGGCAGTTCCCACCGTGGGGGGGGGGGGGGGGGGGGGGGGGGGGGGGGGGAGTGGTGGGGGGTGGAATCTTTATCTATTTGTTTTCCATGCTATTTTTGGGGATTTATGGGGAAATAGTAATGACTGGTTATCTGAACATGTCATTTTCATCAATTTTAACTGAGTTTAAAATATTTTCTCTATCTATTTCTGTTAAATAATTATCCCACCAATGTTTTAATTGTCCTGTAAATCTTGTTATTAAGGTTTGAGCAATTGCTTGTTCAGATACATTTTCTTGTTTGATTTTGTATGCTGTACTTACCATTGTCATATGTTGAAGTGTTTCTAAAATCAAATGTTCAGATTTACTATCTATGTTCCATTCATAGATTGTATTAGGATTAAACGAAGCTTAGGTAAATTGGTTTTTCTCTTCTAATTGCATATCTGGGAAACTATGTCTTGGATAATAGTTTCTTGTATTTTTTCATCTCGTTTTATTGATTTCTAAATTGTTTTCTGGTTTTTCTAATGTTATAACTTCTTTTCCTTTGTCACTTGGTCTTATGCGTTGTGGAGTTATTGGAATCTCCTGTGTTTCTGGGATTATGGTATTTTCATTGTGGATTTCTTTTAATCTATTATCTATTTCTTGTGTAAATTCTCTACATTCTAATTGTTTTGGAATTTCTACCGGTTTAAATATTGGTGTATTTTTTGATGTTGAAGGAGGAGTAATTTCCTGTTTTTGAATTATTGTTTCTATTCTATCTACTTGTTTTCCTATTGTTTGTAAATATTTATTTGTGAAGTTATTTTGTTTTATAATTTCATTTATATTTTTATTTGATACTTGTTCTTTTTCATTGTTTTGTATTTTGGAAGGTGTAGCTACGATTTCAGTTTTATTAATATTAAATTTGATTTGTTCTTGTGGAGGATGAACGGCAGTAATACTTTTTCCATCTGTACATTTCCAAATTGTTGTTGGTTTTTCTAAGATTGATAAATCAAAATTGAACCATTCAAAAAAGTACATATTTGCTTGTAAAGTATTTAAAAATTCCTAATATTTTGCTTGAATTTTGTCTCTTTGATCTTTTGTGTAAGTTTCTAAAAATTGTTTTCTTTTTAACTTGTTATTATCAGAATAAAAATCTTTTCTTAAGAATTCTTTGTTAATTTCAAATTTCTTTTCTATTGTCATGCAACTAGGATCTATTTGAGGATCTTGCATCTGTGAATAAGTTGGTGAAAGATTTGGTTCGACATATTCTTTGTCTTCATTTGTTTCTAGATCACTGTTTTGTTTGTATGATGGTTTTACTATGTTTGCTTGTGTTCTAATTCCTGTCAAACCTATTGTTGAAGAAATTGAGGAACATGATTTCCTAGAACTATTGAAAGACGGATTTCTATTAATTTGGGGATTCTGACTACTTGGGGTTAGACAGAGTCAAGATACTTCAAACTAAGAAAAGATTTTTAAATGAAGAAAGAAATTGATTAATATTGATCTTCAAACAATATTACAACATAAGACTGTTTACAACTTCAAATTGAAACTATGATTAAACATACAATTGAAAATACAACTTACAAGAGAGTTTTAATTGAAACTAGACATAAGATTTGACTGACGAAAGGTAGAAGATTGAGAAGAAATTGAAAGAAGGTAGAAGAATTGAATGGTTAAATGGTTTGGGAACTTACGAGACTTGGATGCTTGAAGTGGTTGATGAGAAAGCCTTGGTGTTTGATCTTGAGAATTGGAAGAAGAGAAATGAAGTTCTTAATTGAAGAAAATCTGGCTTGAAAAGAGGAAGGAATCCATTATTTATAGAAGAGTAAGGGTTCCGGACTTGAAATAAAAATTTGGAGTCCAAATAGTAACATCAAATAATTGTCCTTGCTTTCACTGTAGCAATAGTAACTTTGACTTTTAACTTTCATTGTAGCAAAATTCTTTGTGCATAGTATTCCTGCTGACATCATGTTGAGGTAATTGGTTGCATCACCTTTGACATTATCATTGCATCATCTTTGACATCATCAATTGCATCATCTTTGACATCATCATTTGAATGGTAATTGTCTATTGAGTTCATCTGAGGGTCATGAAATTTTTGTTACAATTGTATATCAAAGTCCTCAGGGTCTTCTAGGTCATAATTGTCAACAGACTCTTAATCATCATTGTGCTTGTCTTTGTTTAATGCCTCAAGGGCAGCTTGAAGGTATTGTTTGTATTGTTTCTTGGTCATCGTCGAGGCTAATCCAACCTGTATCTGAGATTTGGTCATCAGAAAATGTTTTTGTTCAGGTCCTTTGATTTGTTTGATTGTTTGTCCTCTGAGCCATAATTTGACTTGTTCAAGGGATGCATTTGATGCATCAAATTTGTCCCACCACTTGGTTTTGAATTGTCTTGATAGTTTTGGGAATGCTTTATCTTGAGTTATGACATAATCCCAACTTAAGATCCGTGCCAGCTTGAAATTGATATAAAATTGGAATAATGTCGGGAAGTTCTGCAAGTTTGGTTTTGGGTTTTTAAATTGGGTTGTGAACAGGGTAAATCTTGGTTCAATTGTAGGAGGAAGGTTTTCCGGAATGGGTCCAAAATAAGTCCACCAGTCCAAAAACAATGAATTTGATTCTATCAATTACTCCATCTGTATTAGAAGATATATATATATATATCTTCTAATACAGATGGAGTAATTGATAGAATCAAATTCATTGTAGCGTTTTGGATATCAAATTTGAAGGAATTTGAAGGCTTACCTTTGGATGGATTATTTGAAAGTGGAGCCAAATTGCCTGAGCTAGTGCACTGGGCACTTATGCTTCTTGAGCATGGACTCCACCATTAGGAAGCACCAAAAAATTGTTTGGTGGCAGGTTCATTGGTCAATCTGGGAAGCTTAGGCATTGGCAGTGTGTGCCGGGATGAAAATAGAACCAGGTTGAACACGTTTTCAGAGCCAATAAAAGATTTTGGCATTAAAGCTGAATTGAAATAAAGCGCATACAACCTTATTATAGAAGGCATCTTTTCAATGTCTATTAATTGGTTGAGAAAATGAGTTGTTGAGAAGTGATAACTAATAGAGCTGTTGTAAAGCACTCACTTTCTCACTTTAATTTGTCTTTGATTTTTCTTTTGATCTTTTCGTATTTAGTTTGTGGTCTCAGTACAATATCAGTGCATGTGTAATTTCCTCGTATTCTGCTTTTTGATGTATTTCATGATCTGATACAATCTTTTGTTACGGATGGGGAAAACGCTGGTTGAAAAAGGCTGTTTGAAGAATTGGAGTCTGATAACATCATATCTGTGTTTTTCTCTTTGTTATCATGTGGATGAGCATGACAATTCTTTTTCATTTACGGCAGATAAATTATTTGTCATGTTTGAGTTGAGGGCAACACAGAAAACAATTTTATCTGTAATTGGATCAGTTTTTCCTAACATTATGTGGTCTTTTTTTTCCTTCTACTTTGGAATCTAGTAGTTACTTTTCTGATGATTTTGATTCTTGTATATGGTAATGGCGACTAATTGCTTATGGCTTTTGAACCGCATGGGTGTCTAAGATCTTATCCTTTCATAACAGACAAGGAATGTTAACACTGAACGATACCTGGGTGAGCTTCCAAATTTTGTTTCTCCCATACTTAAAAGAATCTCATCTCTCCCAAACTCTGATGCTGGAAATACTATCTTGGACCAACTGACGGTATGCTGAATTATTTTTTTCTGCATTATTGGAACTGCTAACTGATTATGCTTTCTTACCAGACTATGTTCCTTTTTACATTTAAAATTTAAGTCTACTTTCTCTTGGATAGATGAGGCTTCACTGAGAAATGAAATGCTTTTGAATCAATATGAGATAGATGATTTGCATTTTCTGACATCTCTTGTACTTTTAGTTTCCAACAGGCATGCAAGAATAGTCCTGTGTTTTACGTTTGCTGGATTTTATAGTTCTATTCAGCAAGGTTTATGTTCACCGAACAGAATTTCGATTTCGACGATTCATTGGAAAAATCAATAAAATATATATTTTTTACATAAACAATAGATTTTTTATTCCTATATTCATGTATATAATATAGAAAATGCATATATATTAGAATATGTGAATAAATATATTACAATCACTAGAATTTAACAATAATTACCAGCCATACATTTCAAAAGGTCATACAATTGCAAATTGAAATATAAAATATAGATATAGATATAATATGAAATGAAAGTTATGATTTATGAAACATGACATGTAAAGCAAAATAGCAAATATCATTCAAATGAAACAATAATACAAAAATATACAATGGTAGTGAAGTGAGTCTGGTGATAAACTCTATTGATGATGCTGACTCAGTACTGAAAGGAGTGTCAAGGCTTGAACCCTTCTATTTAGCCAATAAAATGGTAGAAACGCTTCCATTTGATCCAATATTTATACTCCCACGAGTATAAACTAATGTGGTACTCATGCTCCTCCTGCTTCAAGTGTCTCAAGATACAAACTGAGGAAAATTGGGATGGTAGCTAAGCTCTGGCTCTGAATTTGACTTTGGAGGTGGTGGAGGAGTTATCGAATAACCAAAATAACCATATAAAGGGGCTACTGCTCCACCCGGTATAGTATAATAACCATACAGATAGAGTTTTACTGGAAAGAACCCATATGTATCAGATGTCTGCATGTGCGGTCCAGGATATTTGTATGAAGTACCATGTCTAATGTTATCAAATGAATCTGTTGGCCCAGGCTACTTAGGAATTAGGATAATAGAATGGATAGTATCCTTGGCCTTGTTGTGGATTCTACCCTTTATAAGAACTCGATGATCCTCCAATATTTACTGATCCAAAACTCTGCGTTATGGGGGACGAGTTATCATGAACAGGAAGTATACTGCCTTTCCTTTCCCCTCCTCTAAAAAGTGTGAGGTCCATTACTATTGCTAGCACCATAATCTTTAGCCTTGTGGTGAGTGTCCTGTGTGGCATGCTTGAAAACCGTCTCTCTAGTAAAAGGGCTCAATCCTGGTGCACTGGTGCTAATACCACCCTAAGTACTACCATTTCCACCACCACCATCATTGTTCGATCCTGATCCAAATCTTAATTTAGACTCATCCTTTTCTTTTGTGTCCTCTTCCTCTAATGAATCAAAATGTCCATGGATTGAGCTGGAGCTGATGCCATTGCTACACTGAAGGAGGAACAACTCTCATCGATCAATCAAGTGAGTCTCCATTGTCCTTCCCCTCTCATATTCTGTAATTGCATCAACATTGATGCCCATCTCTGCTGCATCATGAACAATGACTGGGCTAGGATGACCATCTGGCTGATCTATCTCAACATGTCTAACCTAGTTTGCAAATGGATCAAATCGTCATCAATTTCATTATTGGATAAAACATCAAGACGATCCTTTACGAACGTGTTGTGCTGCTCTATCTCTAGTTGCTGTGTCCTCATCTTTATGTTATAATCACATAAGATTAACTTTTGCAATCCTTATAAGCTAGCCGGTTCCATTGCTTCACGTGTATAAGTGCAAACATACTCCAATTACGCTTACAAGTAAAGGAAGATGCTGTCTAAGCCAATACTCTACATGCTAGCTTCCTAACTGTAGAGCATCCATTTCATACATCGCCTACCATTTATCTGGAATTACAAATGAAATATTAAGTATTAACATTTAAGAAATTAGAAGTGGAAAATTAGTTAATATTCACAAATAAATGCCACTTACTTGGAGTCATCATCATCCTTAATGCAATTTTTGACTCGTTGTGGTTGACCTGAACAAGCCCAACACATCTCTAAATAGTATCAACTGGTATTGAAAGGGGTTAGTATTAAGTATTACCTATTAAGTAATAGTAACTAATAACTTGTAGGCCTCGTGAAAACCTCATTTCCAAACTATCAAACTGTGTCTGAATGGGGGTCTAACTTCATGAAGACCTTGTGGACTGCAGCGCACAAGTCCGCTAAAGAGCCAAGGTTATCCTTGTAATGGTATCTAGGATTCAGGTAATACGCTACATTGATGATGATGATTAGAAGAAAAGTATTAGTACAATTAAAGTTGAAACATTATTGAACATCTTAATAAAATATGCATATAGATTTATAATTTCATAGTTCATACCAGCTAAATGTAGTGGATGGCCTAAAGTCCTGAACCATCTGTCATATATAGTCTTTTGCACCTGTTTACACCCTATACGAACCAAAGAATAAGAGAAGGCCACGTGGCACCTATGTGGCTTACTTAGGCCATGGTATCAACACACATAGGCTTTGTATAATTGGACAGGCCACGTCAGCATACGCATAAACCAAGAGTACAGTTAAAACCACGCAAGCCAACACGACAAAACCACAACTATCAGAAGATCGTGCCATCAGTCGTTCAAGAGTGACCTATTTTAAGATCGTGGCAGACCGGTTATCTTTCTGTAGCAGAAGGCTGAAGACGGCTAACCGCCATAAAGATTGTGCAGAAGTAGGACGTTGAGCAACCGTCAAGGATCGGCTATAAAAGGCATAACTTCGAAGAACTCGAGGACACAATCCATCCAACCGCAACCGGTTATTATATTATTTTGATCATCCGTGATCTTTATCCCCTCTCCTACACTGTAGCCAGAAGGATAAACTAGGACCTCTCTCACTGCTTCCAGTCGCAGTGACATTTTAGACTCCTCTTTACTCCGATTAACACCAGAATCCTGCCACCGGAGAGTAAGTTGAGGCCGCCCTTGACTCGCAGTTCTGTGTTTACAGAATCCCGAGCAGCCGATCCCTAGACTCGCTCTGATCACGCCAGGTGACTTGTGTATTTTTGGGTAAGCAGCAATCTAAGGTGAACCCCCTGAATTGGCTTTGCTAGCAGCCGCCCCCTTCCTCCTGTGCTTATACCCGATTACGGCTATAAGACCAAGACAGGCCGGTCCTGCAAGCCCTGTCAGTTTTCTTTTTACTTTTTGTTTCCCTTTTGAGGATTATCTGTTGTCGCTTTCGGCCCGTTGGCCGATTTTATAATAAAGGATTTGTGTGCCATTAGTTGCTTTCGCTTTCAAACACTTACAAGAACCCAAACGAAGACCGGACCCCTAGTCTTCATATCATTGCCTGACCGATTTTATTACAGGTGACTTTCAGTACGACTGAACCGATCCCGGTTTAGATTCGGAACAGGTGTCCGGGGTCAGGGCTCGACCCAAAATCATTTGTATCAAACGATACTGGCACGCCCGCGTAGAGACACATCATCAACACCGACACGTGTCTACACCGGCCCAATTTCGGAGCAACATCCCTTTTTGGCACGCCCGGTGGGACACATCATCAACACCGACACGTGTCCACACCGGCCCAATTTCGGAGCAACATTCCTTTTTGGCACGCTCGGTGGGATACATCATCAACACCGACACATGTCCACACCAGCCCAATTTTGGAGCAACAGCACCAAATTATATGATTTGGTTGCTATGGCCTTAATATGAGATTTCATCACCTTAATACACTAATAGATTGATCTTATCGTGGGATATGCATCTGTATCAACTATCCTTAGTACACAGTATATTGGCTCTAGCAATGTCACCAAGTCTTGCACTTTATCTCAGAAAGTACTGGATAATATGATATCCTCTACTCTCCTCCTGATATCCGTGCGGCTATAAGGATAGCCTGTCCAATCTTGGCTAGTGAAGAGTGATCTCAATCCCTGCCTATGCGTCAAAATACTCTCAAGAGCAATGTAGTTCGTGCCAAATTTGGTAATCCTTGCTAAATTATATCATCACCACATTGTTCTTTCATCCATGCAAGTACAATACTGTGATTGTGGTGAGTGCTTGTGCATCCTATAAGACACTAACCACACTACTCATATGTGCAATCAACTCTAGCATCAAGTTGATTCAATGTGCAGTACATGGCATCTAATGAAGAGCGTATTGTCGCTGTAATCTTACGTCGGCTTTCTTGAATGCACTGCCATTGTCTGTTACAATTAGAACTACGTGCTCTCTATTAACCTCCTTTATCACACTCTCTAGTAAGCCTATAATATATGGTGCATTCTTAATCCTTTCTGATGCATCAACTGATCTCATAAAAATTGCCTTTCCTATGCAATACGCCATGAAGTTGATCTATCACACATAATAGTGACTTTAAACTACTCCTAGTGGGGTCGTAATGAGCTAATACATTCTCTTATCTCTTGCTTCTCCTCATCTAAGTAGGTATCTATATCCTCACAAGGCGTAGGTGGTACAACCCTAATACTTGGCTCATGAATAACGTCTAGCATATTCTTGAAATGTGGTGATGATGCTGCATTTGCTGGAATGTGATTGAATATGAAGAATTTAGAAATAAAATTTCCCATCTTCTATCTGACATTGCCCTTGCTCCAGAAATAAACTTTTCCACCTTCTTTGTGATTAGAACCTGATGAACAGAACAATGAAGGTTCCATCGGATAATTTTGCATCTTGGTACTATGTGAACGAATGAGCGTAGGTCGATCAAGAATGAGCCTAAGTCGATCAACCCTATGCCCAGGAGCATCAACATCAACATCTCCTGTGAAGGTACCACTTGACGCAGGGAAGGTAGAAAGAAAAGATCAGATATCGTTCTGATGGACGACTTAGTCTAGATATCGTTCTAAAAGACATGAAAATTGAAGAACACCTTGAATCTACAAGGAATAAAAGAGAGAAACTTTATAATTCTTCAAAAATTAATGTAAATTCGTGTAGAACCTTTACTCCCTATTTGTAGACCTCTAAAGACCCCAAAACAAGATAGAAACCTACTAAAATTAGGACTCCTACTCATAGTAAACAACTAGGAGTTAAAATCTAACTCTAAAACCTCTTTAAAACTCCTAATATAACTCAAATACCTAATACAAGTTAAACAGGAATTCTAATTTTACTAAATAACTAACTAATCTACACTTTGGGTCCTACATCAGTCCCCTCCTCTTAGAGAAACACTCGTCCTTGAGTGTTAGTGCTGGAATGGCCGTGGGAGCATGGTACTTCAATAGATCTCCCTTTTCCTATCCGATACCAATTGGTGCGAGAATCACTTTCACGCCATCTTTGAAAAACGTGTAAGTGTTGTCCTTACCCTTATGGACAATGTCTCGATTGAATTGCCATGGCCTCCCCAAAAGCATGTGACACGCGTCCATATCCACTATATCACAAAGGACCTCATCTTTATAGTGCTGTCCATTGGAAAATGGTATCGACATTGTTCGGTGATTTGTAATGCACTTCCAATGTCCTTAATCCAACCGATCTTGTAGGGTGTTGGATGCTTCCCTGTTGGTAACCCAAGCTTGTCTATAAGATAATGTTCTCACTGCTACCACTGTCAATGATTAGGTCACACACCCTATGCTTCACGGTACAGCGCGTCGTAAAGCTGTTGTGCCGTTGCTCATTTTCTTTTTGTGGAGTGTACATCAGGCGACGAACTACAAGAGATATTCTGTCATCTTCGTGAGTGACTGCTACATGTTCATCTTCCTCCTCAGGAATCTCATCTGGATTAGCTTCTTCCACAATGAACTCATCATCATGAACAGCCAAATTCATAGGTTGTCGCTGTGGAATTGATTGGATTGGTGGCCTAGTTGACTGCAACGATAACACTTATCAATCCTAGCTGGAGTGTAAGGATTATTGCGTGCGGTAGAAGGGGTAAAAGTCACCGTCTTAGGCTGTTGCACCGGTGGCCTTGGCTGTGCATATCCACGACTGCTACTAGCAAGTGAAGGCTGGATCTGGGGATCTGCTACTGCTTTTCCTCTTTGGTTTGCTGCTACCTGCACTATAGACAGATTGAATTTGCTTCCACTGCCGGTGTTAAAATTTCGACTGCTTCGTCAATTGATTTGCAACTCTGCTCGTGTGGCCAATTGAATGGCATCCTGTAGTGTGTGTATTGGCTGCATCATAACAAGATCTTGAATATTGGCACGTAGACCCTCTACGAATCTAGTCACCACTTGGCCTTTGGTCTCTGGAAGGTCATTCCTAGCAGAAAGTCTCTGGAATTCAGAACATAGTCATGCATAGTTTGATTACCTTGGCGACACCTTTGGTACTGCTGAAACAAAACTTGATCATAATCAGCAGGCAGAAACCAGGTTTTCATCAATTGTTTCATCCGATGCCATGTTTGGATCTTATTACGATTCTGTCGAACTCTAGAAGTCTGTAGCTATTCCCACCAAGCAGAAGCACCACCATTCAGTTTGTAGGCGACCAGTTTGACCTTCTTCTCTTCTTTTATACCCATGTACTCGAAGAAGCATTCAACTTTGCTCAACCAATCTAAAAATTCTTCGATACCTAACTATCCGTCAAAAGATGGAAGATCCATCCTCATATGAAAAAGTGTTGTTATTACTATGAACTCACTGATCTCGGGGGTTATTCTGCAAAATCATCCCTTCAATCTCTTCATCAGTAGAATCTCCCTTGTGGACCATTGGTTGCTGTGGCCTGCAACTGTGTTGATTCTGTACGCCTTCCCTTGGTTCACGACGTGGGAAATGTGGATTAATGTTGAGTGTTAATGCTGCAAATAGATCCCGGATCTCTTGAAACTGGCAGTCAGTCGCTCGACAATCCTCTTCAATTTTCTGCCACAAAGCCTCAATCCCACTATCAGTGGGGTTGGGGTTTTCTCTTCCTTCGTTTTGTGCCATCTGAAACAAGGGAAGTCCTTACTCCGATACCAATTGACGCAGGGAAGGTAGAAAGAAAAAATCAGATATCGTTCTGATGGACGACTTGGTTTACATATCATTCTAGAAGACGAGAAAATTGAAGAACACCTTGAATCCACAAGGAATAAAAGAGAGAAACTTTGTAATTCCTTAAAAATTAAAGTAAATTCGTGTAGAACCTTTATCCCCTTATTTATATACCTCTAAAGACCCCAAAACAAGATAGAAACCTACTAAAATTAAGACTCCTACTCATAGTAAACAAGTAGAAGTTAAAATCTAGCTCTAAAACCTCTTAAAGACTCCTAATATAACTCAAATACCTAATACAAGTTAAACAGGAATTTT
Source organism: Buxus sempervirens (assembly GCA_947561395.2). NCBI lineage: Eukaryota > Viridiplantae > Streptophyta > Magnoliopsida > Buxales > Buxaceae > Buxus > Buxus sempervirens. The sequence continues at coordinate 33,485,797 of OX387193.1, forward strand.
ACTTTTACTAAATAACCAACTAATCTACATTTGGGTCCCACACGTCCTACAAGGGAAGATAGAAAGAAAATATCAGATATTGTTTTGATGGACGAAAGTCTAGATATCATTCTAGAAGACGAGAAAATTGAAGAACGCCTTGAATCCACAAGGAATGAAAGAGAGAAACTTTGTAATTCTTCAAAAATTAATGTAAATTCGTGTAGAACCTATACCCCCTATTTGTAGACCTCTGAAGACCCAAAACAAGATAGAAACGTACTAAAATTAGGACTTCTACTCATAGTAAACAACTAGGAGCTAAATTCTAACTCTAAAACCTCTTAAAGATTCCTAATATTACTCAATTACCTAATACAAGTTAAATTGGAATTCCACTTTTATTAAATAACTAACTAATCTACACTTTGTGTCCCACACGTCCTACATCACCACCCCTATGAAAACCATATCTCTCAGCCTCCTCTCATACTCAAATTATAATGATGCTCGAACAGAGGCTCTGTAAGAGGCCGTCTCCACTGCAGTCACAATATCGTCCAGGTATGTGATATCATCATCTGAATCTTCGGCCCCAGGGGTTGGTCGTACATGCTTTTTTATTCTATGCCTGATCTTCTCCTATGTTGGCTTTTTTCTCCTTCCTACGTGTAATCCCCCATAATGCAAATGCTCTCATTTGCCTTTTAACCTCTAGAGGCACTCAAGGATAGTTGGCAATGTTCTTGTGGCTTTGCGCAAGTGTTGTGTTGTGCATCGTGCAACGTGTATAGTAAGAATAGAGAAGAAGAACACGCAAAATTTAAGTGGTTCGGCAATGTGCCTGCGTCCACTAAAAATTCCACTAAGAAATTCAATTAAGGTTACATTGATGTATATATACCAACCCTAAACCTAGTAATTTTTGAAGTCCCAAAAATACCCTGTACCATACCGTGGGGGGCAAACCCTATTATTTGCTGCATGTCCAACTCGAACCTGAGCTTGAGGCTTGGACCTAGAATATGAACCATTGTTTCCAACATGTTGCTTAAGCCATGATACTACACTATCCTTTATGATTTGGTGGCAATAGTTACAAACCGTCTTATTTCTGTCTTCCTCGTATTTGGTGCCATGGCTCTAATCAATATCCTGCCTCCTACCATGCTGGTCCCCTCCATTACCACTAATCCTAGCTCAATTATCTGATGCCATACTGATCACTCACAAGTCACAAGTCAAAACCCACAAACAATTCAAAAGGACTACAATTAGGCTGACGAAGACCTGCAAAGCCAACAAAACAGAGAAATTCGACAAGTTAGTAAGAAAAACAGTAGTAATCCTCAACATTTTCTCCATGACTCTTATTTAATGTGAGGTTTTTAGATTTTTTTCAATTTCCTAATTATTTTATATATTTGTTACTCCAATTTAATGTAAAATATAATCACCAAATGTTAAAGTTAATTTTTGTTATTTTCTAAATCTCATTACAATTTTTTTATTATTTTCTTTTAATTTTTTTGATTATTTTATTGTTATTATATCAATTCTAATAGTTTAATAACTTAAACTTAGAATTTTAGATTGACCATTAAATATTTAATTATGTAAATGACATTATAATTAGTTAAATAAATTAATGAATTAAATTTACTAATTTAGCTTGATTATTTTCTATTTTCTCTATTTTTCCTTTTTATTAATGAATTTTTGATTAAAATAAATCAAATAAATAATTATTTTTATAAAAAGACCGGTGACACCAATTGATAGATTGGTTGTTGCTACAGCATATCTAGAAAATTCATCAGATTATATCAAGTTTAGAGCAATAAAAATTAAAAAATATATGTTTTTTTATATTAATTTTCGCCTAAAATAATTCAAAAAAATAGTAATTTTGATTAAAATAAATAAATTGGCGACGCCAATCGATGGATCGGGTGTCACTATAGCACATATCGAAAAAACATTGCACTCTATGAAGTTCAGATCAAGCAAAATAAAAAAATAAACATTTTACCTTCAATGAAAGTAACCACGGATGTCAACGAACGCTTCCAAATCATGTATGCAGGTCTTCTATTACATAGATTTGGAAGATATAAGGTAAATAATAAATATTTGAAGGAGATTTCTAAGGGAATTGAACTTTGGGGGGAGATTTGGATAAAGAACAAGAGGTGCTGCTTGATTTGTGAAATTTCAACCAAATCAAGCGGCTTTATAAGGCTTCTCGCGCGTGTGTAAATTTTTTATTTTTAAAAATGTGACGTTACAGAAAGTTTCCAGACGAAACATTTGGGCGACTTACCCTAGCGAATCACATCGTTGGGGTGTCTTGGAGCGAAATTTCGGTGAAATGGAAAACACTGCAGAAAATGCTGCTTGCCAGCTAACTAGATTATAATTCTGGATCAGGCTGATCCTACCTCTAAAGGATATATAGTCTCGCTTCCATGTGGCCAATCTCCTTTTAATTTTATCGATGACACTGTCCTAAAAAGGTATGAATTTCAAGATTAATAAAATTTACTTGGATGCAATATTTACTTGGAATGGTTTCAGCTCTTAAACTCTATGTATAAATAATAAAATTGGCAAAGCAGATTCTTGTCTAGTGTGTTACCAAATTAAGAGCCCCCCTCTCTCCATCTCCCTATGGACTGCCTGCCAGCTGAATAGGTTATAATTATGGATCAGGTTGATCCTACACCTCTAAATGATATGTAGTCTTGCTTCCATGTGACCAATCTCCTTTTAATTTTACCGATGAAACAGTCCTAAAAGGTATGAATTTCAAGATTACTGTTCGTGGAAAGCCCTTGGAGGCTTAATGTCCAAAACTGAATACCAGACCAAAGATATCCCTAAAGAATATAGTGTCTCAGAACTGGTCTGAGTGTCTAAAATGCTATTTTTTTCATATTAAACTTTGAGACCATCTATAAGTATTGAAGAATAGTTTTGGCCCACAATACCTAGTGCTTTAAAAATAAAATTGTCATCAGCAAACTTCAGATGGGAGGTTGGTACCTACCCACTATTGATCTTGAAACCTATAATCATGCCTTTGTCTTCCATTTGCTTGGAAAACCAACTCAAAACATCCCCAATTAGAGAAAATATTTGATTCTTATTATGTGTATAGTTGGCATTTAATTTCTCTGTGTTTGGTTAAACTTATTTATTTTTAAGCTCATACGGATTCCTGATTGATTTTTTTACAGGTTAATGAGTACCCACCTGGGGTGGGCTTGTCCCCACATATAGACACCCATTCAGCATTTGAGGGATTGATATTCAGCCTCTCATTATCAGGACCATGCATTATGGAGTTCAGAAGATACTCACAGGGCACATGGTTACCGGAATTTTCCTCTCACATTGAGTTGGAGAACCCCAAAAATTCCTCAAATTTTGTCAGGAGAACTATTTTCCTTCCGCCGAGATCAATGCTTCTATTATCTGGGGAGGCACGATATGCTTGGCACCACTACATTCCGCATCACAAGGTATATTATCATGATTTGTTAATTGTTAATTATCTTGTTTAGAAACTAAATTTTTGAATAGAAAAATAAATGAAATAATAAATAGAGCTTTGACCAAATATTTTTGTCTCCTGTGTTCAATTAAAAATTGAATGAAAAATATGAATTTTACCTGGTCACACTTAATCATAAGACCCATGGTTTGCCTTAGATGTTATGCATTGATGAATTAGCTGCGATAGATCATTAATCTTCCTTCAAGAGAACTGGCACCCTTAGATCTCAACAAGTCCATAGTATACGTTCAAAATAGTTCACAATGTATCAGAGCATGCAAACGCATGGTTGCAATCACAGAAGCACAAATTCAACAAGCTATTAGTTATGCACAAAAGAGGTGGGCTGATCAGAAATATCCAGCTCAAATCCACTAGTCTTATAGGGTAATAACACTCCAGTGGAGTGCTACCAAATGACTCATGGGTCCCAATTTGTACCAGCTGGACTAGACTATCACCTATCCATGTTTACATCATTGTTTACGATGTTTCAATAGCATGCTACTGTTTTTAACTTCACAAACTCGAAACAATAGAATGAATGGAATGCAATAAATTCCTCCCAACCTAGTCACTTTGGTAGGCATGAATTTCAATTTACGTAAGTCCTTTCTTAGCACAGCTCATGCTGATTTTAGATAACCCACTATGATTGATCATGCATCTCTTATTATGAATTCTGCCATAAGGATCAGCCACCTCTCACTGCCAACATTAACCATGTTGTTTCACATTTTCATGCACATTTTCATTCTCATTCTGATGCTCATTTATATTTTGCAATAACAATTCATCAAACAATTCAGTATTGCCAATGACATTGGACTTCTGCATTTTCATTCACATCACATTGATGCCATCATTTTCTCATCCTATTCTTCTCTTTTTATAATTAATGTTATTACGTGATAAATACCAAATCAGTTATGTATTTATATGAATAATTATAATTGAAAATTCACCATTTATGGCTCCTTGGTTGACCCAAGCTATCTTTTTGTTAACCCAAGCATCTTGGGTGCAGCATCGATTGACCTACCTAAGCTCAATATCTTTTCCAGAAAATTGAATTTATTTGTTTGGTGGAGACTCGGTAGATCAACTGTATTCTGTAGCTTTTCTATATGCTATGTATTTTTCACCATGATCCCTCGATTGACTGATCAACTGTTCAGTTCACCAAGCAGCATAAAAACACATACGAATCTCATGCTTTTCAATCTATTCTCTTATTCTACTGTTACACTTTTAAACACACATTATTTTATGAAAGTTAGGATTTTAATACACAACTAACAAGCATATTAATATATAATTTACAACCAAAAGAATGGAATTCATGCTACGACATGAAAAGAAATCAGAAAATTGGAATAGAGCACTCTTTCATATACATGTGGTGAAATTTATAATATGCCTACTCCAACAAGATTCTAAATTGCACCTCACATGTTCTCATAGAAGAATTTTCTGTAAACCCATTTCATATTAAATACACAAAACGTACATAGTTTGCAACTCACATGCTTTCATAAAGAATCCTTTATAAAGCTATTTTACCACCAAAAATTATACCATACTGAATGTGGGAACACGGCCCGTGGGGGTTGGTTCGGGTCAATAGAGTCGCCACCATCCATGGTTTGATTTCGGGTGTGGATGGACACCAAGAGAAATAATTAATCACATGGAAGTTTTAAATTTGGTTTAACCAGAATTCTGGGTTAGGGGGTTCAATTAAGTGGTTGGGAAGGTGTTAGGCACCCAACCACCCCTGGTTCAATGAACCAGTTACCTTATCTAGATTTCACCCTAAAAATTTTATTTATTTACAAATTCCTAAAATAATTACAAATCCTAAAAAAGAATATCCTAAGCTTGCTAAATTTGATTCAAGTGGAATATTTCTAAAAAATGATCTTTACAAATTTCTAAAAAAAAGAAAGTTTCTAAAAGAGGAAGGTTTCTAAACTTTTAGGTGTTTCTGAATTTGTTAATATACAAATCCCTAAAAAGGAAATATTTTTAAATTTCTTAGATTTTATACAAAAGAATTATTTCTAAAATTTTTAAATATTAAAAAGGAAAGTTTTTAAATTTACTAAAAAGGAGAGTTTCTAATTTTCTAAATATTTCTAAATTTGCTAATATACAACTCTAAAGAAGGAGAAAATTTCTAAGTATGTTAGATTTTATACAAGGTAATTATTTCTAAATATTTAAAAAAAGGAAAGTTTCTAATGTTCTAAAAATGGAAAACTTCTAATTTTCTAAATGTTTCTAAATTTGATAATATACAAATCTAAAAGAAGAAAATTTCTAAGTTTGTTAAAATTTATACAAGGTAATTATTTCTAAATTTTTAAAGAAAGAAAGTTTCTAATTTTCTAAAGAAGGGAACTTTCTAAATGTTTCTATAAGCCTAAGAAGGGAAATTTCTAATTTTGTCAAGTTTCATTCATGGTAAATATTTCTAAATTTTTAAAGAAGAAAGTTTCTAATTCTCTAAGCAAAGGAAAATTTCTAATTTTTCTAGGATTCATACGAATAGACTATTTCTAAAATTCTAAAATTTATATATATGCAAAACTCTTAAAATTTTAAATTCCTAATTCAAATATAATACAAAATTCTAATTCTTTTTTCTTTTCTTTTTTTTATAAAAACCAAATTTATTTCAACACCAATAGATAATAGCAAATCATCTAACCGACCTTATATGAACATTAATCAAACACGGGAGTTGCAATCCTCCAAATTCGGTGAAAATTTACAGCAACATGCTAACATCATCTGATTTTACGAATGAGGTCACAAAATGCAAGGCTGTTATCTCATACTAAGCAAAGAAAGTTAATGGTATTATGACATTCATGGAGCTAAAGGAGCAATGCTTTACTGGACACTGGGCATAGAAAAACAGTGATGAACTAAGTGCACTATTCGCAGAAAAATAGTAATGAACTAACAAGTGCACTATTCGCATAACACAAAGGCTAATCATAAAACAACATTTTATTTGCTTTGAACATTCATACTTCATTACATGCATAAAAAAAAATCAACTACAGCAGCAGAACCAATTTGACTGAAAAAAATAAGGAACAGCGAAATACCCGGATGGCTGAGGAATGTGCTTGCGACAGGAATGGAATACGGGAGAAAGAGGTTGCTGCGACACAGAGAGCAATGAGCGTCGGGTTGACGCCAACAGTAGCCTCAACAGACAACGAAACAGCAATTGAAGAAATGTACAAGAAGTTTGCTGCGACAGTGAGAAGCCGCAAAAGGTCGAGATTGCGAGTGGGAAAGACCAGGATTTGGGCTGGTGGAGAATTTCGGAAATCCCCAACCGATCAGCGGTTTTTCTTCCTTTTTGTGGGAGCAACTCGTCCCTTTTTAAAGGAGACGAGTTGCCGTTTTCAACCGAGAAAGGGAGGGAGCGAGCTCCGGCCAAATGGAAAGGAATCGACCAGTTTTTGGAGTATTCTCGAATCTAGGAGAAGAAATAGAAAGAGAGGAGGAGAACTCGAGAGCAAGGAATCTGATTTCGGAAAGTTTCGCCATGGAAACTTCCGAAATTTGAAAACTGGTTAAAAACCTAAAAAAAAAAACTTCCAATTTTCCTCTTAATCACCTTCTTTGAACTTGGTAATCAATTTAGGCTGATTTCCTCTCGATTTGGGTTGCAAAACAGCAACCTACGAACAAAACAAGGAAAGTTTTGTTCGTTGAAGACCAGGGGTAAAGTTTTGTAAATTTGAAAAAATTAAATCTCTTTTGTCATTTTAAAAAGTTCAGGGTGCAAAAATTAATTTTGAGAATTTCACTTTTTCCCTGTTTTTCAACTTTTATTTCAAAAAGGTCCTTTTTTCTGTTTTGCAAATTAAACCCCCAAGATTGGGGTTCTGACACTGAATATGAACATCTCAGGGTCAAGAGATTATATTTTTCAAGTTTCTTCATAAGAACTGATCTCCTTGCAATCAGCTCTAGCTCTAGCTCAGTCATTACTTCTTATTCTCCTTCTCTCTCTGGCCGTATGGTTCTTTTACACGCACAAGGTTTTAAAGTTCTTAATGATTAATTCCTAGTGTGCTCACACATGTCATATCTCTTGTAAATTTACAACCCTTAGATTTAATCTCAGCAAATCTGATCCCTTCATGCTCATTAATGAGAGGCATGATATGAGTCCTAACTCTTTACATCGAACATTCAAAGCTTTACCATGCATATAGTCACACAATTGATTAGAAGTTATATTTTTTGTCCCTTAAACCACCACCTTAAGAAAATTTAATCCTTGAAACTATCAAAGATACACGTTTTAGCTAGTGAATGGGTGTGGAAATTGATGTCTAAAGTTCTCTTCGGGCTCCCATGAATAATTACTGTGACATACTTTCACCAAAGGAATCACCTTAGTCCTTAAGATCTATTCCTACCTACAATAGCAAAAATGATTTCTTCATAAGTTACACCTTTGCCAGTTGATCACATGAGAATGATCTGGTTCATATTTTCTTAAGATGGACACATGGAACATATCTTCTACATTTGACAACTCTAGTACTAGCTCCAACCTACAACCCACTAGTCTATCCCTTTTTATTATTCTGAAATGTCCAATATAATGAGGAGTTAACTCCTGTTTCTTGCCAAACCGCATCACTCCTTTCATTAGTGAAACTATTAGAAATATTTGATAATTCACATCAAAACTGTAGAGGCCTCTTTTTCGAATATATCCTATGCTTTCTTTGAGCTATTTTAAGCTTCTATAAAATCATATCAATCTTTTCAAAAGTTCCTCTGTTACTTCAGACCCAAAGGTACTAGATTCTCCTATTTTTGACTAGCATATTGGAGTTTTGCATGGTCTTCTATATAACGACTCAAATGGTGCCATACCAATACAAACTTGACAGCGAATCAATGGTAGATAATCTTCCCACTTCCATTTGAATTTGAAAACATAAGCCGTAATCATATCCAGTGTTCGTCGTTTCGGTGGCACGCCACGTTTCAAGGGAGGAAATCGCTAGACTGAATAATTTGGCTATTTTTAGCAGTGTGCCGAGCGAAATGGGGCAAAACTTATGAAAGAACCCAAAATGGCACATGATCATTCATAGGTAACTACTCATTGAAGGTAAATAATGGGTAAGAAATTGAGTGTTTGGAAGTCTTTTCATTTCTAGTAGCCATCATGTCAATGTGCCACTAGAAAGCAATACTATTGATGAAGATCTTAACTTTCAATGATTATTGTGAGAATTTGAATTTTGGAAAAAAGACACTTGGGCTAGTAATTTTCATCTTCCCTCAACTATTTAGTTATTAGCTAGATTGCAGTTAGAAAAGGGTGATGGATTTTCAATAATGCAATAATTTCCTATTTATTTATGTAGATCCTTTTGACGGCTTTCTCAGATATCTTTATGGAAGAATTTATTGCTTTCCTGTTATAAACATGTCTTTTTAGCATGCCCTTTTATTTGTTACCATCATCTCCATTTCTATATATTTATTTCTTCCTTGAGAGCCATTCTATACTTTTAGATCCCCTTTGCAATTAATATGCATGTAATTTCATTGCTGTCATGAATAAAAAGGGCTTTGTTTTATGGTTGCTATGATAAAAGAGCAGGACGTTAGTTCTCTTGGTTTCAAAACTTCAATATAGAGGTTTAGTGCAAGATTTTCAATGTCGACAATATTGAAATTTTGTTGGCAGCCGCAAACTTGTTGGAAAATTTGCCAAAAGCAAAATTTTGATGAAAAATAATAAAAAAGATACGAAACAATAGTGTAACGCCCCGAACCCAGGTCAATGCAAAACCGACACTCAACCTAAATCTGAAGTGCTACGGACCAAAAAATTACTAAATACCAGACAATTGATTTCCATTCAATTAACAATTCATATCAGAGTGCGGAAGTCTTAAGATTAAATAAAACCATTAATAAACTTGGATTAAAGTCATCCAACCATCTCTTCAAAAATATAAATCAAGTTTGGTAATGAAGGTTCTATCACTCTCACTTTTATAATCATCAAACCATAAAATAACTAATAAATAAACAATGTCTCAATTAATAACATCAATCTCAAAACCTAACTACTCTGGATAATAGTAGTCCTCTGGAAGGAAATCAGCAAACTCGCCCCTAGATGCAAACCTCACGTCTCTCTCACGCGTATCAGCTGAAAACAAAACAAAATAAATAGACTGAGATATGAATATCCCAGTAGGTAACAACATGCATGAATAAACAGTTTATATATAGAAGATAGTTACTTTCATGCTCGGTAAAAATAAACGAGATAAGCAAGTTATGATAGAATCTCAACAGATTAAACAGTTCTCAAATCAAGACAGTTCAAAAGTATAAACAATTCCATCAACATAAATTCCCAACACAATAGTGTAATAACAAGATCACCACAAATCCATCACAATCCAACATTCAACATTGTAGGACTCGTGAAGACAAGAAAGACTATGAAAAGAAACTCTTCATTCACTATGTCACCATGCGACTTATGAGCGAAGCTACTAAGACCCTCAAACCCTATATTACTGAGACAAGAGGAATAATCATCAACTTATTGCGCACGAAACTTACAAAGTTTAGCACGTACCACCAGCATGCAACACCTGAATCAGTATATGGAGATGGCCGCTAATCCGCATATACAGGACTCACCAGTGAGGCTCGAAATGACCCTACAGACATGCAGACCCCTCAATGCAAACTAACTTGCAAAGAAAGCGCGAGCGCAAATTAGAAGTACCCAAACAAAGAAAAACCTATTCACTCTCAAGCTTAACCCTATGGATCTACATGCAGCTATGCCCACTAGACACCAACAATATCAATTTATCTCAAACGAACATGATTTAATAAAAGTGCCTAGTGGCATATAAGGTTTTCCAAAATCTTATACTCTTTTCAAATATAATTTTATAAAACAGCTTTTGGTGTAAAAGTTTTCTAATAATTTTAAGAAATCATAATACTTTAAAATACATTTTCCTAAGTAAGAATTTTCAATCAAATCGATTCAAATTTCTAAATAACCCAAAATCTGATTTTATTTTCAAGTCAAACAACCCCTTTGCAAACAGACCTAAATCCTTCTTCAATTTGTTTAAAATACCAAAGATCATTTAAACCAGTTGTAACCACCTAAAATCATTTAATTCAGATATTTAAAATCATTTAAATCAAATTTATTTTGGAACAATATTTCAATCGGTGAAAAATCAGGAATTTAGCCTTGGTCGCTCGTCTCTGTCGCTTAGGCGACCTAGATGGGCAACAAAACAATTTACTTTCTAATTTTCAGAACAACGGGCACTCATGTGGGCGCCCAGGCGACCCCCGTGGGTGATCTACCCAAAAATCGACTTTTAACTGTCGCTCAACCCATCGCTCAGGCGATCGGTTGGGCGACCTATCTTACGTATTTAAAAAAAAACACAGGCAAGGCGCTCGTCTAGATTGCTCAGGTGATCGTGCTGAACGCTTGACAAACAGCGGTTAATTCGACTTCCAAAAATTAGTTTTTATGCATCAAAACTATAATCTACTTATTCCTATCAATTCTAATATCTTCAAAACACATATATCATACTTCTAAATCATGTAGAATCATATATACACCCTCACAAATCATAAAGAACGATCAAACGCACGAAAACTAGTAACAGCTAAACGTTGTGCTACCTACCTCTGTTCGACCAAGTCCTACTTCCTCTTCTTCCCTCGTAGTGCATAGATGATCTCTCTCTCTTTCTCTCTCTTCACAGAAACACAAAACCTCTTCTTGGATGAAGAACGTTCGAAGATCAACGAAAGCTCCTCTCTTCTCTCTCGGTTGTTGGTTTCCTTCGGCTGTTAGAGAACACAAGTCTAAACAATACGATGAGTATTATTATAAGTATTACCTTAAGTATTTAACCTTATTTTCTAATCCCATGATTCCATGAATCTCACTACCACGAACTCCTATGCTACTAACAAATCAGATTAATTAATAGCCTTACATCAATACTTCAATATCTCATGATCCAACGGTCAGATTTGCTTCAATCTCCGGATCTCTTCCATCAGTGTGATCACCTATATTTATAATTACAATCTATTAGTAAAATCCTCAAATAATTACTTATTATTATTTAATTAAAATTTTTGCAAATTTTCAGGGTCTTACAAATAGAGTATTCTAGAATGATGCTATTTATGGTTTTAAATGAGACTAAAATGGGTCCTTTGCATATTTGAAGGATGTGTAATGAAGAAAGAACGGCATAGGCTGATAGGCATACATAGTAAACCTGAAAATGCATGCAAAAATATAAAGTGCATATTAGTATATTACTACCAAGGTCACAGGCTCACAGCCACAAAGAATGTCAAGCTGGCTCGAGCAGTTGCTCTCTTAAGTGAGACTACTTAATTTCAGCTGTCTTCTACATGTCACGACATTTCGCTGACTTCCAAGAATGGTTGATATTCCTTTTCTCTCCGTATTTCATGTCGGCAATCTAGAAATGGTGTAATTTTCACGAAATGTCGCTGAAATGGAAAACACGGGTTTAGTGAGTAGGAGTTAATCTTTTTTCTAGCAATTTAGCACATTCAAGGAAGTTTACACCACGAACAGTTTTTAGGAAATTGTGCATGGCACACTGGGACATGAAGCATTTTGTTGTTACTATGTTATTTATGCTCAAAATGTGCTGCCTTGTAGTATATTCTCGTTATTCCTATTCAAAATGGTCCAGAACATCCTTAATCACTCCAAAATTGCTTCCTTGCCCCTCCTCATTTTACTGCTTGTCATGTCAAAATCATCACCTTATTGGTAGTCAAGAGGATGACAAACAATTTTTCCTCCCTCTGAATGTTATTTAAATAATGGATCACTTTTAAATACCTTTAGAGTCAGTTGTTGTAAGGATTTTTATTGAACTTACCTTGGGAGGGACTGTGTTATAATTGGTTAATATGGTTTCTATAGACTACATTTCCTTAATAGGAATTGAGAATTCAGAGGAAAGAAATGTGCTATTTCTTGTCACAAGTATGATTCATCAGTTTCTTGGTCAAGTTAATAATAGCAATGTTCTCTTGCGGTCTTTGTATTCAAGGAGTTCTTTTTGAGTTTCTAAATTATTTTCTTTCAATGTATAACTTTATACTTTCCCCTTTTTTCCTCACCATGTAATGTGTTGGCTCTTCATGGCTGCTCCACTAAGAGTCCTGTATATGGCTACATATCAGGTCTTTCATATATAATATTTGTGTATGTATATGCATGTATGGATATGCTAATTAATGTTATTGTGACAGGTTGATATGGTGGGGGAAAATATGGTTAGAAGGGCCTCAAGGAGGGTTTCCTTCACATTTCGTAAGGTTCGTGCTGTTTTTTTCAGTCCTCTGCTTCATTTCATAGGTTGGCTCTACATGATTTTATAACTTTGAATATTTATACGTGAAGTAGATTAAAAATTATATGGTTTGGCATATTTCTTCAGAGAGGAAATTTTAAGTAATTTATGTGTACAGTCTTGTGGAGGTGAGGATCCTTAGAATTCTTAGACCAAAAGCAATGTAGATGGTCAAGAGAGAAAAGTTCAATGGCAAAGAAGCACCATGAATACTTATCTAAATCTACTTAGGAAACTAATTATTTTTTCCTTCACATGTTTAAATAATATAAAAACATAACTATCATAATCATCCAAGTTATTTTTGCCATTCTATCCTTTTCATGTGACTTTAGTCCTTTTGGCAAAATTTAAAAGTACTTATCAAAATTAGGAAATTGGAATGCACCAGCCAATGTACCATATTGAAATAACCAAAAAAGGTGCCCCCATTTTTCTCCTTGAGTGAAGGAAGATTTAGAACTTTTAGGGCAACTAGGTTTCCATTTGATAATCAGAAGTGACATTGGGATTGTAAATGGGACATCTTGATGCACAACGATGTGGCTAGACAGGAGACAGATATCCCCCTTCAATTAGCTTTGGCAGTAATTCTAATGGTCAATGGGCAAGAGGTGGGAACACTCTATTTATTCTAGCAAGACTGCACTACATTTAACTTGAGTACATAGATGACCTTTCTAGCACCACCAATATTCACATTTTAAGTTCGTTTCTTTTGTATTTGATTTATGCAAGTATCTCCTTTTCTATGTTCAGATCTACAGGACTCATTTTCTCCTCTTGTAAGATCCTGCATTGGGATAATGAATTTTGGATCATATCATAGTCAGCAAGCGTTTATGACCTTGTGCCATCTTCAATTCTATTTGCAACTTGTATCCTGTTACACGAAGTGGTCATAGCAGGGCTGCTGCAATGTAGAGTTGAAAGTTGTTAATCATTTTTTCTTCAAAAATTGTTGGCTTAACTGGTGCAGCCATTTCCCAGCATCGACATGCATGTTCTTGAATAGGTTATTCCTTTTTCTGTATCCTCATTAAATCATATCAATCAAGAACCATCTCTGAGTTAAATTTGTATTGAGCCAAGAAAACGCTATCTAGATCTTTGCATGACTGAATCTTGCTATGATCCAACTTTAAATCAGATACAGGACACCCTGTTCCATCATATATTTCCAAAACTAAACATTTGGATTAAGTTGGGAGTTCCGGATTAAGGGGAAAACACGGATATCGAAATCTACGGCATTGTAGTAATCTATCATGATATCTATGTCAATTCCACCTAGATAGCCTCAAACCTAATGGTAAATCCTTTTTCTAGGGAATTTTTTTCTTCTTCTTGTCTACAGTCCCTTCTTCTTTATCTTCAAATACAAATGTACCTGGTAGGTGTAGTGCAAGATTCAGGATGGGAGGACTGTTAACCTGAGGCGCTGGAGGTAGTTCTATTGCTGCTTGAGACATGGAAGCCTGATCAGCTGGTTAGGTGCTGCCTAAATCTATAGGAGTAACTCTAGAGCTTTACTGAGGCTTGCCACTTGTAATTTCTGGATCTAAGGAGATGGGTTTGCAACCTATTGTTCCATGATTATCTTTCTGGATCTTATAAGATATGGACAGCTACTAATTATGGTCCTTTTGGTGCTATTTTGACCATTCTTAACCTTTATCTCTTTCTCACCCTATGTGGGGAAAAAAACATGAAGTACTAGCTTTATTCATTGTGAAAAAAAAAATGCAAGAATTTCAGGATGCCTGTCACGATCATTTCATCCTGTGCCCATCTGTGAATGGCCTATGACCCGGATTTTGTGTCATTTTTGGTACATATTGTAAGTAGTGTCTAGGAGTTGTGGTGAATCTGTAAGTATTGTATGTAGTGAGTTCTATGCAGCCATGTATGAAGGTTTTCGAGGGCATGGAGTTCACAACTAGGTTCCTGTACACACCGTGAGTACTCCACATTAAATTCTTAGTCCTCACAAGTTCATAGGAGAAAACAAACTGTGAAAGCTCCACCTATTAGCTTCAAAATAGAGGGAATATTTCCTTCTATTATAGTGTTGAAGCCTTAGCATCCACCTTGAAGGGTAGGTAGTGGATGGTGGCATTCCTCACATTAAGACCCTTATACACTTGTTAGCTTTAATAAAAGTTCACTTTGGTTGCCTAATTGCTTTATGTTACTTTTTTTATGCAATGCACTATTATACACAATTGATTTCTCATAAGGCTGATTCACATGTCTTAAGTGTATGGGGCGAGTGTTGCACGAGGCTAAGGCATGATAAAGGCTTTGGACTGTGACAATTGATATCAGGGCAAGGCTCCACAATTGATTTCTCATAAAGTAGCGGAACTTGAAGAACGTATGGAGACAATTGAGATTAGGCAATGAAACACCAATAGAATGGTGATGGACCTTGTGGAGGACTATAGGGTCACAGTGGAGGCCCTATGCACTGAGATTGGTGAGTTGACACAAAGTTAAACTTAATAGTGCGAGTGGTTGGCTCAACATCCGAAAGCACACCCGAGGTGACAAGGATATGTGTCCTGGAACCTCGCATCTATGGAGGTGCATGGATATCAAAGAGCTATGAGAATTTCCTATTTGGCATGGAACAATATTTCATGGCGGTAAGACTCGATTCTAAAGAAACCAAGATATTAATGCCCACAATGTACCTTGTGGGCAAGGCCAAGTTGTGGGGCCACACAAAATACGCTGATATAATGATTGGGAATTGTAGCACGGATAGTTTGAATGATTTAAAGAAGGAACTCAAGGCTCAATTCTTACTAAGGATGTTGAGTACTCGTTTTGACGTAAACTAAGGCACTTGAAGCACGCTGGTACTATATGTGAATAATTTAAATGATTCTCAGCCCTCATGTTAGATGTTTGTGACACGCCTAAAAAAGACAAGCTATTCTATTTTATGGAAGGACTAAAGCCTTGAGCTCAGATCGAGCTTCAATGGGCAAGACCTTGCATTGACACTGGCTGCAACAAATGATTGATAGACTGTGTGGCAGATGACTCAAAGAGGAAAGCGAACACCACTGATAAAGCCATGGATAAGCCTACCAAGCCAAACAAATGGAAAAGTGGGGAGGTGACAAGAAGGCAAGCAATTATAAAGACACCAACCCCACACCTATGGGACCACAAGCACCCCAAAGACGAGCACTTTCTTCTTATGTGGTAGACTGCATAGGGAGGCTATATTTCCCCAGAAACAAGAATTGAATGCCCTGCAAGCATCAATCTCGTAAGCTCCTGGACAACTCCAATAAGAGGAGAGCGAGGATGAACGAACGAGAATGGGTACCTTGAGATTGCTTAATGCTGTCATGAAGCAAGCACAAGAATTTAATCAAACTCTGCCTCGAGGATTGATTTACGTAGATGTTTGCATCAGTGGAAAGGTCACGAAGGCCATGATAGATACTGGTTCTATTCATAACTTCATTGCAAGAAACAACGTCTAATGATTAAGCTTCAAATTGGTGAAATACAATAGTACATGAAAGCTGTGAACTTAGGGGCCCTACCAATTTATAGCTTAGCCCAGGCCATGCCCTATTAAAGTGGGCAATGGGGAAGGACAAGTCAATATGACAGCGGTCCCTCTTGATGACTTCTAGTTGATCTTGAGCATGTACTTCTTGTGTTGAAACAAGGCTGTTCCATGCCATTTGCTGACTCATGTGTCATGGGGAAGCCACATGTATCATACCGGTTGCCATTGAGAAAGGTTGGGCAAGCTTTTGTTGGTTCTTAATTGAATAGGTGTGAGATCCCGAATCCCACATTGCTCGGGGAGAAGGTGAAGGTCTATATATGTAGGCTTGTGACTCCCTCAAGCAACGAGGCCTTTTAGGGTAAAACCTAAGAGCAAAACTGTGAGGCCTAGTGGGCTAAAGCGAACAATATCGTTGCAGTTAAAAAGTCGAGGCGTGATAGAATGGTATTAGAGCTGGATCCGGGTCCAGTAATCCGTGGTTGGTGTGGGTCCTGGCGTTGCCCAGGAAAGGTGGTTGGACCGATGAGGGTGGGCCCATGAGGGGTTGGCCAACTTCTAGGTGGTCACTGCACGAGGACGTGCAACCCTGAGGGGGGGATATTGTGATATCCCGATCCCACATTAGAAACGGATGAATACCCGGTATGGTATAAGAGTCAGGGAGAACACTTAATTAAGCAAAGCGCCTTTTGAGGACAAAACCGTGCGGGCTTAGGCCCAAAGCGGACAATACCTCGTTGGGTTGGGTCGTTATAAATGGTATCAGAGCCGAACCCCGACCGGAAATGTGGGACCCAGACGTTTGTTGGTGCATGTGGGAGGGCCCGAGATAATGGCTGGTAGGCTACTGCACGAGGACGTGCAGCTCTTAAGGGGGGTGGATTGTGAGATCTCGAATCCCACATTGTTCAGGGAGGAGAAGGTGAAGGTCTATATATATAGGCTTGTGACTCCCTCAAGCAACGAGACCTTTTGGGGTAAAACCCAAGAGCAAAACCGTAAGGCCCAGTGGGCTAAAGCGGACAATATCATTGCAGTTAAGGAGTCGGGGATTCTTACCTACCTGGTTGCTTTGAAGATTGAAGGAAAGGGTTGAACATACCCTGTTTCTGACTTGTCAGGGATGTGCTGGAGGAGTTTCAAGATGTGATGCCAAAGGAGCTCCCCAAGAATCTACCTCCACGAGGAGATGTGGGTCATGAGATCAAGCTAATGCTATGGGTAAAATCACATACCAGGGGACTGTATGTATGGGTCCACTCAATGTGGATCTACCAAAGCAGCTTAACAAGTTGTAAGCTAGCTTTATCTGGCCTTGAAATGCATTGTTTGGGGCGGCGCTGCTGTTTCAAAAGAAGCGCGATGGTAGCTTAAGGCTGTGTGGACTATCAGGCGTTGAACAAGATGATTATCTAGAACAAGTGTCCCATGTGTATAATTGCAGATCTATTTGACCAATTTGGAGGAGCAAGATACTTTTTGAAGCTAGACTTGAGATTTGGCTACTACAAAGTCTACATAGCTGAGGACACAAGCCAAAAATCACGCACGTAACGAGATTTGGTGCTTTCAAGTTTCTGGTAATGCCCTATCTCCATGTATTTTGCAACCGCCTTGATAATTTCAAAGTTGTATATGTTGACGATTTAGTGGTTTACAATTTGACAATAGAAGAGCATGTCGAGCATCTATGCCTGGTGTTTTAGGAACTTAAGGAGAACAATCTGGACGTGAAAAAAGAAAAGTATTCTTTTGCTCAAGAACACACATTTTTTTTTGGGACACCGGCTAGGTGGGGGTCATATACGCATGGACATAAAGAAAGTACAAACTATCAATGAGTGGCTGGCCCCTTCTGATGTTAGCAAACTTTGCTTATTCACTGGGTTGGCTAATTACTATAAACGCTTTGTTGAGGGCTACTGTAGGAGTTGTCAATGTGCTTGTAACACTTGTATATAATGAGTTCTAGGCAACCGTGTACAAAGGATTTCCAAGGGTATGGAGCTCATGAAGAGGGTCATTTATGCACCATCGGTGCTCTGAATTAAGGTCTTGGTCCTCACAAGTTCATAGGAGAAAACAGCTTATGAAAACTCTACCTATCACTTTGAAAAAGGTTAGTATGATTGAACTAGTTTTTTTTTTATAAGTGATGAAGTTTTATTGAGTAAAAGGGAGAAAGCTACGAAGAAGAGATAAAAACACAGCAAAAAGGAAAGAAAGAGTGCCAAAACAAGGAGGCACTACAAAGTGAAAAGAGAACTACACATGAAGGCATAAAGACATTTCACCAAAAACTAAGGAAGGACTTAAAGCCCTAGCCTTAGCTAACCTATCAGCTACCTCATTAGCAGCCCTTGGATGATTGTACCAGTTGAGGCCATGTTTCCTTGTCATAGTGTCTGTCTTAGAATCCACCTTGAGGGAAGGTAGTTAATGGGTGGTGTGTAATGACCCAGATTCTATTAGATATGGACCAGAGTTTAGAGATTTGACAGGTCAATATTCTTTCTTTTGAAACAATTTGATTGGTGCTACACCCAACACTTCCCTACACGCACACACACCAAATTCCATCACTATTCAAACCCTAAAACAAAGTGAAACCCTTTTCCCCTTTTTCTTTTTACTCATTCACGCCTCCTCTGATTGACGCCTCTCTCTCTCTCTCACGTCCCACCCCTCATTCCTCTCTCTCTATTGCCCTTTCTCTCACGTCTCACACTCACTTTCTCTCTCACTTGCTCTCTCTCTCTCTCACTTAAGGTTCGTTTAAATTTGTTTTCTAAATAGTAACTGGTTAGGAGTGAGAAGAAGAAGATAGAGGAAGGAAAAAGAACTGGGAGAAAAGCCTGCAAATTTAGTGTTTCAAATCTCAAGATTAGATGGTAAGTTGGGTTAATTTATTTCTTATACTTTCGCACATAGTTTCCTTACTGTATTTTCTTTAAAGCGTGTGTCAGAACCCCAATTTTGCGGATTTTAATTGAAAAAATAGAAAAGAAAGTTTTTGAAATAAAAGTTAGAAAACAGGGGAAAAATAAAAATTTGGAAATTAATTTTGGACCCTAAACTTTTTATAATATCAAAAATGGAATTAACTTTTTCAAATTTACAAAAACTTGCCCCTGGATCTCAATGAATGTATGCTTTCCTTTTTTTGATTATAGGTTGCTATTTAGCCAACCAAAATCAAAGGAAAATGTGTCAAAATGAGTTCTATTACCAAATGAACAGATTTAGGGAAGAATTAGAAGGTTTTTTTAGGTTTTTAACAATTTTTCAAAATTTCGGAAGTTTCCATGGCTGAAACCTTCCGAAATCAAATCTCTTGATCTTGGGCTCTCTTTCTCTCTCTCTCTATTTTTCTCCTAGGTTCGGAAATACTCCAGAAGTTGGCTATTGCTTTCCATTTTGGTTGGAGCGCTCTCTCTCTCTCCCTGTTGAAAAATGGCAACTCACCCCTTTTAAAAGGAGTGAGTTTCTCCTATTGAAAAGAAAAAAAAACCTTGATCTGTTGGGGAATTTTCGGACCTCTCTCTCTCTGTTTTCTCCACCTCTCTTAGCCACACTCTCCCATCTCTCTCGTTCTCTTTCACCCTGTCGCACCTCTCAGCTTCTCTCTCTCGCACTCTCTTTTTCTTTGTTGCTGACGATCACTCTGTCACGGTCCTTCTTCCGCTGCCACAGACACTTCTCAGCAATTTCTCTGTCTCTGTTGCAACTTCCCAACCTGCCGCAACTCTCTCTCGAAGCTAACACAGCAATCGGCAGTTCACTTTTTCCGTAGCAGCAAATTGTTTTCATCTACTACTCTCGTTCTCTCTCAAACTCAGGTAAGTCACTGCCAGCTTCCAAGCTTATGCCTCTGTTTCAGATTCTAATAATCTGATAATTTATTTTGTATATTTTTTAGTTCAGATGAGATGAGAATGTACGAATGATTGTGGCAATAATATAAAACATGTTTGATCTATTGAGTGTTACTAGTACCTTCATAGAGCTGGTTAATGCATATCGGTTATCATGCTTAAATCTGTTAACTCATTCTGATCAGATATGTTGCAATTATTTGATTCTTTTATGCACAGAGTATGTTGAGATTCTTAGGTATGAGATACTCCAATTCTGTCCCTTTAAATATGTGTATGTTTCTAGAAAAGTTTAATAGAATGTTTTCATGGGTTTTATTTATTGCTTTTCTGTGTATATAGACTAATACATTTTCCTTTTTATTTTAAATTTTTAGCTTTATTTATTATTCTCTGTAAACAGTAAATTACTGTCATTTATTTTGGGGAGAGTTTAACACCATTCATTTTGTTGCTATTCAACTATTGTGACAACTAATGGTTTAAACAAAAAGTAAAATTGTGTTTGAAGTATTTTAACAAAATCAAATAAAAAAGAAATGGGCTTTTGTTGAATTTAAACACTTTCTCTTGGCCTCTAGAAGAGAGTTTACATAAATAATTATTTTCAGATTTCCTTATTTTATTTAAAAAGAAAATTTTTTTTCTTTTATTCTCACTTATTGGATTGGGATTATGTCATATTGAAAATATCATTTTATGTGATAACCACAAATCCCACATTATTTATTTATTTATTATTTAGATTTAAAATATTGAATGATCCTATGAAAGCTTGAAATTTTTTAGAAATTTAGGATTTAAATTTAAGAGTTTTTGTACATATGAAATTCTTGATTTTTTTGCCATTTGAGAGATATTCTCTTTGTACAAATTGTAACAAAATTAGAAACTTTCCTTTTTAATATTTAGAAATAATTACCTTGTATAAAATTTAACAAATTTAGAAATTTTCTTTTTTTAGATTTGTTTATTAGCAAATTTATAAACAGTAACAAAATTAGAAACTCTCCTTTTTAGAAATTTAGAAACTTTCCTTTTTAATATTTAGAAATTTATAAATATTAGGATTTCAGAAATAATTACCTTGTATAAAATTTAACGAACTTAGAAATTTTCTTTTTTTTAGATTTGTATATTTTATTAAATTTAGAAACATTTAGAGAATTAGAAAATTCCTTTTTTAGTAAATTTAGAAACTTTCATTTTTAATATTTAGAAATTTGTAAATATTAGGATTTTAGAAATAATTATCTTGTATAAAATTTAACAAACTTAGGAACTTTCCTTAGCATTTGTAAATATTTAAAATTTTTGAAATTGTAAATAAATAATTTATTTTTAGGGTGAAATTTAGATAAGGTATTGGTTCATTGAACCAGGGGTGGTTGGGTGCCTAACACCTTCCCAACCACTTAATTGAACCCCCTGACCCAGAAATCTGGTTGAACCAAATTTTAAACTCTCATGTGATTAATTAGTTTTCTTAGTGCTCATCCACACCTAAAATTGAAACATGGATGGTGGCAACTCCATTGACCCGAACTGACCCTCACGGGCAGTGTTCCCACAACGTGTATTGTGGATCTGTGTGAAACCAAGAACACTTTGACGAGTGATATTAAATTTTGCAAATAAAAACAGATTTATTTTCTTGTTCTGATTGGAATTGTGTTGAGAAGAAATTATTTGCTTTAAATGAGATCCATGTGCACACAGTTGGAATCGTGATTTCTAAATTTCATTTTTGTTAAGTAGTCGTTGTAGAATGTGTAGGTTAGATGGGTTATTGGTAATACTATTGCTTGATTTGATATTATTTAAAACCATTGTCAAGCTTTGTAATGATTTGCAGATTTGTTTATTATTAAATCCATCAACTCTGTACGATTATAGTGAGAAATTTCTTCTCACATTATTTAATTAGTTGTTGAATGAAGACATAATCATTGTTTAGTAAATGCAAACTTTTACATTATTATTTAATTTGTATTGAGTCATTTGTAGGCGTGTTGGTGAGCCATTGTTTTATATTTTAATATAATTTTGACTTTTACTCTTTACAACACCATCATGACCATGTGCAACAATTTTTTATTTGCTTAATATATATTTGTTTTTATTACTTTTGTGTAGATCATTACAGTTAATACTTTATTGTCTTTGTATATAAGAATTCTTTCTGCATTCCGTAACAGCACATAAGGACATGCTATTTTTTTATTATTTGCCTTTTTATTGATAAAAATAAATAAATAAATGTTGCTGATTTATGGTGGTCATGTTTTCAAGAGATACAATTGGAATTTCAAGTCTTTAATTTGTTTACTGAAACATGATGCAAATGATTCTTTAAGCATGATGAGGTATATAATGTACTAATATTTATTAGTCGAGTACCTGGCATATAACAGTTATCAGGATAGTATTGTTGTGATTGTACTCTTAGTTTTTATACTAGTTGAGTACCCAGCGTGGGATAACCACTGGGATTATTGTATGATGGTACTCCTAGTAGTACTGACCTACTAGTTGAGTACCTGGTACGAGAAACCCTTTAGAGATCATATAATAGTACTTCTAGTGCCAAGCCACGCACTAGATAAGTATTTAGCGAGGATTATCTATCGGGATAATTGTACTCCTAGGGCTATACCTAGTTGAGTACCCCATGTGGGACGCCTACTGGGATGTAATTTATGTGTACTCCTGGTGCATAGCACTAGTATGAGTACCTAAGGTGATTTTATAGTTTCCTGGGAGGTCGGTGATGATTATGCAAATGGTTATATGATACTTTAGATTTTAATTATTTAGATCTCCTTATTTTGTTCATCATCATTGTTAATCTTCCTATAATTGCTATTGTTTAATGCTAGTTTATTTCTTGTCATATTATTTATTTATTTCTGTCATATTATAATTGATAGAAAAGCATGATCCCTTATTGTCAAATTTATTACAGAATGAAACTTAGGGAATACCTAGAATAGATATTTATCGTATAAGTTATATATCGTGTGTAATTCTACTATCATAAGGAAACTTAGTGTATGTAAATCATATGAGGTGAATTAACCTCACTTACTGAGTTGTGGAAAACTCACCCTTACCATTTTGCAGGAAACCATCCAACCCGTAGAACCGAGAGGAAGTAATAAGTGGAAGAAATTTATATGAGTTACTTTGACAAGGAGCATATGATTTGGATTTGAAGCAACTCGTTATTTTTTTTTAATTTTTTGTTTAAACAATGCTTATGGAAACACTTAGTTTATAGTTGGTGTAATGGCTGTTGGATTATATTTCATTGGGTTTTATGTATTTTGTTGAATCCTTATTTCCACCGAGACTTTGAAATCAATTGTTTAAACAAAACATTAAAAAAATTTAACGAGTTACATAAAATCCAAATCATATGCTCCTTGTCAAAGTAACTCATCTAAATTTCTTCCACTTATTACTTCTTGGTTCCACAGGTTGGATGGTTTCCTGCAAAAGGGTAAATGGTGAGTTTTCCACAACTCAGTAAGTGAGGTTAATTCACCTCATATGATTTACATACACTAAGTTTCCTTATGATAGTAGAATTACACACGATATATAACTTATACGATAAATATCTATTCTAGGTATTCCCTAAGTTTCATTCATAGTGCATTAGGTATTATCTGTAATAAATTTGAGAATAAAGGATCATGCTTTTCTATCAATTATAATATGATAGAAATAAATAAATAATATGACAGGAAATAAGCTAATATTAAACAATAACAATTACAGGAAAATTAAAAATGATGATAAACAAAATAAGGAAATCTAAATAATTAAAATCTAAAGTACCATGTAACCAGTTGCATAATCATCACCGACCTCCAGGAGACTATAAAATCACCCTGGGTACTCATACTCATGCTATGCACCAGGAGTACACATCAATCACATCTTAGTAGGCGTCCCACACTGGGTACTCAACTAGGTATGTTCCTAAGAGTACAATCATCCTAGTAGATAATCCCCGCTAGATACCTAACTAGTGCGTGGCTTGGCACTATAAGTACTGGCACTAGAAGTACTACTATACGATCTCTAACGGGTTTCTCATACCGGGTACTCAACTAGTGGGTCAATACCACTAGGAGTACTGTAATACCATAATCCCAACTAGGAGTACTCAACTAGTGGGTCAATACCACTAGGAGTACTGTAATACCATAATCCCAGCGGTTATTCCACGCTGGGTACTCAACTAGTATAAAAACTAGGAGTACAATCACAACAATACTATCCTGACAACTATTATATGCCAGGTACTTGACTAGTAAATACTAGGAGTACATTATACACTTTATCATGCTCAAAGAATCATTTGCATAATGTTTCTATAAACAAATTAAAGACTAGAAATTCCAATCGCATCTCTTGAAAATACGACCACCGAAGGTCAGCAACATTTATTTATTTTACTTTTATCAATAAAAAGGCAAATAAAAAAAAATAGCATGTCCTTATGTGCTGTTAAGGAATATAGTAAGAATTCTCATATACAAAGACAATAAAGTATTAAGTATAATGCTCTACACAAAAAGTAATAAAGACATATATATATTAAACAAATAAAAGATTGTTGCACACGGTCATGATGGTGTTGTATGGAGTAATAGTCAAAGTAATATTAAAATATAGAAACAATGGCTCACCAACACTGTCTACAAAAGGCTTAATACAAATAAAATAATAATGTAAAAGTTAGAATTGACTAGGCAATGATTATGTCTTCATACAAACAATTAATTAAATAATGTGAGAAGAAAGTTTTCATTGTAATCGTACAAAGCTAATGGATTTTATAATAAACAAATCTGCAAGTCATTACAAAGCCTGACAATGGTTTTAAACAATATCAATTCAAATAATAGTACTAACAATAATTCATCTAGCCTACACATTCTACAACGACTATTTAATACAAATAAAATTTAGAAATCACAATTCCGACTGTGCGCCCATGGATCTCATTTAAAGCAAATAATTTCTTCTCAACACCAGTACGAACAGAAAAGAAAATAAATCTATTTTTATTTGCAAAATTTAATATCACTCATTAAAGTGTTCTTGGTTTCTCACAGATCCATAATACGTGCTTTAAAGAAAATACAGTAAGAAGGAAACTGTGTACGAAAGTATAAGAAATAAATTAACCAAACTTACCGTCAAATCTTTAGATTGGAAGCACTAAATTTGTAGGCTTTTTCCCCCAATTCTTCTTTTTCCTTCCTCTTTCTTCTTTTTCTTTTCACTCACTTCACGCCTCTCTCCCTCTCTATTGCTCTCTCTCTCATGTCTCACCCTCACTTTTCTCTCTCTCTATTGCTTTCTCTCTCTCATATCCCAATCCCACATCGGAAACGGATGAATGCCCAGTAAGGTATAAGAGTCAAGGAGAGCACTCTAACTAGCGAGACGCCTTTTGAGGACAAAACTGCGTGGGCTAAGGCCCAAAGCGGACAATATCTCGCGGGGTTGGCTCGTTACATGGTGGCAATGAACAAGTGGTTCCCTCACATCAAGACCCATGTATGCTTGCTGTTGGCTTCAATAAAAGCCCACTTTGGTTGTCTTATGAGTTCCATTTGGTTGCCTAATTACTTTATATTTCTTTCTTACTCAAAGCACTATTGTACACAATCAATCCCCTACAAGGCTAACTTGCACGTCTTGGGAAAGCTATTTAAATTCATTCGAGATTAAAAACTTATGTTACCCTATCAAAGTGAATTTTATGGATTTTGATTTGTTTCCCTTATCAAAATTTCTTTTTTTTTCTTTTAACAGTTTAGTTATTTAATCTAATATGGATTCATCTACTACAACTGTTAACAGGTTAGAAAAGCGCCCTGTCGCTGTGAATTCCCACAATACTGTGATTCTCAACAGTAACAAGATTGATCTTAGATAGTTCACAACAAAAATGCATGGTACATTCACACTAGGAATGCAAGATGGTTCTGTTAAAGTTGATTTGCAACATTGGAATTGACTAAACCCCAAGACTTTGCATCTTCAATGAGTTGTGGGTTACTTGTAATTCTTTCATATGCCATTCTTCTTCAAAAGACAACCATGGAAAAAGTGCCAAAAGAAAAGGGAGAAAAAGTGAAGATATGTAAGACAGGTTTGCAAGGTTTCCTAGCATAGCATTCCTATTCTTTCTAAGTTGAAAAAAATGGAGCGAAGCTATTGATATGATGCTTTGTTGCGGTAAACATGAGAAGGCTCTGTTACGTGAATGAAAAATTGAACCAGTTGACATGCTTTTCTTTCCTTTTGTTTCTCCTGTTTCGAGGGGTAATTTATATGATTTATTTAAGGGAATTCAGGTCTGTAAAGGTATCTTTATCCCAGATTATTGCAGTTAAGGAAGAACTTTTCCTGACCTTGTAACGAGTGTTCACGAAGTTTATGTTAGCCATATGCTTCATTTCATTTGACAAATGATTTAGTTACTGATATGGTATCATCTTTTTTGTTTGTGGAAAATACACATTTTTTTCGTTTTTGGTTCGGTTATTAAAAGAACTTGAATCCCAGTGAAAACAAGACGCAACAAAAGCGGCAGAACAAATCGTTGCTGATCTACCTCATCTGCATTAAGAGGATTGGACATGGAGGCTGCAGCCACGTCACAGAAAAAGGAAGAAACAGGACCCAATTTTAAAGGTGAAGATCTTGTACTAAGATGTTACCTAAGAGCCCATTCTTCAGCCATGGTTTGTCCAATTTTCCAAGATATTTTGCCAAACCGTGAGGGAGTATGAGACCAAGCATTCTCTCTTAAATTGTTCAAATTAAGGTAAAACACTTGTTGAACCTTTTAAGGGTGCCATCTGATCAATGTGATTCCTTTTGTTTCATTATTCTCCTCTGAGCTGGACGAACAATAATTATTCCCCTGAAATCATCATTTCGGTTGGTACGTGCATAAATTAGGATCACCAGGGCAGCAAAGGCAACAGCTCAGAATTTCAATTAATTATCATTACCCACACGCGTTGCACAAAAGCAGTAGCATATTTCATGGGAATTTTTTGTGATTTCAAGATGGTCGTCAGTAACGCCGATCTGCCAAAATATTTCATTCAGCTTCTTTTCACCAATTAATAACAGGAGGAACAAAGACTACAAAGTGAACAATGATGGCTCCAAGTCCAAATGATCAGCTTCATTGGAGTATTACCTAGGCCTCATTCATAAAGAGTTTTCACTTGCAGATACAATTAAGGAAGATAGTCAAGCCGATTTTCTGTGTCTTCAAGCATTATTAAATCCATTGGCGCTCCACGGAGAAGTGATTTCCAAGGGACTTCCTAACTTCTATTTAACCCACATGTAAAGCCATAAAATTACTTTCCCGATTAATGGAAAGTTTCTGCCTGCCGCTAACGAAGTAATGCTGGTTTACACCAAATAGATGCAAGGCTCCTTTCAGTTGGTGTTCTCCTGCCCCTTCAGTGAAGATTCAACAAGTTTAACCTTGTTTGAGTTTTCTTTATTGATGAGCGAAAGCTTCGCAATTGATGATCTAAGCTGGGAAATTTGAGCCTCTGTTACATAGTTCTTGCTTCTTGGTAGTTGTCTTGGTCGATTGGATGCACTACCCTGTGAGAATTGCATGTACCTTCTCAACCTTCCTCTTGAAGCTTCAATTGAAGAACGGAGAGCATCCAAATCCACTCCAGTAAATCTATCTGCATGAGATTCAAAAGAGAAATTAAACATCCGATAATGATAATTCCCAGCCCAGCTTTGGTATGAACGAACAAAATACATCAAGTACCAAGCTCTGATTTGAAGTCACGTTCAGCTTTAGACAATGGTTTCTTGTGGAATCCAGGCAAGCTTCTCAGGCTTTGTAAATGCTCTTCCAGAAAATTGTGTACCTGGACTGCACGATTGAGTCTATCATCCAAGCTTTTCTGTTTCTCCTCCACTTTCAAAAGCCTCTTGTTTGCCTCACTTAAACGAGTGTTCTGGTCATCTATGATTCTCTTCAGATGAGGTGCATGATGTTTGAGTTCAAAGTAGACCTGACAATGTACAAAAGAAAAAAGTACTACTCAACAAAAAAAATTAAAAATAAAAAGGTTCTAAAGGCAAACGTTTTTGGAACTTGGAATCAGGTTTTTACTAACTCAGTTCTTGTTAACCTATAGATGATTCAGATCTTCATAAACCAAATTCAGCAAGTGGTCATGGGCTCCAATAATATCTGGACTAACTGACAGTGATAGTGCTGATGAGCACCAATCGTGAGGAAATTCTAACATTAAGTGGCAGTGAACATCACAAATGCTCACTCCGAATCAGAGCTTACATTGCATCCATCATAATCATCAAATTTCAGCATTAGATTCCTGTGGATCAAGTGATTATGGTCATTCAATTGACTTGTCGAACAAAATGGTCCATAAAATCCAGATTTTACGAATCTAAAGCAGCCCACCACCATATATACACAATTTGATCTCTAAAATATTAGGTGCCTAGTAAGAACATGGAAATGACGAGAGCGTAATTATTGTATAAAATATGCTGTTAGGTGGAGAGGCTCAGAATAAAGTTCCTATTCAATGGAAATGAGTCATGAAAAGCTATTAGACAAGAAATGCACGTAGTGCCTTAGATATGAGACGCACCCCGTACTATATCCTTCCATGAGTACTCTAGCTGTCAGAGATATGGATCCTACCTTATGTGCATACTCCACATAATTTTCATGAAATAACCTAGAGTACTGATGAAGAACTGACCGCCCTTCAATAGAATCAGCAGCAACAGAATGTAGAGTCAGCGAAGCCTGAGGAACAACAACCAACGTTGGACCAGTAAGGAGTTCCTTGCTTATAATATCTGGTGTCTCTACCTCTGATTGATCTTCCAATATATTGGATTTCTTCTTCATATCAACTTGAAGGGGATGTAAGCAATTCCAACTCCTCATTTCTAACACAATACATTCTCTAGAGGAGGTCACTCCCACAATCCATGAATACCCAAAAGAATCAGCCAATGCCACAAAACCACAAAGAGGAGATGGATGGCAGTTTTCTCCTTGGCAGGTACTCAGAATGGGATATACAGAAGGAGCTCTTATTGCCTCATCCTTCCCACCGGTCTGACTTGTAAAAGGGAGAAAGTGTAACATAATTGAGTCTATCCCACCACCATGCAGGCAATATATCCTCTCTGGAACAAGGGGATCAGTAAGCATTGATACAAAATAACCACTAGTTGTCTTTCCGGGCAAAGCCAGATCCACAACACCAATTTTCAGTAAAAGGGGTGGATGCCCCAACCAAACGGTATGATCAAGTGGTTCAAGAAGCTTCAAAATAGAGTGCTCATCTGGGTTTGGCTCGCAAATCATAGCAAGTCCAACAATACGGTCATGAGAATCAACACGAAGACGCGGTGGACTTCCAACATTCCACACAGCTTCAATTTCATCAGCAAGGGCATATATTTCCAACTTCCCACTGCTCCATGCCGTTACAAGAACAGAGTCTTTGCTGATTACATTATAGAGGAAACCCACTGCACGACCTTCGCATTCTGCACCATTAACCTCAGAATCTTCCCCTTCATCATGAAATATTTTACGGAGAGGCCCCTGGAAAAAATAATTAAATAATTGTGATGTCAAATTATTGGACAAATCAAAATAGAAATAAACACATAAAATAAACTTCAAATACTTCAAGATACATGGTAAACTCATTGGAAGTATTAGAGTAAAGAAAAAAGAGTGCAGAGAAACAGTGATGAATACCAAGGAATCATCAAAAGGCAAAGAAAACACATTTGGTTAGAGAAGTAACCATTAGAAAAGTAGAAAAAAAATCAGAATCCATAACTATTTTAGAGCCAAATTCTTGGAGGTTCTTTCAAACTATAAATGATACAAGCAAGTGTAGCTCAATACAGGAAAAAAAATTCATAAGATAGATTTAAAATTAAGTAAAAGTGTCCAAGCAGAGAAAATTATCTAAATAAAGATCCCATTACCTGTGCTCTAAATTTTTCTAAAATTTTCCACCCACCAGGCAATCCCAACCCAACCCCATGCCACCCCACCACACACACACCCAACCCCCCACCCCCTCAGCACACAAAAAAGATAAAAAGCATATTAAAAAAAAAAAGCAAGACAAAAACAGAAAACAAAACCCAAAAAAAAATGTGTTTTTTGGGTTTTTTCGTTTTTACAGGAGACGAAAATACAAATATGTGGAAACAAGTGTTTTTCAGTTTTCACCCCTTAAAAGCGTAGTGAAGTCACATAAATTCTTAATGCAATAGATAGACATGGTATACATGAATTCAACTTTATTTTGTTTTTTATATGAACTTTTATAACATCTTTTATTTTGTATGGTAAAATGATTATATATGCAATTTTAAAAGAAAAAATATCTATAGCATATATAGTTAATAGACAATTAATATTGAACACTAAGAAAAATGACAAGTTATTTCAATCAATCATTCACCTACATTATTGAGTATTAATTAAAATATGATATAAATATACAAACAAATTCCAAAAAAATAAAAAATTACACTTAATTCATGAGTCATGTAACAATGGTGCTTCTAAAAAAAAATTTTTTTTTTATAAACTTGGGATTATATAAAATAAAAAACCAGAAAAAATTTGCAAAATATAAAATGTTAAAAGCGCATCATAAAGATATAAATCAATTACAATCATGCATCTTTGTACTCCTACATTATTTTTTAGATTGTTCATTTTTGCTCGAGTTATTTTGATATAAAATGTTGGGAAGGAAACCTCATATAGAATGGATCCACAAGAAGCCGTTTTAAGATGAAGAAAAGAAGTCATTTGCAATTATCATAGACATACGTCCAAAAAGTGATCTCCCATTTAAAGAAACATTTGATGAAGCATGGTATCTTCAACTTGTGATTTAATTCACATCAAATTGATTAAGGTAATGCTAAGCTATTAGAATTAATCAAGAAACACCAGGTCACATCAATTATTAATGAACTAAAGTTACCCTTATTAAGTTAAAGAAAATATAGGCAGTTAGTCATGATTGGCTAGAGCAAGTTAATACATTGTGCCGATAAAGAGCTCATCATGTTAATGTTTGTATAAAGAGAAGAATTCCAGAGAATTATCCATTCGGTCAAGTGTTTCAGAGGAGTCCCGAAAGAGCTATAGAAGAGAAAGAGAAGGAAAGACGACGAGTGGAGGTGGTGATAAGTTCAGTTAGGAGTGTTTCTCCTTGTTAGTAATTAGTTAGAAGAACAGCTCTGGAGGACTACTTCTCTAGCTATCTCTACTAGCTCATGCAATCTCGAAACTAAGAACCCTCATGAAGCTTCCTATTCGGCAAGGAAGTATGAGGTCACTCCTAACTAGTGTTAACAGTTTCGCGGCGTGCTGCTGAAATTTCATTTTTTTTGAGGTAGCGATGCGTTTCACAATGGGAAAATTGCCGATTTGCAATTCTGGTTTTTTTGCAGCGTGCCAGCAAAACTGGGCGGCATGCCGAGCAAAATGGGGCTAAACAAGGGGGGAAAACTAAAATTTCTTTAATTTTCATTAGCGATTTTTGGCGGCGTGCTAGCAAAACGGGGCGGCGTGCCGACGAAATTTGATTTCGTGTGACGGGCGGAACCTTGATCCTAATTGCCCCCAACCTTTTATATTTAATACCAGCAATCTGCTTAACTAAATGGTTGCTCTCCTTCGTCTTTGCTCAGCCGAGCCGATAGTCTCAAACGAACTCCTGCTATGGTGATTAAGCATAAACTCGTAAAACTTACAACAGCCTTACTGGAATAAACGCATTAACTGCTATTGATTCCTTTGCCCCTACTGAAGAAGCTCCGGCATACATTGGATTAACTACAGTTGTAGGGTCAAATGCAACCCTTTCATCGATTTCTCCACGAGAGATTGATAAGGGGTGGTCGCCTGACACTGGATTTCCATCTATACAAGGTGCTGGATTTGGATCCCCATCATATGGATCTAGAAAATATTCTTCAAACATGTTCTCATTTCAAGAAACTATGTTTTCTCAGCTAAAACTCTTGGATTTCAAAAGACAAACCCAATTGGAAGTTCTATAATTGTTTTAGAAAGAATGGTTTGAAGCAGATTATATTAGTGGTCCTCAATTAGAATGATATATAGATGCTTTACTTAGTTATGATATATTATAGATGAAGATTTTATTGGGAAAAAAAAAGCCTTTTTGTTTCTTTTAGAGCTGAATCCTTTTGAAATAGAATTATTTGGCAAGTTTCTAATTTATTTTGGAATGATTAGTTAGAATGAGTCAAAACTTGATTTTCAGCATGTAATATTAATTAGATTAATTTGACTGATATTGTAGTGTTTGTGAAGAAAAACACATTTATTTAGATATTTTAAGGTGCGAAATTTATTAGAACCATTAAATCATGATTTAAAGTGGTTTAGTCATGAAAATTTTTGAAAAACTTGCTTTTCGAAACCATCGTTTAATCCTTTGACTAGCCAAAGAAGCTTCAGTTACAAAACCAGAATCTTAAGGTTTGCTGAATGTTGCTGCTAGGCTAATCAAAGGATAACGGGGGAAATCAAAGAAACCCAAAGAAAACAGATTGAGTACCTGATCTGACAAATTCCAGCCGTAAAAGAGAGACAACTTTGATTGACCCAATAGAGATCGATGATGGTGACAAGGGGACTGATCAATCTAAAGCTGCATATAAAGATGACAAGGAGCAGCAATTGTTATAGTAAGGATGATCCAGGACTACACATAGAGGCCTTTAAACCCCATCATTGGGGAATACACTTTGACAATGTACCACAAATACAAATCATGATACTCCATTATCTCCCCATGTGAGAAGTTCAAATCATCATCATATGTACCTGCACATTCTCATGGCTATTATTACATAAATCACTATGGTGCACTACTAGGGTCCTCATATCATGAAAAATGTTCCATAGGCTATTGTCACAAATTGCCAACTGACTATGAACCTCATGGTGCATTATATTGAGGTTCTAAATATGGATGTGGGATCATTTCAGGAAACACATACACATACCAAAAAGGATATTTTTAATATGGATCTAGATCTTGACCTCCAGACTTTTGTTGTCTGCCACACTTACCACGAACATCAATTATCATCAGTAACCACTCATTGAATACTGATAAACACTGGTGAGGATGAGTACAAAAGTTGCATGCATGAATTGGTACCATCATACCATGACTTGGGATCTATATTATAACTACGTGGATGAGATGCAATATGTTCACCTAGATCTAGGGATGGAGTGGTCAAGGCAGGTCAACATTCTTTTAAATGTGGTATTTGTTGTCATTGTATATGTGGATCATGTATTTCAGATGCATTTTGGTTTTGTGTGAATAGTTCATATTGATAGCCCATATATTAGATCCCTAAATATTTTTCATTATTTTGAAGAGCTACCTCATTCAAAAATTATAATTTTTTTTCTTAATTGTCCTCCCTACCTAAAATTTCTCTCCATCTACTGAAATATTCTTTCAAAGCTAAACATGTCCCTAAATATGATTGAATTCTCCCTAGGTTCATGGCAAAATTCTGGAGAAATAGACCTTTATAACACTGCTTGTTACTAATGACACACCCACAGAGTTTATGTTACCCAATATCTTCAATTGAGATGTTAACTACCATGTATGAGTTTTTTCCAATCCCACAGTCAATTTCTTTTGTTGACTTTCATCATAATAAATAACTAAAAAGGAAATACTAACACTGCATGTATCTTTTCTTCTTTTGAAAACTCAACTTTGGAATTTGATCTAGAGAAGCTGTACGCCACTGAGAAGGATCTGGTTGTCATAAGTGACTGAAATCCTGTTAAGCTACAGTGACATCTCTTTCAAAATAATTCATTTAATAAACTTAGTCAAAAGCATTTCACAGCTCTAGTTTCTCTACCTATGCAAGCTTACATGGAAGAGACAAGAGGAACAATAGAAAACGTGCGTAAAAGTTGAACATGGGATTAATGATTGACAATGGAGGAAGGGAATATTTGGCAAGAAACACATTGTATAAATTTGGAACCAAGGTGGCAAATAAAAGAATAATTTATCCAATGGAACCAAAGATTAGAGAGCCATAGATGAATTGATAGCATAAACATTTGCCCCACTTATATATTTTTTTTAATAGGTAAAAGAGTTAATATATTATAGAAATTAAAATAAACACAGAACATAGGGGAGGTGAACACGAAGTGTGTAACCTCCTAAAACATCTTTTTTTTTATAAGTAATGAAGTTTTATTGATTAAGAGGGAGAGAGAAACAAAGAAGAGAAAGAACAGCAACAAAAGAGAAAGAAAAGTGCCAAAACAGGGAGGCACTGCTGAAGCAAGAAAGAAAAAGATGTTAGGACCCAAAGATCCAAGAAAGAAAAAGAGAATAAACAATCTTCCCAAGATAGATGGCTTCTCAGGACTTAAAGGTCTAAGAAATAATCACAATTCAAGAACTCTTCCATGCACAAATTGGAGAAGCTTGGAAGAATCGATTCCCAGCTGAAAATCATACACAAGACTGCATGGAACAGAACTTCTACCGACTTCTCTTCACCTCTAAAAATTCTGTGATTTCTTTCTCCCCATAACACCCACATGATTGCTGTCGGACATGAATTCCATAACGAGTTGCAACTTTTCTTTTTCTTTCTCCACCCCTATCCAATTAAAGTTTGCTGTACGGCCTGTGCCATGGCCGGTTGCACCCACATAATTCCCCATTTTTGGATAATTAAATTCCATAAATTTTGTAGCCACCTTACAATGCAAAAGGATATGATTAACAGAATCCTCACTTTCCTGGCAAAGTGAACATCTGTTAGGAAAAAACCTAACCTCTATTTTTCAAATGATCGATGATTAATATTTTATCTAGAGCTACTGCCCACATGAAAAAGGCACCTTCAATGGCTATGCCAAATAATGTTGGCTGCCTAAAACTGTTCACCAACTGAACTCATGTGCCTGAAACATGCCTTAACAGTAAACTGGCCTGTAACTATACCTTTCCATTGCATTATGTCTTGCCCCTGATGCAATTTAGTTTCTTAAAACAACTTTAAAAGTTTTCCTAACTCTTCCGTTTCCCAATCGAATGGATCTCTTTCAAGCTGAAGGTTCCATTGAACTGATTGATCCTTTTGATTTAATATTTCACTGATTTTTTATTCCTTGAACCTACCGATGCTGTATATGGCTGGGAATCTGCACCTTAAAATTCCTTCACCATTCCATTTGCACCACTTATATTAAACATCATAAACTAATGTTCATCTGATACTTCATGATCACATATATTGTGAGGCAATACAGAAAGCAACTAAACTAATGTATGTCTAAATACTACTTTTTTGAATTTACCACAAGCCAATTCTAAAAGCAAATAGGATTCAGTACAATGTAAATATAATCGCATGATAGTTATGTAGTCATAAAGAAATATGGTTAGATAATAACTGGCTAACTGCTGAACATCACGTGGACTAGTATATTTATATGATAGAAAAACATTTTTGAACAATGCCTTTCTACTTCGGAAAATTAAAAATGATGAAATCATCATCTCACTAAGATTGTTTCTGTTGAAGAATCTTCTCAATGGGTGCCATAACTGAACATAGAGAAGGTTTGTTTTACAAGGAGGATACAAAACTTGCATGGTGAGTCCCCTAAACTCCAAAATAATGTCATACTAGTATTACCTAATTCATGACCGAAGGTAGAAATATAATATTCCACGCATAAAAAGTTCGATTGAAGATCAGGGAAATAAATTCAATATGAATACCTGCAAGGAAAGAGATGCATCCAATGGCACATAAGGACGGGCTTTTAGTGCAGATAATCTTCCCTTTCCATCTGCTTGGTGAACAATTTCAGGAAATGTTGCTTCTAACCAAGAAATAGCCAGACTCGAACAATTAACTGCTCTTGAATTGGATGCCTTGCGACAAAATATTTGAGCATCATTGTATATTTCTCCTATAGATTCACATCTGTAGACACTGTCACCAAATAAAGCACTCAAATTTCATGCTGGTACTTGAGACAGAATAAAAAATTATCAAAGTTAGCATCTAAATTGAATGTAAAGGCAGTCTATCAACATCATA
Organism: Buxus sempervirens; assembly: GCA_947561395.2. Classification (NCBI taxonomy): domain Eukaryota; kingdom Viridiplantae; phylum Streptophyta; class Magnoliopsida; order Buxales; family Buxaceae; genus Buxus; species Buxus sempervirens. The sequence goes on from OX387193.1 coordinate 33,522,469, forward strand.
CCTGCATATCAGAATAAATGAAACAGATTCAGGAACAGGGAATATCCTAACCATCTGTTCAATAGACTATTTTATTGGACATTGACCAACTCTATCCCCAACCATACAAAAGTCATATTGATTGGATACTTAGGACTACTAAATAACATATTCATCATAGAATATGACAATATGTTCAACGTGGTTTCAGTACCTGTTAAAAGGTATGTCAAAAACAGTCAGGGTTAGAAATATTGTCAGCATTAATTCTTCGATACTAACCAGAAGTCCAGAAATGCCCCCTTAGCAATCAGGTTGAGAGATGCAAAGCTGAACTGGAATCTGCCTAATGAGTTTATTAAGTAAATATTTGATAAACCTGACTTCAGTACTCAAGTCAGTTGGAAACGCACCTGCGAACATTCAGCCAGACAGGAACTTCCAACTAGGGTCTGTATCAACGAATGCCGTCACGACTCACATGGCAGCTCTGTAAGGGCTGTTCTTTTTCTCATTGCATGAAAATAAAAGGGGTTCATCCATAATCATTGTCAGAACCTCAATTTTGGGGGTTTAAATGCAAGAAACAGTAAGGGGGACTTTTTGAAATAAAAGTTGAAAAACAGGGGAAAAATGAAATTTTCAAAATTAATTTTTACCCTGAACTTTTTAAAATATCAAAAAGGGAATAAACATTTTTAAATTTACAAAAAACTACCCCTGGTTCTCAACAAACAAACTCTTTCCTTGTTTGTTCGTGGGTTGCTATTTTGGCAACCAAAATCAAGGACAAACATGCTAAAATGAATCCCATGATCAAATAAAGTGATTGGCTAACAGTCGATGAGAATTAGAAGGTTTCTTGGAGAGTTTTAGTATTTTTTTCAAATTCTGGAAACCTTCTTTCGATTGGCTAACAGTCGACGAAAGCTAAAATTTTGGCCCTCTTTGGGACGCTCTCTCCTCCTTCTCTTTCTTCTCCCTCTTAGGTCTGGAATCTTCCAAGGATGTTGAGGATATCCTTCTTGCTATCATTAGAGCTCTCTTCCGATTCTCTCTCTTCCGGAAATGGCAACTCGCCTCTTTAAAAGGGAGCTTCTTCCACTCTTTCAATCAATCTTCTTCTGCTGGGAATTTTCGGACCCTGTCAAGCAACAGGTTCTTCTCTCCAGCATTCTCCTTCTCTCTCACTCTGTCGCAGACCTTCTCTCACAGCAACTCTCTTTTCTTCCACTTCCTCTCGCTTTCTGTCACGCTGCTCCTCTCTCTCTGTTGCAACCTTCTTCTCTCAATCTTCACCTCTCACACAGCCTCTCTACTTCTCTGTTGGAGAAGTCTCTCTACATCTCACTTGAAGCAAGTCTTCGTCTCCTTCAAGCACTCGTTTGGCTGAAATTGAAGCACCTGTAACCTATTCGAGAAGTCTGTTTCTGTCACCATTGTTTGTATTTGCTCATCTCACCCTCTGTTTCAAGCTCAGGTAAGCCATAACTCATTCCTAGGCCTGTCCTGTTATTCTGCTGTTTTTTAGGAATTTGTTAGTTGTTCTTTTTTTACAGGCAGCAGTTACAATTTTTTTTATAGATGAGAATGTGTGCACTAATTGTATGAAATGATCTATATATGAAATATGCTTCAAAAGTTTGATTAATCTCTTTTGTGCTGCTTGCATATTTTCAGAATTTGTTAGTCTCCATGTTTAAATCTATCAATTAATTCTCTTTCAAATCAAAACTCATTGCCTGTGTGTTGAGAATTTTTTGATTTTAGTTGAGCACTAGTGAATGATTCTCATGAGATATTTTTTGTAATGATGCTGCAACCAGTCAAGCTTCTTTGATTCTTATTTTTGCACATGATAATGTTAGGGTTGTGTACTGGCCTGAGATTTCTGATCCTGTCTCTTGAATCTGTCCATGCTGTAGATAATTTTTAGCATATTGTTTATATGAATTTGTAGATTTTAATTTATTTGTTATTTTTTAATAATTAGCAGACAGTTGCTATTTGGTTTTGGAAGTTTAATACCATTTATCAGGTTGCTGTTTAACTTTTACAACAACCAATGGTCTAAACAAAAAGCAAAGATTATGTTTTTAACCAAATTAAATAAAACAGAAATGGTTATTTACTGATTTTAATCACTTCCTTTTGCCTTTAAATGTGAATTCCATGAGCAGCCATATTTCAAATTTTATCTTATTTTCACTAGGGATTGGTCTATATCACGTTGGATTATCATTTTATGTGATAAACCCTAAAACCCCAAATTTCTATTTTAATATTTTTTCCTTTTCTTGTGTGTAAATATTTAGGTTTAAATTATTGTATCTTTAATGATTTTGTGAAAGCTTGGATTTTTAGAAAGTGACGATTTAAATTTAGGTATTTGGCAGATATGAAATTCCTTTTTTTTTTTTTGAATCTTGCCATTTTAGAAATTTGTACAGATTTTCGCAAAATTAGAAACCTTCTCCCTTTTAGGATTTGTGCATATTAGGATTTTTCTTAGAATTTTCGGAAATTGTAAATAAATAAATTTTTTAAGGTGAAATTCAAATATGGTAACTAGTTTATTAAACCAGGAGTGGTTTGGTGTCTAACACCTTCCCAACTGCTTAAATGAACCCCCTAACCCAAAAATCTGGTTGGACCAATTTAAATCTTAATTAATTAATCTACTTGGTGTCCATCCACACCCAAATTGAACCATGGATGGTGGAGACTCCATTGACCTGAACCGACCCCCACGGGCCGTATTCCTTTAATCATTATATCTAGATATATTGTATACATTAAGAAGGGTATGTTATTTACACAGATCAGGTTAGAATGCCTATACACGTCAAAAAGGTCCAACACATAACTGATCTACTATTAACAGGTCAATATGGTCAACCTGAATCTCATTTAAGATTAAGAGTCCTACAAAAAACCAAAAACAAAAAAAAAAATTCAAAACCAGATGGGTTCAGGCAGGTTAGAGTATTGAATAAAAGCTACTGCTTCAAATGCCACATCTAGATCCAATGTATAACTAAATTGGTCTAGAACCATGTGCGTTCACATGCTAACAACTCAAATGTTAGGTTTAGCTCCACTGCCTGTTTAAACACAAAATAATTTCAGCTCACGACCCATATTCATAGTCACTCCGTTCATCTTTGATTTTCAACGATTTAAAAGAATATAACTCCACTATTGCATACAAGAAGAAACAACTAAAGGTGTAGAGCGTACCTTCCAAAAGGAACAACTGGGCAGAGGATGTAGATTGAACCATCACTAAATAAAACAAAAACCTACAGAAGATCATAAATAACTTTAATTGATCAAAGATATAATTAGAATATAACCAGATAGTATCCATTGTAAGTTTCATCATCACTAAACAACACAACAATTAAACTGATATGGTAAGAGAATGGCACAGGAAATGATATCAAGGTACTTTTGAACAAAGAGGTAGTAGCAACAGGGCTTGTTTGTACTTTTTCATGAGATCAAAATGTTTTGTCTGAACTAGCTAGATATTTATTTTCATATTGTCAAACCAGATAACAATTATAATGTTTGACAGAGTGTGTGCAACAGAATCCATACAGTGAAACCTTTTACGGGAAATCCCTTTTTCTAGTCACTAGCAATATATAGGGAGTTTCATTGGAAGATGATCACACCAATTTAGCAAAGGTGCCACACTGTCCATAATCAAATTCTTTGACTATGGATTCTTTTATTTCTATTTTAACAATATTTTAGTATAATTTGATAAATTTTGGCATGTTTAGTCAAAGCACAATAAAGTCAATTCCACAAAAGAAATGAGGGACAATGGCTATACAGATGTTAAATGACTTCCACTCCTTAAAAAAGAGCAGAACAAAAGACACGACTCCAGCCCCTAGCCAAACACCTTCTGCAGGTGTCACTCCCACTCATGGTGCCTGTGAGCTACCCAAACACATCTAAATCACCTACAGTCAGCTCCAGCCTTGTAGCCCCAACCTTTGCCAGTATATCAGCAACATCATTGGCAGTTCTAGGCACTTGGGTGAATAATATAGTCAACTCACTGCAAGGGATCTAGCCCATCCAATCCGGTGCCGCAGATGCCAAGGGCCTGAATTGTTACCTCAATCCACCAACCTACTATACTTGCAGCCCCCCTCAACCAAAGCATCATTAAACCCTTCCTTTTTGTTATGTCCAAGACTGTTAGAAGGGATAGAAGTTCCGCCTTTATGGAATCAACCCCTTCGATCAAATGAATGAACGCCATGATGGGAAGGCCCCAATGACCCCCTAAGTTTCCTATAAAGGCCTTGGTTTCCCTTTTTTTTTCATGAATAATGATAATGATATATATTAATATGAAAAATAAATACAACATAGATACAAGTATATATGCAGATCAGGCTCACCCCAAACCTCAAAGAGGCAAAAATGTTCACTCATGTAAATTTAAAGGCCTTAGTTTCCCTATTTAGCACCAACCAAATTAAAATTAGCAGTCCCCTACTTTGGGGGCAGAAAATGTTCACTCATGTAATCTGGAGAGGAAAGACACATTTTGATCAAAATATGGATACCGCACAGCCCATGAAGCCACTGCTGCCTTAATATAGTCAAACGCTGCAACCCTTGCCTCTTATAGTGGCTTCAGATTCTCTGTGCATATGGATCTCTGTGGTCCCTGTGCAGCACAATCCTAAGAAAGGAGTGTCGCGACAGCACTATTGAACACAAATATTTTGAACAACAAAATAGGACTTTTGGATGATAACAGAAGTAAACGAAGGCAATCAACCTCCTCATTTCTGCTTCCCAACGCAAGAATGTAAGATGCTACCTCCAACTGACATCGTAGGGATCTATGTGGTCCCTCTGCAGCATAATCCTATGATAGGAGTGTCTCACGTCAGTACTATCGAACGCAAATATCTTGAGCAACAAAATAGGACTTTTAAATGATCATTAAGTAAATGAAGGCGGCCAGACTCCTTGTTTCTGCTTCCCAAAGCAAGAAAGTTGCTACTTTCAACTGACGTCAAATGGTCTATGCATTTCTTTAACCTAAATAATTTTTATATAAAAATGAAAAAGACAAACAGAAGAGCACCTCTATTTTTTTTTTCTTTTTTTTTTTTTAGGGGGGGTGTAAAATGCTAACCAGTGTATGGGGCTCCCACCATTGCGCAGGGTCTGGGAGGGTCTGATGTATGCAGCCTTAACCCCCGCAGCCTTATCATTGCACCAAAGCTCACAACAAAAACAGAACTCTTTATTTGAATGTGAGAAAATTAAAAGTATTTGGTACGAAGATGTCACTGCTACCCTATGGTATATTGATAATGAATAGCTCATGCACACCCAATGAGTAAATAACTCACGGGTAACCTACAAATATCTCCTTGGTACCATGTAATACCTTAGGAATAAATAACTTATGGGTACAATGTGACTAAAAAACCTATACATAGCTCCTTCGTACCATGTAATACCTTAGGAATAAATACTTATGGGTACAATGTGACTAAACAACTCATGGGTATCCCATGAAAATCTCATTAATACTCTAAGTAAACAACTCAAAGGTAGTTTTGGATTATAGCTAAGATTATCTAATTTCTGTTTTTGGTTGTACCGTAGGAAGGTCTAAGCTCTTTTTAGGTTGCTAAGCTAGAGATTGATAGTTGATAGGGACCGATTACTCGGTGTTTGACCCATTCCTCATGGGTCTACCCTGTATTCTGTTTCTTTTTTTATAATGTAATATCCTGTAATTTTATTTGTGTATTTTAGTGTTAATGACAAGGGTATTATGGTCTTTCTATATTTTAATTGTGTGTTTAATGGTGACCAATAGCATGTTTCATTTCAGTTTGAGTTGGTATACAAGTTAAAGTATTTTGATTGAGTGTGTATGTGGGGTTCGGTAGTATGGCGATGCACCGAAAGTTTTATAGAATCATGAAAGTTTCTATTTAAAGAAGAAGCAGACAGCTGAGGGTTTTATTCCCAGCCATCTTCGTTTGAATAAAGAGAAAGAGGAAAAGTGAAGCAGAGCTCTAGGAAATAAAAGGAAAAAGGAAAGAAGGGAAGAAGAAAAAGAACAGAGAAAGGAGAGTGAGCTAAGGTAAGGGAATTATTCTAACTAGAATGTTGTGTGTACTTGATTGTGTTTACATATTTGGTGTGAGAGTTTGTAATCCTAACAATGGTTGTCCTAAAAATTCCCGTCACCAGTATTGAATTGAATGTAAAAATCTTGATGTGTAGAACTTATTTGCAATTCTAGATGTTAATAAGAATTAGAAAAAGTGCATTATTATAGGCATCTAGTCAACGTTTAAAGTATCGGTCAAGTTAACTCAGTATCGGCACTTGGCGAGTTGATACCGAGGTTCGATACAAGGGGTTCTTCTGGAACCTCTCGTATTGGCAAGAACTCTCCGAGAACAAGACGTCTCGGGCAATACTGAGACGTCATTTCTGACGTTCCCAAGTTGATTTCTCTCTACTGAAAAGGAGTTTTTCAAAACCCTCTCACCCCACCCTATTTTGGTCCATTCTATCATCCTACAACATTAAAAACACGAATCTTGCCTCCATTGTTGCAGATCTGAGATTCCGGAGAAAAGTTAACAGTTTTTTAGATAGTTGCGAGAAAGGTGATTTCTTCCTCTATGGTTCATTTTAACTCTTTGTATTTGACTTAAAATCTTCCTATAACATAGTAGAGACTCATAGAAGTGAAGTTTTTGCTAGTGAGTAATTTGTCTTTGAAAATTGGGGCTTTTTACTATTCCGAAAATTTTAAATAATGTCTTTTTTTTTTTTAATTTCCTTCTCATGTAGTCATTTGATTGACACATGAATCACTTCATAGTAGGTTGTATGTCCTTGCATTAATTTTTCAAAAATAAAATTATTAAAATTATTTTATTTATTGTATTAATTGATTTAATAACAAGAAATGATACTTATATTTAAGTTAATTGTGTATTTATATTCTTGATTTGTTACAAATAACTATATTTTGTTTCTTAAGTATATGTTTATATTTTTTAGCAGTTTCAAAAAACTATACTTTGTTTGTTAAATTATATTCTACACTTTATATTTAAGTTAATTGTATATTTATTGTATTATTTCATTTAATATCTATAAATTAGTTGTGAACAACTTTAATAAAATGATTTCATTGTTTAAATTTGGTTTTTCTTAATACATGTTTGTAATATTGTATGATTGATTTTATATTGTAATCTGTTTCATTTTTAATAGGTTTAATCATGCCACATGAACCTGATGTTGGGTGGTAGCATTGCTCCATTGTTGGAGGTAATGCCAGACATGTGATGTGTAATTATTGTGGACGGGATATGTGGGGAGGTGTGACTAGCCTTAAGGAGCACCTAGTGCATAAGAAGGGTGATGTAGTTGGATGTACAAAAGTTTCAAGTGAGATAATGAGGACCATGCCGGAACATTTGAGGACTGGAAAAAATTTAAAGGAGAAGACATTGAAAGATAAAGATTATTTATTAGATAAATTAAACGAGGAAGCAATATTTGGCCATGGGACTGGGAGTGGTGATAGTGATGATAAAATAGAGCAGTGGGAGAGAGAGCAAATAGAGTTTGCCCAACGTCAGAGTATGGAGACTATGCCGATGGATGAGTTGAGGTGCCATTCTGTATCTGTACACTCTTCTCATTTTGATGTAGGGGGGGTCATCTGGGCGTAAGAGAACAGGTGTTGAGATCAATCGAGCACGTAGCATAAGGGAGAGAGTCCGGCTCCTAATCCCATAGACAGAGAGAGAGAATAGCATGCCATCAATGACTATGCCTGCACGTAGAGGGGATCCTTTGAGGAGCATGGATCCTCATATGTATCCATCACGTGATTCGAAGCAAAAAAGGTTAAAAGACATATTCAGCACTAAATGGATTCATAGGATTGGAAGAGCATATATAAAGTTTTTTGCATATAATGCCATTCCTTTCAACGCCGCCAATACTCCATATTTCCAGAATATGCTCGATGTGATTGCACAAGCAGGGTCTGGTGTTAGGGGCCGATCATGTGCGATGGTTGGTCATCGCATACTCGAGCAAACATAATCAATTTCCTCGTGTATTGTGATCGGCAAATGATGTTTATGAAGAGTGTAGACGTGTTAAACATGAGTAAAACAAAGAAATTTATATTTCAGTTACTGGATGACATGATGGAAGAGGTAGGGTAGGAGAACATTGTTCAGGTATGTAATTGTGTATTTACTATTTACTATTTATCATTTCATTACAAATTGCTAAGTGGATATGTTGATAACATAATAATTATGTATTTTCTATCCTGATTCCTAATAGGTCATCAGTGATAATGAAGCATCCTATAAAGCAGCTGGACAATTGTTGATGGAGAAGATGAAGCATTTATATTGGACTCCATGCGCTGCCCACACTATTGACTTGATGTTGGAGGACATTTCAAAAGTGGACAAGGTTAAGGAAGGACTTATGCTAAGGAAGAAGATAACCTCCTTCATCTATAATAGTACAAGATTGGTCAATTTAATGAAAGCAAAGTTTACTCATGGCCGAGAATTGTTGAGACCTGGCATTACAAGATTTTGTATGGAGTTCATAGCTATGGAGTCCCTTTATCGATATCGAGCTCCTTTGAAGCAGTTATATATATCGGATGAATGGCATCAAGTTGAAAATTCAGTGTGCTCAACAAAAACAAAAAAGGCTAAGGGAAGTTGTAGAGCTTATCCTAAGTAACGACATATGGAAGGAGAAAAGCATGTGGGAGGGTGTAAGGCGAAGGCGATAGCAAGGCGACGGCGATACTTCGTCGATATCGGTGATACTTCGTCGGCGATAGCAAGTCACCTCGACGGCTCTAGCTAGGAGACGACAGTTGTCGGCTTCTCGACGGTGCTAAGAAAGACGAAGATAGCTTGACGGCGCTTCCTAGGAGAGAGCAAGACGACAATAGCTCGACAGCGCCGCTAGGGAATCGATTCATAGCTGAAAGCAAGCAACATCATTGGCATCTATATCATTCTACCTTGTTGGCGTCAAAACCAGTTGACCGCAGCATGTTCTATTGAAGGCAAGGCGATAGCAAGGAGATAAAAAGGCGATGGAGCTCATCATGGCACCCTCATCTGAGGGTGTTGTTCTTCTGATGGATTACGGAAAAGCAGTCAGTGCGCCTGATTTTCACGACGTCTGCAACGACCTGAAGAGTACTGGATACAGTTCGGAAGAGATTTTATCGTTTCTTCTTGGGGCTTTGGGTAAAGGAGATAATCCCCAGGGAGCGTCAGGGGAAAAGGTAGAAGAGGACAAAAGCTTTCATCTAGAAGGACAAGATTCAGGTTCTCGTCAGAGAAAATCATATGCAGAGGCCGCTCGATCTGCTCCCAATATTCCTCTGCACAGTTCAACCTCTGGGAGGATAAACAGGGCAAAGATTTTTAGATCATCTGTCAAGGTTGAAAGGAAGGAGTTCACCTTTGAAGGGAAGAAAATCGGAGAAGGACCTTTCCTAAAAATTACAGAAAGGTCTAACAATCTTTTGAAATCGATAAGATTCTCTAATAGCAGCGTTTACTGGCTGATCAACTCAGTGGAAAATCTGAAGCACAATTACAATTTCAGGGGCATCATTGCCTCTCATCGATGGAGATCATGCAGGTATGTCATGGATGTCAAGTCCAATTGGAGAGGCACCTTTCTCCAAGTCTCGGCCATCTGGAATGGTGGTCGAAGCCAGTACCTCATCTTCCCGATCAACAGTAATGACAACAGTCGGGACTACATCCTACGTGCATGGAATTCATTGGTCCCTCCTCTCTTTTCTTGTGTTGAATTGAACCAGTTCGTCAAAGAAGGGCCAAGCACCTCTCACTCTTCTTCACCTGTATCGGAAGATAGCAGAAACCAGAGCTTGTTCTCCATCATGAGCAGATGTAGTAAAACAGAAAGCAAGCTGCTAAGAGAAGGGGCAGATAGAGCAATAGACGTTCAACTGGTGTCCCCGCTTCGCCATCTTGAATGGGATTTTCCTATTCTTTGTCGAAGTTCATGTTTGTTTGATTGGAGGAGACTGTTTGAAGTTGGGGTTGGCCTATCATCAACTATTTATCAGCACTTACTTCCATTGGGCAATTCGACGGCTTTGCTGTTCGCGGAATGCGAAATTCAGGCAAACCAACTGGTGGTGATAGCCCAATTGTGTTGGAGGATAACACTATATTATCCCTAGATAGATGGTTAGATAGTGTGGAATCACCGGTAGGGCCATCCTCGCAGGAGGGTTGGTGGGTTTAGGTTGAAGGAATTCCTCCTCATCTTCTCGAGGTCTCAATGTTCAAAGATCTGGGGGACTCAATGTGGGGCTTCAAAGAAATAGGGGGCCTACTGACGAATGGTGTTGTGTCCTTCCGGGTGGCTGAAACTCTAAAGAGAAGAATTCTGAGATGTATTGATATCAGGGAAGGCAGTTGGTGGTTCAATGGTTTTGTCGAAGTGCTGGAACATAAACCTGCACCCTCTTCGTTTTGGGATGTAGACTTCCAGGCTTTAGAGATGGAAGATAACTAACGTGGCAAAAGTCGGTTTTCAAATTCAAACTTTGATCAACGTCAAGGGCTTTCTTCCAGCAACCAGCTTCCGTCTCTATTGGGCCGGCCCATTTTGGAGCAGCTGATCCCTAGGCCCACTAATTTGGATTTTGGATCCCTTGGTGATCAAGGTAAGGGATTTCAGAATAAACAGGGTCGGGCCTCCGCTTACTCCTCTAATACCATCTCCGCGCATCCGGCGTCAAGGCTTCCTCAGCCGGCTCAAGCATCAAACCAAGTGGAGGAAATTAACACGGGAGGGAAGAGCTCCATCCCTCGTCGGAGAAACGGCATTTTCATCAAGGAGACATTGAAGGCTTCTTCTCAGTAGAGACAGGCAGCGACTTCTTCATCTCCAAATGTCGACTGTCCTTCTCCACCTTCCTCTGTTACTGAGTTCATGAAATCAACAGACATATTTCTCCAGAAGTTAGAAACCAGGATTAAGTCCATCGAGAGGGACCTCTCGCATCCGCCATCCCTTTCTCCCATTTCGAAAGGCAAGGGGCGTTGCTACATGTATATCGTGGCAAGGGAGAAGCAGTCGACAATTCCGGAGAGAGTTGAAACAGGGGAATTGTCGAATAAGCAGAGAAAGGAATCGTCAATAGCTTGTCGGGAGGATGATGATCCTACTGTCGTGGCAAATTCTAGGATCCACCACATCTCCACCGACCATCAGGTGCCAAGGGTTTCTCCTTCGGAGATTCAGGTGTTGTCAAGCCCAGAAAAGGCCGAGAGTTTCAGGGATAGGTCTACACTCATATTTCCAACGAAGCGATCACCAAATAGCTACAAGGTCTACTCAAGGCGAGTGAAAAGGGATCTCCACTTGTCCGAAGCCTCTCCTTGGTTAAAGGCGAGCCGTGATTTCAAGTTAGGGGGGGCCTAGCAGAGTTTTCGAACCCCGGGATGGAACTTTGGAGGATCCAGTAGCTTCGCACCTCCTCATTGCTCCTTCTTTTCTTTTTGAATCCCATTTAAAACAAGGTACGCACTCTTTTGGTGGCATTTGTATTAATGACTATTTATTATCTTCTTCTCCTCCTCATAACTTTACCAGGGCCACAGAAGTCGATCTTGACTGTGCTGAATCACCAAAGCAGGATGTCTTTGAGTTTGAACAGGGGAAGGCTAATCTTGTCAAGGGTGTGGGTCTGGGTGTGGAAGGTGGGGAAGAAGGGGGGATCAATAGAGAGTATCAGTGCAGATATATGGGATAAGGTTAGAACCTTCTTCGAGGCTATCATTGAAAAAGCCTCAATTGCAAATGGAGAGAGGATCCCGATATCAGTGGCTGTCGAATCCTTTAGGAGTAGCTTAGGGGTTGGTGTTAATGGTGTCCAATGAAGATAATTTGCTGGAATATTAGATGACTATGGGATAGGGAAAAAAGGAGAGCTGTTAAGGATCTTTGCAACCAACGCAAACCGGATGTCGTGGTCCTAGTGGAGACAAAAGTTGAGAAAATGGATTCTATCGGGATTCGAAAATTATGGGGCGGTGGGGGAATTGAGTGGTGCTGCCTCCCCTCCTCAGGTTGGTCCGGGGGCATTTTAGTGATGTGGGATTCTATTTCTATGAAAGGAGGGGAAGTGAGAGAGGGATCACTCTCTGTTTCCACTTTCCTTGAATCTAGGGTGGATGGTTTCAATTGGAAACTTTCTGCGGTCTATGGTCCTTGTCGTCCAAGGGGTAGAAATTTATTTTGGAACGAGCTCAATGGGGAAAATCCGGGGTCCACCACCCCATGGTTGGTTGTCGGGGATTTCAATGTCTTTCGATATTCACATGAATCCAATAGGGAGAGACCTAGGGTCACTAGAAGCATGAGGAATTTCTCAAATTGGATCCAACACAATGAACTTATTGATTACCCCCTTCAAGATGGTCTCTTCACTTGGTCTAACCTTTAGGACCAGCCTCTCTGTTCAAGGCTGGATAGATGCCTAGCTTCAGGTTTATGGGATGGTCACTATGCCCCAAGATCTCCGCATTTATTGCCTAGACCCATCTCAGTCCATTTCCCCTTGCTTTTATCAAATGAGCCCTGTCAGAGGGGTTTGGCTCCCTTCCGTTTCGAAAACATGTGGCTTGAGCACCCCTCTTTTGCGGGAGTTAGTAAAGATTTGGTGCAAAGAAGGGCTGGAGGTTTCTACAGGATGGGCAGATTTTGTCTTTATGAAAGGCTTGGCAGGAGTTAAAAAGTGTGTAGGAAAGTGGAATAAGGAGACATTTGGAAGGCTTGGTTGTCAAAAGAAGGTTGCCATGAAAGAATTAGCTCGGTTAGATAGTTTAGAAGGGGGGAGAGCATGGTCTTCGGATCTTAAGATCAGGAGAGGGGAGATTAAGTCCACTTTGGAGAGAGTGCTTAAACTTGAAAAGATTCACTGGAAATAGAAGTCTCGAATATCATGGTTAAAAGAGGGGGATGGCAACACAGCATTTTTCCACAGGATAGCAAATGGTCGAAGGTGCAGGAACACGATCACAAAATTAGTTGTTGAGGGATGAGAGATAGTGGACCCAGAGGAAATAGGTGAAAGCTTGATTCAATTCTATTCTAAGTTGTATAAATCAAAGCAAGAGACATATTTCCAATTGAAAGATAGGGGCCAAAAAACCCTAGATGAATCATGGAAAGTATGGATGGAAAGAAAGTTTGAGGAGGAAGAAATAAAAGAAGCAGTGATGAATTTGGAGGGGGACAAGGCCCTAGGGCCTGATGGCTTTACTATTGCATTCTTTAAGGCAAATTGGGACACTATCAAATAGGAGCTAATAAAGGTTATTGAGGAATTTCACTCGTTTGGTATCATTCACAAGATATCCAATGCAACCTTTCTCGTTCTTATCCCAAAAAAGGCAGGGGCGGTAGGCATCAAGGACTTCAAACCCATCAGTTTAGTAACTAGCTTGTATAAAATCATTGCTAAGGCCCTTTCCACTAGATTGAAAAAGTCATCCCAATGATCATCTCCTCGAGTCAATGCGCATTTGTGGAAGGTAGGCAGATATTGGATTGTGCGTTGGTTGCTAATGAATGTGTTGAAAGCATGTCCCGGCCAAAAAATTCTGGTGTCGTTTGTAAAATTGACATTGAAAAGGCATTTGATAGAGTGAAGTGGAAATTTGGTAGTGCAGGAGGAGGATCCACCATTGACGAAGAGTAAGGTGACTAGCTTCTCTATGACTAGCTTCTCTATGAGGTTGACCACCATTGACGGAGAGTAAGGTGACTAGCTTCTCCTTGAGGTCCTATACCACCGCCTAGTCGGTAGGAGCATAGACTGTACATAAGGGGTAGAGGGAAGACCCCAGGCTTTCCATCATGCCAGCATAGACTGTGTGTGAGTGTGGAGCATAACATACATGCATTGCATATTTCATTTATATCTGTATCTTGTTATGAAATAAATGTCAATTATTATGACTTGTGAAGCATGACAATGTGATTTACTTATAATCCATGCTTGAATTGTATGTTTGGTTGTGGTTAGTGGGATTTTCTTACTGGGTTGTGAGCTCGTGATCCCATTTTAATACTTCAAGTTAAAGATTGACTGGCATTCACCAGTATAGCTGGAAAGAGAGAGAGAGAGAGAGGACAAGAGGAAAGACCTGTAAATTGATGTATAAATGGACTTTCACATTTCCTGTATTGTAAATATTGTGAGAATAGTAGATGTTACTTGTCTTTGGTGCACAATTTGCTTCTATGTTCCTTTGTATATTGTTTTATTGTACTCTGATGGCCAGTTGTTTCGATTTGGGAATGTTAGTACCTATCGAGATAATTTGGTTATTGTTATGTCCCTGGATTAAATTTAATTAATCAAGGGGGATCTGACAGATAATTAATCTATGGAAAGTCATTTATCAACAAAAAAAAAAAAAAAAGAAACAACTCAAAAGTACCCCAGAAATGTCTCATCAGTACTCCATAGTAATTACAAATTAAGAATAAATAACCCATGCTTACCCTGTGACTAAATGATACATGGATACTTCATGAAGAGCTCATTGGTACCCAGTAAATTCAGGGGTATCATCTTAATATACAAAAAGGGCAAGAAACTCTAGCTTTATATTCAGAGGAAAAGAGAGAGACAGAGGAGTATTTCAAATAAAAATTTAGGTTGCTAGGATGATTTTCTTGTTGATTCCAACCGATGCTTAAAGGAAAGGAGACAAGAAGATGGTTTTGATATCTCCATTCCCCTCACCCCCCTTTTGTATAATGATGATTCAATTATTAACGTCAAAAGAGATAAGTAGTACAAAACTACAAATCAAAAGGCATGGAAGTTGTTGCCTTGACGTGGCTATTATATAACCCTGTATAAGAACCACAAAGATCCCTATAAACAAAGAATATGAAGCCCCTTATAGTCATGTTTCAAAATATCGTGCCGATGTGCCGTATCGACCAATCCAAAAATAGATACATATCGAGATATGTATCGGATACACATGGATACAATATAAAATGGTGGATACGCACAAAAAAAATGATGGATACATAAAACAAAACCGATATAGATAGAAAGATAAGCTAAAAATATGATAAATAAACATGTTTCTCACATCATAGGCCTATACAGAATACGTATTGATATAAAACAAATCGGCATACGCGCAGATGAATACAAACTTCAGAAAAGTACTAACAGATTAAGAAAAGGTATAATATTCTAGATAAACTAAAAACGGATTAAAGATATTACCAAAAAATAATTAGATCCATAGATTTCACTTGAAATCAGTAGATTCATGTAAAGGAATATCAAATTATATTTAAACATTAAAAAAATAATGATTTATTAAGAAAAACTTCAACCTCCGTGAAAATTGTCAACCAATACAATTTCTTTGTTTGATTCATTGAAAGAAATTGTTTCTTAGAAATTATTTGAGAAATCAAGTCTAAAATAAGCTCGAACAATGAGATGTAAAGGTTTCTCCGAAATCCTTTTGGTTTGCAAGGATAAGCCTTTCTTCAGAATGGCCTCTTTTGTCATTTTTTTCATTTTGTATCGATTATGTATTCAGCATATCGACTATGTATCGAGTGTATCAACAACCGTATTAATTGTATTGACTGATACAATTGACTTAAGGATACATTGTTGCATATCGTGCCGTATCACACAATACAGGATACGTATCGACCGTATTGACCGATACAGCAAGATATTTAGAACTATGTTTATAGTAGGAGACCAGTAGTTTGGAGGGATTTGAGTTGAAGGGAAAGGTGAGGAAGTGTGGCTGGAGTTTTTTCCAGTTAGAGGATCTAAAATCTGAATTGAAGACCATAAACAACAGATTTTGAATAGCAACTTTCCCTAGATTGGTACAATGGTGAGCCAGGATTGGTTCAGCCAACTCAAAATGGTTAAAAAAAATTTCTCTCCTCCCCCTCCTTTGAAGATGTGGCTCTTAAGTACAATAGCTACATTAGCAACACAAATGCAAAAACATATAGTCAGGAAATATACTTTTGACCGAAGACTAAAACAACGATGCATCTCACATAAGCTTGCTTGCCTACAAACAAAAAAGCTTCAAGATATGTTTCACAGAGTTGAAACCATTAGTTGATTTCCCCCCAAAGCTAAAATCATTACTCTAATATCACAAGTAGCTGAACTTACACTAAATCTGTCCCATAAGTGATCACCTCCAAATGAGAATCCAACAGGGCAGAGTGATGCAGCATTCTGACATCTACCTAATCTCACAGGCTGCAAATAATATTCCTGCTCTGGTTTCTCAACACTGGATGATAGGTCAAACAGTCTGCAAAATTTCAGAACAACAACATTAGATTTCCATTGATATCATTATTAAAGACGCAGTAATGAAATAGTTTCATCCACATAAAGATCTTGGTTATGTATAAAAATTGTATTTTCAAAGACCACGGAGAAGGAGACCACACACTGTTGCAAAAATGTTGGCAAAACAAGTTAAAAGACATACTATAAAAGCGTTATTTTTGTGTTGAAAAGGCTATATCATTCTGAGACATGGTAAAAAATAAAATAGGGAAAATGTTATTATCATTATGTACTTGAAATCGTAAAAAGAGAATCTTTAGTGGAAGAAGCTAACTCAACACCTAATCAATAAGAATTTTGCTAAGTACTTAGCAGGGATTTATCCTTAACCCTTGCATTGATATTAAAAAAATTATGGTGCATTTGATAGGAATCATTGTTTACTCGTTGAAACTGGAACTCTAACCCCACTTCTCCAGACAAAACACAAGGTAAATTCTCACACAATATTACTTGTTATTTACAATATTTGATTTTTGCTTGAACCTGCTATTAAACTCATTCATGCTCCTTCCCCAACTGCAGCCAAGCACCATTCCAGCCAAAGAAGATGCTCCACTAAATCGTTCCACCATTTACTTGACAAGAACTAACTGAAGTTTATTAAAGCAAAAATGACAAAGACTACACAAGAATTATAAGATAACCATCACAAAACAGTTGGCCAAAGCAAGCTATACAAAAGAACCAAAAGCAATTTAATTGTTGAAGCATAATCCACCAGAATCATAAATCAGGCCCCTGAAACTCTTCCATGACAGATTATCATGGATGTAAGAGACCTTAGACATTGTAGCAAACACCTTCCACATTGAACTCCTCATCTTTAAGAACTACTATTCTTGTCTTTTCAAACCACCCAACAAATAGAAAACAGGACTAGATTCCAAATATCTGAGATTTCCTCGACAACTAATTAAAAAAAAAACCTAACAAGCAGGAAGAGAAGAAGGAAGAAAACACGATAGCTCAAATTTCCTGAAGCAGTAGAATTGAGGGGAAAAAAGAAAAGGAAAAAAAAGGGGGGGAAAACCCATATGATAACAAAAGACAAACCAGAAAGTGAATCACCAGCTTTAAAACACCTTTCAAAGAGAGCTTCAATTTGAAATTAAACACCCAAAAGATGCAATATTGTCAATGGGTAGGACTTTATTGAACACTGATTTCCACAACAAGAAAGGCATATTTGTCAGTGCATGAATCTTCCAATTTATGATACTGGAAAAGAGGGTGAAAAAAATCCTGGCTTACCTAGCAGGCTAGCACCTCATAAAAGGATTTGAAAGGTAAACACTCTTATCTTATACTACAGTCCAACAAAGATACCAAATAAATATGGGCTAACAAATTGGCAAAGGAATCATTCTACAAATCATTATAATGGTTTTCTCCTTTTTCCTAAAATTAACACATTTTGACCAAATACATCATTTTTAAGGATGTTGATTCTGAACTTTTGGTATAGGCATCAACCATAAATTTATAAAATAACATCTATTTTTTCCTGTTTCAGCTGAAATGCATTACACATTGAAACATACTAATCAAAGGGCTGAAACTGGGGACACAAGCAAAAGTCTAAACGGATATGATTATAGACCCACAAATACAGAAGTACTCCCGTTACCACTAGCTACTATCCTCGCCATATAGTCCACCACACAAGCATTCCAATCAAAACAATTGCTAAAAGATAAGAGATTTGGAGTATCTTCATGTTCATCCTTGTCCTCTTGCATTCCTATTTCTATCCTTCCCTTATCTTCCCTTTTTTTCCTTTTGACCAACAATGATAAAGCTTATGATACAAAGAACAAAATGAAATCAAACGTACATCAAAGGTAAAGCATAATAGCAAAAGATAAGGCTCCAAAGTAAGGAACCAAATGAATCGTAGAAACTGCCTAAAGTAGATGAGACATCAATGCTCCCCAACAAGTATCTTGGATGAAGATATGCCTGAGAAGAAAGACAGTTGTCGAGCTCCTCTCCTAGAAAGTTTATTTGCCAAATCATTAGTGGTGCAAGGCACATGGTGAAATGATGTATTCAAAGCTTGTGCCCAACTGATGGATTAGACAAACCAGATGGATGAAACTTCCGGGAACAAGCACACCCAAGACCAACCATGATATGATAGTAGACGAGTCACCTTTAACCACCAATTCTACAGAATCATGTGATCTGGCCTCTTCCAAACCAACTATGAATGCATGTAGTTCTACTATATAGAACCACACACACACACAAACCCCCCACCCCAAAACAAAACAAAAAGTCACAAGGGATGACAGCAATATCTAAAGGACTTTGGTTGCCTAAACTACTACCATTAAAGTTGAGTTCAAGGGCATCCTTCCTAGGTGGAGACCAACAAAACTCATGCAAGATCAATAGATGGAAAGGCAAAAGTAGATGGTTGTCCACTAGAAGATTATCTCTAACAAAGATATGCTTCAAACTTCTGACAAAATGAAGGCCCAGGAAGCAAAAAAGGCTGGTGATAGAATAAATCATGGCCCTCCTGGTGGACTTGAGTCCTTCAAGAAATTATCCTATCCCACTCCTTCCAAATAAGCCATAAAACTGGTGTAAAAGAGAAGCTCAAAGAGCTCATCTAATCAATGAAATACATATCACTGGTATCAAGGGATCTGTACCATTTAAATAAATATATAACCAAAACACCTATATCGTAGTCCGATACTTTGGTTTAAACTCATTGTTATCATTTGCAAAATGAAAGGTTGTATGCCATGATTGACTGAATAATATTGTTAAGAGTTGAAAAGATTTAACATTTGATTTTCTATAGGTGACTTCTAATGGCTTGAATTTATAATTAAACTTTTTTATCTCTTTCTTGAATATATCTCATTTTGTTTATGATCTATGTCATAATTTATGCTTCTAAGCTAAGTAGTTCATGTTTACCAGGGTTAGATCCTCATCAAATGTTCATTATGTTATAAATTCATCTGGGAGACAATGACCATGAGGAAAAGCAAACGGAATAGGAGAGTCATTGCTAAAATGGTTGGCGCTGTTGAGACCCATTTGGTACAAGCCTGTGGAGACCCATTGCTAAAATGGTTGGCGCTGTGGTGAAGGAAAGTAGGTAGTTGGCAATGGAACAAGGATCCAATTTTGGGAAGACTTGTGGTGCGGAAATGGCAGGCTGAAAGATAGATTCCCTACTGTTTACATGATATGTAGGAATCAGCAGCATCGGTTAGTGACTTTGTAACTAATTCAAGGTGGGTAATGTATGGAACATTGAACTGAGGAGGAATTTGTTTGAATGGGAAGTTTCTATGTTTGGAGAGTTGATGAGTGAACTCTATAGCAACCAAGTGAGGCAAGGGGTGGATGTTAGACTATGGAACAAAGGGGAAACCAGATTATTCTCAGTGGAATCAGCCTTTGAACTGTTGAGTTCTACATCTATGAAGTTCAAGGTGGCTAGAGGGATCTGGATAAACCTTATCCCAAATAAGGTGGCTTTCTTCCTTGGGGCAGTGGCTCTTCACGAAATCCTAACGATAGATCATTTGAAAAGTAGAGGGTGACAGCTTCCAAACAAATGCAACATTTGTAAGGAGAAGGAAGAAAGTGGGGCTCATCGACTTGTTTATTGTAAAGGTGCAGGAGATTGTGGAATATGATACATCAGAGGTTGGAAGTACCTTAGGTGCAGCCAGAAGACTTCAGTAGCATCCTGTAAGCATGGGGTTGAAGGAGTGGAAAAAATCTTGTAGTGATTTGGTATGGAATATAGCTCCTGCATCCATTTCTTGGGTATTATGGGGGGTATTATGGGGTGAAAGAAATCAGAGATCTTCAAGGATACGGAAAGAAATTGGTCCTTTTTGGAACGTGACGTGTTGAGGATTATGTATAGGTGGATGTCGGTTCAACCTTCTATGACTAGTACCATCTTTGATGACTTCCTGGAGTGCAATAGGTTTTCGGTTCAACCTTCTATGGCTAGTACCATCTTCGATGACTTCCTGAAGTACAATAGGTTTTTCAGATTTTGGGTTTTTTTTTTTTTTTTGGGGGGGGGGGGGGGGGGGGCCGCGGCGGCGCTAAGTAGATAGAGCTGTCTTTCCTTCTGTGGCTGGTTTTAACCAGGCCCTTTGTCTTTCTTGAGTACACAATTTGTGTACTATGTAGTCCTCTTTTTTCTCCTTTATATATACTTTCACTTGATTACTGATCAAAAATAAATAAATAAAAAGGTAATAAGTGTTTAGCAGCTATAGTCTTTTGTAAAAGTGTTTAGCACACAGCTAAAGATGATAAGATATACTTTTGTGGTGAAAGGACTTAGATTTTTGTTGTGTAGTTGACTTATAAACAGAAGTATATCTCATCGATGAATGAAGTTTTTTGGTTCTATTACCTTTCTGTTGTATTTTATTTTACTTTAGCCATATAAATCTTATCAATTGGGTTTGGTTGGCTTGATTTATAGGGCTGCACCATGATCTTCACAAAAAGGAGATACACAATGAGTCTACAGGTCAATTTTCTTTTCTGTGTTTCAGATTTGGCAAACACATTGCAGATTGAACATAAAATTGGATGAAACAGTGCTGAATTAACATTTGAATTAAATATTCAATTGGCTAATATCATTTTGTTGTAATATTCAATCGGCGAACAGTACCAGTTTAACAGTTGAACGATGCAATTGTTTTTAATATCCATAATTACTTTTCATTTGGCTTTTTCAAAGCTATTCCAAAAAAAAATAAACTTTTATCCGGCTCCACAGGCGTAGAAGCCATTTTGAATAAAGCATATGATAGGATTCTAACTATAACTGAAAAGGTTAATATATTAACACGCTTAACTCATACAACTTTTAAACATCCCTGTGAAATAAACCATTTAATCTTTTTTTTATCAGTATTAATATTATATTAGCTTAAAATATAATAAGAAAGGTACACAAATCGTGTACCAACATAAGCCACAAGAAACCAGTCCCACAATAAACCATTTAATCTTTCTTTTTTCCATCTCCTTCGAAAAGGATGGTGTCTGCAAAATGGCTCAACAACTACTTTTGTATCTCACTTTTCTCAATTCTTCGTCATCCCTGGAAATATAAACACAATCTTCTTTATAATTCTTAATATGTAAAATTTAAATGATTATACTTTTATCTTTTTTTTTTTTTTTATAATTCTTAATATGGATTTAGAATTGATGAACAGGGAGTTGACATAAACAAATTGCAACTAGAGTTTCAAAAGAATGAATTAACTAGTTTTGATATAAATAATCTTAGAATATAATTTATCATCATTAAGTATAATAATAAAAAATATTTAGATAAATGTATGTATGTATGCATATTTATATGTGTGTGTGTGTGTATTTGTGTATTTTCATGTATATTAATAAATCATACCGAGCATAATTTAAACTTAATATATCAATGGGCCATGTTGAAGCACATTTCAAGCGCAGGCATGGCACACAGCACAACCCAAAGCATGGGATAGCACAACACAATTTCATGGGCTATCGTTGGTGTCAGGTCAGGGTACCAATACAGCACAACAATTTATTGAGGCATGGCACGGCATGGCATGAAGCACAAAAGGCATGACTGCCATGGTCCGACACAGCATGATTAATACTTGTAGGTCTATTGCCTAGCTTTTCTTGGTTTTAAGCCCATAAAAGTCCATAGATACCTAAGTCTAGAATTTGAAATTTTTTAGCTTTGTTTTGTTTCACTAGGAAAGGAATAAAGAACACTCTTTCAAGTCGAAATCACTAAGAGATACAAAGCATTTATAGTTGGCAAGTTGTAAAATATCTTATGGGGCATGTATAGTTAAGGAGAAAAAAAGATACAAAAGGAAATGAAAATAAAGAAGCATACTACTTTTGGTGTATCTTGTACAGGAAAACATTAGGAAAATAACGATGAAAATGAGGCTAAAAGCATTCAGTCTCAGTTTCAGTTTTTAATCAACCAATACACAGGTACATATTGACCAAAACATTGAGAAATCTAACTGCAATTCCATTAACATATTGGACCAATCTTAACCACAACCAATATGCACCAATTTCAGCTGAAATTTGAAAAATGGAATAAAATAGCGTCTGTTTGGTAATGCTTTTTAGAAGTGCTTTTTGCTTCTGACAACAAAAAATTGCTTTTAAAAGCAAAAGTGTTGTTTGGTTTTGCACAAATAAAGCAACTTTTAGGAAGCAAAAAGCAATTTCATTGCTTTTAGGAGAAGCAATGAAATTTTGCTTCTCCTCGAACGGTTGAAATTGCTTTCATGCTTCTAAAACCCACTACAAGTCTTGGAATTTTCTTCAACTATTCATCATCCCTACGCTCTCACTCTCCGGTGACCCACTGTGCATCACAACCATCTCCGATCATTGTCGACGCTCTTGAAGGAATTCCAAATTTCGGTTGACCAATACAACCACCAGTGGCTATTTTTTTCCCCAATATACTGTGAGCATTGATCTCCCTATCTTAGCATGTTCACTGTAATCTTTCCTAAAGTACGGAATTCGACGAGAAAATTTAAGAGCAGAACGACAACAATGAAGGTGAGACAGTCGCTGCTTGCAAAGGGACGTACAGGGGAGTCTGGAAGTGGAAATGGAGCATATGGGTGTCAAAGATTTGAGAGCCAGGAAAGAAAACGTGGATTTGGTTGGGAGCTTTGAGACCACGATAATGGCGACCATTGCTTATGATGTGGATGCATTGCACTTCAAGGGACATGAGGCACGACTCAATTTCCCTAAATTGGGTTCTACACTACCCCACCGGTGAATTCCAATCCTAATAATATATGTTCTGCAACTCATGAGGCTGTTCCAAGGCTTAGAGCAGCAATGAGAGACTCACAAATCGGTGGCACTAACGCCAATCCTTGTCCTATGAATGTCGAACTCTTACCCAGTTAGATTCAAGCCATTCATGATTCATCATTGGACCCACCTAAGATATGGATGGAGTTGGGATTGTTTGTAGTGTCTGGCAATTGACCGGTTGAAAGAGTACAGATCAAACACATGCATTTTTCAGAAAGACACGCACATCAATTGTTTATAAAAAACATTGAACGAACTGGATTTTCAAGTTTGTTCACTTTTTCTTGTGTTTTTTGCTTACTTGCATGTTCCAGTTAAGTTGAGTTGTGGACTTACAACTACGTGAAGCTTCATGAAAAAGGGTGAATTTCATGTGTTCTTCCTTGCTAATAGGAAGTGTTGATATGATGGTGGAATGGCCTCTTACGTTTTGAACCCAACTCATCATGCCTTCTTGTGGTTTTTTTCGATGTTCGCATTGTGTATGACTACCGATTGCTTAACCCCATCAAATTTGTATAGACAATTTTACAATACAAAGAATAGTTTCATAAAAGCATAGAAACAATTTCCATGCTACTGCAGTTGCCAAACATGCTTTTCTTGCTTCTTAGCAGCGTAGCAAAAGTTTACCAAATGGTTTTGCTTCAACAGAAGATCTTTTGAAAAGCAGAAATTACTTTTTTGCTTTCTTGCTTTTAAAAGCAAAAGCATTACCAAACACAGCCTAGTCTCAAAAGAATATAAAAAGTAAAAAGCTTCCTATAGATATGACTTTAATTGATCGAGTTATAGGTACAGGATTCAGGTTCCTGACATTAACTAGTTGGGATAAGGGATTTGGTTATAATTGATTGATTTACTTTCCATAGTATAATTTTCTTTGATTTCCTTGTGTTTCCAGTTAAAAAATGATTTAAGGCATTTATTTTATAATTAATGAAATTGCATAGATATCAGAAGGTAAGAAAATACAAGAGTAGACCCATAAGTGTGGCTCAAAAACAAAGCCAAAAGAAATTCATAGAATGACAAGTATGTCCATAAAATACCCAAGAGCCCCTCTCCACACCCTCAGTACCAATGATAGGATGAATCTTCCCTACCCAATGAGACCTCTCAACCAAACCAAAGTACCCAACAACCATCTCCCAGTCACTCAAAATGTCTGCAACAACCATCTCGCTGAACCCTAATAACATATAGATCCACAAGGTCACTGATGCCACAGTGAACTCAATGATCAACTGAACCTTTATTTGTCTATCCTCAAAAGTCAATGTATTCCTTGCCCTCCGAATAGTCCGGAGGAGCAAGGAACAGAGCCCTGTACATTAACTGTCCCTTACATATAATAGATAAACTCCGTTATAATAACAAATCACCCCTGGGAAGACTCAAGTGACTCCTCTCTACTTCAAAAATAAATTTAAAATAAAACTAAATGTAGCAGAAACACCCGCACAAACTAAGTAATCAACTGATTTGCCTTCCCTAAAAACAAAGCAACAAACAACAGGTACTAAGGCTAGAAATTTCTTTCTTCTTTGAAGAATATCACAGGTGTTGATTCTGTATTAAAGCAGAGTCCATGAAAAGATCTTCATTTTTTTAGGGATTATGATGAAAACCAGCATAATCTGACAGGTCATTCAGCTCCCCTACTAACCAGCAGCAAAGATGCAGGATTGTTGAGCTTCCTTAATAGTTTCCCAAGTTCCTAGTAACCAAACAGAAAATAAGAGAAGGCAAAAAAAATGCAACTTCCCTTCAATGAGAAAATGAACCTTTTGAAATTTCTGCGTTGCTTTAGGGAGAAATAAATGTTACCATCACCATTCCAGCTCTCAGATTATTTGCTTTGTCACAATTGGCTCAGATCTATATCAAAGAGATTATCAGATTGCATGGTGTTCTTGTTTCTATTGTGTCTAACCAAGACCCAAGGTTCACATCTCATTTTTGAGAGAATTTGTAATTTGCATTGGGTTCTAAGTTGGCTTTTAGCACAGCCTTCCATCCTTAGACAAATGGTCAGTCTGAGATGGTCATATTGGTCTTATAGGATATGTTGAGAGCCTGTACTCTTAATTTGTCTGGTAGTTAGGAGCAGCATATTCACTAAGCTAAGTTTGCTTATAATAAAAGCTATCAACCTTCGATTCTGATGGCACCCTTTGAGGCACTATATTGCAGGAAGTATCATTTGCCTACCTATTGGACCAAAGTACGTGAGAGTTGTCTTTTGGGGCCAAATATTATATAGCACAATATTGAGGTTGTATAGAGAATGCGATAGGATTTTGTTAAAACTCAGCATCGTCAAAAGAGCAATGCAAATTGGCGTCGCAAACCACTTGAAATTTTTTTAGGGTGACTTTGTTTTTTGCATGTTTCTCCACACAGAGGCTTGAGGAGGTTTGGTGGGAGAGGGAAGTTGAGTCCGTGATATATTGGACCAATCGAGATTCTTAAAAAGGTTGGTGTGATGGTGGGTGAGTGAATAGGTGTTTGTAGTGGGGGTGTAAAACCCCAAATTTCTGATTAATAAGTTTAGAATTTGTTTCAGTGATATTAATTATTGTTAATGGTACAAATTTCAGGAATTGAAGAGCAAGGCTATTTTGGATAAATTGAGGAGAAGAATTATCAATTATGGTAAGTGGTTGTTATTTAAATTGTAACATGAGCATACATGAGATAGCATCAGTTAATTAAATAAAATAACAGTAATATTAATGTAGGATGATATGGTGGATTGACACTACATCAGAACATAAAGAGGTTTGAAGAAGTGGTTTGGGCGGTAATGGCTTCAAGTATAAATAGGGTAGTTTAGTTGGTTGTTAGTTAGATCTGGAATGCTCTGGAGAAAAGGAAAACAGCAACCTAGAAGGATCTAGAAGGAAGAGAAGGGTTTCTAGGTTGGCCGATTGAACCTGGTGAGGAGCTGAAGAAGAACTTGGATCTGGTAACTGGAATTCATCAGAACCTGTGTCTTAAGTGGAGAATCCATGTGGTTTCAGCGGAAATTCAGGTATGAGACATGATGATCATACGTTTAAGAACTATTAGTGAGGAATCAAAGGGAGAATTTAGCAGATCTGGACTTATCTAAATGAATTTAATAATTATGGAATTTTAACAATGAATCGAAGAAAGTTGCCGAGAAACCAATCAGATCCGTAATTCTGAGTTAGTAGGAGTTCGGAATTGAGCTATAACAGGTAAGGAATGCTCTCTAATTTCAATTTTCTAGCATAGATTCATCTATTCTCAATTGAATTGTGATTAACCGAACTCAATTGAATTGTGATTAACCGAAATAGCATGGTTTCAAGCTATCTTAGATGTGGATTATGGAAATTTTATATTCAATCTCTTTAAATTAAATAGGAAAACATGGAATCAGGTTTTAGACATGTTCTAGAGTATAATCGAAGTGTTTTTAGTAGTTTTTTTTGTTCAAAGTTGATCAAGTTAAGGTTACAGAGACGAATTAGCCGCTATTGTAAATTCTCCAGGGATTGCTAGACCCTACACTCTCCAGGGATTGCTAGACCCTACACTCAAGTGCCAGGGTCAGCGCCCCTTTTATTTGTTTATTTTCTAAAGATCAAAAGAGATCCCTTAAGCAACCTCTCAAGCGTTCGTATCTTGTAGTTTAGATCTAAAAAGAACGATTAGTTATTGGGTCGCTCAACCAAACCGCTTGGGCGATCTATCAAGCGCCCAACTTTGAATTTGAAGTTTTGGAAAATTAAGATGGTCTACCACCTAGACTAATTTCTGGAAAAAACTCAAGACATGTATAACAAGTGTTTAGGTTTCTATAGTTGATTTCCAGTGGC
The DNA here is from genome assembly GCA_947561395.2 of Buxus sempervirens. NCBI lineage: Eukaryota > Viridiplantae > Streptophyta > Magnoliopsida > Buxales > Buxaceae > Buxus > Buxus sempervirens. The sequence goes on from OX387193.1 coordinate 33,549,658, forward strand.
CGATTAAGGCTCCGTTTGGTAACGCTTTTGCTTTCTTGCTTTCAAAAGCAAGAAAGCAAAAAAGTACTTTTCTGCTTTTCAGAAGATCTTTTGTTGAAGCAAAGTTGTTTGGTAAACTTTTGTTTTGCCGCTAAGAAGCAAAAAAACATGTTTGGTACTATAGTAGCATATATCATATGCTATAGTAGTATATATCATATAAAACTACCGTAAACAGTTGATGCATTTTACTTAAAAATATATTTGACGTATATTGTAATGGGTTGAGCAATAATCAGGTCGGTTCAAGTTGAATCTGTTTATTAATGGGTTGAGAAAACCCAAAACCAAACCCAACTCATCAATAATCGGGTTTAACCCACCAACCCGATTAAAAAATTTTTTTTTTTATTATAAAAAAATACACCAATAGAAAATAACGTAAATTAGTGATACAATTTAGGGTTAAACGGGTCATTATTGAGTTAAACGGGCCATTATCGAGTTAAACGGATCATTATGGTGTTAAGCGGGTCATTATCGGGTTAAACGCGTCATTATCAAGTTAAATGGGCCATTATCATATTAAACGGGCCATTATTGTGTTAAACGGGTCATTATCGGATTGAACGGATCATTATCGGGTTAAGCGGGTCATTATCGGATTAAACAGGTCATTATCGTATTAAACAGGTCATTATCTAATTAAACGGATCATTATTGAGGTAGATTCGAGTTGACCCGAATACAAATGGGTTACTAAATCCCCAACTCGAAGCCAACCCAACTATTACACGGGTCAACCCGAACCCATTTATTCAGGTTGGATTGGACATGATGGGTCAATTTTTTTCCCAGTCTAGTTTTGCGTCGAGGGTTTTAGAAGCAAGAAAGTAAATTTATGGTTAAAATAAGAAACAACATTTATATGCTTCTTTTAAAAAGCAATGAAATTGCTTTTTTGCTTCTTATAAATTGCTTCATGTGTGCATAACCAAACAGCACTTTCGCTTTTCAAAAGCAATTTTTTGCTTTCAAAAGCAAAAAAACACTTCAGAAAAGCGTTACCAAAAGGTACCTAAATTTATCAAATAAGTCGTTAAAGTTGGGTATATTCTACTTAATATGGTTTTTGATTTGAGATTCTAAGTGTGTTGTTATTTTGATTTTAACTGAATGGGATGATTTCTACACTTGTATTAGTTACTTATAAACATGTTTTAACTTCTGAAATTGCATAATCGTGATTTTCCATTAATTTGGGCATATTTAGCCTAAACTTGATATTTTGGACAGATTTGAGTTAATTGTGCTATTTTATGAATGAGTTGATAAACATGTGATTTTGGTTATTGAAAAATTGGCTCGAGGCATGTATCTGAGATCCTCCATGATGGAGTTGACTTGGTCATGATTGACCCATGATTTTATATTTAGCATGTTGGATTACTTGATGGCTTTGGATTTACTTATTGGTCTAGCTTGCCTTGGATCCTTAACTTAAGCTTAGTAATATAATGTGTTGACTTTATTGATGTAATTGCATGGCCATGAGTGTTGCCACGACCGGTGTAGAGTAACCCGAAACCAGAGTAGGCCAGGTTGTCAATGCCGAAACACGGAATATGCCGGCATTGGATGACGAAACCCTGAGTAGGTCGGACTATGTACATAGAGGTGTGGAGGTCGCTTCGACATGTTGATTAATTAATTAAAGTGAACTACATGACATTGGCCATAATGTTATTTTTTATGATACTAGTATCGTCACATGACAAATTGTGTTACCGGGATTGTATTGGTTAACCGAAATATCTTTTGTGATAGTATTGACTTGTTATAATTCTTTATCGTGGCATGATTTTAAAAATGCGGTAAAATGTTTTAGCATGCATGTGCTACTTGCTGGGATATTCGTATTTCATTCCGTTTTGTTTCGTTTTGTTTTCAGATACTCTCGGAAAGGACACGACTACTGGGGTAGAGCCAGAGGATTTGTATAGGGAGGAGGATTATTACCTTCCTTACTCATTGTAGGTTATCTTGTGGAATTGAACTATCGTTACTTGAATTTGATTGGGATTGATTTAGTATCAGTTTTGATTAGAGATATACATTTACATGGATTGGTTTAATTCCCACGCTTAATAGAAATTTTAATTTTCGTCATTCTGATATATGTGACTTAGGTTATTAATATGAGTTGATATGAGAAATTTTGGGCCCATACATAACACTCCATGAAACGTGTTATATCTTTAATGAACAACACGGATCCAGGGTATTACAGGGGATGCTAGCTGTGGGTTTGGGTGGGGGTGGATGGGATTGTTGGTGGTGGCAAGGGTGGGTTGGGTGGTGGCAGGCGTGGAAGGGTAGTGAGTGGGGCTGTGGATCGTGATGGTGGTGGTTGAGCGATTATTACAAGCAATGAAGCAAAAATAAAAAATAGAAGCCAATAATTTTTTGCTTTTCATGTGAAGCAAAATCATTGTTTTTAGGGAAATTTAATTTTTAGTAGTACTTTATCAAACTATTTAAGATTTAGTCGGCAAAGTTTTGAGTTTTAACTTTCAATACATCTTTATCAAAATAATTAATTTTTAGTGTCATTTCAATGTTACGGATAAATTCTTCCAAAAATATCCTTCTACAATTTACTTCCGAGACTTGTACAAGCAATAAATTGACTTGTACAAGCCATTTTAGACTTGTATAAATAATAAAATGACTTGTACAAGTCAAAAATTAACTTGTATAAGTCAATAAAGTGACTTGTACAAGTCATTTGGATAAGTGACGTAAGGGCATTTTTGGAATAGTTGATTTGTAATAGTGAAATGGCACTAAAAATTAATTATTTTGATAAAGGTATACTAAAAGTTAAAACTCAAAACTTTGCCGACTAAATCTTAAATAGTTTGATAAAGTACTAATAAAAATTAAATTTCCCTTGTTTTTATTCATCACGAGAAACAAAAGCAATCACAGATCAAACATGCTTTTTTGCTACGAAAAGTTTGATTTTGCTTAAATAAGAAAAGATTTTAAATAACAAAAGCAATCACTTTCTTGTTTGTAATGGAAAAATAGATTTTAGATTCACCATTTACCTGAAGATGTCTACATACACACATATATGGTTTGAGCATGCAAAGAAAAACCTACAAAGCATATCCTAGTAAGCTTCATATTGAAGGATTTAAAAGGGTAAGACGACGGTCTTTACATACATCCTGCACTTGTTAATTAAAAGGTTGTTTAGTAACATTTAAAAAAAACAATGTGATAACCAAAAACTTTTCCTTTCTTCTTTTTTTTTTTTTTGTAGAAACAAGTGAATAGAAATTATTTAGTTGAAATCAACTAAGATTTTAAAAAATCAGTAAAACTGCAATTAATAAGTCTAATGATGATAATAAAACAATTTATAATGGCAATGGTGTTAGCTTTGGTTGTGATGGTGGTATTAAAAATAATGGTGGCGGGAGTAGTGGTGGTGAAGGCAGTATTAGTGGTTATGGTGTTTGGTATCAATAATGGTGGTGGCGGTGGTGGTTATGTATTGCAATGATAGCGGTGGTGGTGGTGTGGTAATGGTAATGGTGGTAATATTGTTGGTCATGGTGGTCACGTGGTGGTGGCTATATGGTGAGGTTTGTGGTTGTGGTGGTGATGGTAGCATTGGTGGTGCGAGTAGGAAGTGATGATAGTGGAGTTTTCTTTAGTGGTGGTGGTGGCGGTGTTGGTGGCAGCAGCAGTGGTGGTGGTAGTAGTAGTGGTGGTAATGGTGGTTGTGATAGCAATGGTGGTTAAGGTGGTGTGGTGGTGGTGTTGGTTAGCGGTGTTGAGGTGGTGGTGGTTGTAGTGGTTAAATCAAGCCACAAGTGATTTGATTAATCAAACAAGAAATTACAAAAAATGCCACCAAAAAAATTTTAAAATGAGGTTGGTTTTAAATTTTTTTATTTTTTTGAAATCAATTTGAAAACTTTCCTTACCAAACACTATTTTTGGGTTTCTGTAAAAACAGAAAAACAATTTTTGGAAACAGTACCGAACAGCTTCTAAAATTTTAAGAATGAGAATAGAGGAGAAAGGCTGTTTTTCTTGGTTCATGTCACACAATTTTTTATCCCACCAAATGAAACCATAGCAGGAAGTTATAGAACCTGGAAACAGGTCACGTGCATCTGAAAACTTGGAACCTTTAATCACTAAAGATCTTGGCATATTAAAAATTAAATATCCGCCAGAATGAGAACCAGAAATTTGTAAAATCTTGCAATAGGACAATTCAAGTAAAATTATTAGAATCATAAATGTTTCAAGGAAGAAAACGATACCTGAAAACAGAATCAGAGGAAAGGACTCCAAAATGGGTATCACTGTACGGGTGCCATAGAACTTCCAGTATGTGTATTAAATTATTATTGTTAAAATAAATCAGAGAGGCAACTGAAACGGTCCTGCCATATAGTAACATAAACAAAGCACAATAAGACTCTTGACATTGAAGAACTAACATACTCAATTTTAGATGAAATATAATAGCAATATAATCTAAATGAGATCTGGTAACATCAAACTCCCAGTTGTACATGGAATGGAAAGCATTTGATATACTATCATAGCAAAAGAAAGAAAGGAAACATTGGAAATCTTGGAAAAATTTCTAATGTACCTCAACAAATTTTTTACCAATAAACAGTATAAGCAGATGTATTTAAGATTAACAATGTAGGAAAACAGCTCATTTGTTGAAAAGAAATACAACATTGTGTAGAGGCTGAAAAATCTACAGAACTAACAGCCAAAATATTTTGGAGTCTTTATGTGAGGAAAAATGAAGCAAAACATGATTTTATATGTTTAAATGAGCATATGCTGGAAAAATAATTAACTATGCAAAAAAATCTAGTATAAAAACTCTACCGAAGCTGGGCCCCAATAAGGGACTAAATTTCAAGGCCCAAGAGAGTCTATGGCTGTTTATAGCAAATTTTTGTTGGATATCCATCTTAACTAAGAAATTCAAGCCTGCCATACCTGCAAAGAATAGCATTATCTTTTGCACAAGTTCGTCCAAATAGATTCATGATGTATAGACCATCTGAACCACTGAGTAGTACTGCAGATCCATTTCTATTGACAGAGATTCTGTTGACCACAGAGTGCATCTGAACATCTGGTTTCAGTACCTGTGAAGTTTCTAGCATCATTAATGATGAAACTGAAACCATTTAACAATTATTAATTAAATTCTAAATAGGTTGTCAAACAAAATACAAATAGATAAGTTTTGTGAATTGTAATAACAATTGAGAACAATATATAGTAAAAACATCAAACATACATAAAGAGAAGTAATACGGGGTAACCATTTATTATACCTAAACCTTAAACGTTTAAACAAAAGAGATGGAAGCATAGACGTGTAATCAAACAAATTCAATTAAAAAACAGATATTAGAGGAAAATATGGGAATAGGGTTCCATATGATGGAATGGAATAAACCTTGTAGTGGAGTTCTGAAAAATTATCTGAAAGTTCTAGAGAAAAGAGAGAGAGAAACTTTGCTGTTTCATGGTATTTCTGAAAAAAAAAAGTTGCATAAAAATTCAAGTTGAGGAAATGCCAATAAGGGAGGCTTGGCTTGGTACCCTTGGGAAAGGGAAATTTGGAGGGAAATCACCCAGGGCAAATTCAAAACCGTGATTCTTTCTCATTTTCACCTATGGTAGCTCCAAATTAACGAAAAGATAGTAAAACAAAACACCATCAACTGAATCGAAAAAGGAGAACTAGGGTTTGTAAAGGATAAACGCTTTCTCAAAAGTTCCATGAAACGGTCACCAAAACGCCTCAACTTAAACAAGAATAGCATTCACATTTTGTAACTATCTAACGTATTACAAAATTTGGACGGAAAATCCACAGCAGGAGCAGTTCTGTAACCCCAAAACTTGAGGAAACGAGAACAAAACTAGAATTGACGACAGGAGAAAGAGCAAGAGAACTAACCTTGGAAGAGGAAGCAGCTAGTACAGAAGTTGGGTCCGGATCACCAAACCGAAGGGAAAGTCGATGAAGAAACTGCTGATTGGAGTCCCAGAAATAAAGTCGAGAAGCTCCGTCCCAAGCTATGAGGTTGCCGAGTGTTCGGGAGTCGGAGAGATGGGCGGCGCCACCGCCGGAGGTAGCGGGGGCAAAAACGGGGTGGTGGTGAAGTGGCAGCCATTGAACTTCTTCCTCTGGTGCCGAAGGTGTAAGGGCTCGCCGTTCTTCGGTCTCCGACACAGACAAATCGAAGTTATACTTCATGCCGTCTGTTTCTCTCTTCCGCAACGAACGTCTACTGTTCACATTACCTCGTTCGTTGCAGAGCTGGCAGGGCAGGGCGAGAGTCTTGACCCTTGCGTGTTTATGAGGAGGATGTTGCCTACCCTGCCTTTCCCATTTCTTCAAAAAGAAAAGAGCAAAGGTAAAAATAAATAATGCCAAGTGGCATTTAAAAAAGAAAGGTAATGAAAAAGGAAATGAGATATAAAAAAATGAGGGAATGGTTATATATATATATACACACACACTAGTAAAGATGCCCTTGCTTCGCACAGGTGGACATGTGCTTTAAAAACTCAAAGAAACATTTATTTGTTACAAGTCGAGCTGCCATGTAAACTTTTCTGTTGTAAATTGTAGTACATTTTGATTGCTTAATGTAAATACCAGAATGATTAAGTTATAAATGAGACAACATAACTATGAACAAACATGTAAGCATCACATGAACTTAAATATTTAATTATTTAATAATGAACACGAGTTGCAACTTAGTAGATGAAATGGTTGCTTCTTTTTTTTCTTTTTTTTTGCCACATATACACTGTAGATGCAAAAGCTACATTCATTTTAATATGAATTTTAGAATTTATGTATATCTAGAGAAATTTGATTAAAATGTTAATAATTTAAAAAATATGCATTTTATTCTAAAGTTTTTTGAAGTGCCATTTCAGATTTAAAAGAATTTGATATCCTCATATGCAAAGTAACATATATATCATTTTAAACAATGAAATACAAAACTTATCATTAAGGTTTATAGTCATGAATACATCAGACCCAAACTTTTGGAGAAGAGTTGGCGTTTTGCTTTCATTCATCGTCGTTGATTGCTATTTTTGCTGCAGCCTTTCCAGCTTCTTTTTTGGTTTTTCTCCGGTCCCCAACATAGCATATCCCTCCGATGTTAATAGTTGCTTGAAAAAATAGATTGTGAGATATGCAAATGTTTTAAACTCGTAAATAGGGAAAGCAAATTTTTTCTGACAAATTTCTTTCAGACAACATATTAGGGTAGATAAATGAATTAATTTTTTGAAATTATTCCTACAACAAACATTCAAATATTAAATTGTATATCAACACATAACAATAAAATTACCTTGGTTAGTGTTTCAATATTAATTATTTACTTGGGTGAACACTGAAAATTGTTTTAAGCTAGCATATGAAAGTGGTTTTTCTTTAACCCTTTTTTAAGTAATTCAGATACAATCATCCAATTCTTATAATTGAAAATAATTGATATATTTTTCAAATAATTGAAAATAGTGTTATTTTAAAAATAACACTTGTTACTAATATATATTTCAAAGAATTGAAAATAAGTATTATTTTATGGTTTATGGAAAGTTGCTTCGAAAAAAAGTTTCCTTGTAAATCTTTTATAATCATGGTTTGTTGCAAGTATTTTAGGAGGTTTATAAGTCTTTTTTAATAATATTTTTGAAGAAAATCTTGGTGGACAGTTAAATTATACTTGTTGTCAATTATGTTAAAAAAATATACCTGAATTTTTATTATAAAAAATAAATGACTAAATCTAAATGGAAGAGTTGCGGCAAGTGTTGTCGTTTTATAAAAAGGTATATATGATTTTCAATTATAAAAGTTAAATGACTGAATCTAAATTTTTTTTAAAACCACCGTTACAAACCAATTTTTTCAAGACCTGTCGTCATTTTATAAAAAGGTATACTTGATTTTGAATTATAAAAAATTAAATCATTGAATCGAAATTATTTTTAAAACCAGCATCGGAATTTTCGAGAAGGAAGGAAGGAAGAGTTGCGGCAGCTATTGTCGATTTATTAAAGGAAGCAAGCAAGCTAGTGAAGTAGGTCGATAGAAGAGCTGCTTGAGGAAGCAAACTTTCTTTTTCTATAGGTATAGGATATATATATATATTGTATAACCTCATAATTATTTAAAATATAAAAACGCCAAATTAAATTTGCTAGATTATAAAAAAAATTAACCTATTATTTTAATATCTTTGTAATTATTTTGGATTTATTAATTTTTAAAAATTTTCTAGCATGACAATAGAAATATTTCAACGGAGCGGCTAAACTACATCGAAACTGACACGGTGAACCTATACTTACTATTAAATATACAAACTACCTAAAGTGTTTTTATTTTCATATATCTAAAATATCTTTTTTTTAAATCTTTAATTTCAAAAATATCACTTTTTCCAATAAATCTTAGGCCTCGTTTGGCGTTCATTTTGAGAACTCATTCCAATGCTTGGAATGAGTTCCAACTTCCAAGGCTTAGAATTAATTTTGAGGGATAAAGTGATGTTCGGTTGCTTTGCCAAAACTTAGTGTGCACATGGTCTTCCGCACGGGGCGAGGTGCATGTGGAGTGCGTGCCTTGGGAAATTCGGAGCCGCCATTACCTGATGGGGTGCAGGCAAACACCAGGGTGCTTAAGCAAGTCTATCTAAATGGTCTACAGCTTTTTAGAGATTCCGGCTAAATTCTCGGTTACAGTCCGAGGAAGTCCGAAGACACCCCGGTCCGCCCCGACGGTTGACGGGTCCTTCAGATCTCCCTGGTTTTAGTCAACTTAAACTCACCCTTGTTTTTTAAGCTAGCATTCACACTTATTAAGTCTGAATGGGACCTTCAAGGGCGTGGGTCCCCTTTATTTTAATTGATTTTATCTTTTTTGGCCTTAGGTGAAATGGGTCGGATATGGGCCTCGTTGGAAGGCCCATTGGGAACCGTGTTTGGGCTTAAGTTGAGCCCAAGGTCCGTTTAGGGTTATATTGGGTAACCTTAATTGCTGGGTTGGTTGTTTGGTTTAAGGGTTAATTAAGCATATATATTTAATGTGTAACGCCCCAAACCCGGGTTAATAAAAACCGACCTTGACCCGAATCTGGTTCGTCACTGTAACAACCCGAATTCAGCCCAACAACCGAATTCGAGATGCTATTGGCCCATATCAAATAATAATCAATGAATAACAAGACTAAAGAATTAAATAAGTCATTTATTAATAAACTATCAGAGTGCGGAACATCAATGTGCGAAAGTGTAGTCTAATATCATCATAAGATGAATCAAATAAAAGCATCCAAAATCCAATGATCATGTAAGTCTGGTAATAATCAAAAGGGTTACTAAACTCTCAATCCCTCTAATACATCAAAACCAAATAATCAAAATAACGAAACTGTCTAAATTACTAATATGAATCCTCTCTCCACGACCTCAGATCTAGTCGGGATAATAATAGTCCTCCAGCGAATAGTTGACAAGATCACCCTGGTAACCACCACTATGATCCCCCTCTCTCGTATCAGCTGAAAAATAACATAAAGAAGTAAGGTGAGATACGAATATCTCAATAGACAACACATGCATGCTATAAACAGTTTATATTCACTAAAATAGATTTTCATGCACGTATAAGCAGTCTCGAGTAAACAGGCTTGTATAAATATTCATCTCGTTCATGGAAATACAAATCATCATGCAAAACAGTTTAATATTTGTGAACAGATAAAATATATCAAGATCATGATTCAGAAGTCATTAATAGAATCCAACATAAATCTGGGATGTACTAAACAGTCACATCCAACCATAACATCCAATACATGCATCCTGCATGTAAACAACATCAGAAGTAAGTGTTTGTGATATCAATATCATTGTAGGACTCACAAAGAAAGATACACATTTGAGATGACTCTCAGCCATATGCTATATCACCATGCGGCTTATGGGTGATGCTACTAATGATACTCAAACCCGTGAAGATCACCTTAGATAAGAGCCGTAGTCATCGACTTATTGCACACGAACTCAACCGAGTTGGCAAGTACCACCAACATGCAGTACCAGAATCAATACATGGAGATGGCATCTTATCCAAATGTACAGGAATCACCAGCGAGGCTCGAAATGACCCTACAGACACAGGACCCCCAATGCAAATTAACTTGCAAAGGAAGCGCGTTCGCAACAAGGAGTAACCCAACCCAAATGAAATATCTCTTAGCTATCTAGCCAAAAATATGGATCCATAACCAGCAATGCCCACTAAACACCAACAATCCCTAAGGACTAACATTACTGTAAGTAATAGTGCCTAGCGTCATATAATGGTTATATATGTAATTTTCCTTCTTTATTGGGTTAACTATATTCAAAATCTGATCTGGAAATCTGTATAATATATTCTGGTTAACAGTATAACTCTATAGGTCATTTAATCAACTCTCACAAGGTTACAAGTTCGGTTCTTCCAAAACGTAGGTTTCTTGCTATTTACAAAGCTTGGCCACTAATCACCCTAAATACCTTCCTATTTTTGTTCATTTGTAAAATAGGTAATTGGTAATTTATTTTGGTCTTAAAATATCTTGTTTGAAGGTTAAAATTTGTTAAAAATAGTTTAGAATTGAATCAGGGTTTGAAAATACGAAAATCTGCATTTTCTGCATAGAGCGCTCAGGATTGCCTAGGATCGCTCAGGCGGTCTAGGGTAGGCGGTAGTTCAAATCAAACACCGACAATAAATCGTGTAGCGGTCTCGGGCGGTCTCAAATTTTTAACAAGCGCCTGGGAGCGCCGAAGATTGCTGAGCACAGTGAGCTCAGCGGTCTCCCAAAAACGAACATAAACAGTTTAAAAACTTGATTTTTCACGTCCAAGATCAATCTAATATACATATAATATTGCTATCAAACTAAATACATGATTTTATAATACAAAAACATGCAATGAAGATTAAACCAATCGTGAATACCAAAGAACGTTAAAAACCAGTGTTGCCTACCTCTATGCGATTGTTCTCCTCTTCCTTCTCTAACCAGCAACTCTCAGACCTCTATACGATTGCAAAGTGAGCCTCGAAGGGAGAAGAAACCTGGTTCTTCCTCTCCTCTTCTTCTCTTCTCTTCTTTGGTCACACCATCGCTCTCGGTCTCTTGTGGCTGCTAAGTCTCAAACGAATACAAGCACGTATTTCCACCGTATGTCATTAGGTTATTTTAACTTATATATATATACTCTATTCCATGCATCTCACCTGCATAAGACTCCACAGACACGCCCAATCAGAATACATCCAACTTAAAATATCGATCATACCTCTATATCTTGCAATCAGATGGTCGGATCTGTGCCTAACTCTGGATCTCCACTAATTGTAATATCCCCTACATTAATAAGATATTTCCATTAATTAAAATCTTCAAGAATATTAATTATTATATTTACTTTTATATTTAGGAAAATTCGGGGTCTTACATAATGGGTTAAGGTTTTTAAGGCCCATTGGGCTTGGAGGTGGCCCACAGCATTAACAAAATATCCTTGAGGCCCATTTGTGAAATGGGCCCTAGTTTGGGACTAGTCAGGGTGTGGGCCCCTTTGGAAGGCCCACAAAGCCTTATTGGACCTAGGCTGGCCCAAGTCTCAAAATGGGGGTTTGGGTTGACCCACAAACCCCAAAGGATCTTATTAAACAGATTCAGGTCAGACTGGATGGGCATGGGCCCAAAGAAATGAAAATTGGGAGGTTAATGGGTATGTCCGCACATATGGTGCGGGCAAGGCCAATCCGCACTGTGTATGCGGATTCGGCCGAGGAAACCCAAAATGGCCAAAACTCCAGTGGGGCTCTGTTCGCGGGCTTCCCAGGGGTGTTCGCGAGCTTCTATGGGTCTCTGAGCAGACCCACAGTGGTTCAAATGCTTCGATTTTGGCTTAAATCAAGCCTCACTCATGGGGTTTTCAAAATGGAAAGGATCTTTGATTCTGAACAATCACCTGCAAATTGAAACAGGGACTCTAGAGATCCCCGTTTGGTGTCGACAAAGATCTCTATCTTTCCCAAAGATGGAAAGAGATACAAGGCTCGAAAGGCCTAGATCATGTCCCCTTCAACCAATCCATTCACTTGTACATTCGACCAACATGAGTACACATATGAGCTAGACAAAAACAGAAGTAACTATGCATGAAGATAGCAATATTAGACATTTGACAACAGTAAACCAAAAAAATAAAACATTTAAGAAGTGAAGCATGCTTGGAAATCGAGTTGGAAAAACCTAAGTAATCTAAGAGGTGGGTGCAAGCAAGGTTTTCAATTTCGATTTTGATGGGCGTGCCGATCCTTGAAAAAATCGGCGTGCTGACAAAACTCCGAACAAATAAAAAAAAAAGGCAAAAAACTGGGAAAAATTGATTTTTTTATTTTGTCGAAATTTCACCGGCACACCGCAAAAAATCGCTGATTGTTATGAATCCATTGAATATGGATGACCATTGGGAAACATTGAACATGCACCTCTTCACCTCTTGGGATTCCACATGCACCTCTTCAAGAACCTCTTGGGATTGAACATGCACCTCTTCAAGGATACACCTCTTGGGATTCCACATGCACCTCTTCAATACACCTCTTCATATTTATAAAAGGGTCTTGAGATGTACAGAATAAAAACACACAAATTTGCTAACTAGTGAATGATCTTGAGTTCTAAGAGATCTAATTTTCTCTTCCATTTGAGTCTATCTTATCTTGCTAATCTTTCTTGTCTTGCCATTCTCTTTCTTTTACAATACTAATGAAAATTTAAAAAAAATCAATTTTTTTTCTCTTTATCGTCTGTTTTGCTCGTTTCGCTTGGCACGCAGCCATTTTTCGTCGGTACGCCGAAAAAATCAGTCAATTTTTAAATAAGTGATTTTTTTGTGTCGAAACGCATCGAAACTTGAAAAAATAACTTAAAACGCTGGGTGCAAGTGAACTAAAAAAAGGAAGCTTCTTACTGATATTTACAGTGGGTGAAAGTGAATCAAAATAGATTGCAAACATGCCTTTCATATGCTTCATATGAATATGTGTGATGTAAAAACTAAAATAGCAGGTGAGATAAGATTACTAAATGTGTGTGTCGAATTATTCCTACATGTGCAAAACTACATGAGATGATAAAACGACCATTAGAATGGACAAGCATGCAAAGAAGTGATAACCACCTATGTTTGATTGTGTGCCTTAGACCACCCTGTTTTTGGATTTTAGGAATGAGTTTTGAGTTTTTTGGTGGCAAACTTGTAAAATGAGATGAAACTTTTAAATAATGGCATAAAACATAAATTATCAATCCACCTTTCCTCTTCAACGAAGAGTAGCCACGCTTCCTCTTCAACACACAATCAATTCAAGCCTCCATTAAAGAACCACATGCCCTTGCCAAAGCCATAATAGGATTCTCCTTCTAGTGATTTAAAGCTATCGGTAAAGCAAGCAAGGAAGCAAGAAGCAGCAAGGAGCAACAATAAGAGCAATGTCATGGTTTGTGTAGCAAGCATGCTTTGCTAGACCGAGACCGAGAATTGAACCATCTGTGTTCTGTCCCGGAACAAACTATACCAAACCGGACAAGTCGGCAGGTCAGAAAAAAAAAAGTTAAAGAACATGAGTTTTTGCATTTCCATTTGCAAAATAGCATAACGAGGTGAAGCCATGGTCTCAGGTCTGCACAAACCCCAAGTAGAAACCTCCCTCCCGTCCCTCTCTCTCTCTCTCTCTCTTACACACACACTCAATTTAGCTCCCTCCCTCTTTCTCTCCCTTATCTCCCTCCCTCTCTATTGTAGTCTCCCTTCTCCCTCTCTCTTTATTTCTAGTTTCACTCTAGCTCCCTCCCTCTTTCTTTCTCACTCACCCTCTTTTCTCTTAGCAACACACACACACACACACACACACACACACTCTCTCTCTCTCTCTCTCTCTATTTCGATCCCTCCCGTCTCTCTCTTTCGTTGCCTCATTCCCTCTTTTCTCTACTCTTGATGCAAAGGAAGTTTTTTCTTTTTTAATTTAAATCCAAAGCCTATGTGATTGTGATGTGCAGTCATAATCACACAGATGCTTTTGTAGGCCCTGAAAGGCCTTCAATGTTAAACAACAACTTTCTGACAATCTTATAAGAGGCAATATACAAAGATTGTTGTAAGCACTTCATTGACTTTCTGATCAAGCTTGAATTGACTACCATACCCTATGTCAATGGATAAGAAATCCTAACACAGTTCCAACTCAATTGAGTTTGCCAGAATTAGAGTCTAGATGAAGAAGATGTGGGCAGAACAACCCCAAGGGCAAAACTGTAGTTAAATGCAAAAAGTCTGTCCACATGGCAAATGTGCAAGCCACACTTTCCAAGTTGCAAATTAAAGTGCTAAAGGACAAAATAGGAGTTAGATAAAACCGAAGAGAAAATATCTAACATTAAAATAATATTAAATCTTTAAGAATATCTTAATTTAATTGAATTAATTAAATAAAATCTAGAATCAGATTTTCTCTAATAATTATAGCATCAAACATCATCTTAGCCAAATAGGAGAGAGGAAACAAAGATTTGAACAGATTCGTTTGCAGCCCAAATTGAATTTTGGTTGCAAACAAAATACAGTATAACCGAAATTCAATTTCGGTTCATAAATAATTTGTGCTGAACATTTTGTCAGATTGATTATTGGTGATCTTTGACAAGATTTGGTTGATTTGACATTCAAGTAACCGAAATTATATTGCAGATAAAGGAGAAACTATGTATGACTGAAATTATATTTCGGTCATACATAAAAATCAATGTGACTGAACTTAGTTTTCGATCACATTATGTTTGGGTATACAAGCATTTTTTCAGCTCATTTCAAGAGAGTTCAGACATTCTCTCTTCTCTACTCTCTCTTACATGAACCAAAGCATTCTCTTACCCTTCTCCCTCACTCTCCTAGCCCTCTAATCCTTGTTAAATCCCTCCAAACCTCTCATACCTCCGTTAAAGCACCCATAAACTTCGAAGAAGCCACTTTGATGAAGGAGAAGATCAAGCAGCTGTCCAAGCCTCAAGGGACCTCCAAGCACACCAGAGGCTTCATCCTTTCAAGGTAAGGCTTCCCTTTGAAATCTTTTGTAACATATATAAACATGATTTGTGTGCACCATGATATAGAGAATGTATATATCTCTTTTACTTGCTCTTCCTCTCTCTTCTCTTTCTTTTCTTCTTTGTCATGGTGATTATGACCCTACATGAGAGAGCATCCTGATTGAAGTAAGCAAGGAGTGGTAACCATACGATGGGAGCATGAAAGCAAGTAGTAGGTTTGTTTTTAAGGAGTTTTAACTCTCCCTTGGTCACCTTATGGGCATGACATTCTAGCAATATTGCATTTTATTCTCTAATGAATGAGAAGCTATTTTCCTCCTCCTTAATCTGGATCCAATGTATCCCATTAAATCCCCTCACTTCCTTTCTTTTAAATTGCTTTCTAACTCTCTTCTATCTCACCTTGTGACAGCCTTAGTTCTTGTAAGTGACTGAATAATCTTTTGTTTTGCATATGTACACATAGGCATGTTTCCCACATCATAACAGTGGATTCTTTGCTTTGCATGTTCTTTTTTTTTACATCTTAAGCATGAAGCACATATATGTATTCCCACCTAAAGAGCATGTCTAGGTCCTACCATTGTTTTAATTTCTTTATTGACTCTCCCATGTACACTCTATACCACACAAATACTTACTGTAGTCTTCAACATGCCTATGGTGATCTTTTTTATGATTATTTGATTGCTTATGTGTGCATGCGATCATGGTGTGACCAGCTTTGACCTTGATGTAACGCCCCAAACCCGGGTCAATGAAAAACCGACCTTGACCCGAATCCGGTTCGTCACTGTAACAACTCGAATTCAGCCCAACAACAGAATTCAAGATGCTACTGGCCCATATAAAATAATAATCCATAAATAACCAGACTGAAAAGTTAAATAATCCTTTATTCAATATCTATCAGAATGCGGAAAACATTATTGTGCGGAAGTGTAGCCTAACATTATCATAAAATAAATAATCCAATTCAAGTCAACAGGTTCAAGTCTGGTATAAAAAGGTACTAAACTCTAAATCTCTCAGATACATCAAAATCAAATATAAAAGGATCAACTGTCAAATAACTCCATAAAACATCGTCTATCCTTAACCTCAAATCAAATCTGGGTAGAAATAATCCTCTAGAGAATAGCCCACAAGATCACTTTGGAAATCACCACTATGATCCCCCTTTCGCGTATCAGCTAAAAAATAACATAAGGAAATAGGGTGAGATACGAATATCCCAGTAGACAACACATGCATGCTATAAACAGTTCATAATCAATAAAATAGATTTTCATGCACGTATAAGCAGTCTCAAGTAAACAGACTCGTATAAACATTCATCTCGTTCATGGAATACAAATCAGTATGTAAAACAGTTTAGTATTTGAGAACAGATAAAGTACATCAAGATCATGATTAATAAATCAATAATAGAATTCAATATAAGTCCAGGATGTACTAAACAGTCACATCCAACCATAACATCCAATACATGCATCCCGCATGTGAACAACATAAAAAATAAGTGTTTGTGATCTGAGTATCATTGTAGGACTCACAAAGAAAGATACACGTTTGAGATGATTCTCAACCATATGCTACACCACCGTGCGGCTTATGGGTAATGCTACTAATGATACTCAAACCCGTGAAGATCACCTTAGATAAGAGCCGTAGTCATCGACTTATTGCACACGAACTCAACCGAGTTGGCAAGTACCACCAGCATGCAGCACCAGAATCAATACACGGAGATGGTCGCTTATCCACATATATAGGGAATCACCAGCGGAGCACCGGGGTGTCCATCCAGACATAGGATCCTCTAGAGCAAACCAACTTGCAAAGGAAGAGTGTTCACAACAGGGAGTAACCCAACCCAAATGAAATATCCCTTAGCTATCTAGCCAAAACTATGGATCCATAACCAGCTATGCCCACTAGACACCAACAATCCCTAAGGACTCATTTTACTGTAAGTAATAGTGGCTAGCAGCATATAATGGTTATATGTACAATTTCCTTCCTTATTGGGTTAACTGTATTAAAAATATGATCTGGAAATCCTGTATATCACATTCTGGTTACAAGTAGAAATTTACATGTTACTTAATTAATTATCTCAAGTTTAAAAGTTCAGTTCTTTCAAAAACTTGGGTTTCTCACAATTTACAAAGCTTGGCCACTAATTACCCTAAATACCTTCCTACTTTTATTCTTTTGTAAAACAGGGAATTTGTAATTTATTTTGGTCTTAAAACAACTTAATTAAAGGTTAAAATTGATTAAAAATAGTTTAGAATTGAATCAGGGTTTGAAAATATGAAATTCTGCATTTTCTGCACAGAGCGTTTAGGATCGCCTAGGATCGCTCAGGTGGTCTAGGGTAGGCGGTAGTTTAAAATTGGTCGCTGACGATAAGTCATCAAGCGGTCTAATTTTTTCAACGAGCGCCTGGGAGCGCCGAGGATCGCTGAGCACAGTAAGCTCGGCGGTCTCAAAAAAACGAACAGAAAGTGTTTCAAAACTTGATTTTTCACGTCCAAAATCATTCTAACATACTTATAAGATGATTATCAAACTAAATACATGATTGTACAATACAAAAACATGCAGTAGGGATCAAACCAATCATGAATACAAAACGAGCGTTAAAAACCAGTGTTGCCTACCTCTATCGTGCGTTTTCCTCTCCTTCTCTTCTGAACAGCGACGAACACAAACCCAAGAAACGTTCAGAAGACCCAGAAATCAACACAATGCTCTCCCTCTCTTCTTCTTCTCTTCTCCTCCTGGTCGTTCTCGGTTTTGGTCGCACACAGTCGTGAGTTCTCTCTTGCGGCTGTTGAATACGAGCAAAAGTATGTCAACCATATGTCTCTAGGGTATTAGACTTGTTTATATACCCTCGTATCCCATGCAACACATGTGTATCAAACTCCACACATTGCCCAATCAAAACACTGCTTATTTAAAATATCACCCTTACCTTGATATCTCTCAATCAGACGGTCGAATCTACGCCCAACTTTGGATCTCCACTAATTATAATATCACCTACATTAATAAAATATTTCTATCAATAATAATCCTCAAGAATATTAATTATTAATTTATTTTTATATTTAGGAAAATTCGGGGTCTTACACTTGACATAGGCCATCCGGGCTCCTTTTCTTCTCTTTCTTATGAGGCAAAAAGGACGTCTTTAGTATCAATGAAGGTAACACCAAGAGCCCCTTTAAAATCATGAGTTTCAACTCATCATAGGTTGTGATGTGAGGCCCCAAACCACAAATCCACCTTCTTTGACATTAAAATCAACCAATTAGCTTAATTAGGTTCACCCCCAAATCTCAAGCCACTGTGGACTTGCACAGGGGCCCATAGAAGCCCTAGTTGTCCCAAAGACCAATGGACCAAGTCCCCATTTAGAAAATGTTGAACTGTGATTTTCTATGCTTGATTGAAACTCAGGTCGGTCAAGCATAAATCTGTTCATAGCCGAAATTGGATTTCGGCTACACAGAGTTCATATGTGACCGAAATTCAATTTGGGTCATGAACAGATACAGGTTAACTGACCTATATTTTTGGCTCAACACAGAAAATCCCAGAATTGCTTTCTTGGCATTTTTATGTATTTAAATCCATTTAAATCAAAGCCTATATAAATCCAGAAGGATTTTAGGGTTTACCCTTAACCCAAAATGGGTCTTGGGCCTTCATGGGCCAAAACTTGATACCAGTGGGCCTTCCAAGGGGGCCCACCCATTCCAACTCATTTTAATTGAACCAAATAATCAAGATAAACATTAATTAAGGGTCACACCTCAAAGAGGCCCAACCAAAGTCCAAATTGAAACATGCTTGTTAAATTAGATGGTTTGGTTGTGACTTAGGGTATAGGCCTACCGGCCCCTCTCTCTTTATTTAAAGAGGACCCCTTCATTTTAACCAAAAAGAAAGGGGATGCACATCCCTTATCCACAAAAGCCTTGGGTTTCTTAACCCAAGTCTAGGAGATGGGCCCCAAGCCCATCCCTAGTCCACTTGTAACCAAATTAAAACAAAGATAAATAAAAATTAGAGGGAACCACTGTAAGGCCCACCTAAAGGGCCCACTTATTGATGGTTAGACTCTTGCAGGTACACAATGTAGTTGAAAGAAATAGTAGGTCTCCTTATTCTTGAGGACCTCCTTACATCTACGGTTTCCCCATCTTGGGGTTCTTGTGACAGAGGTTCAAGGGCAACTTGCTCCTCATGTGGGATAGTTAGTTGAGCTAGTTGCTCTTGATCCACAATAGGTGGATTATCTTGATGAGTAACTTGCTCATTTTGATATACGAGTAGATAGACCGGAACCCGTATTTCCTCAGATTCAACTCTCTGAAGAGGTTAACTACCACTAATGTTGCCATCCTCAAGAAACCTTGCATTTCTTGCCTGTACAATATTTGGTGTGTGAGAGGGACAATAAAATCTATAACCCTTGGATTTATCTACTATTGCTAGTGAAGCAAAATTAAAGAAATCAATGAACTAAATTACAGTTTCACAATAAATTATATGAGAGATGAAACAATAATATTGCAAGAAACAGACAATAAAGTTTATTACTGAAGCAGTAGAGGACAACAACAATAATTATAATTAATATGAAGAAAGGAAACAGAGATGAAATAAGTTCTGTTGAGAAAGGATTAAATCAGTTAAATAGAGATTGACAAGTAGGCAAAATATTAATCAAAGTTTTAGAATTCTAAACAAATAGAATAAACAAACAGAGTATACTTAACGATAGTAACAAAATCCTCTTCTAAAGATAATAAGGTGAGAATAAAAACAATAAAAGATGGAATGTGATTAAACAATAAAACCAATGGACATCAATTGAAATTCAGCAACAGAATTCTATGCCAATATCAATAACGTAAACAACAATTTAATTGGAGAATGAACATCAATGAAAAAGAAATAAAGAAATAAACCTAACGATCAATAGATGGAATAATTCTCAAAAATAAACATGGATGAAAAAGAAAACGTATAATAATAAACAAAATCTGAAATCTAAAGACAAATCTCAACGAAATTGATAAAACTTATCGATATGTCTTTCACCGAGGCAAGGTTGAGAAGCCTTTGAACTTAAACCCTTTAACGCCCTCCTATTGGAACAATTCCTCAATGCTCAGAGTTACGGCGTTGGGTTCCAGCATTCAACAGTGGAGAGGACTGGTAGATTGCATAAAAATACCAGCCACAAACACGAACCTTTGAGTGTCACTCAGATTTAACAAAGAAGACGAAGAAGATTGAAAGAACCGTTTGAAAGTGGAGAAAGAAACGTAGACACCAAATCTTCTGTTCTCTACGAAATCAGAAATCAGATATCTCTCAACAAAACCACTCAGATCAAATGAAGAAATAGTAGAAAAATAGAGAAGATATAAGCAGCAATAGAGATAAGCACAAGGGTTTTTGTCTCTTTGTTCTCAGATCTCTGATCTCAACATATTCAACAAAACCCTAAAACCCTCTTCTTAAGAAGACGAACCCAACAAATTGAATCCGGTTTATTCGGTTCAGTTATAACAAATAAAAGTAACATTAAATAACGTTATAAAAAGTTAACGTTAAATAAAGTTTTAAAAAATATATATATTTAAAATAAAGTCTCGATTTTGAGACTTATATAAAATACAACAATTCCCCCCACAAGTCTCAAAATTGAAGGATTGATCTGAGTGACTACAATTCTAATGTGTCATAATACCGGTGTCTTTTGGACTTAACCGATACTTAGGATTCATAGAATAGGGTTTACAAAATCCCTGTAGAATAAATTCTTAAATGTACAACCTCTATTTCTATAACCCAACACAGTAAAATACCTCAAAGAGAGTTCTAAACAGGTTGGAGCTCATACGGCCATGCGCTTGTTGGTCTTGTGAGCGCTCTAGAGAATTAGCCCAATTCTCAACAGAGGTGGCTCCACCTGTACACTCACATAGGTAATTTCCATCAAGTGTGTAAACTGCAACTAAAACACACCAACTATAAAGGATATGGAGATTTTTAAGAATTTCATAACTCAACCTCACATACGTTGTAGTTTGCACTGCTCACATCATAGGGATAGGTTTCTCACATAATAAATAATTTGTAGTGTTTTTTCAAACAACTCAAGTGACTTGTTCTTCCCATTGAACCTATTTCCTGGGATCGCCATTCACATAGGTTGGGTTGCCATCACAGGATGTTCATTTCTATGGGCTTTAGACCCATCCCCCTCGATGTGCTAAGTACGAGCTTCTTTTTCAGAGGCTTTGTCAGAGGGTTAGCCAAATTCCCACCTGACTTCACATAAGTCAATGCAATTACTCCATCACTGAGTAATTGTCTAATAATATTATGCCTCAATCTAATGTGTCTCTTTTTACCATTGTAAATCTTATTCTAGGCTTTAGCTATTGCTGCCTGGCTATCACACAAAATAGTAATAGGAGGTGCTGGTTTCGTCCATAAAGGGATATCATGCAGAAGGTTTCTCAACCACTTTGCCTCTATACTGGCTAGCTCTAAAGCTACAAACTCTGATTCCATGGTGGATTTCGCATTACATGACTATTTACATGATTTCCATGAAACAACCCACCTCATAAAGTAAATACATAGCCACTAGTAGAATTTGTATCATCATGCCCAGTCACCCAGTTGGCATCACAATAGCCCTCCAATATAGCGGGGTATCCTGAGTACTGTAAACTATAGTCCATTGTACCCTTAAGGTACCTCAAAACCCTAACTAAGGCTCTCCAATGTTCATAATTAGGACTATGTGTATACCTACTCAGTCTCCTTACTGCACATGCAATATCAGGTTAGTGTAGGTCATCAAATACATCAATGAACCAATCACTTTAGCATACTCGACCTGGGATACACTTTTACCTATATTATTTCTAAGATGTATGCTAGAATCATAAGGAGAGGATAATGGATCAGACTCCATATGTCCAAACTTCCTTAGAATCTTCTCTACATAATATGATTGGCTTAATTTGATACTGCCCGACTCTCTAAAAATTTTGATGCCTAAAATGACATAAGCTTCTCCTAAATCTTTCATCTCAAATTTAGAAGAAAGAAATTGCTTAGTAGAAGCTACTAAGTCTAAGCTAGTACCCATGATAAGCATGTCATCAACATACAAGCAAATAATAACACCTGAATTATTATTAAACTTGTAATATACATACCTATCTGAGTCATTTATATGAAACCCATTCTTTACATTATCGAATTTCTCATGCCATTGTTTGGGTGCTTGTTTTAGGTCATACAAGGATTTAACTAATCTACAAACCTTATTTTCTTTTCCTGGTATTTTAAATCCTTCTAGTTGTTTCATATAAATCTCCTCTTCTAAATCACCATTTAGAAAAGTAGTTTTAACATCCATTTGATGAATTACTAAGTTGTGAATGGATGCTAAGGCTAACAAGATCTTAATAGTAGTAATCCTAGCTACTGGTGCATAAGACTCAAAATAATCTACTTCTTTTTGTTGACTAAAACCTTTTGCTACTATTCTGGCTTTGTATTTATCAATATAACCATCTGTTTTTAATTTTTTCCTAAAGATCCACTTGCAGCCTATGGGTTTAGTTCCAAGTGGCAAATCAACTAACTTCCAAGTATGATTGGCTAAATTAGAATATAACTCACTATTAATGGCTTCTCTCTAAAACACTGCATCTGGAGAAGTCATAGCTTCTTCATAGGTTGCCGATTCACCATCTATTAAGAATATATAAAAGTCATTTCCTAGGTTAGTAGCCTTCCTGTCTTTTACTCCTTAGTTCAAGTTCAGGTTCTACATTATGTTCGATTCTATTCTAAGACTTGGTTCAGGTTCTGTTTCTTTGTTTTGGCTTGTGGAAGCCACATTTGAACCTAATATTACTTTTGACCTTAAAAGAAAAATAGACTCAAAAAATTCTGCATCCCTATACTCTATTATAGTGTTAGCTGACACCATATCATCATCTACAGATTTCAAAGTAAGAAATCTATAGGCAGCACTGTGCTCAACATAACCTATAAATACATAATCTATAGTCTTAGGACCTATCCTTTTCCTCTTAATATTTGGTAGACCCACTTTAGCTAGACAACTCCACACCTTAAGGTAATTTAGGTTAAGAGTGTGTCCCTTCCAAAGTTCAAAGGGAGTTTTACCGGTTTTCTTATGAGGAATTCTGTTTGTTATAAAACAAGCAGAGAGGATAGCTTCCCCCCACAAATTCGAGGGTGAACCAGAACTAACAATCATGGAGTTCAACATTTCTTTGAGAGTTCTATTCTTCTTCTCCGCTACTCCATTAGACTCAGGAGAGTAAGGAGTAGTGACTTCATGTATAATCCCATTCTCTTCACAATATTTGTGAAATGGGTTTGAGTCATACTCTCCTCCCCTATCTGTTCAATGTCTTTTATTTTTCTTATTTAATTGATTTTCTATTTCAGTTTTATACTTGATGAAGGTCTCCTCTGCTTCATCCTTACTTCTAAGAAGATAGACTTTAGTATATCTACTAAAGTCATCTATGAAGGTAATAAAATAATTTTTACCTCCTCTAGACATAGTGTGCCTCATATCAGCAATATCACTATGAATTAAACTAAAGAGTTCGGTTTTTCTAGTTACAGTTTTATGGGGTTTATTAATGAATTTTGCTTCAGAGCAAGATTCACACTTATCAAAATTATTATTTGTTATATTCTTAATTAATCCTTGGTTTGCATTCTGTTAATGTATGAAATATTAGTGTGGCCTAATCTCGCATGCCATAAAGAAATAGAGTCAATCAAGTAAGCAGAACTAGTTATTTCATTAACTTCATAAAAAATATTTAGTACAAACAACACATTATTACAATAACCCTTGCCCAAGAATATCTTGTTCCTAGAGAGTATTAACTTGTTCCTTCAAATACAAGTTTAATTCCCACTTTATTTAGAAAGTATCCTGATACAAGGTTCCTTCTAATCCCAGGTACATGTAAAACCTCAGTTAGGATCAACTGCTTCCCAAAGGTGAGTTTGATTTTCCCAGAAACTGGAGATGTACGAGAGTCTGCCAGGTAAACCAGCTCGCCTTCTCCCATGGGTTGGTAAGATGTGAATATATCATGATTTCCACAGATGTGCTTTGTAGCACCAGTGTCTACCACCCCCTCCTTGTTGTTGCTTGTCAAATTTATCTCTGAAATCATAGCAACTGTAACGCCTCAGTTCCGGGTCCATTCCCAAACCCGAGGTGTTATGATAATCAAACAAAGCAATTAAAGAAACTGGACAATTTAAAACTTTTTCTAACTTTATAATTAGAGTAAATGCGGAAACTTAAATTTAAATTCACTTTATTAATCAACAACCTTGATACACAATGATTTCAATTCCATGAAAAACCTACAATTATATAAACTACCCGTCTACACTTAGCCCAAGCTTTGACCTCCTTGCCAAGAGTACCTGAAAAATGGGGTGAAACCGGAGTGAGAATAAATCTCAACAAGTAACAAGGTGCATGCTGTAAAATAGTCCATAATTTTACAATACTAGTCATGAAGTAAACGATAAAACCAAAACCACAATAATACGATAATACAACGATAACAAATCACCAATCCAAAACAAACACATGTGACCAATAGGACTTGTGAACTGAAACCACTTAGTAAGAATATTCTTGCCCCCATAATTCGCCACATCACGACTTACATGATAGATGGAGCCCGCACCTGCAGTCACTACCACTCCTCCGTCAACCATCAAAGCGGATCACCCACGCATGGGTTGGCGAGTACAATCCAGTCCAAATAAAATCCCATCATGGGTACTGCTTCCGCAGAGGCCATACCAATCCGATCAAAGATTAATGGACTCACAACAAACATGTCTAATACCAGTGCAAGTGCAAGTCACAAGTGATCCTCAAGCACGGTCAAATCATAGCTCCAAAGTGCGAGTCACAAGTAATCCTACCAACATGACCAATATAAAGCTCGTGAAAGTCGGTCTCATACTCATTGAAGCATGCGGATGGTAATCTGAAAATAAAACAAAATCGTTTACCGATAGCAATCTCGGCTTATGACCAGGCCGCACCTGCAGCGGTCTCGGATTGCTGCCTGCGTCGCCCGCACGTGCTAGTACGACGGACTGCATACTGGGGAGTTCCGAACAAGAATAACTTACCAGCCAATTCCCTTTCACTTCCTAGCTAAGCTATGGATCCATATTAAGGATTACCCACTAGACACAACTCACAATCAAAACCTTTAAACATATCAATTAATAATGTAATTGTGAAACCCACACAACAGTGGAAAACCAAACCAGGGAATGGACATACTTCTCAATAACACCCACCAAATACAGAACCATATCTGTATACCAAATCCGCCCATGCGGGATAAAACAGGCACCATGCCTTGTCACACCATGTGACCCAAGAACCAATACTAGATGTACCAAGTCCCATGTCCAAACACCAGGTTTCAACGGCAAAATAATCCAAAGACCACGGTGTTAAACCAAAATATATTCAAAATAACCATTGATCAGTTCTTAAACAGAGTTCCATGTCATTCAATAAGATAAGTACGAGAGTATACACAATTCTAAATAAAAGGTTTAGATTTGAGTCGTGTTAGTGTGAGCATACTTAGTTTATTGTTCTAATTCAGTATTCAGGTTATTCTTTGTTTCTTACAAAGTTTACTCATAATCCTACACTTTGGTTCATCCTAAAATCTTTACTTTTAAACCAACTAATACACTAAATCTCCAAAACCTTTAGGTTATGTTATTGATTCTTTCCATCAGTTAATTTAAGTCTATTATAACTTGTTAGACTAGGTTTCATACCTAGAATCCTAATGAAAGTGGTTTGAGGGCATATGGTTTACCCTAACTAGTCTTCATTGATTCCTAATACATTCATTGTCCCAAATAATTATTCTTTTATCCGAATTTAATTCTGTTACTTCTTACATCTCAAATTATCCTATTTACAGGTGTTACAACATTAAAAATCCAAGAAAAATCATTAGAAATTGAATCTGGGCACGAATCCCAAGTTTATAAATTTCTTACTGTCAGTCGCTCGATGGGTCGCTCAGGCGACTGTTCTAGCGGTGAAGTTTTAGGTTTTGTTATTTTTCAAAGGCCTGTCGCCTGAGGAATTGCTCGAGCGGTGTATCGAGCGCTCCAACTATAACTTATTTTCTTCAACTTACGGAAATCTTAGAACTTTCTATACATACTATTTACTTGTTTTGATTCTCAACATCTAATTTCCCTCCTAAACTAGTTCTGGGACAACCCTAAACTAATCATATCATCTTTCCACTTATCTTTGAGTTTCTTTATAAGTTTAACTCATCATGATCAAACTTTTCTTGATTTTCAAAGGAAAGATAAATCACCCAAAACAATACTTTATAAACAATAAAATTTTCCCATGAAATCCAACTTCAAAACAATACGCTTAATCATCCAAAACCATGAGAAAACATGCAGTTCCTCCAGTTTCGAGTGTTTGCTACTTGTCTTATGATGAACCTAGATTTTCTTTAGAAACTTTGCTTGTGCCTGATTTTGGAGCTCTACTACACCCCTTTAGAGTGCTCAAATTAAAATCTCCACCGTTCAGTTTGAAGTCTTCCATGAGTAGAATAAAACCCTAAAATTTCAGCCCATTCCAACGGTTGGATGTTCCTAACGTGCTATTCGAAGTTGGCTGGTCGGCCATCTCTGCAACTTCTCTTCTTTCTAATTCCTCATTTTTTTTCTTTCCTCTCATTCTATTTTTGGCTCCTATCACTTATGCACGAATTTCCCTCTCATTCTAACTTGTTTTCAAAAACTAAACACTCTTTAAACCTCTCTTTTATAGCCTCCCTACTAGTCCAACTCTAATTAGGTTTAGCTTATTCTAATATACTTAGTATATTCCCTCTTCTACCCTTCTCTTTAATTTAACTTCTTTAACTTTCTTTTAAAGGATCTCTTAATTAATTTTCGTGCTTACTATTATTCCTAAACTTAAATTGTAATTAGACTTTTATTACACACTCAAAATACCTAAATTTCGGACTCTAATTAGTATAATTACCATTAGGCCCTTTTTCCTCCCTTTAAGCCTTAATTTCATTATTTTGCATCCAACTAAGCTAAGATTTTGTCTAGTTGAATTTATTGACTTAATAACCAATTATCTTATTTTCTTACATGAATTTAACAAATTAAAATGACCAAATTACCCTTCCTCTTTAAATTCCTATTTTAACCTTTATATCTTTCTTTAATTCTCCTACTATTATCCTTCTTAGTATTTTACTTTATAATTTATCCCTTAATTATTTATTTTATTTTTAGGAAAATCCAGGGTTTGACATCAACAATAATATCATTTTCAGCCAAGTTAAGTTGAGGTCTGTCTTTGCCTTTCTTATGCTGGCATTGAGCCGCATGATGGCCAGGTTTGCCACAGACAAAGCAGTTGCCTCTTTTCTTTTTAAACTCTGTTTTGTTGACAGGTTTTAAGGATTTGTATGCATCCCATCTTTTTTTCTTATAACCTTCAACAAAGTAGGCTTTATTGGTTGGAAAGGTAATTGGAGGTTTTTGTACCTTGTCTCTAATTTGGGTTTGTTCTTCTATCCTTATATGCACTATAAGTTCTTCTAGGGTCATGTCTTTTGTCTTATGTTTAAGGCTGGTTTTATATACCTTCCAGGCAGGTGGCAATTTCTCTATTAAAGCTCCAGCCACAAATTTTTCAGGTAATAGAATTCCCTCCTTAGTTAGATCTCTAACTGTTTTCTGAAATTCATTTATTTGATTTGAAATGGGTTTGCCATCTACAATATTAAACTCAAGGAATTTTCCTACTGCAAATTTTACAACACCTGCATCTTCAGTTATATACTTTTTATGTAATGCATCCCATATATCTTTACCTGTTTCATAAACACAGTATATGCCAAATAAGTCATTAGATAAGGAATTAAGGATTTAATGCCTACACATACTTTCAGCTTTCACCCATTTAGCCAATTCAGGTGACTCAGTTCCATCACCAGAAATTTCTGGTTTGGTATTTGTTAACACAAAGTCTATCTCTAAGGTCTCAAGCAAATAAAACAGTTTCTGTTTCCATCTCTTAAAGTTGTCCCCAATTAAAGGTTCAACTTTAGTGAGATCTACAGCAGAAGGGGTCTTAATTGATTCCATACGCAATAACAATATTTAAAGGGTTTAAGATTGTTATTGCTAGTGAAGCAAAATTAAAGAAATCAATGAACTGAATTGCAGTTTCACAGTAAATTATATGAGAGACTAAACAATAATATAGCAAGAAACAGACAATAAAGTTTATTACTGCAGCAGCAGAGGACATAAACAATAATTATGATTAATATGAAGAAAGCAAACAGAGATGAAATAAGTTCTGTTGAGAAAGGATTGAATTAGTTCATTAGAGATTGACAAGTAGGCAAAATATTAATCAAAGTTTTAAAATTCTAAACAAATAGAACAAACAAACAGAGTATACTTAACGATAGTAACAAAATCCTCTTCTAAAGATAATAAGGTGAGAATAACAACAATAAAAGATGGAATGTGATTAAACAATAAAACCAATGGACATCAATTGAAATTCAGCAACAGAATTCTATGCCAATATCAATAACGTAAACAACAATTTAATTGGAGAATGAACATCAATGAAAAAGAAATAAAGAAATAAACCTAACGATCAATAGATGGAATAATTCTCAAAAATAAACATGGATGAAAAAGAAAACGTATAATAATAAACAAAATCTGAAATCTAAAGACAAATCTCAACGAAATTGATAAAACTTATCGATATGTCTTTCACCGAGGCAAGGTTGAAAAGCCTTTGAACTTAAACCCTTAACGCCCCCCTATTGGAACAATTCCTCAGTGCTTAGAGTTATAGCGTTGGGTTCCAACATTCAAGGGTGGTGTAACGCCCCAAATCCGGATATATTCCTCATGAATAATCCAAACTCGAAGTGCTAGTTCTGTGGGCCCAAACAATAATTATCCATACCAAATTTAATTCCAAATATAATTAAATGAACATCGGAGCATGCTATCAAATTCAATTTCTATTAATAGTCATCAAATAAATGCGGAACATGGTCAACTAAACCAAAATCAAATAATACTAAGTCTGGATAATAAAGAATGTCAACTAACTAACAACCTCAAATCAAAATAATATCTTGCCAATATTAATGAATAACAATCCTATTACAATCCATCTACTTAAAATAAAACTCCTACTCAATATCAAAATAATCGTCTTGATATTGATGATCAGCACCCTGTGGCTCTACCCCATCAGTATCGTCCTCACCAATAGGATCTGAAAACAAAACATTCAAAACACGGGTCAGATATAAAATCCTAGTAAGTAGCAACATGCATGAATAAACAGTCCCATGTTGCTAATAGAAAATACAGTTCATGAAGTATAAAAAATCAATAAAAACCCTACAATCATAACTCAAACAATAAGCATATAACCTTTCTTTTCAAAATAAAATCAACAAGTAATCTCCTCATGAGAATTCAAATCAAATACAAGTATATGTGTTTTCACAGGATTTGTAAAATATGACCACTTTGAAAAGTTAAGACCTAGTCCAACAAATTTAGTCTAAGAATAAACTGCAATGTATTCGGTCGTATCATCACCCTCATGGTGGAATAAGAGACTTTAGCCTCATGGTAAAAATGGAAATTGCTGCAGCTCATCCTTTAGGAAAGGCCTCTTCGTCATGGAGGAAATGCACAAAGGAGCTATACTTAATCCTAGCAAAGATAGACAGACTTCACTACTAGTTAAACTATGGATCCATAACAAGCTAAACCCGCTAATAGCACAATCAAATCGAAATTGGTGGTCCTCATGACCAACAAGTGTGTAATGCCCTCATGGCAAGGATACACTCCATCATGGAGAAAATTAATAAGAAGAACCATCTCCCTCATGGAGAAAACCAATTTTTCACAAAACTGTCAAAATCCGTGAAATAGACTCAACTTACCCAAATCTATAGAAAATTATTTCATTACTGTTCCAGAATTTAAAATATCATCAAAACATACTTTACAAGTGTTACAAACCAACAACTTACAAAACAAATCAAATCTAAGATCAAATTCCCGCTTGGAAAATCAAAACGTGAGTTATTTCAGTAAAACATACCCAAAACCTTATAAAACTTTCACAAAATCATTCGGCCTCTAAAAACAATTTCTAAATGCTCAATATGTATTTATACATGTGTTGGATTCCTCCAAGAATTATTTTATATTTGAAAACTAGGTATTTTTCTCTAAAATCAGAAAAATAGGTTGATTCGCTTAGCAGGTCGCTCAGGCAGTCTAGGTAAGCGGTTGATCAAATTTGAGTAATTCATGGTCGCTCAGGCGATCTGTGTAACGCCCCAGATCCATGTTACGTAGAGAAACCGTAACTTATCTCCGAAGGTTAACATAAAACCCAGGATAGCAAAATCAGAGTGAAGGAAAAACATGAATAAAACAATAACTGGATAAACAGAGTGCACTATAACCCAAGCTCAATAATAAATACAATAACCAAGGCTAACTCACATGAACCTCGCATATACCCGCAGGTGTCGACCTTACCAGAATCTGAAAATAAAACAAAACAAACGGTCTGAGATACGAATATCCCAGTAAGTAGCCTATGCATGCTCATAAACATTTTAACATTTCTAAAATATGATTCGGATTAAATTATGCATCAATCGACAATAAACGAATAAACAGAATAATTCCACAATAATAATATCAATAAACACAAAGTAACTAGAATAAATCAACAACCATAGCAGGACTCATGAAGTAAGACTGTCTTTAACCAGGGTAATCACAATGTCCACTATGCCACCTCCAGGCTTAGGTGCGAAGCCGAGTACACGATCATTGTCTTATTGCGGGAGAACCCACCCAGTACAGTGATGGGTTGGCAAGAACTACCCAAACATGGTCCGAGTACACGATAAAATGAGTGAATAGCCGCAGCCAGCCGAGTACACGATCAGGCCTCACTGAGTACACAGTGGAACACGCGTGCGTGGACAGGGAATTACAACTAGCAAAGCACAATCCTTTCCACAACCTAGCTCCTACATGGATCCATATAGCGCTATGCCTACTAAGTTCTAAAATCGAAACCAACCATGAAAATATAATTAACACAACTCGTTCTAATCTCAACTAGAACATCCCGAGTACACGGGGCCTCTCAGAGTACACAGTAATAAAGCATCTACCCAATACATGGGCATCTCAAATTGACTTTCCAAGTACATGGAGAAAAATATATCACAACCAAACTACCAACCCTTTTTATTTCAACTATTATTTTCCTAAAATTTTGTTCATATAACATGCCAGGTTGCATTTCAACTATTAGTTTTCTCTTTACTATTATTAAATTGCCATTATCTTATTTTTAAATTAAGTTACAAATCCAAAAATCCATTTTTAAACACTTTTTCTTTGAATTTTGATTTTTCTTTCCAAATGTAACTAAAATGTAATTATTTATTTGGGGTTTGAACTTATTTGTTGAATCTAACTAAAATCTAAACTAAAAAGTAATTATTTAGGTTTGGTGTACTAATTTATTAATACATTAAACGTTTTACGCTAAAATGTAATTACTTTCTAAAATAATACATCAGTTTCTATTTACTATTAATGTTTTGCACCAAACTTTAAATATTTTTCAAAACTTCATCTCCTCCGTCACGAACAGCGAACAGTCGGGTTCCGTGAATTTCAAACGTTTTGCTTGATCACCCCAACAATCCATTTCACTTAAAACCAACTGAAATCTTCTATCATTACATTAAACTGAATATTAAGCTTGATAGTTGAACTTATACATGAGATTCAGCATCTAGAAAATCAACTCACCTTCTGAAATCGTGAGAAAACAAGAACAGTATAAAAAAAAAAAAAAACTACTTACCTCCTCTTCTTTTCTTCCCCTTCTCTTCTCTCCCTTCGCCCCTCTTCCTCTTCTCTCCCTTCGCCCCTCCTCTAAACCTTGAAGAATGGGAAAGAAAAATGAGAACCCTTGGTTCTCAATCAATCTCTGCAACACATTTAAACGAATCCACTTAAATAAACCACATAAACCCACTTAATAAACCATGTGAACCCAACTAAACCCACTTAAACCAAATCAATTTAAACCCACTTAAATAAACCATATGAACCCAACTAAACCCACTTAAACCAAATCAACTTAAACCCACTTAAACCCAACTAACTAATTAAACCCACTTAAATAAACCACTTCAATTTATATAATAATTTTAAATGAACCGAACCCAAGCAAGATAATTGATTATCCCATTAACCTTTAAATCAAACCCAACTAAATAAAATAATTCTTTTCTTCCAATAAAATAATTCAATATAAACCCATTACACCTAAACCAACTAAATCAAATTGATATATTACAACTACATTACATACCCCATTTGTATAAAGTTTAATACCCAAGTATGTGTTTAGCATTGGCTGATGCTTTACACTACTCAAATATGACTATATACATCTGGCTCATCATCCAATTAAGCAAATAATAGGTTACGTGCTTAATCAAACATCATCAATTTCTTACTTCAAACATGATCATTAACAATTAACACTATATCAGAAAACTCCAAATATTCATTCCACTGCTTTTCTCAAAATCAACTACTTCTCAGGATCCTCAAGTACCTTTTTAAATTGGACTTCAATAATCTTTCTCTAATCATGCAATATCAATTTGCTTTTCAGAACTCTCGGTTACCTTTTGAATTGATCTAATTAAAATTTTTTTTTTCTACTCACGAAATTTTAATAATAATAATACCTTACATCACAATTAGCAAACCATATCATCACAGATAGATATATCAACAAAGAATAAATAGCTTACCTTTAACAATAATGATTATTTCTATAGCTGTAGAATGAACACTCTCAACCTAAATTTCCTATTTAGAGGTGCTATCTAGCGAGCACACCACCCCCAAGTCCATCCTAGGGCTTCCTATTTCTATGTCATGTTTCCTTACAAAACTCTGATATGCTCTGATACCATCTGTAACGCCCCGGATCCAAGTTACGTAGAGAAACCGTAACTTATCTCCGAAGGTTAACATAAAACCCAGGATAGCAAAATCAGAGTGAAGGAAAAACATGAATAAAACAATAACTGGATAAACAGAGTGCACTATAACCCAAGCTCAATAATAAATACAATAACCAAGGCTAACTCACATGAACCTCGCATATACCCGCAGGTGTCGACCTTACCAGAATCTGAAAACAAAACAAAACAAACGGTCTGAGATACGAATATCCCAGTAAGTAGCCTATGCATGCTCATAAACATTTTAAAATTTCTAAAATATGATTCGGATTAAATTATGCATCAATCGACAATAAACGAATAAACAGAATAATTCCACAATAATAATATCAATAAACACAAAGTAACTAGAATAAATCAACAACCATAGCAGGACTCATGAAGTAAGACTGTCTTTAACCAGGGTAATCAAAATGTCCACTATGCCACCTCCAAGCTTAGGTGCGAAGCCGAGTACACGATCATTGTCTTATTGCGGGAGAACCAAAACAAGAACAGTATAAAAAAAAAAAAAAACTACTTACCTCCTCTTCTTTTCTTCCCCTTCTCTTCTCTCCCTTCGCCCCTCTTCCTCTTCTCTCCCTTCGCCCCTCCTCTAAACCTTGAAGAATGGGAAAGAAAAATGAGAACCCTTGGTTCTCAATCAATCTCTGCAACACATTTAAACGAATCCACTTAAATAAACCACATAAACCCACTTAATAAACCATGTGAACCCAACTAAACCCACTTAAACCAAATCAATTTAAACCCACTTAAATAAACCATATGAACCCAACTAAACCCACTTAAACCAAATCAACTTAAACCCACTTAAACCCAACTAACTAATTAAACCCACTTAAATAAACCACTTCAATTTATATAATAATTTTAAATGAACTGAACCCAAGCAAGATAATTGATTATCCCATTAACCTTTAAATCAAACCCAACTAAATAAAATAATTCTTTTCTTCCAATAAAATAATTCAATATAAACCCATTACACCTAAACCAACTAAATCAAACTGTAACACTTAAGTTGTCTCACTTGAATGAACCAAACCACAAAAACCCAACCTTATCAATTTAACCAGTTTACTCAAAGCAAACCCACTCAATTAAGCCTTTTCTTTAAAATTGGATTAAGTAATCTCATTAAATCCTTTAATCCCCTAATTACTCTTAATTAAAAATTTCTTGAAAATTCAGGGTTTTACAATCTGTGACAGGCGGCTTAACAATATGAAAATTTAACGATTGCTCAGCAGGTCGCTCAGGTGATCAGACGAGCTATCTTAACAAGGATAGCGCTCATCAAGGGCACCTAGGCGATGTGGTAGGCGATTGTTTAGTTTCACAAGTTACGGCAATTTTTCATAAATCCGACTTCTTCATAAATCTTCAAAAATAACTTTCTATCAACAACAATCAGTTCCAACCTTTCCAAAATCAATATAAGTATATTATAAAACATCCCAACAAATCTAACAACAATTTTATACGATCAAGTTAAGGTTTTTTAATCGAAATCTAAAGTAATTAGAAAACTGTACGTGAAGAACAAGATGTGTTTTTCCTATAGTTAAACCTTAACCAAATACGTCCAAATCATCCTCAACTCATTCTTCAAACATCCAGAAATCCAGAAACATGATATTTGTCGTCTAATCAATAAAACGTGCAGATTTTCGCCAAGAGAAGGGTTGCTACTTACCTTTTGTCGCAAACAGATCCAACAAAACTTCAAGCTTTGATCTCCCCCTAAACTCCACAGCAAAAACTCATTGAAAAGTTCCTTCTTTTCCTTCAGCTGTCCAAGGCAAAAATAGGGTTTCTTCTCTCCTAGTCGTCCAAGGCAAAATAATCGAATTTTTAGATTTTCTCCAATATATCCTCATGATCACTTCTGTTCTTATTAGAAGTTCCTTATTTTTAGAAACTCTCCAAAGCAACCTCTCATAAACACACTCATACCCATTCTAATAATTTATTTTATTTTCTTTTAATAACATGATCCAATACATGCCACTACATCATGCTTTATACACTTGACCAATAGAATTAAAGATATTTACATAATATTTTCCTTACCTCATATCTCATGATCCAACCGTTGGATCGACTTCAATTTCTGAATTTCCATCCTCCACATGATCACCTATTAGATTCAAGCCTCTGATTAGCAATTACTCCCAATAATTACATATTAGAAATTTAATAATTAATTCTGAAAAATTTAGGGTATTGCAGGTGGAGAGGACTGGTAGATCGCACAAAAGTACCAGCCACAAAAATGAACCTTTGAGTGTCACTCAGATTTAACAAAGAAGACGAAGAAGATTGAAAGAACCGTTTGAAAGTGGAGAAAGAAACGTAGACACCAGATCTTTTGTTATATACGAAATCAGAAATCGGATATCTCTCAACAAAACCAAAATACTCAAATCAAAAGAAGAAACAGTAGAAAAAGAGAGAAGATATGAGCAGCAATAGAGATAAACACAAGGGTTTTTGTCTCTTCGTTCTTAGATCTTTGACCTTAATGTATTCAACAAAACCCTAAAACCCTCTTCTTAAGAAGACGAACCCAACAAACTGAATCCGGTTTATTCAGTTCAGTTATAACAAATAAAAGTAACGTTAAATAACGTTATAAAAAGTTAACGTTAAATAACGTTTTAAAAAAAATATTTAAAATAAAGTCTTGATTTTGAGACTTTTATAAAATACAACATTATCTGCATAGCCAATGAAGTATCCACTGACTATCCTAGGGTCAAGCTTCTTCTCATGTGTATTGTACACCCTGACCTGTACTGGACAACCCCATATGTGTACATGTGATGATGTGGGAAATTATTCAACACATTTTCTTAGTCATATTTAGTGATTTTAGAGTGTTTTGTAGGTTTCTTAGGACATTTAATTAGAATTTTGTGTGTCTTTTATATTTATTTAATTTCTGGGAATTCTTGGCATTTTACAAGTCTTTAACTAATGATTCAATTTAAATTTGAGCTGAGGAGAAAGGTTGAATTCGAGCTAGTGCCATGAGAAAAAAAACTCAGCTGGTTGACCCAGTCAACACAGAGTAATGCTCAGTTTTTGGGCTATAACTAGAGCTACAGACCTCAGTTTCAGATGTTATTTAGCTTGTTGGAAAGCTAAGACAAAGATCTTCAACTTTTGTGAAGAGCTGAAACCTAGTTCTACCATCTTGAATGCCAAAAATTAGCAAGAACAAAGAGGTCCGTACTTGCCCAGAAAACAGTTGCAGCCCCGACCCGTTTTGGTATTGGACCTATATCTGGAGTTGTAGAGCTCGAAAATTAGCAAGGTTATGTGTTTTAGAAAGCTAAGAAGTTTTCATAAAACTTTCATGAAGGGTCCCACTTCAATTGAGGTTGTTTATGTGCTCTAAATTTAGTTGTAAACTGCATCAAGAAACTTTCTAATTTAGTGGATCTAAAGAGAAGAAAAATAAAAAGTACTTTGATTTGAAGATTTAGACTTATGGAAAGGAAGTTTTGAAGATGGAAAGAAGTTATAAAGTGCTTTGCACATTTTTTGGCTTGGGGGATTGGACTTGGAAGATAAGGAAGAGATTGGAGCAAAGTCATTTGGGAGAAGCAAGAAGAGGGGCAATTTCTGCAGCAAGGATCAGCTTCTATAGACAAGAGTTCTTCATCTTCTTCTTATTTTTCTTTGTTGCTTTGAAATTCAATTGTAGAACTCTGATGTTGGATTCATATTTTGATGGTTATTGGATTATTTTGTTAGACACGAGTGGTTAGTTTTCTTATTCTAGGATTTGGATGTAATCAATGGATTTTGGATTTTAATTTGCATATGAAATTGTGACACATTCTTTGTTGATTAAATTTGATGATTTTGGATTTTATTTTTTTGCAATCAATTGGCCATTGCTTGCATATTTATGATGTTGAATGATGGAACGAAAATGGAAATTCAACATTAGTTGGTGAATTCATCAAACCTGGGTAGTGTAGTTTAGAAATAATGAAACATCCTTGTGACTCTCATTTAAGACTTCCACAGATCTTAATGAACC
Source organism: Buxus sempervirens (assembly GCA_947561395.2). Lineage (NCBI taxonomy): Eukaryota > Viridiplantae > Streptophyta > Magnoliopsida > Buxales > Buxaceae > Buxus > Buxus sempervirens. The sequence continues at coordinate 33,587,283 of OX387193.1, forward strand.
TATTTTAATTACTATGATCACGAAAATAGGCGTAGAATTAATATAGGCATAGATGTTATACCTTGAAAGAGGATAACTCATGCACATGGGAATTCGGTCATTTTAATTAATAAAGAATGGATGCAAGTAATCATATTTAAATTCATTGAAAGAATCCAATTGATGAAACCCAAATCCTAGATGTGAGACCCCAGATTCTTGACCATTTGCTTAAGTGCTAATCAAGGCGTATTAGGTAACCCTAACAATTTTGTATTGTCGTTGTGAAAGTGAAGTTGGAGAAATCCAAATTTGAAGCCAATCAAGTGGCTAAGTCAAGGCTTGTCAAGTGTGTAAAGGTAAGGCATCTCTTTTATTTGAGAAATCTCTAAGTTAATGAATGGGTTTCATTAATATGAGAGGATGGCATGTTCGTAATTTGTGTGTGTAGTAGAAGGAGAGTGGCAAGGTGGTAATTACATGTGTCTTGATGGAAGAAATTTAAACTTGGAAATGACTTGAGGAATTTGGGGAGAAATTGTTAAGTGTAAAATGGGAGTGTTAGCCCCATACGTATAAACCCCAAAGAGAAAGGCAAACCCTCCATTCTTCTCCTCTTCACTCCAAACCCTCTCTTCCTCTACTCTCTTCTCCTCCCCATTCTCTTCCCTTTTTAAGCAACTTGGGGAAGAACTCTTACTGAAGAAGGAGAGCTTAGAGACTTGGGATTTTCGTTTGGTAGAAGCTTGGAGGATTCGTGAAGAAAGCTTCAAGGAGCTCAAGGAAGAGTTGCTCGTGGGTTGCATTAGGAGCAAGAAGACTTGCTTGGTTGATTGTTAGAGGTAAGCAACACCCTCCCAACCTAAATTTTTGTTCTTCTCATTTTCGTATGAAATGTGGGAATTTGGGGGTTTTGGTGTAAACTTGATTTTCCTTGCAAATAGGAGAGGGATTTGTTAGGGGTTTCATAGGTAATAGGTAACCACACATCGTAGAGATAATTTAGAGACTAAAAACCATAGAAATGAGAGAGATTGAAGAAAACCTAGGAATTTGCGAAATCATGACTTGAGAAATTGCCAGGGCGCCTAAGTGATATTCCGAGTGCTCGTTCAAAAATCTAGTTAAGGCGTGGCCGCTCGTTGGCGCTCAACCGCGATCGCAAGTGCCCCGCCTGTGTTTTTTTAAAAACTCAAAACCCGAGAGTTGTCATTTTAAGCTAAGCCGGGCGCCCAAGCCAGCGCTCCCTCAAGCGCCCATGCCCAGATTTGAGTATTTTCGGATTTTAGAGCAAATCCAACTACGGATTGTTTTTAGTTGAATCCAATCCATGTACAAATAGGATTTAGGTGTCTAGGAAGTTTACACACTGGAATCGTCTCAAAATTCCAAATAACCAAGATTTTGAGTACGTTCTACTGAAATAGGTTTTATAGAGATTTTATGTTCTAGATTGTTATAGGAATGGGATAATCCAATTCCACCATTTAGAACACCTTCCAAATGGTCCTTGGAAGTAGAAAATCAAAGCCAAATTAAAGTTGTACCTGTTTCCAAAGAGTTGGGGCCTAGGTTGCCCAAGTAAGGTGTGAAATGCAAGATTTAACGCCGTAAATGTATCTTTTTGTTATTGATTTTTTTTCTTATAAGCATGTGATCTATTTTAGGGCATTGGCCCGTTTGTTTGGCATGATATGAAAGGGGCATCGACCCGCTATTGATGTTACTTATATGGAGGGTAGTGGCCCAAGTTCCATGAGATAATGAAAAAGGGCTTGGCCCAAGATTGACTTGGGTAAGGCCATGAGCTACCCTTGAGATTATACATGTATGATGGCATGGTTTGACACATGCAATTGATTGAATGAACTTACATAATGAACCATCTTAGGTTATGGATCCATAAATTTAAGTAGGTGTGGTTGTATATAATACCATGACCAAATTATTGTTGTTCTTGTTGCACTATATATTGTTGTATCATCCCGGCACCAAGCAACATCGGTGGCCGATGCCCATTGTTACTGGGAATCGGCATGGATGCCTATACGTCAAGGGTAATCGGCGTATGGATGCCTAACGTCAAAGGTAATTGGCGTTGGATGCCTAGCCACCATCTGGAATCGGTGAAGCTAGATGGGGTCATGTGTACTATGTATTAAACTGTGAAACCCCGTTCCAACGTCCCTAGCACACCCTAATTGGTGAACCTATTGTGCAGGTGAAGTTGGAGAAGCCTAAGCTTGAAGCCAGGCAAAGTGGCTATGCCCCAGCTCGACAGTGACCTGTGAAGGTGAGAAATTTCTAGTTATTGGATAAAGTTTATTATTGTGAGAAAATAGCCAAGTGTTGGTTGATGTGAGCAATGGGTGGAGTGGCAAAGGTGAAATAACCTTGGTGTTTGAAGAGAGAATGGCAAACTTGTAATTATAGTGCTTTGGGTATTTTGTTTAAGTGAAAAAGAAACCCCAAAAACCCTATTCGTATGAGCAACACCCGACCCCTCTCCCTTTCTCTTTCTCTTCTTCATCTTCCTTACTCCCTTCCCACTCTCATCTTCATCTCCATCTTCTCATTTTATTTGCATCACATTCCCTTCCTCGTTCCCATTGAAGTTCACTTGAAGAACACAAAGGAAAACCCATTTTCGTTTGGGTTTCTTGGAGGATTGTGAGGCAAGCTTGGAGGAGCCGAAGCTTGGAGCTCATCAAGAGCTGTTCGTGGGTTGATTTGGAAGCAAGAAGACTTGCTCAAGTGATTTCAAGAGGTAAGCAACACCACCCCTCCCACATTTCAAATTTTCGGCCATTTTCGTGTATGAGATGAGAATGTTAAGGTTAGATGTATGAAATGTTTATTTGTGTAAATAAAGAGGATTTCTTTTAGGGGTTTTGTAGGAGACAGATAAGTACACATGCTAGGAACAATTTAAAGCCCAAAAACACCCAAAACAAGTGAGATTTGAGAAAACCCCAAAATCCCAAAAGTTTGGATTTCGCGAACTGTCAAAAAGCCCAGCCACCTGAGCAGTCTCTCGAGCGCGGCATCGGGTGGTAGTTTTAGGTGGCTTTAGGTAGTGATTTAAGTCATGGCTGCTCGAGTGACTGTTCTAGCAACCTGCCTGAATAGAGGAACCCGAGAGCAACTCTTTAGCCGCTCGAAGCAGGCTCGAGCGACCTATCGAGCGCCCTGCCCTGTTTTCCCAATTTTCCCAATTTTTGTCCAGATCGAACTAAGGATTGATTTCGTGTGAATCCAACCCATGCATGAGTGAGATTTAGGAGCCTAGGGAGTGTTCCAACTAGTGTTGTCACCAAATTCCAAATAGTAAAGATTTTGGGTACGTTTTGCTAGAATAGGTCTAATAGAGAGAGTCGTGTCCCGGATTTTTATAGAAGTCGGATAAATTGATTCCACCGTTTCAAATACCTTCTAAATAACCTATGGAAGTTGAATACAAGGACCAAACCCAAGTTGCATAAGTTTCAAGAGGATTGAGGCATAGATTGCCAAGATGGGCTATGAATTGTAGTTGTAACGCCCCGAACCCGGGTCAGTGCAAACCGGCACCCGACTTGAACCCGGTTCACTACTGTAACAACCCGAATTCAGTTCAACAACCAAATCCGAGGTGTTACTGGCTCATATCAAATATATATCAAGAATATACCAAACTAAAGAATTAAATAATCCATTCACTTTATTATACTATCAGAGTGCGGAAACAAGTATGTGCAGAAGTGTAATCTAAAATCCTCAAATAAACATTAAAGTTAATCATCAATCATTAATATCAAAGTCTGGTAAAATAAAATGGTTACTATCTCTCTCATCTCTCTAGTACATCAAATCCAAATGAATAATAGTCTATCAAATATTGTAAAATCCCTAAATTTCGGAAATATTAAAATTTATATTTTAGTGATTAACTTAAAGATAATTAGTGAATTTTTAAGGGAAGAGAGATTATTGATTTTAATCGGAAAGGTTGCTTGAGCCGGACGGGCTATTTAAGGATTATAAAGGTATGAGGAAAATTTCGGGAATTTTATTAACTAAATTATTTACTGGTATAGGAAATGTGGTAGTGGGGCATTGCAGCAAATCAAGAGTTAAAATGGTTTGAGTGGCAAGTATAAAACGAGGGGAAAGAGTTGCTGATTTGGTCGAATTCTTGAACGAACTAATTTGGATCTCAAAGGAAAGAGAAGAGCAGCAGCTTGCAGTGGAGCTGAGTTGGAGGAAATTCCAGTATGTGGAGAGCTCGAGTTGTATGAGTAATCTCGGTTAGTAAGAGGTGAAGCAGCCTTGTTGTTTGAAATCAAAGTTCAGATCAGAATTGGAGTTCTCATCCAATCTGAGTGCAAAAATTCAGGTTAGGTCATCTTCACTAAGATCAATCAGTAGAATGTTAATCTGAATTGAATGAAGGATCAGATCGAATGGAATCTGATCTAGTGTTGGTGAAAATCTTCAGATCGGTGTTGAGCGTGGGGAATTAGAAGTGCAAATTCAGAAGGCTTGCTGTACAAATTGAAGGCTCAGCAAATCAAATGCAGTAGCTAGAGGTAAGTATCATATTATAACTTCTGTTTAGTCGTTTAAAATCAAGAAATGGAGTTTGTCTTAAACTGGAGATTTATAGTTCTGAGTATACAGAATTGGCATTCTACACTTGATTAATAGCTAATTTTTGATTGAATGAAATTCTGGAAATGTGGTTATGAATGAGCATGCGAAATTGGATTCCCTGTTCTTGTTTAGTCATGGTCGATTGGACACGGATGGTTTCTAAAATTGATTTCCAGCAAGAATTAAAGATAGGATTGCTGAGTTAGCAAGTGTATTAAACTATATTGGAAATGATGAACAGGAGAACACATGGATTAGTTGATTAGGGAATTAGCATATTATTGATGTAGCAGAATTTGTAAACGAATTTCTATGAGTGGCTGATATTTGTAATATGGTCTGAATGACTTAAATAAACTCAAAGTGAGTAGCCGAATCCTATTGTAACGCCCCGGATCCGTGTTCTTCATTAAAGATATAACACGTCTCCTAGGGGTTAGTTAAGGATCTCAATAATGGTGATCGCTGGAAAATCACCGCATTTTATATCACATCAGAGTGCACAAATAAACATTCTTATCCAGGCAAGTTATGACCTCATCAATTACATCAAATGGGCCCAAATTTACTACCTTATTACAATCCTCACAAATTCAACTTATCAAGTTTGAGGCCAAACAACCTGCTGGACTAAGGTCGATAGTAATAATCCTCCTCCCTATATGTATTAGCCGGATCTACCCCCGTAGGCACCTCACCACGAATATCTGAAAAACAAAACAACAATGAGGGAATGAGATACGAATATCTCAGCGAGTAACACATGCATGCAGAAATAGTTAACACAGTTATAAGACATTCTTCGACAAATAACCAACGATAATAACAACGTAATTCCGATAACGACACAAAACCAGGTCAATGTCATGCATATGGTTATATTGATTAATTTACATGCCAAGTAGACACTCCACACCTCCATGTACACAGTTCCGGCCTACTCAGGGTATCGGATACTCTGAAATGACGGCCTACTCAGGGTATCCTCATCCAATGCCGGCCTACTCCGGGTATCGGCACTGACAACCAGGCCTACTCAGGGTATCTGGCTGCTCTACACTAGTCGTGCAACACACAAGGCCATGCAATTACACTAATAAACACATACCATCACATTACTAAGCTTAACAAGGATCCAGGGGAAGCAAAACCCAAACCGATAAATAACCTTTTAAAACTCTGCATTAGTACACAGCACCCGTTGTTCCAACCAGAACATCCACTCACACAAGTGTTCCAACCAGAACATCAACTCACACAAGTGTTCCAATCAGAACATCAACTCACACAAGTGTTCCAACCAGAACATCCAATCTCCACCAGAAATCAAGTAAATAATCTTTGCAACATAATTTAAAACTTACCATCAAACAGGGTTTAATAAATCTCAATCAAGTACCATATAGTGTATAATTCAAGAGAACTAAAATAGAACCCCAGTGTTTTGATATCCTGAACATCACCTAATTATTTCCCAATATCTACTTCATAAGCTTTTACGGAATCCAAGGACCTATCTTCAATGTTCTCATAAGCAAATTTTTATCTCTAAGGTTGTAAACAAATACTTTGGTACGTGGTCGAAGACCTTCTAGCATCCAAAAACCCCTTGGTTTTACTAAATTTTGAGATTCAGCAAGGAAATGAACTAGGCGCTCACTTCCTGAAGTGGGCGCTAAGTGAGCGCTGAGTGAGCGGTGCTCATCTCATCAAAATTTGGGTTGGCGCTCACTCGAGGATGAGTGGGCGTGAGCTCGGTGCCAAATGGGCGCGAGAAAGGCGCGAGGTAGGCGCAAGAGTTTTAAGTGGGCGCGAGCTGAGCGCTGAGTGGGCGCGAGCTCGGCGCCAGGTCAAATTTTCTGGGCGCCTACTTCCCGAAGTGGGCGCTAAGTGAGCGGTGACCCACTGCGTTTTTCAAGTCTCTGTTAATCCCAAAACTCCAACTCTGGCTGGATTTTTCCGGTCTGTAACTACTTCTCTAGTCTCCCAATACCCCCAGAACACATTCAAACCTATTTTGGATTTAATCTAACATGTTTTCAAGTTATCCCCAAATTATTGTACCAAAACCCGTCGGACTGTCTTTGCCCAGAAATACAGAAATACAGAGAACAATTCATTCAATAACCATGCATTCATTCAAACCAAATCCACGAATAAACTAAATCAGGTTTTAAAACGGTGCCACTCACCTTTCTATGCTCCTAAGTCTTTGTAAGCGAGCAACCCAGAAAACCCTAAACTCTTTCGGCTGCCGGCTTGCTCTGGTCGAACAGGGGTTCTGCTCGCGAGGGAAGAAGCTCTTCCGAACTTCTTCAAGTTCAACTAAACTTACCGGCAGTAAGTTTTCCTCATCTCGCCTCTCCCACAGCACTTCTCCTGCTCCTCTCGAAGAGCCCTAAACGAAAACCGCAGCTGCAACCCTCTCAATCTACTATACGCGTATTCGGAACAAAACAAAAACCTAATTCTTAAACTATTTATACCTTCCGCAATACGCTTGGACTGCTCGACGAACCCTTGTATTTCTGATATAGTGCGAGCGCGACCACCAAAAAAAACCCCTACATCCACACCTTATTAGTAGATATTTATTGTTGAAATAAATTAATAATAATGTTTTTTTTCCCATAAAACCTGGAAATAAACGGGGTTTTACATTCTTCCCCCCTACAAAAATTTCGTCCTCGAAATTTACCTCAAGAAGAATTGAATAACTCTGGATACTTCTTTCTCATCTCTTCCTCGCTTTCCCAAGTGCATTCTTCAGTGGAATGGTTTTGCCACAACACTTTGACCAAAGGTATCACTTTGGTGCGAAGGATCTGCTCACGCCGATCCAAAATCTGCACTGGCTTCTCTTCATACGTCAAATCCTCCCGAATCGCTAAGGATTCGGAATCTATCACATGACTAGGATCAGATATGTACTTGCGTAGCATGGAAATGTGAAACACGTCATGCACTCCTTCCAAGTGACCCAGTAAAGCCAACCGATATGCTGCTGGGTTAATCTCCTTCACTATCTCATATGGACCAATAAACCGAGGTGATAATTTCCCTTTCTTCCCAAATCTCCTAATTCCTTTGGATGGAGAAACCTTCAAAAAGACCATATCTCCCACTTCGAATCTCAATTCTCGACGTCTAGTATCTGCATAACTCTTCTGACGGCTTTGTGCAGTTAATATCCGTTGTCTGATGAGTTTTAATTTTTCCATACTGTCTTGGATAATTTCTGGCCCAAAATACTGTTTCTCCCCAATCTCAACCCAACATACTGGTGATCTGCACATTCTACCATACAAAGCCTCATACGGTGCCATCTGGATGCTAGCTTGATAGCTATTATTGTAGGCGAACTCCACCAGATGCAAATAAGCTACCACCCCAATCCAAAACACAACACCTTAACATGTCCTCCAAGGTCTGAATAGTCCTCTCGGACTGACCATCAGTCTGCGGATGGAAACTGGTACTGAAACTCAACTTGGTACCCATGGCCTCCTGGAAACACTGCCAAAAGTGAGATGTGAACCGGGAATCCCTATCTGACACAATAGACACTGGGACCCCATGCAACCGGACTATCTCTCGCGTATATAAATCAACCAGTGATGCTAGATTTTGAGTAGTCGAATAAGGCAAGAAGTGAGCGGATTTGGTCAGCCTATCGACAATTACCCATATACCATTTTGATTCTTGGCTGTAGGTGGTAGTCCATTCACAAAATCCATTGTGATATGCTCCCATTTCCACTCAGGCACTGGTAACGGTTTCATCAATCCTGGAGGTCTACAATGTTCTGCTTTTACTTGCTGACATATGAGACACTTAGCTACAAATCCCGCAATGTCTTTCTTCATACCCGACCACCAATATACCCCCTTCAAGTTCCGATACATCTTAGTGCCACCCGGGTGAACTGCATATCTAGACCTGTGACTCTCATCAAGTATTACTCCTTTGATCTCATCATCATTCGGAACACAAATACGACCCTTAAATTTTAGTAGTCCATCCCTGATCTCAAAGTCTCTAGCTGCTTCATCACCCTTTGATACTAACTCCCTGGTATGTGTCAACTCCGCATCGGTCAACTGCCTATCACGAATTTGCTGTATCAACTCAGGCTCCACCTGAACTCGTGACAAGATCAACCCATGACCGTGGGTGCTAAACTCTCCTGGCCAGTCTACCACTGTATCAACTAGAGTGCACTGGCTAACCATAAAACTAGCTAATGTGGCCACCTCCTCCTGAGAAACACTCCTATGGCTCAGAGCATCTGCCACCACATTTGCCTTACTAGGGTGGTAATGAAGAGTAAAATCATAATCCTTTAGGAGGTCCATCCATCTCCTTTGTCTCATATTCAACTCCCTTTGAGAAAATATATACCTCAAGCTCTTGTGATTTGAGAATATCTCAAATGAAGCTCCCATCAAATAGTGCCTCCATAACTTGAGTGCAAACATGATCGTTGCCAACTCCAGATCATGGGTAGGATAATTCTTCTCATGGGGACGTAGTAACCTCGAAGCATACGCTACTGCTCGCTTTTGCTGTATCAAAACACAGCCCAATCCTACTCATGAAGCATCACAATAAATAGAAAATCCTTCACTCACTGATGGAACAATCAAAACTGGAGTTGTAGACAGTTTACTTTTCAACTCCTGAAAGCTGGTCTCACACTTCTCACTCCATTCAAACTTCACTGCCTTTTTAGTGAGATTGGATAAAGGTGCTGCTACTCGTGAGAAATTTTCTATGAATCTCCTATAATATCCAGCCATTCCCAAGAAACTCTGAATCTCGGTCACAGATGAAGGTCTACGCCACTCTGCAACAGCCTGCACTTTAGCTGGATCCACTGCTATACCATTCCCAGAAATCACGTGCCCCAAGAAACTCACCTCTCTCAACCAGAACTGACACTTACTGAATTTTGCGTACAGTCGGTGCTCTCTCAATGTCTGTAATACTGTCTTGAGGTGCTGCATGTGATCTTCTCTACTCTGGGAATACACCAAAATGTCGTCAATAAACACGACCACGAAACTGTCCAGGTAAGGATGAAATACACGATTCATAAGATTCATGAAGACAGCCGGGGCATTAGTCAGCCCAAATGGCATGACCAGAAACTCGTAATGCCCATACCGTGTGCGGTAAGCCGTCTTCTCTATGTCATCAGGCACTACTCTCAACTGATGGTATCCCGATCTGAGGTCAATCTTAGAAAACCATGACGCTCCCCTCAACTGGTCGAACAAATCGTCAATCCGAGGCAACGGATACTTATTCTTAATGGTGACCTGGTTTAACTGGCAGTAATCTATACACATCCGCATCGACCCGTCCTTCTTTTGGACAAACAGGACTGGTGCACCCCACGGTGACACACTGGGCCTAATAAAACCCTTTGCTTCCAGTTCATCTAATTGCTTCTTCATCTCTTGGTTCTCAGGTTGTGACATTCGGTATGGAGGTTTGGACACCGGTGCCGTACCAGGTAAGAGTCGTATACTGAACTCGACCTCTCGAGATGGCGGTAAGCCCGGCAAGTCCTCAGGAAAAATGTCCTCAAACTCTAATGCCACAGGCACACTAGAGAGACTAGGTGCCCCAGACTCTGCCTCCTCAACTTCAATGGAAGCAACCAAACTGATTCGTGCCCTTAGTCCATCACACCGGAAACAGTGCATAGGCTGATCGGGTTGGCATACCATAACAGTACCCCGATGGCAATCTATACTCACATGATGCCTAAACAACCAATCAATGCCCAAAATCACATCGAACTCCCCAAAGCTCAACTCCACTAAGTCCCCTGGCAACTCTAAGGAACCTAGTCGGATTATGCAGTCTCTAAACACAGTCTGTACTCTAGTTGTCTCCCCCAATGGTGTGTGTACAAGCAACTCAGACTCAAGTGTGGCAGGAATCAAACCAATACGAAATGCACAAGGTGGGGCAATAAAAGATCTAGAGGCACCCGAATCAAACAAACATATAGCCGATCTACCATGTATAAAAAGAATACCTCCGACAAGCTGGGGTGCGCTCGGCTCCTCCTCCCGAGCCTCCTCTGTAAGTCCCCTCTCTGCCTCCTCCTCATGTGCTGCCACAGCATACACTCTCTTCTGCTGCTGCTGTGGGCGCATAGGTGGTGCGTGCTGCCTCTGGGGTGCCTGCCTACCCTGATATCCACTGCTACTCTGACCCTGTGATCTCGGCGGGGCTGGTAACGCTGGTGTCGGCCTGGGATACTGGAATCGTGGAGCATTATCTGACCGGTTGTCCCCTGGAACTGTGTTGACGGTCCTAAGCAGCTGATACGAGGCCGGGTGTGGGCATCCTGCCACTCGGTGACCGTGCTGACCACATTTGAAACAGGTTCCGGGTGGTGCTACACAGGGACCCGGAATATGAAATCTGCCACAGCTGATACAGCCTCCATAACTCCTCCTATCCCTCTCTCCTTAAGACCCAAAACCTCCAGTATCAAGCCTCGGCCTTTTGTCCCTGTCAGGAATCCTCCGTGGCTTTGGAACACTAGGCTGCACTCTCCCTCTGCTCTGCTCTGCTCCTGAATCGCGGATCTCCCTCTCGACTCGTAGCGCTCTCCCAACTAGGTCAGAATACCTAGTGCACATCAATACTGAGACCATACGCCTGATATCAGCCCTCAACTCTTTCTCGAAGTGCTGAGTGTGTCTCTGCTCGTCGTGTACGATGTGGTGCGCAAACCGGGAAAGTACCGCAAATCGAGCCTCATACTGCGCCACAGTCGAAGAACCCTGAGAGATGTCCATGAACTCTCTCTCCTTCTGCAGCCTCACCTCAGCAGAGAAATACTGCTCGTAGAAAACCTGCCTAAACTGGTCCCATGTCATCTGGATCCCCTTTGCCGTCCGCCTCCTCAAAGACTGCCACCAATGTTGGGCCTCGCCCTCTAGCGTGAAAGTGGCTAATCGCACCTTCCTGTCCTCTGGGCAGTCCATGGTATCGAACATACGCTCAACCCTGGCCACCCAGCTCTCTGCCTCTAAGGGATCTGGAGCTCCATGGAAGGGTGGGGAGGTCAACTTCTGAAACTGATCAATGTCCCTCAAGGACAACTCATCTCCTCTTCGTTGCTGTTCCACATCTGCTCCATGACCATTCCTGTGGCCATTCCCGTTCCCATTTCCCGTGTGACTCATCCTCTCCTCCCTTTCCAAGGCAAGGAGGTTGGCAAGTGAGCCAACAGCAGCCCAGATATCCTCAACTGCAGGCGGAGCTCCTCGTGGAGGTGCAGGGGGCTGCTCCTGCGGTATATCCTCCTCCATAGCTCTTGGGCGTTGGCCTCGGCCTCTGCCAGCCATGATTTCCTGTAACCAACAAACACCACATTAGTTAGGAACTCTCTTCTATACCTCATGGTTCTATCTAGCGTACACACAATATTTCCCCGGGTTTCCTAAGGTCGGACTACCTAGGAATCTCTAATTCCAGCTTTAAGGCTCTGATACCATCTCTGTAATGCCCCGGATCCGTGTTCTTCATTAAAGATATAACACGTCTCCTAGGGGTTAGTTAAGGATCTCAATAATGGTGATCGCTGGAAAATCACCGCATTTTATATCACATCAGAGTGCACAAATAAACATTCTTATCCAGGCAAGTTATGACCTCATCAATTACATCAAATGGGCCCAAATTTACTACCTTATTACAATCCTCACAAATTCAACTTATCAAGTTTGAGGCCAAACAACCTGCTGGACTAAGGTCGATAGTAATAATCCTCCTCCCTATATGTATCAGCCGGATCTACCCCCGTAGGCACCTCACCACGAATATCTGAAAAACAAAACAACAACGAGGGAATGAGATACGAATATCTCAGTGAGTGACACATGCATGCAGAAATAGTTAACACAGTTATAAGACATGCTTCGACAAATAACCAACGATAATAACAACGTAATTCCGATAACGACACAAAACCAGGTCAATGTCATGCATATGGTTACATTGATTAATTTACATGCCAAGTAGACACTCCACACCTCCATGTACACAGTTCCGGCCTACTCAGGGTATCGGATACTCTGAAATGACGGCCTACTCAGGGTATCGTCATCCAATGCCGGCCTACTCCGGGTATCGGCACTGACAACCAGGCCTACTCAGGGTATCTGGTTGCTCTACACTAGTCGTGGCAACACACAAGGCCATGCAATTATACCAATAAACACATACAATCACATTACTAAGCTTAACAAGGATCCAGGGGAAGCTAAACCCAAACCGATAAATAACCTTTTAAAACTCTGCATTAGTACACAGCACCCGTTGTTCCAACCAGAACATCCACTCACACAAGTGTTCCAACCAGAACATCAACTCACACAAGTGTTCCAACCAGAACATCCAATCTCCACCAGAAATCAAGTAAATAATCTTTGCAACATAATTTAAAACTTACCATCAAACAGGTTTTAATAAATCTCAATCAAGTACCATATAGTGTATAATTCAAGAGAACTAAAATAGAGCCCCAGTGTTTTGATATCCCGAACATCACCTAATTATTTCCCAATATCTACTTCATAAGCTTTTACGGAATCCAAGGACCTATCTTCAATGTTCTCATAAGCAAATTTTTATCTCTAAGGTTGTAAACAAATACTTTGGTATGTGGTCGAAGACCTTCTAGCATCCAAAAACCCCTTGGTTTTACTAAATTTTGAGATTCAGCAAGGAAATGAACTAGGCGCTCACTTCCTGAAGTGGGCGCTAAGTGAGCACTGAGTGAGCGGTGCTCATCTCATCAAAATTTGGGTTGGCGCTCACTCGAGGATGAGTGGGCGCGAGCTCGGTGCCAAATGGGCGCGAGAAAGGCGCGAGGTAGGAGCAAGAGTTTTAAGTGGGCACGAGCTGAGCACTGAGTGGGCGCGAGCTCGGCGCCAGGTCAAATTTTCTGGGCGCCTACTTCCCGAAGTGGGCGCTAAGTGAGCGGTGACCCACTACGTTTTTCAAGTCTCTGTTAATCCCAAAACTCCAACTCTGGCTGGATTTTTCCGGTCTGTAACTACTTCTCTAGTCTCCCAATACCCCCAGAACACATTCAAACCTATTTTGGATTTAATCTAACATGTTTTCAAGTTATCCCCAAATTATTGTACCAAAACCCGTCGGACTGTCTTTGCCCAGAAATACAGAAATACAGAGAACAATTCATTCAATAACCATGCATTCATTCAAACCAAATCCACGAATAAACTAAATCAGGTTTTAAAACGGTGCCACTCACCTTTCTATGCTCCTAAGTCTTTGTAAGCGAGCAACCCAGAAAACCCTAAACTCTTTCGGCCGCCAGCTTGCTCTGGTCGAACAGGGGTTCTGCTCGCGAGGGAAGAAGCTCTTCCGAACTTCTTCAAGTTCAACTAAACTTACCGGCAGTAAGTTTTCCTCATCTCGCCTCTCCCACAGCACTTCTCCTGCTCCTCTCGAAGAGCCCTAAACGAAAACCGCAGCTGCAACCCTCTCAATCTACTATACGCGTATTCGGAGCAAAACAAAAACCTAATTCTTAAACTATTTATACCTTCCGCAATACGCTTGGACTGCTCGATGAACCCTTGTATTTCTGATATAGTGCGAGCGCGACCACTAAAAAAAACCCCTACATCCACACCTTATTAGTAGATATTTATTGTTGAAACAAATTAATAATAATGTTTTTTTTCCCATAAAACCTGGAAATAAACGGGGTTTTACACCTGTTTTGCTGTTTTGAATCCAAATTTGTTTAAACTTTATACTTGTTTCAATTAAATTCTCAGGCCAAAACTGTAGGTTAGTAGGAGCAATATTGTTATGTTGGAAATGATTTTTAGTTAAAAATATCATGAAAGTACATTTTATAAGTAGGATGCTTATTGCTGTACCTGAACTGAGTTCAGAGAAATGGCATGCCCAACTAATGAGAGTGTTATGGATTAGTGACTACAGAATTTTGAATGAGTGCTTAAGGTATACATATAATGATTAAGACGATCCTAGATATGGTTGGATGGTCAAATCTGTATTTAGCCTTGCAGGGGTTGTCTTTGAGCAGAGTTGGTTTTATATAGTTAAATGTATGGGGTGGTAGTAATTAATGAAAGAATGTCTTGATAACCAGGTTGAACACAGCATAATTGATATGATAATTATTGGGAAGATGAATTGAGGTTGTAGCATAAAATCTCAGTCAAAAGAAGGGCACGAGTGGCTGAGTTCATGCAAATGTTAGCAATGGATTTAATAAACATGATTCATGTTAAAAAGGGCCATTGGGAAGAGGCTAGATTAACTAAGAAAAGATTGAATGCAAAGTATGTAATTCAGCCATGGTGTTTGACTCAATTGGAAACACTCAAACCTGGGAAATGTAGCCTGGCACTGAGTACTTATATCCAGCGCCAACCTCATCAAAGGGTCAGCGCCAGCTCCAGCCTTGCACCCTTATATGGATGTTTAGTAACAGTAATTTTATATGTGTACAAGTCCATAATAGGGGTTTAATTGGTTAAGTTAAGAGCTGGAAATTATAAGGCAAAGACCTTATGTTTAATAGATTGTGTTCATGGGAACAATGAAATAGGCGCTGGGTGTTGCCAACCTCAACAGAGGTCAGCGCCAGCTCCTATGGTGGTTAAGTAATCTAATTAGTTGCTATATAGGGGCTAAAGTGAGGGGTTACTTAAGAGAGTTAAGGATGAGAAAATCTACTCATTTCAGTACACAAGAGGTGCTGGAAAAATCCTGGAAACTATGATTGAGGGTGCTAAAAACTGGTTTGGGTTCTAGCATGGGCTGTTAAGTTGTTAATGGTTAGAGTGTTAAAATAAATCCACGGTAGGTGAAACCTATCACTTGAATGAGCAATTTTCATCATGTAATTGGTTGGGAAGGAAAATATTAGTTCAGTTTTATTTGGGAAATGGGACCAATAGCACTCCACATTTGGTATGTGTTGGGTGTTGTTGAGTGCAGTTGGTTGGCGCCCACCTCCTCAAAAGGACGGCGCCAGTTTTTTTTATAGATTGGCTAGTTGTTATTAATCTCAACTAATGGATTACTCTTAGGGAGTTTAATTGGAAGTTATTAAGAGATTTTGAGGTATAGGAGGCATTGAAAAATGTGAGCATAGCTAAGGTATAAATTTATGAAATCAGAAACCTGTATTAGTTAAGTATTTGAGCATTCTTAGAATATTGAAACTAGTTGAACACATACACACTTTAATTTATGAAACACAATTGGGAAAGATGTTGGAAGGATTGATTAGAAATGATAAAAGGGGAGTGGAGGGAGTAAATAAGTAAGGACTGAATGGAACATAAATATCAGGAGTTATAGTCGAATAAGCAAGATGAATATTCAGATTTGTGAAGGGTGAATTAGGTGTAATAGAGTTACAGGTTGAGACTAAATGATTGGTTTATATGAGTTTCAGATTCTATCTAAGATTTTGGGTCAAATAATAGAGAATAATTACTGAATTTGGGATAACCAAGAGGAGGAAATTTATGGGTTTTTCATAGATGAGATAGAAGTATTAATAGCAAACATTAAAGGTTTATGTTAAAGTGAGTAAACTAAGGTTAATAATTATAGAAAGAGCCACTGTTTGGGCACAAGTTAATTAATTCAGGTCTGAATTTTAGTAATGCTATTTAATTCTAGTTTTGACATTCGAATTTGTCGGTTTAGCCGAAATTGAGCAATTCCCCTAACTTTGACCGTAAAGAGGGAAATTTTATGCAATACTTTGAAAAAGAGCTTGGAATCAAATTATTTGGTGAAAAGTGATTATTTGTTTTCTCTTTGTACTTGAACAATGTTTTTGATGGTTTGATGGCTGTTGCCTCCGTATATCTCGGGGATGCCCGTGTAGCTCGGGATGATAGTATTGAGATTGAGATGAGTTGTGCATACTGGTTTTCACTATTGGTTTTGGTTATAGAGTCTAGTGGCATAGCCGATATGGATCCATGTTAGGAGCTAGATAGTGGAAAAGATCGTTTCTTTGCTAGTCGTAACACTTTGTTCACGTACGCCTTCCATAGTGTACCTCGATGAGGCCTTCTCTGTATCTGGTTGGCTGCGGCTATGTTAGGATAGTACATGCCAACTCATTCTGTATCTGGATGGGTTCTCCCGCAATAAGTCGATGACCGTGTAGCTCGGCTTCGCACATAAGCTGGGAGGTGGCATAGTGAGCTTGGTTTTACACTAGTTAAAGGCGATTTATTTCATGAGTCCAATACGGACTTACCTCCAATGAGTGCACAGTATTGGTTTTCTGTTATACGGTGATTGTTAATATATTTCTTTATTAGTATATGTTGTTTTCGGATTATTCGGGTTAACCGGTAAGCTTGGTGATTGTTATTAATGCACGGTTATTCCAGGAGCATGTTTGAGGACTGTTGTTAAATGTTTTATGCATGCATTTGATACTTGCTGAGATATTCGTATCTCATTCCGTTTGTTTTGTTTTGTTTTCAGATCTTGGTGAGGGCGATATTCATGGGGTTGAGCCAGCTGCGGTTTACCCTGAGTATAGGGGAGAGGACTATTTTGTCGAGTGACCTTTGAGATACATTTTAGCTGTTATTTTCATTTGAGATAGTGAGTAGCTTTTGAATTGTAATTCTTTCAATTCATGGTGATTGGGTGATCGGGATATTTTAGCGAACTCTGATATTTTTGTTGGTAATAATAAATTGAATGTCATGTTTCTTACACTCTGATATAGATCCTGCGGTTTGTTTATCTAACCATCGGGTACGAGTTACGGTTCCATTACGTAACCCGGATCCGGGGCGTTACAAATATGACTAAGTCTAAACAATCCTCCACCTCAAACAAGATCCGGATAAAAGTAATCCTCCGGTGAATACTCGCTACCTCTCCCTAGAAATCACTATGATCCCCCTCTCGCGTATCAGCTGAAAAATGAAATAAAATCAGGGTGAGATACGAATATCCCAGTAGGTAACACATGCATGATTAAACAGTTAATATAAGTAAAGTAACAATTCATGCACGATTAAGCAATATCGACTAATTAGGCTCGTATAATCATTCGTATCATTCATGAATACAAAATAGTATGATAAACAGTTTTAGAGATGAATTTCAGCAAGTTCTATTATAAGAGTCCAATATCAAAATCAATAACATAATTCATACTTTGCTAGGATGCACTAAACAGTCACATCCGATCAATATCTCAATCACATGCCTCCAGCATGTATACAATAATAATAACAAGCGTTTGTAATTTCAGTGTCATTGTAGGACTCACAAAGATAGATAAACCTTTTGAGATGATTCTCAACCAATCGCTATACCACCGTGCGGCTTAGGAGCAATGCTACTAATGATACTCAAGTCCCATGCAGTGCAGCTTAGACAAAAGCCGTAGTCACTGACTTATTACATACGTACCCATCAGAGTTGGCATGTACCACCAGCATGCAGCACTAGAATCAATACATGGAGATGGTTGCTTATCCACATGTACAGGGAATCACCAGCGGCTCACCAGGGTGTCACTCCAGACATAGGACCTTCCCAAACAAACTAACTTGCAAAGTGTAAGTGTGAAAACTCACACTCCTTTTATGGCAAATGTTTGACAAATTATGTCTTCTAATAATCTTCAAGATGTGCAGAATAAATAATGAAAATTCAGTAAATTTAGTAAAGAAGAAGAAGACGATGCTGCCACACAGCTATCACGCCGCTGGTAGCTCAAGGAAATGAAAGATTGTCTAAATAAAGCATCTCTTGTAAAGGCACTTGCGAGGAACAACGCCGCTGCCACTCCGCTGGCAGCGCATAAGTGAAACAGTACTTTGAAGGTAAGGCACGTGCACTAGCATCGTAAGGTGACGCCGACACACCGCTGGTAGCACAGAGCGAGATTGAAGATTCTAATGATCAGCTGTGCACATGCCGCGTTCCCTCCCGCTAGCAGCGCGCTGGCAGCGCGCTCTTAACTGAGTCAACTTGTTCTGAGCGGGACTTGAGTTCGCCAGCGCGCTCTTAACTGAGTCAACTTGTTCTGAGCGGGACTTGAGTTCGCTTCCAGCCGTCTACCCCGATCGCACCACGATGCCACCAGCGCTCGACGCGATCTGAGTTTTTTTCTTTAAATAGACGTGCTGTAATTTTTAGTTATGACTTTTTTCTTTGGATCAATTTGATTTTGGATCTTGAGGTGTTCGAGATTCGATCAATTCTTCTTTAGAGAGTCGGTGATCGAGTGAGGGGGAGATCTGAGATAGATCGCCTGGAATTGAAGTTTGAGGATTCTTCTTCAATTCGGAACTTCACCTGATCGTGTGATCGCCTGGATTGGTGATCGACTTTGTTAGATGCATAGGTGGATTCCTATTGCATTGGATCGTCTCAGTGGACTCTGAGGTGATTGTTGCGATCTGGATTGATTGTGTTCTGCAGCTTGTGGATTCAAGCTGTGTTGCAGTTCGTGGATTCGAACTGTGGATCACTGTTGAGTGATTGTTTGCGATCTGGATTGATCGTGTTGTGCAGCTTGTGGATTCAAGCTGTGTTGCAGTTCGTGGATTCGAGCTGTGGATTGCTGTTGAGTGAGTTCAATTGTAAAGGTTAAGTGTGTGCTCCTTTGTAATTGTTTTTTTTCATTCAATAGTGGAAATTCGAAGGGTTAGTCGCCTCATAGAGACTCGAGGTTTTTCCTGGATCTGGATTCAGGTTTCCTCCTATAATTCTCTGTGTGTATGTTTCCGCACTGTTAAGTTCTTAATTGTTGTAGATCGTGGACCTGTAGAGTAGTCCTCTACTCTTTCATTTGGTATCAGAGCCTATTCACTTTGAATTGCTATACAAAGTGTGATCTAGATCTATAGCATGGACTTTGGAAAAGAAGGAGGATCTGCCTCTAGACCTCCATTATTCGAAGGTAACAATTATTCTTACTGGAAAGCAAGAATGAGAGCTTACCTGAAATCTATCGATGAGCGTGTCTGGCTCTCGGTATGTAATGGTTATCATCCACCTGAGATCACAACAGAAGGAGGTGTTGTGATGCCTAAACCTCATGATCAGTGGAGTAAAGCTGAATCTGATCTATGTGGATGTAACAACAAGGCAATGAATGCCTTATTTTGTGCTGTAAGTGTTGAGGAATTCAGGAGAATTTCCTCATGTGAAGTCGGTAAGGAAGCTTGGGACATTCTTGAGGTCACTCATGAAGGAACCTCAGCTGTCAAGCTGTTTAGACTTCAAAGACTTACTACATCTTTCGAAACTCTATATATGAAAGATGATAAGTCTTTTGATGAATTTTATGCTAGACTCTCAGATATTGTTAATTCGAGTTTTAACCTTGGAGAAAAGATCTCTACATCTAAGGTTGTTAGAAAAATATTGAGATCTTTGCCTGAAAAATTCAGACCAAAAGTTACTGCCATTCAAGAGGCAAAAGATCTGGATACCATGAGAATTGAAGATCTGGTAGGATCTTTACAGACTTATGAGCTAGATCTGAATATTCCTAAAAGGAGTAAAGGAATAGCTCTAAAATCTGTAAATACTGAAGAATCAGATAATTCTGAAGTAGATATGGATGAATTAGTTCTCTTAGCTAAAAAGTTGAAGAGAATGTTTAAAAAAAGACAATTTAATCCTTTATCATCCATGGACAGATCTAATAGGAGATCTGATAAGAAAATTTCTGATCTAAGAAAAGAGAAGAAATTTTCTCAGAATGATGAAGTTCAATGTTACAAATGTAGAGGATTTGGACACGTTGCTTCTGATTGTCCCTCAAAGGATAAAAAGAAAAAGACAAATTATCAGGTTACTTGGGATGACAGTAATACTGATAATTCTTCACAATCAGATGAGGATATTTCTGCTAATTTTACTGCTTTCAATTCCTTTTACTCATCTTCTTCTGGCAGTTCAATCTCTGGCATTGCAGGAGATAATAAATAGACTTTATCAGATGATGAAGAAGAATTACAAGAAGCCTACAATCAGCTCTATAAGGAATTCAATAGAGCTCAGAAGAAAGTCAAGAAACTGAGTAAAAAATTGAAGGAATCAGAAACAGAGAAAAATAAAGCTCTTGCGGAAATAGATTCAATAAACAAGAAGTTACTTGAAAGACATGCCAAACAAAATTTTCTGATAACCTCTTTGACTGAAAAAACTGAAAAATTAAAAGAAAAGGAAGCTCAGATTTCTGCACTTCAAGGTAAAGTGATTGAACTTGAGAAAGTTTCAAATTCAATTAAATCTAATGCTTCAAATTCTTCTGCAGGAAATCATCAAATTGATGAGGAATCAACTTCAAAGGAAGTTCCTGAAAGCTCAAATTCTGCTGAAAAGAGAATGAGTGTAAGTAATCAAAATAAGGAATGTTCACAGAAAATTTCTACTGGAGAAGTAAGCTCAACAGGTAAATCTTCAAAATCTAAATTTGTACAGTTTCGAAATACTGTCAAATCTGGAAATGTTGATTCTTCTGAATATAGGTTCATACCTGTGTGCCATCATTGCAATAAAAAAGGTCATATAAGACCAAAGTGTCATATTTTGCATGGTTTTCCCAAGGGATATTTTGACAATAAGAGGAAAGTAAATCAAAGTCAGTCCTTGGATTTATATAACAGATTTGATTCCCTGTTAAAATTGACTGAATCATTAAATAAGGAAGTTACAAATCTGTCAAAGAAACTTCCTTCAAAATCCCATGTTGTTGATGAAGGTACTTCTCAGAAAACTCATGAAAAACAGATTTGGGTTAGAAAAGATTCCTTAGTTGCAAATGTGGTTCATATAGCTTTGAAAGTTCATGATGTCAACATGTTGTACTTGGATAGTGGTTGTTCAAGACATATGTGTGGACATAAGTCTATGTTTAGTACCTTTGAAGAATATTTTGGTGGAAGTGTAACATTTGGTGATGGAAGCACTTCTCAAGTTAAAGGTAAAGGAACAGTAACTGGTCCTAATGGAGTTTGTCTAAAAAATGTTTTATTTGTATCTGGTTTGAAGGCAAACTTAATCAGTATTAGCCAGTTATGTGATTCAAGATTGTTTGTCAATTTTACCAGAAAAGAATGTAAAATTTTGGATAATTCTGGTAGAACTGTTCTTATAGGAGTAAGAACAAGTGACAATTGTTATGGAATCATTGGAAACAATGAAAATTCTTTAAAATCTTCTGTATGCAATGAAATTGATTTGTGGCATAGAAGACTTGGTCACATTAACTATAGAGATTTGTCAAAAATCTCTAAGTCTGAATTGGTTAGAGGAATTCACAAGTTTGGGAACAATAAAAAGAAAGGAATGTGTGGTTCTTGCAATCAAGGAAAGCAAATCAAAGCCACACACAAGAAAACCAACTTTGTAGGAACCTCTAGACCATTAGAACTGATTCATATGGACTTGATGGGACCTACAAAGACTGAAAGTCTTGGAGGAAAGAGGTATATCTTTGTTGCTTTAGATGACTACAGTAGATACACCTGGGTAAATTTTCTAAGAGAAAAATCTGAATGTTTTGATTGCTTTAAACAATTGTGCTGTCAAATTCAAGTTGAAAAGAACTTGCAAATAGGGAGGATTGTTAAAATAAGATCTGATCATGGGACATAA
The DNA here is from genome assembly GCA_947561395.2 of Buxus sempervirens. Classification (NCBI taxonomy): domain Eukaryota; kingdom Viridiplantae; phylum Streptophyta; class Magnoliopsida; order Buxales; family Buxaceae; genus Buxus; species Buxus sempervirens. The sequence continues at coordinate 33,609,598 of OX387193.1, forward strand.
TTTGAAAATCAGATGTTTTCCAAATTCTGTGAAGAACAAGGAATTAAACATGAATTTTCTGCTTCTAAGACTCCACAGCAAAATGGAGTTGTGGAAAGGAAAAACAGAGTTTTGCAAGAAATGGCTAGAACCATGATGATAGCCAAGAAAGTGTCAACAAAATTCTGGGCTGAAGCTATAAATACTGCATGTTATATAAGTAACAGAGTATATGTCAGATCTGGGTGGAAACAAACTCCTTATGAAATTTGGAAAGGAAAACAGCCAAACTTGAAATATTTTAGAGTCTTTGGAAGTAAATGCTATATCCTAAGGGACAGAGAAAATCTAGGAAAATTTGATTCTAGAAGTGATGAAGGAATCTTTCTAGGATATTCTTCTTCTAGTAGAGCATACAGAGTTTTTAACTTGCAAAAATCTGTTATAATGGAATCTATTAATGTGTTAATAGATGATGAAGGAACTGACTGTGAACTTTTGCAGGTTGTAAATGAAGAGGATGAAATCAGAGATGCTTCCTCAAGCAATGAAGTTGTTCCTCTGACAAAAACTCTCAAAGATCACCCAACTGAGCAAATTGTTGGAAATATTTCAGATGGTGTAAGAACAAGACATCAATTACATAATGAGGTAAGATTTTCTTCTTATCTATCTCAATTTGAGCCAAAATCTTATAAAGATGCCTTGTTGGATGAATCCTGGTTAAATGCTATGCATGAAGAACTAAACCAATTTACTAGAAATAATGTATGGGAATTGGTTGAAAGACCCTCTGATCTGAATATGATAGGAACCAAATGGATTTTTAAGAACAAATCTGATGAGAATGGGATAGTAACCAGAAATAAAGCTAGGCTTGTTGCTCAGGGATACACCAAAGTAGAAGGAATAGATTTTGATGAAACCTTTGCTCCTGTAGCTAGGTTAGAATCAATCAGATTACTTTTGTCTAGTGCATGCTATTTGAAGTTTAAACTGTTTCAAATGGATGTTAAGAGTGCATTCTTGAATGGATATCTGAATGAAGAGGTCTATGTAGAGCAACCTAAAGGATTTGAGGACACAAATCATCCTAAACATGTTTATAAGCTGAACAAGGCCTTGTATGGACTCAAACAAGCTCCTAGAGCTTGGTATGAGAGACTCACCTCTTTTTTACTTGAATCTGGTTTTATGAGAGGAAATGTGGATAAAACTCTCTTTATTCAAAGAGAGTCCAAACATATTTTGATTGCTCAAATCTATGTTGATGACATAGTGTTTGGATCTACTTCTGAAAATCATGCTCACTCCTTTGGAGACTTAATGAAAAGTGAATTTGAGATGGGTATGATGGGTGAACTGAACTTTTTCTTAGGACTTCAGATTTATCAATCTCAACAAGGGATTTTTTTCTTTCAAGCAAAATATGCAAGAAATCTAGTCAAGAGATTTAGTTTAACTCATGCAAAACATGCTAGGACTCCTATGAGTACTAGCTTAAAGCTTGGAAAAGATAAATCCGGTAAGGATATAGACCCTACCTTGTACAGAGGGATGATTGGAAGTCTTCTGTACTTAACAGCAAGTAGACCTGATATAAGCTTTAGTGTTGGAGTTTGTGCAAGATATCAGGCTAATCCTAAAGAATCTCATCTAAATGCTGTGAAAAGGATAATAAAATATGTAAATGGAACTGTTGATCTGGGAATTTGGTTTTCCAAAGAAACAAACCCATATCTTACTGGATACACTGATGCTGATTGGGCTGGGTGTATGGATGATAGAAAAAGCACCTCTGGTGGTTGCTTTTATATGGGTAATAACCTCATTGCTTGGTTAAGCAAAAAGCAAAACTCAGTTTCACTGAGTACTGCTGAAGCAGAGTACATTGCTGCAGGAAGCAATTGTACTCAACTAATTTGGATGAAACAAATGCTATCTGATTATGGTTTAGATCAGGACCAAATGAATCTCTTCTGTGACAATCAGAATGCCATAAATATTTCCAAAAATCTTGTTCAACACTCAAGGACTAAACATATAGACATCAGGCATCACTTTATAAGAGAGTTAATTGAAGACAAAACTGTTATGATTGAATATATATCTACTGAAAAGCAGTTAGCTGATATTTTCACTAAACCTTTAGATCAAAACAGATTTGAAACTCTTAGGAAATCCCTAGGAGTATGCTCTCAAAACTGAAAATCAGGTTCTGTTTTGAGTTAATTTAGATGTAAAATGATTTACATGTCTGTTCAAAATGAATTTATGTGTTCTTGATACTAAATCTTAATTCAGGAAGCTTGAGTCTATGCATATTGACAGAAATGTTGTGTTCTCAACTATCATTTTTGTCTTAAACACTTTTGTGTATTGAAGTTTATTGTGTGTTGAAGCTTGGGATCTATAGGCTATCACCTTTATGAAAAGAAAAGTTTTGGAAATGGCTGCCATAGAGATTAGAGTGAAAGCCACTGTAATTCTCAAAAAGAAAAAGAGAAAGAAGGTATATTCTTGGAATGAACTGTAAACTCATGTTTTTTAAGGGTCAATGCCTTCTACAAAAAGAAAAGAAAAAGAGATCAGAAAAGGCTACCTATCTCTGATGTGCGAAAGCCACCAAAATGAAGTTTGGGGTATGTCTATACTTTCCAAGTATGATTACACTAAAATAGCTTTCCATATGCAAAAAGTGTAAAAGTCAAAAATATTTCACACACTACACAAGCAATGTTTCATGAATATGCGTGTGTGCTCAATATCTTGAAGAAAATTTATAGTATGAGAAACCATGAAGGAAATTTTGGTCATCGATATGAAATGTGTAACATCTGAATTAACCTTGATAGGTTCTTCATGATCAGTTTTGTGATAAGTACTTCTTAGATTGAATAAAAGTTGATTATCTGGATGATTTTTAGTTTAGTTAAAATCTTAGCTTTGTGTTTAGATGTATGAGTTTTTCATGAAAAATAGTTCAAACTCTTTTTATAAATTTTTGCCTTGTGAGTGTGTTTTTTCTTGTTTGTGCATGTGCACCTTCTACGTCGCTAGAAGCGTGCCGGTAGCCTTCTCCCTTCTTCACGCTTTGGCACCTGCCCTGTTAAGCGTCGCCGGAGGCACGCTGGCAGCGTGTCCTTTTTGTCTATAAAAAGGTGAAATCTGTTTCACTTTTTTACCTCTTTTTTTTTACCTGCGGCTCTCCTCGCTCCTCGCATCGTGGTCATTTCTTTGCCTTCGTGCTTACCTTCCGTCAACCTTGTCCACTGTTCAGGTAAAATTTTTTTTACTATCTTCGTCTTGCTTCTTCATTTTTCTTCTTCCTTTTTCAGTGTTCTTCTCTCGTTCTTCCAAGTTAGGGTTTGGTAGATTGTTCTGCCATTAGGGCTTTGTCTAGCTTTGCTTGTGTTTTTCCCTTTCGTCTATTTCTTTCTGTTTTCTTTCCATCATGCCTCCCAAGAAGAAGTCTAGAACTGATTCTCCTTCCACCTCTTCTCCACTAGTAAGAACCTCACCGGTTGTATCTTCTCCACCAGTGAGGCCCCCTTCCCCTTCTCATTCCTCTGAACCATTCCTTGGAAATGGTTTATCTGATTTTAATGAGTTCTTCAAGCACAGGCCACTCCTTTTGGAAAGGGCCATTAAGCTTGATTCATTTTCTGAATCTCCTCTCTACTCATTGTTTTCGGACAATGGTTGGAAAAAATTTGCTTTGATAAGTGGTTTTGCATATCCTGACCTAGTTCGAGAATTCTATTCGAACCTCCATCATCTTCATCTGGCCAATCAAGGCTTTGTCAAAGCCTATGTCAGGGGCATCTCTTTCGACTTCTCGAAAGAGCTTATCTCATCTCTTCTAGAACTGCCCCTTGTTGATTCTCCCTCCTTTGATTTTTTTGATTCTCACTCTGATCCTCCCATGGAGTCAATCATTTCTTCTATGATTGTTCAGGGTGCTCCCACCTCCATAAAAAATAAGCCCAACTATTTGCCTCATGGCTCTCTTCAAGATCTTCCTAGGATCTTGAATCTGTTTGTCTGTGCCTCTCTTGTTCCCTCAGATCATTATTCTGAGATTTCTCACTCTAGAGCTAGACTTCTTCATGCTATCTGGAACAGAGACAGTGTCTGTCTTCCGTCAATCATCTTCAATCAAATCCTTCAGTCTCGGAATTTAAAATCCAAGACTGCTGCTCTTCCATTTGGGATTTTCATCTCTTTCATGTGCATTCACCAGGGGATCTTACCTGATCCTGTTGAATTAATCATTCATCCCAAACCTCCTATTGATGCCTCCACCCTCACCCGAAGCAAACGAGCAAATCCTTTTCGGTTGGCTTCTTCTTCGGAGCCTTCTTCTTCTCCCTACTCTTTGTCCAGTTCTGATGCTACAGCAATCCTGGACAAATTGAATTCCATGCAAGCCTCTCAGGAGGCTTTCAATTCTGAGGTTAGGGCTCACATGCTCATGATGAGCATGTTCAAATCAGAGACCCAGGAGAAGCTGGAGAAGCTTGCAAAGGATGTTGATTTTGCTTGTGGCGAGGTTCAAAGGGATGTTGCTGCTCAGCAACGAATGCAAAACGAAGCTGATCATTTTCTGAGCAGCATTCGAAGAACTCAGTTGGAGATGGATCACAAACTCTGTTGGCTGCACTCTCGGTCCCAAGACGCGTACAAGCATTACTCAAGGACTTGGGAACCAAAACCACCTTCCAGAAAGGGGGAGTTTTTTGGATGATGATGCTGCTGGGATTGATGATTCTGTTGGGTTGTTGCTGCTTGCTGCTTGTTGTTATTTTTTTTCTTCTTTATGTTGTTTGTTATGTTGTTTTTAGTAGTTTCTGAAAGTTGGTTTGTGGGGGAGTTTTCTGTGGGTTTGTGGGGGAAGTTTTCTGTTGGTTGGCTGTATGTATTTGGTTGGATGTATGTATATATGTTGGAACAATGTATATCTTTCTTGAATGAATGAAATTCTGGATTCTCCCAAATCATTGTGTCTCCCTTATCAGTGTAGTTTTAAATTCTTAAATGGAAATCAATATTAACTGAGTTTGATATTAAACACTGTTTTAAGGTTGTTGTCAGGCATTTGCCAAGGGGCAGATTGTAAGTGTGAAAACTCACACTCCTTTTATGGCAAATGTTTGAAAAATTATATCTTCTAATAATCTTCAAGATGTGTAGAATAAATAATGAAAATTCAGTGAATTTAGTAAAGAAGAAGAAGACGATGCTGCCACACAGCTATCATGCCGCTGGTAGCTCAAGGAAATGAAAGATTGTCTAAATAAAGCATCTCTTGTAAAGGCACTTGCGAGGAACAACGCCGCTGCCACTCCGCTGGCAGCGCATAAGTGAAACAGTGCTTTGAAGGTAAGGCACGTGCACTAGCATCGTAAGGTGACGCCGACACACCACTGGTAGCACAGAGCGAGATTGAAGATTCTAATGATCAGCTGTGCACATGCCGCGTTCCCTCCCACTAGCAGCGCGCTGGCAGCGCGCTCTTAACTGAGTCAACTTGTTCTGAGCGGGACTTGAGTTCGCTTCCAGCCGTCTACCCCGATCGCACCACGATGCCACCAGCGCTCGACGCGATCTGAGTTTTTTTCTTTAAATAGACGTGCTGTAATTTTTAGTTATGACTTTTTTCTTTGGATCAATTTGATTTTGGATCTTGAGGTGTTCGAGATTCGATCAATTCTTCTTTAGAGAGTCGGTGATCGAGTGAGGGGGAGATCTGAGATAGATCGCCTGGAATTGAAGTTTGAGGATTCTTCTTCAATTCGGAACTTCACCTGATCGTGTGATCGCCTGGATTGGTGATCGACTTTGTTAGATGCATAGGTGGATTCCTACTGCATTGGATCGTCTCAGTGGACTCTGAGGTGATTGTTGCGATCTGGATTGATCGTGTTCTGCAGCTTGTGGATTCAAGCTGTGTTGCAGTTCATGGATTCGAACTGTGGATCACTGTTGAGTGATTGTTTGCGATCTGGATTGATCGTGTTGTGCAGCTTGTGGATTCAAGCTGTGTTGCAGTTTGTGGATTCGAGCTGTGGATTGCTGTTGAGTGAGTTCAATTGTAAAGGTTAAGTGTGTGCTCCTTTGTAATTGTTTTTTTTTCATTCAATAGTGGAAATTCGAAGGGTTAGTCGCCTCATATAGACTCGAGGTTTTTCCTGGATCTGGATTCAGGTTTCCTCGTATAATTCTCTGTGTGTATGTTTCCGCACTGTTAAGTTCTTAATTGTTGTAGATCGTGGACCTATACAGTAGTCCTCTACTCTTTCACAAAGGAAGCACATCGCACAAGGGAGAAACTCAACCCAAATGACATATCCCTCAGCTATCTAGCAACAACTATGGATCCATAATCAGCTATGCCTACTAGACTCCAAAATTCCCTGAAATATAATATTTCTATAAGGGTTGGTGCCTAGCGGCATATAAAAGTTAAATCTGTCAATTACTTCAATATTCGGTCATCTGAGTTCTAAATTCTCTTTATAAAGTTTTCTGGTTTATAGTGTCTTTTAGAGTTGTTTTGATAATCAAATAATAGTTAGGTTTTCCAAAAACTAGATTTCTCGATTTCTTTCAAAGTTTGGCAACTAATGTCCTAAATATCTTTCTAATTTATTTTTCTGTAAAACAGGGAATTAGATAATTTATTTTGGTCTTAAAACATCTTAATTAATCATTAAAATTGTCTAAAAATAGTTTGGAATTGAATCAGGGTTTGAAATTACGAAAATTTGCAATTTCTGAATAGAGCGCCTAGGATCGCTCAGGATCGCCTCGGCGGTTTGTGGTCGGCGGTAGTTCAAAACAGGACGCCGACGATAAGTCTTCCAGCGGTCTAAGATTTATAACTAGCGCCGAGGATCGCCGAGTACCGTCGAGGTCGGCAGTCTCCCAAAAACGAACAGAAACAGTTTTAAATCATGATTTTTCTCGTTCAATCTCATTCTATCATACATATAACATTGATAGTAAACTAAATACATCAATAGATCATATAAAAACATGCTTTTGTGATTAAACGAACATAAATACCAAAAACGAACGAAAACAATGTCACCTACCTCTTTTCCACGATTGTTTCTCCTTCTCTCTCTAAACAATGATTCTCACCGGCGCGAGGTAACCCCTGGACGATGAAGAACACAAAACCAGCACCTTTCCTCCTCCTTCTTCCTCCTCAGTCGCTCGGTTTCAAGTTTGTCGCTTGCGGCTGAAGCATACGAACGAAAATACAATCGTATGTGTTTAGGTTATTTAATTGGTATATATATACTCTTTGATCACATGCATCTCACATACAAACTTTCCTATACACACTGCCCAATTAGAACACATACCTCGATATCTCATGATCGATGGTCAGATCAGCGTCCAACTCTGGATCTCCACTAATTATATCATCCCCTATAATAATAAAATATTTCCATCAATTATAACTCTCAAGAATATTACTTATTAATTTATTTTATTATTTAAGGAAAATTCGGGGTTTTACAGTAGTTAATTTCCAAAAAGGTGATTTTAGCCCGGAGTGAACCACCAAGTGTTTTTATTCAAATCCAACCTACGTATAAGCTAGAATTACATGTCAAGGAAGTGTCCCAACTAGAAGTGTCTCAAAATTCCAAATAACAAGGACTTTGGGTACGTTTTACCAAGGAAGGCTTTACAAAAAGTTTCTGTCCCAGATTCTCACAGAAGTAGGATAAATTGGATTCCGTCACTTCGAGCACCTTCCAATAAATCTTTAGAGATAGAAATCAAGAACCAAGACCCAGTTGTACAAGAATCAAAGAATTAAGGCATAGGTTGCCCAAATGAGTCCTGAAAAGTGGAATTTCTGGTAAAGCCAACCCTTTACCATTGAGCTTTATAGTGAGTACACCCCACTGGATATGATGGGCTTTGGCCTGGAATTTGGCACAAGACATGGAGGGCATTAGTCTGTAGTAAATTGGAAGATACACAGGGCATTGGCTCATATTGATTTGCATAACCTTAAAGGCAGTAGCCCATGGATAATGACTCAAGAAATGAAAGGGACAATGGCCCTATGGCATTGGTATATAAACCATGAATAAAAGAGGGCAGTGGTCCATGTTTATTGATAGTGAATGGAGGGCAGTGGCCCAGAATCCACGAGAAATGAATAAGGGCTTAGCCGAATAATGACTCGGGTAAGGCCATAGGCTACCCTTGAGATCTGGCATGCCTGAGTGCAATGAACCACATGATAACTTTAGAGCAACATTACCATTGTTAATACTATATGAGTAGGATTGTTTATACACATACTCCATGGCCAAGGGCCATTGCTACGGTTCCTGTTGTACCGTGTTGTTTCGGCACCATGTGTAATCGGTGGCTGATGCCCATTCACTATGTGTAATTAGCAATGGATGTATATATTGTTCCGACACCATGTGTAATCGGTGGCTGATGCCCATGTGCTATGTGTATTCAGCAATGGATGCATACGTCATGTGAAATCGGCGTAGATGCCTAGCCACCATGTGTAATCGGTGAAGCTAGATGGATGTGTGTTGTTGTTGATGTTTTCGATGGTATTGTGATACCACTCCATTTACTATTGGGTAATCATCTAAGGATATTTATACGACATATGTAACCAAAGTATTAGATGCTTACGTCATGTGAAATCGGCGTAGATCCCTAGCCACCACATGTAATCGGTGAAGCTAGATGGGGATAACGATTATGTATAGTATGATACCAAACCACCTACATAACCATTGGTGAGATTGGATGAAAGACTGTATTAAATGCATTAACTGTACACTGACGCACAAGCATGCACCAATTTGTATGGCACTAAACTTTGATAATTGATTTATGATTTCAAATAACCGCATGTCATGATTTAACCGATTGATATATGCCTAAACTGTGTTTTCTCGTGCATGCATGTGTTGCTTACTGAGACATTCGTCTCACAGTTGCTTTACTTCTTATTTTTTAGATCCATCGACGTCCGGTGTGCAAGACCGGGCCGGGGATAGAGGCAAAAAGAAAGCCTTTGGGTATAGAGAGGCAGAATTCTATAGGCCTTAGGATTTTCTTTTGTTTATACTTGTATAGTTTTAACTTGTAACCTTTACTTTTGAGAGGAGTGATATAGTCACCCGTCATTTTGTAATCAACTCTCGTGTCATATTACATTTCTTATACATATAAACACACTTTGATATGCACATGTGTGAACTGCCTTATCACTTGCACTTGTTAGGAAAATTTTTTTAAATCCTTCGTATTTTTAGCAATTAATTGGCTCACTTGTCAATGTCTAGGACGGGTCGTGCCTTGGAGGGGCAGACTTGGTTCCGAGTCGTGACATAAACACCCTAAATAACAAAGTGATAAGAATAAATGTATGATTGTTTATTCATAATTGAATTGTACACCTAAGCACAGATTTGCACTATATGTCTTGCACTGAATTGTTGACACTTTAACTAGTATTTCAACTACCCGCATATCATGGTTTCTTCGGAATGATATTAGCCTAAACTATGTTTTTACCGAACATGCATGTGTTGCTTACCGAGACATTCATCTCATAAGTTGTTTTATTGTTTTGCTTTCAGAGCCGTCGACGTCCGGTGTGAAGGACCAGATTGGGGACAGAGGAAAGGACAAGGCACCGGGGTATAGAGAGGAGGATTTTTACCGACCTACTTAGGACTTTATTTTCTTGTACATGATAGTCATATATTTTTGGACCTGTAAACCTTATAACTGAGAGGAGTGATTAGAATCCATCATTTTGTACTAGCCAAGTAGTTGTGTAAATAACTTTGTAGTCCACCACAGAATTTGTCACTTTCTTATACACTCTTATTATGCACATGCATCAACTGTATATCACTTCCACTCGTATTAGGAAAAATTTTAAATTATCCTTACTTTTACTAGGTCGAAAGACCAGCCCGTGACGACCGGGGACAGGTGACTGCCTTGGAGAGGCAGACTTGGTTCCGGGTCGTTACACTAGAACTCATTCATATTTGATTTCTCACTTTTGAATTTAGTAATTTATTTCTATTTTATCATTTTGGAAATTTGTCATTGAGATTTGGAATTGTCTAAATAATATAGGAAATTTGGTTAATTGGTATTTGAATCTCCTCCTTGTGGATACGACCCATATATTTGTGGTAGTGTCCAAATTGGCAATTTTTTTTGTGCTGTTGCTAGGGAGAATTGTTTTCGATATCAATAAAAATTTTCCTGCATTACTTTAGACTTTATTGTTTGGTTTTTCTATTTTTGCTATTGTGTTTGGTTTGTTTAGTTTTTGTGTTTTAAGCTTTGTGCTTTTGTGTTTCGTGTTGTTTTTCTGTGTTATAATTGCATGTTTAGTAGGTCTATAGGAGTTTAATTAGTATAGTAGAAGTTTTGTGATCAATTCTAGATTTGAAGAGTTGATTTGTGATTCAAGGGCAGTTTGGTCATTTTGTCAAATTTGCTTTATCAAATTTGTTGAAAATTGGTGGGTCGCTTGGAAATGACGTGGGGAACAAAACTCAATGCTATGCCATGACCTACGCCACGTTTCGGCCAAATTCCTTCATCTAGGCCCTTAAGTTAACAAATTTGTTGTTTTAGGAAAGAATTGATTGTTTTCGTTCAGGGGTTAGGAAAATTCATTTTGTTCTGGATTTTTGCCAATATTCTTAATTTGATTTATATTTTCAGAAATTGAAGTTATCTCAAATCTTTCCATTTTTTGGAAAAAAAGTTTTTCTTTCTTTCTATTTGTAGTTCTTTTTGTTTCTTATTAAATTGTGTTTCTTACCTTCATTGCCTTACTGATATTAATGTATGCCATGTAACAGTGAACTAATTGAGCTTTTTGATCTAGAAATTAAGAGAACCTTTCATACATTAAGGAGAATACAAAGGTTGGAGCTAGAACAAGAACAAACAGTAGCTATGGTAGAGGATCAGAATCAGAGATTGTTACGAGATTATGCCATGCTAAATGTTAATGGAGCTCAAACTAGCATAATGAGACCTACAGTTAATGCAAATAACTTTGAGATTAAGCCTGGTCTCATTCAGATGGTGTAGCATGAGCAATTTGGAGGAGGACCTACAGAAGATCCAAATGCACACCTTTCTAATTTCTTAGAGATCTGTGATACCATCAACATGAATGGAGTTAGTGAGGATGCTATTCGGCTTAGACTTTTTCCATTTTCTTTTAAGGGACAAAGCCAAGGTTTTGTTGAATTCCAAGGCACCTAACTCTTTCACCACTTGGAATGCATTGTCATAAGCTTTTTTGAGTAAGTATTTTCCCCCAAGTAAGACTGCTAAACTTAGAAATGATATTACTAGTTTTGTTCAATTTGATGGTGAATCTTTGCATAAAGCTTGGGAAAGATTTAAGGATTTGCAGAGGAAATGTCCACATCATGGTCTTCCTAATTGGCTGATTGTACAGACTTTTTACAATGGATTAACACATTCAGTTAGGATTACCATAGATGCAGCTACATGTGGTACTTTAATGGGTAAGTCATCAGAAGATGCATATGAGTTGTTAGAAGAGATGGCTTCTAATAATTACCAGTGGTTTAATGAAAGAGGTATGCCTAAGAAAGTTCAAGGTATGCATGATGTAGATGGTATGAACATGTTAAATGAAAAAGGTTGACTCTTTGGTAAAGATTTTTGGTAAATTGGGTAATTGGAATGCTGATTCTAGTCCTGTGTTGAGTTGTGATTGGTGTGGAGGAGCTCACATGAGTTCTGATTGTATGTAGGTAGAGCAAGCTCAATTTGTTTCTAATTTTAACAGGCAGTAGCAACAGAACAATCCTTATTCCAACACATACAACCCAGGATGGAGGAATCATCCAAATTTCTCATGGAATGATCAAGGTAACCAAGGTAGCAGTTCTAGACCATTCATACCTTCTGGTTTCCAACAAAGATCATCTCAACCAGAAAGTAAGCAATCTTGGGAGATAGCTATTGAGAAGTTAGCCAATGCCACTTCGGAGAGGTTTGAGAAGTTGGAAGCAAAAGTTGACCAGTTAGCTAATTCCAACAGAAATGTGAAGATGCAGTTGGGGCAGTTAGATTATTCCATAAATTCTAGAGGACAAGGCAGTTTGCCTAGTAAGACAGAGGTTAATCCCAAAGAGCATTACAGGGCAGTCAATTTGAGAAGTGGTAAGCAACTTGGTTAGGTAAGTGGTAATACTGTGGTTGGGGATAAAGCAGATCAGGAAGAGGTGAATAACAAGGCCAGTGAAGAGGTTGATGACCCAGCTAAGACACCATCCCTACTACCACCTGTTGAACCTTATGTTCCTCCCATTCCTTTTCCTCAAAGACTTAAGCAGAATAAAATTGATCAACAATTTGAAAATTTTTTGAAAGTGTTTAGGAAACTTCACATTAATATTCCTTTTGCAGATGCCTTAGCACAGATTCTTGCTTATACAAGGTTCTTAAAGGATATCATGTCCAAGAAGAGTAAATTGGAAGATTTTGAGACCATTGCCTTGACAGAGGAATGTAGTGCTATTATCCAAAATAAACGTCCACCAAAGCTAAGAGATCCAGGAAGTTTTTCTATCCCTTGTACTATTGGTGATCTTAATTTTTCTAGATCTTTGTGTGACTTAGGTGTTAGTGTTTCACTAATGCCTTTATCTGTTTCCAGGAAGCTTGGGTTACAGGAGTTGAAGCCTACTACCATATCATTGCAGTTGACTGATTGATCAGTGAAATATCCTTTGGGAATTCTTGAGAATGTGCTGATCAAGGTGAAAAAGTCTAGCATTCCTGTTGACTTTGTTGTTTTAGAGATGGAAGAAGACACAAAGATCCCTATCATTTTGAGTAGGCCTTTTCTGGCCACAACTGGTGCAATCATAGATGTAAAAAATGGTAAATTGACCTTGAATGTTGGTGAAGAAGAGGTAGAATTTAATTTATTTGAATCTGCTAAATACCTTTCTTTTACTGACCATGTTTTTAGAATTGATGTGGTAGATGAGTCAATCAGAGAGGTTTTTAGGGCTGAAAATACTAAAGAACCTCTTGAGAAGTGTTTAGTGAGTGCAGGGACAAGTAAAGATGATAATGTGGAGGTGACAGAAGTAGCATGTGCTTTAGAGGCTACAGGTCCTTGACTGAAGCGAAGAGGTATTCATTTTGAGGACTTAGGAAAAGGTAAGACACTTCCTCCTCCTTCTAATGTGCAAGCACCAGTTATTGAGTTGAAACAATTACCCTCACATCTAAGGTATGCTTTTTTAGGTGAGAATGATACCTTGCCTATGATTATGAGTGATTCTTTATCTGATGTTCAACTTGATAAATTGCTACGTGTTTTGAGATTGAGAAAGAAAGCCATAGGTTGGACTATATCATACCTTAAAGGAATTAGCCCTTCATTGTGTATGCATAGGATTCTAATGGAGGATAACCATAAACCTGTTGTTGAAAATTAGAGAAAGTTGAATCCTAACATGAAAGAAGTAGTGAGAGTTGAAGTTCTAAAATGGTTAGATGCAGGGATTATTTATCCTATATCTGATAGTTCATGGATTAGTCCAGTGCATGTAGTACCTAAAAAGGATGGGATGACTGTGGTGCATAATGAAAATAATGAATTAATTCCCACTAGGACAGTAACTAGATGGAGAGTCTGCATAGATTATATGAAACTTAATAGTGCTATCTGTAAGGATCATTTCCCTTTACCTTTTCTTGATCAAGTGCTTGAGAGACTTTCTAGGTATAACTATTATTGTTTTTTAGATGGTTATTTAGGGTATAACCAGATTCCTATCTTCCTAGAAGACCAAGAAAAGACCACTTTTACTTGTTCATATGGTACTTTTGCATTCTGTAGGATTCCTTTTGGTTTGTGCAATGCACCTGCTACATTCCAGCATTGCATGATGGCTATCTTCTCTGATTTTGTTGAGAAGATCATGGAGATTTTCAAGGATGATTTTTCTGTTTTTGGATCTTCTTTTGATAGCTTTTTAAATAACTTATCCTTTATTTTACAATGTTGTGAGGAGACCAACCTGGTATTGAATTGGGAAAAATGTCACTTCATGGTACAGGAAGGTATTGTTTTAGGCCACAAAGTGTTAGAAAGAGGTATTGAGGTGGATCGAGTAAAGATAGAAGTTATTGAAAAACTGCCACCACCGACCAATGTAAAGGGAGTTAGAAGTTTCCTTGGTCATGCAGGGTTTTATTGGCGTTTTATCAAAGAATTTTCTAAAATCTCTAAACCTCTTTGTAATTTGTTGAATAAAGATGTTGTGTTTAATTTTGATAGTAATTGTTTGAATGCTTTCAACAGGTTGAAGCAAGAGTTGGTGTCAGCACCATTTATGGTAGCCCCAGATTGGAGTTTATCTTTTGAGTTGATGTGTGATGCTAGTGATTTTGCTTTGGGAGCTATTCTTGGGTAGAGAAAAGATAAGAAGTTGCATGTTATTTATTATGCTAGTAAAGTTTTAAATAATGCACAATTGAATTATGCAACTACTGAAAAAGAAATTGTTGGCTGTTGTGTTTGCTTTTGACAAGTTTCCTTCTTACCTTGTAGGTTCCAAGGTGATCGTTTATACAGATCATTCAGCAATAAAATATCTGCTGCAAAAGAAAGTTGCCAAACCACGTCTGATTCGTTGGGTGTTATTGCTTTAAGAGTTTGATCTTGAAATTCAAGACAAGAAAGGCATGGAGAGCGTGGTGGCAGATCACTTGTCTAGATTGGAAGGGCAGTCAAGAGTAGAACAAGTGCCCATTAATGAAATCTTTCCAGATGAGCAGTTGTTTTCAGTGTCAATCATTCCATGGTATGTAAATTTGGTTAATTATTTGGTGAGTGGCATTCTTTCCCCTGATTTGAGTTATCAATACAAAAAGAAATTCTTTTGGGATGTCAAGCATTATTTTTGGGAAGAACCACTACTTTATAAACATTGTGCAGATGGGATGATTAGAAGATGTATACCCCAGGATGAGATTTAGGATATTCTTAACCATTGTCATTCCTTAGAGTGTGGTGGACATTTCAGTACCTCCAAAACAGTTGCAAAGGTATGGCAAAGGGTGTTTTAGGAACTATTTTAGATGGAACCTTGTTTAGGATATACACAGCAGTCCTTAAGGCCCCACTCCACATATTGAGAGGAAGATAGGAGTTGCTAATCCTACTCCTTACCATGTCCATTAAAGTCCGATTTCTTCTTTTTGCCACACCATTTTGTTGTGCCATACCGGGTATTGTATATTGTGCAACTATACCATGTTCTTATAAGAACAAAGCAAAGGGACTAGGTCTTTGCCCATATTATGTGTATCGACCATAATATTCACCACTCCTATCAGATCTTACAATCTTGATACTTTTATCTGATTGTTTCTCTACCTCTGCCTTATAGGTTTTAAAGGCATCGAGTGCCTCAGCCTTATCATGTAAGAGGTAGAGATACATTTATCATGTATGGTCATTAATAAATGAGATGAAATAGCTATGACCATTTTAAACATGGGGTATTGAATGGTCCACAAATATCAGTATGTATGATTCCAAGTTTCTTTGAACTCCTTTTGGCACCCTTATTGGTCTTGCTGGTTTGTTTTCCCTTTATGCAGTCCATAAAAGTACCAAAGCCAGAAAAATCAAGGGCCTTTTAGGACCCCATCATTAACTAACTTTTTTATGTGCTCTAGGGAGATATGTCCCAATCTCCTGTGCCATAAGAAAAAGTAACTTTTATTGATAATATTGCTTCCTACATTATTGTGAGATGTTGTCAGTAATGTTTGTTAAAAAACGGGATCCAGAGAGAGACTATATAAACCATTTATCAAAATACCAGAACCAATGGTAACTTTATCTTTAATTATCAGTAAAGAAGTATCTATAAACTGAAAATTAAAGCCATGAGGCACTAGTCTTGATACAAAAACTAAATTCCTATTAAAACTAGGAATATAAAAAGTCCTCTCTAAATTTAAGGTGTATCCTATATGGAAAACGAGCCTATATGTCCCCACATCTTCCACTTTCAAATGCATTCCATTTCAGAATAGATGCTCTGAACAATTTCCTTCGGTTTCTATAGGTTGAGGAAACCCTGCAAAATAGTAGAAAAATGGATTGTAGAACCGGAGTCAATACACTAAGTGTTATCATTCTTAAAGGAATTAATATAACATACATAAGATTGGAGATTACCTTCTCTCTTCTTGATCCATTTATGATATATAGGGCAATTCTTCTTTAAATGTCCTCTTTTTTTTTTTTTTTTTTTTTTTTTTTGCAGAAAAAACACTTAGGTTGTACCTTATCACCACTTTTCTTCATTGGCGCCTTTTTGCCTTGCCTTTCTAGAGGACCAGTCGAACACCTTTTAGGTTGTCCTTTCTTTTGAAAAGCTAGATGAACACTCTCTAGCTTTTCTTTGTTCAACCTTCCTCTTGAATACACATGGCCAGAAGCTCATTGATTGACTATTTAGCTTTATGTATGTTATAAGAGATCTTGAATGGCCTCTACTGACTAGGAACAGACTAAAGAATATGTCAAACCAAAAAGGATTCAGATATCTCCATGTCCAATGATTTAAGTTGGGCAGCAATGTCCCTAAGTTCCATAATATGCTCTCACATACCAATCATATAAAAACCCCGACAAGGATTATACCTTAATTATTAAGTTTAATTACTTAAAGTGTGATTATTAGACTAATTAAGTACTTGTGTTATGAAGGTGAGGTGGTCATGCTTAAGGATTTGGGGAAATCAAATGGAACTTTATTGAAGGTTACTAAGGTAAGATTAGTTAAGGTTATTTCTCAATTTCAATTGGCTAAGATACCCTCCAATTAGTTCTAGTGAATTTGAAATCAAATTATGAAAAAAATTAAAGTTAAATGTGAAAATTTTGCCTTGACGTGTGAACCTTGAATTGCGCTTTGAACTAAATCCTGTAGAAACCCTTTGATAAAGGCTTAACACCTGAACGTCCAATTTTAACGTTTGCACGTCCAATACAAAATTTCCAGATTTCTTGTTTTGAGCCCAAACTCAATTTGCAATACTTCTAGATCATTCTTGAACACTCATTAACATCAATTTGAGCCAAGTATACCTAAAGCACACCCCAAAGTGAACCTAGTGTGCACCCTTTCATGTATATCTCTCTAAGTATACCCAAGGTACTTCTCAAGTGTACCTAAAGTATCTTCTAATAATATTCAAAGAACCTTTCAAGTATACCCAAGGTATAGTATACCCAAGGTACCTATGCGCGCGTCCGAACGGCAGAGCACACGTAGGCTTGAACTCGAGGCGCACTGGGGTGCGTGTCCCTCTTTTGGGACATTCGGGATTTTGGAGTCACCACTACTTGATGGGGTGCAGGCAGACACCTGGGTGCTTAGGTTTGTATATTAGACGGTCTCTGGCTTGAGATTCTGTGTAAGCTCTTGGTTACGGTCTGGGAAGTCTGAAAACACCTCGGTCCGCCTCGTCGGATGACGGGTCCCACGGGTTTCCCTGGTTTGAATCAACTTTATTTTTGGTCCACTCACCAAATTCCTACTCAAATATGCAATACTTTAAGTCTGTGGGGACCACTTGAATGGTATGGGTCCTTTCCTTTTATTTGATTTTATCTTTGTTATTTAAGGTGATGTGGGTCTGGAGTGGGCCCCATTGGAAGGCCCACGGGATGCCAAGTTGGGCTTAAGTCAAGCCCAAGTCCCATTTGGGGTTACATTGCGCAACCCCCTTTTTGGGATTGGTTTATTTGATTTGGAGGTTATTTAAACATGCAAAATAATTATTGATGGGTTTAGATTTTTAAATGGGCCTATTGGGCTTTGAAGGAGGCCCAAAGACTTAACCAAATTGCCCTTGAAGCTCAACCTTGGAATGGGCTTGGTGTTAGGCAAGACGGGTGCGGGCCTCGTTGGAAGGTCCATAAGGAGGTCTTATTGGGCTCTGGCGGGCCCAAGTCTTATGAGAGGGCCTCAGGTTGCCCAGAGGCCCAAATGGATTAATGTTACTTGATTAGATTAGATTAAACTTGCTTAAACCCGAGAAAACAGACTTTTTAATTTCCTAGGGTGCTGCTTGCACATTAGGTGCGGGCAGGCCTTGCCCACACTGTATGTGTGGGCGAGACCTGTCCGCTCTATGTTTGCGGGCAGGGCCTAGGGAGCAGAAAAAGCCATTTTTGAGTCGGGAAGCCAAGAGCCCCTTCTCCAGTGAGTCTAGGGTCATTCGTGGGTCACTGTGTTGACCCACAATGGCTGTCTAACCTCCATTTTTAGTAAAAAATCCAATTTTCTAGGCATTTTTTCCAAAGGGGAGGAGGGAGGAGGCTTGGGGCCTCTCCCTCTCTTCTTGTGAGTTACAGCTCACTATTTGTAGGTGGGGAGGAGGCTCCCCACCTGGTTTCTAGCCGAAGGATAGCCCTCCCCTAAGGGAGGCACCCCATGAACCCGAGAGGTCCTTAGCGGTCATGACCAAACCATTTACATCTAATGAACAAGCAATTCAATCATCAACCAAAATGTAGAACTTTACCTTTAACAGTGGCTAAAAGTGTGTGATGTGCTCATGCTTGCATGCAAAGGAGATGGGACTAAAACAAGAGGGTCCTAAGCATGCTCCTAGGTGCATCATGCGTGTTCATGTGTTTAGTGGGCGTGAGGAGGTGAGGGGGGCATGCAAAACATCCTATAACAATGACTAAAATTGGGGGGGGGGGGGGAATCATGGCAATATAGATGATGGAAATGCCATTGGGGTAGGGAGATCCTAACACATCACCTAAGCATGCTTCATGGAAATGCAAAACATGATAATGGCCTAAAAAGATGTTAAAGAAAGGATTAAGGAGGGGGGTTTACAGGGGTACATTAGATCTTCAAAAAGGGAGAACATGCTTTCCTAAACCATGAACCAAAAAGAAGGAAAAGAACCCTTGAAAAGTGCTCTTTGATACTTTAACGGGGTCTTCCCTTCTCTCCTTATCGTATGAACCTAATCCCTTCACCATGGGACTTTTATTCAAGGAGAAATGCAAGGAGAAATGAGGACAAAGGGGGACACAGCATGCTTAAATAGTAAAACAAAGCAGTAGATAGTAACACATGTTCACATGGTGCTCAACTTCATATATGTCAGATAAAATACAATGAGGGCCCTTACCTTGGGGTTACTTAACTCCTTAGAGGCATGGTGATCCCTTGTGGTCGTGGGTCGCAGCTTGGGCCTCCTTCTTGGCTCCATAACACTTCCTCCAGCTCCTTTCCTTGCTTGAGTGGAAGAGGAAGGTGATGAAAAAGGGTTTGAGGTGGTTAGAGGGGGGTTAGAGGACTTGTGAGGTGAAGAGAAGGGTTAAGAGAGTGTCTTGGATGAGGGGGAAGGGTTTGGGAACAAACAAAGGCCAGCCAACCTCTTGCACAGTCGTGCAGGTTGGTTATTTATAGAAAACATTTCTGTTGGCAAGCCTTGCCTGTACACTAAGTGCAGGCAAGCCTTGCGTGCACACTAAGTGTAGACGAGATATCCTTTGCGCAATGAGTGAAAATCTGCCACGTGGCGATTCGCATAGAGGATAAGATTTTCGGAAATCTTTTTTGCCCGCATATGAAGTGTGGGCAAGACAAATTTAGTTCATTTTTGCTCCGTTCGCATACTAAGTGCGGATTTTGAGATTTCCCAGATTTTCTCAGATTCTGGATAAGGTTTTGGATAAGATTTTGTCCGCACATTACATGCGGACAGGGCACATCCGCACATATTATGCATACGCCAACTTTCTCTCTCTTATTTTGACTGATTGATGTGATGGATTTGACGGATTCTCTCTCCTGAAGAGAGAGTCAGAATTTCTGATTTTTTATTTTTTTAATTAAGAAATCTAGATATTTTAAGAAAAAGTATTATTTTATTCAAGATATTTTTGAGAAATCAATATTATATTCAAGATATTTTATCTCACCTGTCATTTCTTTGCATTTTTGCCACGTGGGCAGCTTTCTGCATTTCTATCTCAGGGTTTGATTACTCATAACTTTCTCATCCGGTTCTGGCAAATTCAGTTGCGTCAGAACCTTGTTGGGATTACTTATCCATTGGGACAGGTTGTAGCAGATAATTCAAGTTTTGAGCGGAAATCTGAAATCGCGTCCGGAATTTTAATCTGCTCATAACTTCTTGATCTGGAACCCGATTCTGGCAAACTCAATTGCGTCGGAATCGTGTTGGAATTCCCTATCCGTTGGGGTAGGGTATGGCAGTTAATTTGCTCGAGCAGAAAGTCATGAGAGCTCGCACACCTATCCTATTCTATTTACAAAAGTGGGAAATCAAAAATTTACAAGTGGGGCCAATTTGCCCAGAGGTTCTTCATTTTGCTTTTTCTTCCACCATTTCTTTCTTTTGAGGGGGCCGTCGCTTGATTGCGTCCAGACTTCTCTTTGCGAGGCTCTTTCCGGTGGAGATTGTGGAAAAGGGGGCCTGATCTATGCTCTTGTTCTTCTGGGAGAAGGCCCTCTTTTTGCTGGGGAGGAGGTCATCATTAGACAAATACTGGGATTCCTTTTGAAAGGAACACTCCACTATGAATGCATGGATTCTTTATTTGGAGAATAATCTGTAGGGGATAAGTGAGCTTTTTGCAATTCCTCTTTTTGTGTGCTTTGGACTACCACATTGGCTTTCCTCCGCTTTGCCTTTCTTCCTTTCTTTTTTCTTTTCTTTGTTCTTTTCTTTTCTTTTGGTATCAAGGTGATTCTTGACATCCTCCAGTTTTCCTGCCTCCCCTGGGTTTACAAAATTCTCATTAGAGCAGGGAGGTAACTAAAATTCAAGCCGTAAGCAATTATGGCTTATTGGGTTTTATTGTGTGTGCGAGTGCACATGACTGAAATGAAATATTTTTCCAAAAGCTTTTTCATAAATTTTGTACAAGTGATTTAAAAGAAATGGCTGGACTAGTGACCATGGTAAATTGCCTTATCAACTTGAAGTGTTTTGGGATGGTGTGCTCAACACGCATTCCCATGAGATTCCTGACTTGTGCCATCAATGATTTTTCAGAGGTTTTTCAGAGGCTTAAAAGATTAGGGGTGTCTCAAGGAGTTTTCTCCCTTCCCCAGCTTTGATTTCTCTCAACTTGACCCAATTTTTTTAGGGTAGTTTCAGGATTTTCGCAATTGAGGGTTTCTCCCTTTTCTTTTCCACTGGTGTTAGGGCCTGCCCCAGCTTGAGGGTCTTTGGCTGACTTGTGTTCATCATGTCCCATCAAAGAGGTCTTGAAATTAGGACAAAACATCGGCTTGGTTTCAAGTCTGAGAAATGATGGGTTATAAGGCTCAAGTTCTTATATTTTCATTTTCAGGTTTTATTTTGTGTTTTGCCAAAGCTCATTCTTCTTTTTAGAGTCCTTCATCATTGATCTGCATGAATCTAAGTGTCACATTCTCTGCAATCAAAAAGGACTTTCTGATGGGACGAAACGAAGGCTGAGGTTTTTGGTTTATGAAAGGAAGGGAATATGGCTCAAAGTCCTTTTGTAAAGGGCTCAAGTCATGTTCTACCATTTTTTTAACTGCTTGGGTTTTGATAACGCTTTTTCACTTTCTTCCCTTTTCTTTTTGAGGCCTTTTGTGACTTTTGCTTCCTCTTTGGCATTTTTGCTTCTTTCCTTTGCTTTGAGGATCTACCTTTGCTTCTTGCTTTGATTGGCATGCCCCGATGTGCTTTCTGTTTTTTTTTTTGTTGCACATCGACGTATTTTCTTCTTCTTCACCAAGCATCGTATTTAAGGTTCACGACTCAATGGATTAGAAGGAGAATTAGGCTCAACTGGTTTGACTAGAGATATGACTTTGAAGTTTGGGCAAATAAAGCAAAGATGGCCTTTTATCCTTTTACAGAGGTTGTGACACCTTGGTTGAATTGTTTCATGCAAATTCATTCAGGAATCTACTCATCCATTTTATTTTCTTTTTCAGCTTTGCCCCAGTGTGGGGTGGCTAGACACAACACGGGTATTTGAATAATACGATCAAGCCCAAAGTGTTTTGACTAGCGGTTCTTAAGATTCAGGATTCATGAAGGATGGCCTCTCATCTTTTCTTAATGACACATGATGTGAAGCCGGCCTTAGCCTTTAGTTGGTTTAGACACTTTCTCTCTTCTACATTTTCCTCTCTTTTCTCTCAACGGTTATTCTGCCCCAGTGTAAGGATAGGTTTGGGAGGAAAATCAAGGTATGGATTAGAAAAGGATTGCCTTTGGCTCAGTCAAGGTTCTCATGGGACAGTATACTGCACCCAGCTGAAGACACCTTTGAGCGACTCGGCATTTTTTCATGATCATGGTAGTGCCAAAAAGGGATGCGGTCTCAGAGTGATATCATCATCGACCAAACACTTGCAAAAAAAAGTTTTTTTTTAGACGCATGTAAATAACAGAATTGTTCAAATATTCTTTAGGAAATTTCATTAATGACTATAACAAAAGGGCAGCAGGAGTAAAGGCAACCCCCTTTTAAAAGTTGGCCTTGCAGGTTGTGAAGGGCACAGAGCTCCAGTTCCTCGGCAGTGCTTTGTCTTCTTTGTTGGCTTTAGCTATCTTCTCCGGCTCACTCCCACCTATCGTGACCATGCTGATGAATTCTTTCGGGTCACTCTCATCTGATGATGTGCATACTGGGTCCTCAATCGCATGGGCGGACTCATCTTGGCTTTCCTCTGAGTCAGATATGTCGATGAAGGTAGGAGTGGATGGTGGCACTCCTTCGATTGTGACATCAAGAACACCGGGCCACAAGGGCATCCCTTGTGAGGGGGAGGTGAGGGAGTCTTGATCAGATTCTGGCTATGGTATGTCAGCAAGGAATGGCGAATGCAGTTTGGTTCCGACATCGCCGACATGCAATCTGGAGGCCATTCAGCAGACCTCTGGGGACAGACTTCCGGATCGTCGACTGATGAGTTTGGGGTACGTGGCCTGCCTTGGAACATAAAGTGTCCTTAATTTGGAGAAAAAGCAACTTAATAAGTGTTTAGGTAATATTTAGGAATTAAGTATTTATTATACATGAAAATTAGTTAGAAGGAGGAGTTTAGATAGCGAGGGGCTTAATTGGTATAGTACTAGGAGAGAATTAGAAGGTGGAGAAAAAGTAGGAATTAATTAGAAGGTGTTTGATCCTAATTAAACCACTCTAAGGTTAGTCTATTTAAAAGAGGATTATTAGGGTTAGTTAAGGACTTTTCCTACTCAGGATAAATAGAAGAGAAATGGGTGAAAGGAGAGAATTTTTGTGTGGGAAAGAATTAGAGAAAAGAGAGGGAAGAAGAGAAGAGGGGGCTGCTACAGAGATGTCCGAATAGCCACCATCAAACCACGATTGGGAAAGATCCAGCCGTTGGATCGACCCTAAATTTGGAGGTTTGGTTCACTACTGGTAAAACTATAATCTGAACGGTGGAGATCTGGTTTGGTGAACTCTAAGTGGGTACGAAAAATAGCAGGAGTTGGAACAGAATCGGGATTTCAAGAAAGAATGGATTTAGCGTATTGAGGCAAGTAGCAATCCATTGAAACCTGAAGGAACTGCATGGTTTTGATGTTTTTGATTTATGTAAAATCCCAAATTTTTAATGAAATTAAAAATTATTGGTTTAGTAATTAAATTAAGGTTAATTAGTAATTTTATACAGGAAGGAGACCAAGGAGTTTAACCGGGGACTTTTGGTCGAACCGGATGGGATAATTAATCAATTAAATATGATTAATGGCTGGAAATTTTTATTGGTTGGTTAGGAAGATTGATGATGTGGCAAGTAAAGGATTCTGGCAAACTAAGTGTGCTGGTGCAGAAATTTAGTGGAGTGTAGTTGCAAGGGATCGTGATTTAAGTTGCATGAAAGCGGCAACTATAAAAGGGTGAAGGATTTCAGTTTCTGGTTTTGTTTTGGCATTGAGCGATTGAAGTGGAGATTTCAGAAAGAGAGGAGAAGAAGGAGAGTGAGGGTTCTAAGTCAAATCTGGAGGTTGAAGCTGATCAAAGAGATTTTGTGGTGGCCGATTTGTTGCTGTTCAAGAGGAGTGAAGTTCAATTGCAGCAGAACCTGTAGTCGTCCAGGAGCTGCAAATCAGAGCAGCTGTGGTTCAAATTCAGAGGAGTTAGCTGGAGTTGGATATAATTAGTGGAATTCTACTCCAACTTGATGAAGAACCTCAGATCTGAATAGATCTGATCTGGAAATGGAAATCTTTGCCGAGAAGTGTTGATCCGTTGGTTTTGAAGGAAGAATTCAGAACCTCCTTTGATCAATTGAAGGTTCAGTGGCTACAATCCAAAAATTAGAGGTAAGTAGCACAAATTTCGTTTTGACTTGAATGGTTTAAATTGGAAGTTGGTGTAGTTAAGATGAGCATGCAGCCGAACTTTGTTTTTGCTGATTTTGGTGCCTAGATCGGTTTATGCATGAGATGTGTTCGATTTAATTTCAAGGCAGATCTGAAGTTTAATTAAATGATTCCGATTTTGCTGAATATGATATAATAGACAAAATTAAGATGTAGTGCATTTTAGCATTAGAAATTATTTTGCTGTAGATGAGTTTTTGTTTTGAAGAACATGCATGAACGACAAGATAAGTGTTATTGATGTGATGACTAAATTAAGTTGTGATGGTTGCTTAAGGTATGCATAGAGTCTTAGGATTATTTTAGAGATGATTCGCATGCAAAGCCTGCACTAGCTGTAATGGAGAAGGAGAGATTGGCCTTGGCGCTAAGCATCTCTGGTTGGTGCCAACCTTTTCAAAGATCAGCACCAGATCAAATTTCTCCAGCTATATGTGGTGGTGCAGCAGGGGGGGGGGGGGGGTTTTATTATATAAGTAAGCCAATAACAGTAGCTTAGTTTCGTTGTAATAGGTACTTGTAATACATTATGAAAATGGGTAGGTTAAATTGCTAGTTCTGGAGGAAAAGTGAGTGTGTGCTGAGTGCTGCCTACCTCTCTAGAGGTTGGCGCCCAGCTCTTTGCAGCTCATTTTTAGCCTCTTGAAAACTTCTGTTTAATCATACCTGGAGAGCTATTTTGGTGGCTTACTTAGGTATAAATTTAAGTATTTGGATGAAGAGGTAATAGCCTCATTACACCACACAAATGGGTTTTGGCATTGAGTGCTTCTGACCTCTTTGAGGTCAGCGCAAGTTAACAAAATCAAGGAAGGCTGGCTGGTGCTAACCTCTCCAGGTTAGCCTTGGTCAGTGCCAGCTCAATAGCAGCCTATATTTTGCTCTTGAAATCTTCTGATTTATCACACTTTGGAAGCAACTTGGGGAATTTTCTTATGGGACTTAATAAAGGGTAAATTGATTTACTTTGGAACAACATGAAGTGCTAAAAAGGAAGCAAAACTAAGGTTTAAACTAATGAAACCAGCTTAATTCTTCAGCTCTCTTCTATTTGTTTTAAAGAATTTTATTGCTATCTTAGTTTGGCGCTAATGTAGGGATTACTTAAGGAAGTTAATGGGGAGCAAATTGGCTTACCTTGAATAGACAAGAGGTGCTGGAAATGGAATGCATGAACAATGTTGCTGAACTTAGTGGGAAGAAGGGCATGGACAGCTAAGGCTGTAGGAGGTGTTGGAGTGTTTTGATTAAATCCAAATAAGATTACTTATGTTATTTAGAGGGTTAAGATTACTTATGTTATTTATGGTGCCTAGGATTGCTGAGGAGTCTCCCAACAGCCTATTTTTCTATATTTTTGTAATTGCTTCTAATTTTCATTGGGGAAAACATTTAGGGAAGTTATTTAGAAGTTATTAACGAACTTTTAAAGGATGTGATACATTGGACATAGGATCATAAGTGAGGTATTAATTAGGGAAATCAGAATATGGTAAGTAATGGTGTTGTGTTCTTAGTGGAAAGAATTTACGTAAGTGAACTATAGTAAATTCATTTATTATGCAGGTTATATCTAGACTTAAGTAGAGGGAATCTAAGGGAATAAGAGTGAAGAAGGTGGTGCTGAAATCAAAGTATAAAGAAGGGTTTTTATCTTATAAGAATTGTCAAATAGGTGATATAGGATATAAGGTTCTAAGGCATTGAAAATCTAAAGTAAAAATCTATATAAAACTTTCTGGTAAGGTTCAGATTTTAATTGGGAATCTTTTGAAGAAAAGTAAAGAAACACTAAAACAGTTGAGTTAAGTTAGAAGTGGAAATCAGCAAAACAATTTGAAATGAATTAGACTTGTTAAGGGGTTGCATAGAAGATTTGTATTAAATAGAGGAAATTAGGTATAGCTTCTATAAGAAAGCTACAGTTTTGGGCCTAAAATAAGTAATACAAGACTGAATTCAATGATGGAGTTAAATTCTGGTCTTTAACATTCGAATTACCAGTTTAGCCGAAATAGACAATTTTACTAAATTTAGAACTAAAAGGATATTATTACGTATAAGGTAAGCTATTGTTGGAGAACAAAAAGCAGTAATTCAAGTATGAACCTAATATCAGTATGTAAACTCCGGTTTTAACACCCGAAAATGTCGGTTTAACTTAGAAACATCACTTTTACATAAATGTCTCTCAAAGGGATTTTATGGAAATAAATGAAAGGAGCTTGTAAAACTTATTATTGGAATAAAGATGTGTCTATAAATTCTGATTTTGTGAATAAGGTTGAACCTTGAAGTATTAGCACTGGATTTCACCTCGGATTTGACGGGATTGTCATGATTATGAAATTTTTTTGCATTGCACCAGTTTTATGCGGATTCTACGGAAAGAGAATTTTAAATTGAATATGAATGATTGGTTTTCCTCCATGTACTTGGAGAGACAGTTGTGATGCCCATGTACTTGGGTAGCTCTGATACCTCCGTGTACTCGGGGATGCCCCATGTACTCGGGATGATATGATTGAGATTGAGATGAGTTGTGCTTGCTAGATTTCACGATTGGTTTTGGTGTTAGAATCTAGTGGGCATAGCTCGATATGGATCCATGTTAGGAGCTAGTTAGTGGAAGGGATTGTTCTTTGCTAGTTGTAATACTTTGTTCACGCACGCGTTTCCACTGTGTACTCAGTGAGGCCTGATCGTGTACTCGGCTGGCTGCGGCTATCCCTCATTTTATCGTATACTTGGACTGTGACTGGATCAGTACATGCCAACCCATCACTGTACTGGGTGGGTTCTCCCGCAATAAGACGATGATCGTGTACTCGACATATCGCACCTAAGCCGGGAGGTGGCATAGTGAACACTGGCATTACCTAGTTAAAGACAGTCTTATTTCATGAGTCCTACGACGACTTATCAACTGTTGATTTGAGGTTACATATATGTTCGTTGAACTGGATTATTCTTGTATCTCATAATGTTTGATTGGATTATTGTTGAATTACTCGGATTATTCGGAACTGAGGTGTTATCGCTGCTATTGCATGATTTACAACTATACCATATTTTAGAACTGATGAACTGTTTTTGAGCATGCATGCGCTGCTTACTGGGATATTCGTATCTCATTCTTTTCCGTTTTTATTTGTTTTGTTTTCAGATTCTTGTAAGGACGACACCAGCGGGTATATGCTTGGTTCATGTGAGGTAGTCTCGATTATAGTGTCTTATTGTTGAGTTTGGGTTATAGTGCACTCTGATTATCCATATATTGTTTCATTCATGTTTTCCTTCACTCTGATATTGCTATCCTGGGTTATATATTAACCTTCGGAGATAAGTTACGGTTTTCTCTACCTAACTTGAATCCGGGGCGTTACAATTTATCTATGATTGTTTTTATTAGCCGAAAAATTATTTTCATGGATCCATTAGGTTTTTATTGACGAGTTTTCTTGATTTTGAAGAAAAGTAGACAAGTGTTGGTGATTTATAGATTTGATTTTGTAGATGATCATAGAATGGTAATTAATTGACACAAATTAATCTAGGGTGTCGTAGGTATGATTTAGAATACTAAGGAATTAATTTAGACCAATTAAACTCAAAGAAATAGCACAAAAATCCGAAATTGGTGAAATTGACACAATCTGCCGGAATTGTACGGGCGCCTAGGCGACCTGTGCTGGGCGACCTATGTATAAAAGTTACGGAATTTAGGATTTTTAAATATGAATAAATGTTTAATAATTTTTCTAGTAATTTGATCATTGTAACACCTTTATAAGAGTCAAATTGAAGCATAATAAATGATTAAATTTAATTTGGTATTAATATAAATAAATAAGTTCAATGAATGTAAATGGGTGTATAATAGGTCGAGATTTTTGGAAATAGTAATGTGAACTAGGTTAAGCTTATATTTGGAGATTTAAAACATCTCTCAAACTTTATTGCAGGTCTGTGGAATGTGTTAGAATTTAAAAATAACAGAAAATATAAAAGTTAAAACCTTAGGTTGTAAGTATAGAAACTTGGATCTTAATTAGAGGATAATTAAGGAAATTTTAGGCAAAGACATAAAGAACCTTGCTTGTGCTAAAAAATATGAAAATTTATCTGTCTGGAACCTTTATAATTCTGTTTTCCATTGTGCTTATATTCATGAATTTTATTTTGGATATATTTTGGAAATTGAAGGGATTTTCTCGAAAAGGTTTGATTTAAGAATCTTTTGGGTCTGGGACATGGATTTCACATGGAATTGGATATCTTGGCTAATATTATGGTATTTGGATTATGGTATGGTGATTGTTCTTTTTTATCATGGTTGAGTGATACTGCTTCCTGTGGTTGAGTTGATACTAACTTTTACAACAGAGATGGGTAATTTTCTGTTGTAGAGATGTGTAATCCTTTACGGTAAAAGTGTGTATGCCTCCTAAAGTAGAAGTGTGTGTCCTCCCGTGCTAAAGATGCAATTTCTACGTGTTTTATTAATTTATGGTATGTGTCTAATGGGCATAGCTGAATATGGAACCATAGAATAAGCTAGGTAGCGAAGGGGTATTTATTTTGGGTTGTGTATTACCATTTGCGAGCGCGCTTCCTTTGCAAGTTAGTTCGCTCTGGAAGGTCCCATGTCTATAGGGTCATTTCGAGCCTCACTAGTGATTCCTGTACATGCAGATCAGCGGCCATCTCCATGTATTGATTTAGGGGCTGCATGCTGGTTGTTCATGCCAACTCTATGAGTTCGAGTGCAATAGTAGCTTTGCCTCAGAATAATATTCGGCTTTGAGTGTCATAGTAGCTTTGCCCATAAGACGCACGGTGGCATAGCATTGAAGAGTGTCTTCTCAAAGTCTTATCTTTCTTTGTGAGTCCTGCGAGGTCACATGTGGTTTCGTTTATGTTTTATCGATTTTGCTGAAATCTTAACATATCTTGCTTCACATGAGTTGTTTTATCGTTAAATTGACGTTGTTTTATTGTCTCCAATTATTGCTTATGTGTTGGTTTATTGTCTCAACTTTTGGTTTGATTTGAATTACTTGCCTTTGCCTTGATTAATCGTATACCTCATGACTACTTAAATTAGACCATTTTTATTGCATGCACCTGCTACTTGCTGAGATGTATGTCTCACTCTTGTTTTCACCTATTTTTCAGGTTTGCTTGGAGAGATCCTCAAGATGGGGTAGAATATTTATGGGTAGTAATGTAATTGTTATTATAGTTCACATCCTTAATAAATAGATTTTCATTGTAAATTAATTTGGATTAAAGTGAATAAAATTGCCATGTTTCCCAACATACTCTGATGTAGATAATTAATCTTAAAAATTCCTTGTTAATTTTAGATTGTTCTGGCCCCATTTTTATAGTAGCACTCCGGGTTTGGTTGTTGAATCGGATTCAGGCATCGGATTCGAGTCGGGTGCCTGTTTTGCATTGACTCGAGTTCGGGGCGTTACATCAGCTGTCCTGGCAGTTATAGATTCAGCTGTGGAAGTGCCGGTGGTGACTGTTCTGGCGGGATTGGCAATGGTTGAGGAGCTGGTTGTTGTGGTTGTGGTGTCGGCAGTTGCAACGGAGGTACTGGTTGCTGTGGCGGAGGTACCGGCAGTTGTTGTTGCGGTTGTACAAGTTGCTGTGGTGATTGTAGTCTTTCCATTTGCTGAATCATGGCGGCCATCATGGCTGACATGTTGGCCACTTGCTGGTTAAGACTAGCGATCATTGAGTGGTCTTCCAGTCTCTCCAGCTCCTGAGGTGGTTGTGGAGGTAGTGTCTGCTCCTCAGTGGGATCCATCTGAAGCCCCCTTCCGGAACACAAAAGGTACGAGCTATGATTCACAATCTTCAAATCCTTGAGGAATAAAAAAGGAGACAAGTTAGTGTAAAGAATTCGTACTGTACTGAGACATGGTTCATGTTAATGTAGGTTGTTATGATTTTCTGATTTCAATTTAGTAGTTATTCAACGACCAAGGGAGATTATTTTTTGGATTGCTAATCTCTTTTAGTCGCCATTCGGAGACAAGGGGAGAGTCCCTGAGCTGATCACTTTTTAGTCGTCATTCGGAGACAAGGAGAGAGTCCCTGAGCTGATCACTTTTTAGTCGTCATTCGGAGACAAGGAGAGAGTCCTTGGATCTCTTTTTAGTTGCCATTCGGAGACAAGGGGAGAGTCCCTGGAATTGATCTCTTTTTCGTCGCCATTTGGAGACAAGGGGAGAGTCCCTGAAATTGATATCTTTTTAGTTGCCATTCGGAGACAAGGGGAGAGTCCCTGGATTGGGTTTAAGAAACTACAAGAGTTGATTTTTGAAGGTTAGGTTGAAACCATTTGATTTTGAACTTATTTGGTCGGGTTGACCTTTCTTCTGATTTGAACTCATTTTTGAGAACTTTGTTTAAGCTTTATTCAATTTAATTGATGGCCATCAGCAAGGAATGGACACTCCTTGATTTTCCTAATTCATTATTTTGGCTGAGTTGCAACCATTTCATCTTGTTAAACTTGTCTTTCCTTGATTAGGATGAAGTTGGTTAAGGCATGGAGAGTTAAAACCATTTATTGCCCTAAGGCAATTTTGATGTACAACCGAAGGCAGTTTTGATCTTGGAAATTTTTGCACATTCTTTTCTTTGAAAATGGTTTGACCAAACATGTTTGTACAAATGATCTTGAAGTGCATGCACTCATTGCATGAAGAGGTGTACACACAATTAAAGCAAAGGTTAAGTGATATTACCATTCGGCAGATCTATGTCGATAGACAGATGTCAAAAACTCACCAAAAGGTGTGTGCACAGTCCTAAAAAAGGTTGGTGCCTGGCAAGGCACGACTCTTAGACATACTTGTGTATGGAAGCACATCTGAGTCCTGATCAGCTTCTCTTTCATCTGTTCTTTCGTTTGCCTTTGATTTTAGGTGTCAAACCAAAGGAATTCACAACTTGCCAGCGAAGGCAAAAATTACATGATATTTACAAAACTGGAAAAGAATGCAATCCTAGGGTTGTTGGGAACCGTAAGAAAGGATTTTAGCGAAGGTAGGCTGAAAAAGACCTAATTCTAGGGTTTCCCAATTTCTGCTCAGATTTGGCATGCTTTTATCTGCTTGTCTCATCTGGCTAGCTTTCATCTACTCAAAAGGCCAACTTGGACTTAGGGTGCTTTCAACGGACTCAATGGGTTGAGGCCCATGGCTCACAGGACTCAATGCATGGATCCGGGGTGGTTCCCCTGATCAAAGTTAGGTTAACTCTAAGGCAGCCCACGATTTGGGGTTCACTCAATTTGATGCAAAAGGCAGGGATTGCTGCCCCTGATGGACTCTTGAGTTTTAGATGGATTTTACTTCTCTTGTATCGTCATTCAAGCACATTCAGCATTCAAGGTTTGTCAGACGTAATAGGTGGGAAAAGATAACTAGCCCGAGACATACGCCTACAAGGGTTTGGACCAAGTACTAGACCCTCGAGTACCACGGTAAGAAACCAGTGGCGCTATAGGAATCCAGAAACTTGAGGAGATGGGTTTACCATGCTTTCCCCGGCAAGCCACAGGAGCGTGAGGCTAATACCATCCCAAAAATTTGTTTATAGGAATCAAAAGAGTGGCTGCTAGAGGGGTCTAGGTTTTGATAAAGGAGAGATCCAATAACTACACATATCTCTTGTTAGTTCGGATCATTCACGTTGTCTCCCTCATGCATGTCACCCTACGCAGTTTTTATTAAAGCGGTAAAACATCCACGGTGTGGTGGGTGCCCGTGTGTGCAATTGGGTGGAGTGCTGTGTCTAACTGGGTGAGTTTGATCTAGATATTGACTGGTGAAAGGGTTTTTTATTGCTTTATATAGTAGAGTGAAGAATTGGCACGCAAAACGATGTTTTGTGAGAGTTCCCAGGTAATTGGATGGGTCACAGCGGTCCCGTTTAAAATCCAATTTCCTTAGGCAATTATCTTGTCCTTCATGATAGAACTCCTCAGAATACGTGTCAACGTGTATTCTACATTTTACTAAGGTGAGACAGGAAAGATTCCCTAAATCAGTCTATATCCCTCTTAAGTTGACTCTTCTTAACCAAGGTTCGACTCAGTTGAGAAGTCCCCAGTAGAGTTGCCAGGCTGTGCGTGCGTCTGAACGGCGGGGCGCACGTAGGCTTGAACTCGAGGCGCACCGGGTTGCGTGTCCCTCTTTTGGGACATTTGGGATTTTGGAATCGCCACTGCCTGATGGGGTGCAGGCAGATACTTGGGTGCCTAGGTTATCTATTAGACGATTTGCGGCTTGAGATTCTGTGTAAGCTCTCAGTTACGGTCCAGGGAAGTCCGAAAATACCCCGGTCCTCCCCGTCGAGTGACGGGTCCCACGGGTCTCCCTGGTTTGAATCAACTTTATTTTTGGTCTATTCACCCAATTCCTACTCAGATATGCAATACCTTAAGTCTGTGGGGACCACCTGAATGGTATGGGTCCCTTTTATTTGATTTTATCTTTGTTATTTAAGGTGATGCGGGTCTGGAGTAAGCTCCATTGGAAGGCCCACGAGATACCAAGTTGGGCTTAAGTCAAGCCCAAGTCCCATTTGGGGTTATGTTGGGCAAACCCCTTTTTGGGATTGGTTTATTTGATTTGGAGGTTATTTAACATGCAAAATAATTATTGATGGGTTTAGATTTTTAAACAGGCCTATTGGGCTTTGAAGGAGGCCTAAAGACTTAACCAAATTGCCCTTGAAGCCCAACCTTGGAATGGGCTTGGTGTTAGGCAGGACGGGTGTAGGCCCCGTTGGAAGGTCCACAATGAGGTCTTATTGGGCCTGGGCGGGCCCAAGTCTCATGAGAGGGCCTCAGGTTGCCCAAAGGCCCAAATGGATTAATGTTACTTGATTAGATTAGATTAAACTTGCTTAAACCTGAGAAAACAGACTTTTAATTTCACTGGGGCCTGCCCACAAATACAGAGCAGACAGGCCTCGAGTTCAAGCCTACGTACGCTCCGTCGTTCGGACGCGCGCACAGTACCTCTCAAGTGTACTTAAAAGTATATCCTAAGAATACCCAAATAATTTCTCAAGAATACCCAAGGTACCTCTTATGTGTACCTAAAGTATCTCTTAAGTGTACCCAAAGTACACCCAAGTATTACCCAAGGTCCCACCAAAGTATACCTAAAGTATACCCAAGTATTACCCAAGGTACCACCAAAGTATACCTAAAGTACATCCATGTATTACCCAAGGTATCACCCAAGTATTACTTAAAGTACCCTCCAATTATACCTATGGTACCCCACTTGTATTGCCTAAGGTACCTCATTTGTATAACTAAAGTACTCCTCTTTTATATAATTAAGGTACCCCCTTGTATAACTAAGGTACACCCTTTATATAATTAAGGTTGTCACGACCCGAAACCAAGTCTGCCCCTCCAAGGCACAACCCGTCCCAGACTGTGGCAAGTGGGCCAATTACTCGTTAAAAATATGAAGGATTTAAAACTTTTTCCTAACAAGTGCAAGTGATAAAGCAGTTCATAAATGTGCATATCAAAGAGTGTTTATATATACAAGAAAGGTAATAAGACACGAGAGTTATTTACAAAACGACAGGTGACTATATCACACCTCTCAATCAGAAGGATTTACAAGTCCAAAATAAACTATACATGTACAAATAAAAATAAACCTAAGGCCTATCGAAATCTGCCTCTATATACCCAAAGGCTTTCTCTTTGCCTCTATCCCCAGCCCAGTCCTTCACACCGGATGTCGATGGATCTGAAAAATAAGAAATAAAGCAACTGTGAGACGAATGTCTCAGTAAGCAACACATGCATGCACGAGAAAACACAGTTTAGGCATATATCAATCAATCAAACCATGACATGCGGCTATTTGAAATCATAAGCAAATTAACATAGTTCAGTGCCATACAAGTTGGTGCATGCTTGTGCATCAGTGTACAGTTAATCAATTTACTACAACCTTTCATTCAATCTCACTAATCGTTATGTAAGAGGTCTAGTGTTATACTACTCAAAATTCTCATCTAGCATCACCGATTACACGCGGTGGCTAGGCATCTACGCCGATTACTCATCACATAGGCATCTAGTACGCCAATCACACATGTCATATAAATATCCACAGATGATTACCCCAAAGGTAAATGGAGGGGTATTACAATGTAAACAATATATTAACATCAACACATATCCATCTAGCTTCATCGATTACACATGGTGGCTAGGCATCTACACCGATTACACATGACGTAGGCATCCATTGCTGATTACACATAGCACATGGGCATCGGCCACCGATTACAAATGGTGCTGGAACAATATATATATACATCCATTGCTGATTACACATAGCGAATGGGCATCGGCCACCGATTACACATGGTGCCGGAACAATATATATATACATCCATTGCTGATTACACATAGCGAATAGGCATCGGCCACCAATTACACATGGTGCCGGAATGATACTCATCCATTGCTGATTACACATAGCAAATGGGCATCGGCCACCGATTACACATGGTGCCGGAATGATACTGTATAGCATGAACAGTAACAATGGCACTTGGCCATGGAGACTGAGTATAAACAATCCTATTTATATAACATGGACAATAGTAATGCTACTTCAAATATCATGTGGATCATGCCTTCAAGCATGCCAGATTTCAAAGGTAGCCTGTGGCCTTACCCGAGTCATTCTTGGACCAAGCCCTTATTCATTACTCATGGATTCTGGGCCATTGCCCTCCATTCACTATCAATAACCATGGGCCATTGCTCTTTCATTTATTGAATCATTATCCATGTGCCACAGCCCTTTCCCTCTCATATTACAAGTAACGGGCCAATGCCCTTGAGGTCATGCAAACCAATATGGGCCAATGACCTTCCTATCTCATAATTTAATACGGGCTAATGCCCTCCATATCTTGTGCGAAATTCCAGGCTGAAGCCCATCACATCTAGTGGGGTGTACTCACTATAAAGGTCAATGGTAAAGGGTTGGCTTTATCGGAAATTCCACTTTTCAGGACTCATTTGGGCAACCTATGCCTTAGTTCTCTGGTACTTGTACGACTTGGTCTTGGTTCTTGATTTCTATCTCTAAAGGTTAATTATATTGTACTCGAAGTGGTGGAAACAAGTTATCCTAATTCTATAGTAATCTGGGACAGAAACTTTCGATAAAGCCTTCCTCGGTAACACATACCCAAAATCCTTGTTATTAGGAATCTTGAGATACTTCTAGTTGGGACACTTTCTAGACATGTAATTCTAGCTTATACATAGGTTGGATTTAAGTAAAAACA
Organism: Buxus sempervirens; assembly: GCA_947561395.2. Lineage (NCBI taxonomy): Eukaryota > Viridiplantae > Streptophyta > Magnoliopsida > Buxales > Buxaceae > Buxus > Buxus sempervirens. The sequence continues at coordinate 33,645,454 of OX387193.1, forward strand.
CTTGGTGTTCGATCTGGGTAAAACCTCATTTTTGGAGATCATCTACATTTCGTGACCCATCTTGGCAATCTATGCCCCAATCCTCTTGAAACTTATGCAACTTGGGTTTGGTCATTGTATTCAACTTCCATAGGTTATTTGGAAGGTATTTGAAGCTGTGGAATCAATTTATCCCACTTCTATAAAAATCTGGAACATAAACTCTCTATGAGACCTATTCTAGCAAAACGTACCCAAAATCTTTACTATTTGGAATTTGGTGACAACTCCAGTTGGAACACTCCCTAGGCTCTTAAATCTCACTCATACATGGGTTGGATTCACACAAAATCAATCCTTAGTTCAATCTGGACAAAAATTTGGAAAATTGGGAAAACAGGGTAGGTCGCTCGAGCCTGCTTCGAGTGGCCAAAGACTTACTCTCGGGTTCCTCTATTAAGGCAATTCGCTAGAATAGTAGCTCGAGCGGCCATGACTTAAATCGCTACCTAAAACCACCGCCTGATGCCGCACTCAAGCGACTGCTCGGGCGGCCTAGGGTTTTTGACAGTTCCGAAATCCGAACTTTTGGGATTTTGGGGTTTTCTCAAATCTCACTCGTTTTGGGTGTTTTTGGGCTCTAAATTGCTCCTAGCATGTGTAGTTATATACTACCAACAAAACCCACAAGAAAAACTCCTCCTATTTGTACAAATAAAACATTTTACATCTCAACCCTAACACATACATTCCACATAAGAAAATGGCCAAAATTGCAAAGATAGGTTGGGGTGGTATTGCTTACCTCTTGCAAACACTTAAGCAAGTCTTCTTGCTTCCTTTGCAACCCACAAACAGCTCCTTTGCCTCCTTTTGGTTGCCGTTCACAAGTATCCACCAAGGAAACCCAAACGAAAATGGCTTCCTTGGGTTCTCCTATTTCCTTTCTTGTTGGTAAGGATCTCTTCTCCAAGGGGGAACGTGATGGGGAGAAAATGAAGGGAAGATGAAGAAGATTTGGGGAAAGGAGACAGGGACGAAGGAGAGAAAGGGAGAGGGGTTGGGTGTTTTTTGGGTTTGTGCAAATGGGGTATACGAATGGGGCATTTGGGGCTCTTTTACACTTAAACAAATATCCTCCCACCAGACATTAGATTTACGAGTTTGCCACTGCTCCCTATTTACACATAACCAACCACACTTAGCTATATTTTCTCACAATGGGAAACCTTATTCGACAGAGTAGAGGTTGTTCACCTTCACAAGTCACTGACAAGCCAGGGCTTAGCCTCCCGACTGGCTTCAGGCTTGAGCTTATCTAGCTTCATCTACACATCACACTCACTAGTTAGGTTGTGCTAGGGATATTGGAACAGGGTTTCACAAATGTACCCCAAAGCATCCCTAAAGTATACCCCTTGAAATAACTAAGGAAAACCCCTTGAAACACCAAGGTACCCCCTCAAATAACGCTAAGGTACCTCCTAGTATGCCTTAGGTACCCCCTAAGGGTTTTAGTTAAATAAAAGTTTTGTTTAGGGGCAGATTTGAAAGGCCAAAAGTTGCGCATATAAAAGGATGCCCTAACTAAAATATCAAGTGTTTTGAACCCCTTTTCCTTGTCTTGGACGTATAGAACAAGAAGAAGAGTGGGAGCTTGCTTGAAAGCTTCAAGAAGAAGGGGAAGGAGAAGGAGTGGAGAGCTTGAAAAGAAGTTGTGATTTTCTATTAAACAAGTAAGTAGCAAACCCTTAAAAACAAAATGTATTACAAAAATTCGTATTCTCTCTCTAGGGTTTGATTTATTTTGAAGAAATAATCTTGCATGTTGGTATTTGCTTCTAAAACTCGTAGGTTTTGGTTGTATAAGACTCTTGTTTAGTTTTTTATTGATTTGCTTTGGGTTTGCAACATAGATTGATCATATTTCAGGTTTGGGTTTGAGTTTTGTATTTTGAATGAGGTTTCATGTGTTAGAGTCGTGTTCATGTGGATTTGTGATGAATCTTTGTTTTGGACGGTGTTTTTAAGTATGTTGGGATGATTTATGATCATCCCATTTGGTGTTGGAAAGGTTAGGAATGATTTGTATGAGTTTTGTGTTGAAAATAACCTAAAATACTTCAAAACCCGACCTAGCGATTAATCCTGAAAATGGGCGATTAATCCTGAGCCAAAACCCCCAAAATCAATTTATGTTAAGGACAGGATTAGTCTCGGCGATTAATCGCGAATCTGGATGCCTAAACGTCCGTTAGGATTAGGTTGAATACCCGAATGTCAGCCCTGTTTTTAATCTGGACGCCCGAACGTCTATTAGGATTAGGTTGAACACCCGAACGTCAGCCCTGTTTTTGACAGTTCTTCTCCTTTTTCTTCTCCAACTATTTCCCAAACAACCTAAGCGTCCATTTACTTAAGTCTTTACATGTAAATAAGGTTTTACCCCTCATTTGGAACTATTAAAAATACTCCCAAGACCCAATTCCTAATGAATAAAAAGTCAACTTTCCAGTTCATGCCTAAATTTCTAGTTTTGCTTGATTTTCATCAAAAACCACTTTTTGAGCTTGATACCCAAATGAGTGATTTAGAAGCCCATAAAATTCTAGAAATTTTTTTAACCCTTCATTAGACTACAATCCAAATTTAAGCCCGAAACTCCTTGTAGATTTATTTAGAAAAATCATATATCCCAAAAGTCAACGTTTTTAACCAGACTTATATTTTCAAGGTCCAAAACTTTTTGTCTTGGAATCCATTGATTTTTGGTATGGTGTCTTAATTGGGAATCCTAAGTCTATCCCATTCATCAAATACATATTTTGAGGATTTTATGGTATTCGTTTTGATTGATTTGAATTTGTGAAAGCAAGATTGAAAAAATCTTATGTGATTTAATAAGGCTCTTGGCCTACGGTTTTATTGGTGGTGGATAGGGAATTCCACTTGGCTTTGGTTGATTTGGTAGTGGATGGGGAATTCCACTTGGCATGTGTTATGATCTAGCGTGGATGGGGAATTCCACTTTGCTTTGGTTTGAGCACTGGTTTTACTCATAGATTTTAATGGTTTGATTTGAGTTGTGAGTCGTTTAATTGGACATTGTTCTTAGTGTGGAACTACAGTGAGTCTAGTTTGTCTGTTGGTGTTGGCTTGTTAGCTTTAATGTCCTTGTCCATCTAGCTTTCCACTGTGGGGAATAAGTGAGGCCTTCTCGGGGCACAGGGGTGCTGTGGCAACCACCTGCCGCGAGGAACCGCTGGAGTTCTTGTGATTTATTGGGCAGTGTATGGGGTATTCCACTTGGCCTTGATTATTGCTTTGGTTTTCACTTGCCAGCCCATACTTGGGTGCTTCGCTTGCTGAGATGTCCCTAGCTAAGCTTCTCTCTGTAAGTCGTGTAGGTGGCAAATGGACTGTAGTCATTACTCTAATTTAGAAACATGCTAACCCATGAGTCCTAACATGACATACTTACTGTATTTGATTGCTTTTATGGAACTGATTTCATGTGTTATTCGATTGAGATATTTTGACTTGAGATTTATACTTTATGTTTGTGATTATTATCATGATGTTATAAAATTGCATAAGCTTTTTCTACACATGCAGTTTGCTGCTTACTAGGATTTTAAGTCTCACGCGTGTCTTATTTTACTGGATTTGTTTTTAGATCCTCTTGGTGAACCACATACTGGGGCAAAGATTGAGGGTGAGCTTGAATACAGACCCAATGACTACTACTACTGCCCATAGTAGGATTCTCTTTATGATTTTGTATTTTGTTTTGGAGAATTGTAAATGGGATGTAAATATTCTTTTTGGATTTATACTCTTGGGAGATATCTTTTGTATATTCTGTATATTTTGGAGGGAACTTGTGAACGTTTAGTTGCTTTAGTTGTATATTGTTCACACAGATATCATGTTTTGGAGATTATAATATAGGTGATCTTTTGCTGGATGGAAAATTTTTATTCCATGCTTTTTTAGCTTATGCACTTTGAGGATTACTTTGTAATTGCCCAGGTTGATGATGTTAATTAGGTTCTTTTGGGCCCATAAGTAGGTCTCGGGGACGGGTCGGTGTCGTGATAGGGCAGACCCAGTTTTGGGGCGCTACAAATCAATCCAGTCAGCTTCAAGGATGAAAAATTCCCTATTAGGGTGCTGGCCAAGGCCTTATCAGAACTAACAAATTGATCCTCGATTGCATTCATTAAGTCTTTAACCAATCGACATTTAGGAATAGATCCCCTTATGCTTTTGGTTATATGAGACTTAATGAGCATCATGCTAAGGCAATTAGATCGCTCCCACCTCTCATATGATGCTTTCTACTCTGGCATACTTTCCTCCATGGGTGTAAGCACCTCATTTTTGCGCTCCCAAAAAGCCAGAAAATGTAAAAAACCCGGCCAAGAAGTCAAACCCTGAAGGGGTGAAAAGTTGACCTTTAAATCAGATAAAATTTGGCCACCTTGGTCTATCCCGTTGGATAAAGAATCCCGACACGGTTCCAACGCAACTGGGTTTGCAGGAATCAGAGTCCGGATAAAGGTTCTAAGGGCAGTCAAACTTGAGGGAAAGCCAAGAGTTGACTTTTCCTCGGAATCCGTGCCAAGTACTTAGCCCCATGTCATTAAATAGAGGGCTCCGATACGAGTTTAACACAATTGAGTTTGCTCGAATCGGAGTTCGGATGAGGGAGATATGATCTGTCAAAGTTTCCGAGTAGCAAAAGCCGGAAACTGCACACGTGGCGCAAGAACTGCACACGTGGCAGCCAACGCAGCAAAATATCTCAGGGACTAAATCTTAAATATAAAAATTTCGTACGGGCGATCCGTAGATATCAAAAAGGGTCAAATCGGTCGAATCGGTCGAATCAGTCAAGTCGAAGGGCAAATCCGTAATTTTTCGATTTGTATCCGGTCACATATACCGGATACACTGCCTGTCCTTCATGGCCGGACTTGAAGACCGGATACATCAGGATATTCGCGCGAGATCCGCGCCGATCGCCCGACAAATTCGCGGCGGCATTTAATTTTCGAATGATTATGTCTTGTATCCGGACTTGAAGACCGGATACAAAGGGAAGCTAGGGTATCCGGACTTCAAGTCCGGATACAAAGAGGCCTTAGTGTATCCGGCCTGAGTTGCCGGATACATTAAAATTTCTATAAATAGCAAACCAGCAGCTCATTTCCGGGGTTGGGCTTTTCTTGGCTGTCTTGAGCTTCCTCCCTCCACTCTTCTCCCACACGAATCCCCACCCCTTCAACCCCTTTTGGCCCCCATACCATCCCAAGCCCTTCCCCCCTTCTCCTTCTCCTCTCTATCCCCACTGAAAGAAGAAGGACTTGAGTGGCTGTTGGTGTTCCAAGGAGGTCTCCAGGAGCTGTACCACCCCCAAGGCATACCACCACCTTGCACAAGAGGTCAAGGACCTCAGGTATCACTCCTCTTCACGTTAGCTTCAACATATATTAAATGTAGAATTTTCTGGAATTTCTTCTGCTCTTTGTCTTCTGGCTTTGCATGGCCTAGTTTTAGCACGTTATATGCACGCACTTGGTCTCCCTGTCGTGGCATGGAGTCACCTCATGTATGATACCCACGTAGGCCTCTTAAGGAACCATGCATGCTTAGTAAAATGCCATACTTAATATGCTGTTGTAATTATCTCGGGGAGGAGAATGTCCCTCCCCGCTCATCTAATGTACCCCCCAGGATAAGCCCCCTTCTCTTTCCCTTCTTACGGCGCCTCCTTCTTGTTTAAAGCATGGGACTAGAGCTCTAGACTTTGCTGTTGTTTTATCTTCTTCGTGTTCTCTCTTGCACGCATGGCGATATGCATGGTAGAGCCATATGGGTCATTATCCACTGTTGTGTATGTTACGTATTAGACTAGGCCTTCCATGACAGGATAGTTACTGTCTTCATTATTCGAAAATCTGTCCATGTGAATATGCTATATGTGAATGCATGCATGAAAGAATGATCCCCTTCCCCAAGGCCCCCTTACCTTGCTGTAAATCCAAGGGGAGAAGCCAAGTGTGGCTTCTCCCAATTCTGAACCTACGTGGGCTCATCCAGGAGCCCACAAGACCCTTAACATGTCCCTGGAACCCCCTGGGATCAGTCCCAAAAGGCCAAAACCCAAAAAGGCCAATTCCAGTGTGATCCGGATACTCAGGTCGGATCACCTATGGCCTCTGGGTATCCGGATGCACTGGCCGGATCACCCACAGACCCTGTGTATCCGGCCTGAGTTGCCGGATACACACAGCAGCATGATTTTTTGCATGTCATTGATCCTTTGCCGAATTCTGAATGACCCGGAGCTAAACCAACTGAACCAACAGGGTTTCCGGTCCACCCGGAAACCCAACTTGGGACTCGGACCAACCGGTCCAGCTTGGCACACTTGTGGGCCTTCCAACGGGGCCCACCAAGCCCAATGAACCAAATGCATGCTAATCAAATAATCCAAGTAAAAATGAATCAAGCTAATCGGATGGGCCCAACCAATGCGGCCCGCCCGAACCATGATATGGATGAGTGCATGAATTGTATGGTTTGGCCGAGACCAGGGGCTAGGGCCTTCCGGGCCCGCTAAAACCCACCAACCGAGCCGAGTTAGGGCACAAGCCCTAAAAGGAACTGGGCTTTCAAAGCCCAAAGCCTGGATCATGGGCCCCAAGCCCAATGACCAGCCCACTTTGTACCAAATATAAAGATAAGTCTAAAAAACCCTTGGCCACCGTGGGGGCCCACCTGAGGGGCCCACAAACCGATCCGGCCCACCACTTGCATGAAAACTACTTAAGCTTTAAACTTGAACCTTAATAAAACCAACTCACTAAACCCAAGCCCACAGGGCCTCCCTAGGCTTAGACCGAGGCCCACAAGGGCACATGGGCTTACCCAAGCCCACCAAGGACACCGTGGGCCTCCCAACGGGGCCCACCCAATCAGACCCAGATCACTTAAGCAAGAAAAGATAAAATCAATTAAAGGGACCCACACCAACTCAGGTGGTCTCGCCAAGACTCAATCTGAATTACATGCGGAATTAGGAATCGGGTGAGAACCAAAATAGATAAAGCTGACTCAAAGTAGGGAACCCACGGGACCCGTCATCCGACGGGGCGGATTGGGGTGTCTACGGACTTCCCCAGCCCGCAACCGAGAACCAACCTTAGAATCTCAAAGCCGCAGACCCAAAGCCCTAAATAGACAAAATTAGGCACCCAGGTGTCCGCCTGCACTCCATCAGGCGGTGGCGACTCCGAATTACCCCGTGCCGCGTTTCCCACGCGCGCACAGCCTAGCGACTCTGCTGGGGACACTCAGCCCAGTAGGACCCTACTTAGGACCGAGTCAGCTCAAGAGGGACTTAGGCGATATTCTAGGAACTTTTGCTACCCCGCTTAGCAAGGTATAGAATACACGTAACTACGTGTTCTGGGGAGTCCTGCCACAAGGACGTGATAATTGCCTAAGGCAAGTGGAATTTAAGAGGTCCCCTGTGACCCTCCACTTACCTGGGGATTCTCCCAGGACATCGTAAAACGTGCCAATTCTGCACTTTACTATACGGGGCAGTAGGGATTCCTTTATCACCTAAATCCAGACAAAACTCGCCCGTATAGGCACAGCACCCAGCCCAACTACACACACGGGCACACCACCACACCGTGGGTGGATGATGGCATAGATGTAAAATTTAATTTCCCGCCTTTTGTGTAATAAAACTGCGTGGGGTGACACGCACGAGGGAGGATGCGTGAATGATCCGATCCTTGATAGATGAGTGGTGCGGACATTGCTACTTCTTTACCAAAACTTAGACCTCTCTAGCAGCCTACCCTTCTTCTTACTATAAACTGATCTTTGGGAAGGTATTAGCACCTACGCTCCCGTGGCTTGCCGGGGAAAGCTGGGTAAACCCATCCCCCCAGTTTTCTGAAGTCCATTAGCACCACTGGTTTCTTGCCGTGGCACGCGAGGATCCAGTACTGGTCCAGACCCTTGTAGGCTTATGTCTCGGGCTGGGTATCCTTCCCCACCTAACGTTTCTGAATGAACCTTGCGTTGAGCATGAGAGGGTGAGTAGGATGTGAATGATGAATAAAATTGGAATAAAATTCAGAGTCCATCAGGGGCAGCAACCCCCGCTTTTTGCATCAAATGGAGTAAACCCTAGATGCTGGGCTACCTCAGCCCTGGCTTAGGAAACTCACCTAACCATGATCAGGGGAACCACCCCAGATCCATGCATGGAGTCCTGTATGCTATGGGCCCCCAACCCATTAGAGTCCGCTGGGAGCACTTTAAGTCCAGATTGGTCTTTTCGAGCAGACGAAAGCCGGCCAGATCAAAAAGACAGAGGAAAGCATGCCAGGGTACTAAACCCTAGATTTAGGGATTTTAAGCCTACCCCACTTTGAAAGCAATTTGTATCCTCCCTTTTGGCTCCCGACAGCCTTAAGGATGAATTCTTTGAAGTTTTTGTAAATATCTTGTAAACCTTCGCCTTCGATGGCAAGTTGTAATTTTTGCTATGGTCTGACACTGAAAGCAGATGAAAGAATAGATGAAAGACGGAAAGACTGGTCGGGACTTGAATGTGCTCCTCTACACAAGTATGTCTAGGAGTCGCGCCTTAACTAGAGCCAACCCCTAGGACCACACACCATGTGTGCCTGAGTTAAATTCCGCACTGTTTTGTTTTGCTCATTTTGGTGAAGCATGATAGAACTGCTAGTGGTTATCTCTTTTGCTTAAAATTATGCATGTCTTAGGACTAACTTAGAGTCTTGGTGTGGAACCTTAATTTGACTCGGAATTTTGATCGGATAGTTGGCATGGCATCTTCATCCTCATCTGAGAGAACCCGTTTCCCTAGGATAGAGAAGTGCGCCTGGGATACCCCCTGGATCCGTTCTTGGACAAGGCAGCTCCAAGGGAGTGAGCAGATTGAATGGGAGCACAAATACCACATAGGACAGACTTTGTCCCTGTTAAATGTGCCGATTAACTGGGATATGATCCAAGTAGCCCTGCTTTTCTGGGATCCCCAGCTTTCAGTGTTTCGATTCGGGGTCACTGAGTTGACTCCCACAATTGAGGAACTTGACCTGTTCCTCCGATTTCGTGACTTAGGAGAACCCGCTAGGCCAAGTCTCAAAGAAAGTTACAAGAATGAAGCTTGTGTTTTCTTTGGCCTCTCAAGGGGAGAATTCCAGACCTCAGGAGGTGACAAATCATTCACTAGGGTCTCCAAAACATTCCTTGCTGAAAAGATAAGAAACAAAAAGCAGGAAAGACCCCGGGCTTGGTTTGACACCTTCACCCTTGTGGTTCTGTCGCAAATCTTCTTTCCAACTGGGGGAGACACCATTAATTTGGCCCTCATGGAAATTGTGGATCAACTCAGGGCAGGGTACCGAATCATGCCACTGATCCTAGCTCAACTGTTCCATTCCCTGACTTTGTCCAAAAACGGAACTCGGAGGTTTCAAGGGTGCGCTCCCCTTCTCCACATTTGGCTGCAAGACCACCTGACGGTGTCATCACCAGTCAGTGCATATTACAAGGCAACCGGCGACAACATCCATTGGTTGGCCCAAAGAGAGATCAAACCAGACCTACCTGCCCGTGAGGATTGGTTTAACCACTTTCTCCACCTGAAGGGAGAAACGGACATCAGATGGTGGGGTACATACAACATCCCCTACACCCCCATTGTAGCTTTCAAGAAAAGAGAGGGACTTGCCTTGATAGGACTCACCCATGCCGTGCCGTACTATCCGATCCGGGTTTTGAGACAGTTTGGGAAACCGCAGGGAATCCCGGTCAAGGACGACTTGGGCAATTTAATTGGTCCACTCACCAAGGGACTAAGGACCCAACTGCTGATGGAGTGGAAGACAGTGTGTGTATATCGAGAAGACGTCTTCATCGAATCACATTTTCGAGACTACGAGCAGTGGATAGCTCGGGAATTTGGCCACGACGGCCCCCCACCTCTTCAGCCTGTCGCATCAGGCGACATTCCAGTTCCGCCCCCTAACACATATAGGGACAGGGTGGCCGAACTGCAGGAGACTCACTCCCGTATCCATTCAGCTTATGTGGATTCGGAACGGGAGAGTAGGCATGCCAATACGGCCTTGCAACATGAAATGGAATTAGTGCGCAAGCGCGCTGAGGAGGACCGACGTCTGCGGAACAAGCTTCTGCGAGCCTTGAGGAGGCAGGACGTGTCCTCCCACTATGATAATGACCAACCTAGCTAGGCTTTGGCTTTGTTGTATTTTGCCATGAATGATGATGTACTTTGTGCCGTGACGGCGCCTTTTGATTAAAGCATGAATTTATTTCTACTTTGCTACATATTGTGCAAACTTAATAAGAACAAGAGATAAAATAATTAATTCCCTCCAATAGGGCAAATCGGTCTCCGACAGACCACCTCTCTCCAGATAATTGCAATGTGCTTGGTCGCTGCGACCACCTAATTTCCTTTGATTGCATCTCTCTCATTGAGATCGCCAAACCCGGCAAGTGTTTAAAAACACCCGAGACTTTGAGCTCAGATCACACCCATCTGCATCTTTTCAAGATCAGATGGTCTAACCTGTGGGGCACCGAAGCCGCCGACGGATAACTCGGATATTGGTGGAGGATCGTCCTGGCATAGCCTACCCCTTTTAGTGATACCAAAGCCGCCGGTGATTAAATCGGATATTGGCTGCGGAGCGTCCGGGTACTACTAGCCGAATCCTTAGGGCACCGAAGCTGCCGACGGATGAGTCGGATATTGGTGGAGGATCGTCCTGGCATAGCCTACCCCTTTTAGTGATACCAAAGCCGCCGGTGATTAAATCGGATATTGGCTGCGGAGCGTCCGGGTACTACTAGCTGAATCCTTAGGGCACCGAAGCTGCCGACGGATGAGTCGGATATTGGTGGAGGAGCGTCCTGGCATAGCCTACCCCTTTTAGTGACACCAAAGCCGCCGGTGATTGAATCCGATATTGGCTGCGGAGCGTCCGGGTACTACTAGCCGAATCCTTAGGGCACCGAAGCTGCCGACGGATGAGTCGGATATTGGTGGAGGAGCGTCCTGGTATAGCCTTCCCCTTTGCGAGGCGCCGAAGTCAATGGTGATTAAACCAACGACTAGCTAAGGCACGCCCGGGAACTACTAGCCGAAGTTTGGCGCCGACGCCGCCAGTGAATGAACTGGAGATTGGCCGAGGTACGCCTGGGTGCTGCTTTTTAGCTCACCCCCTGCAAAGACCCTGCATTTGGTCAAACCCTGTGATTCTGAGTTCAAACAAAGCCCCTTAAATTGAAGGTTCTCTTTCCTTGCCTAACAGCTAAAATAGATTTAGTTCAACCGGGTTCTCTCTCCCAGTCGCTTCCGAGCGACTAAAATAGACCAGCTTTCAGAAAAATAGGGTTCTCTCTCCCAGTTGCCCGCGGGTGACTAAAATAGACTCGGTTCCCAAGGTTCTCTTCCCTTGTTACCTACGGGTAGCTAAAATAGATCAGTCTTCAAATTCACCAAGGTTCTCTTCCCTTGTTACCTGCGGGTAGCTAAAATAGATCAGCTAATCCATTTAGGGTTCTCTCTCCCGGTTGCCTACGGGTGGCTAAAATAGATCCGGTTATTAGGGTTCTCTCTCCCAGTCGCTTCCGGGCGACTAAAATAGATCAGCTAATCCATTTAGGGTTCTCTCTCCCGGTTGCCTACGGGTGGCTAAAATAGATCCGGTTATTAGGGTTCTCTCTCCCAGTCGCTTCCGAGCGACTAAAATAGATCAGTCTTCAAAATTCATCAAGGTTCTCTTCCCTTGTTGCCTTAGGGTAGCTAAAATAGATTAGTTAGTCCAAATCCAATCAAACAAACAAAAACAGCATAAATCGAAGAAACAGATTCCACTAATTGCATAACCAATTTGTGTAAAATTGCACTAATGCCTGCGAATTGTCCCATCAGGTACCAAAAAATTGCTTTCAGAAGCCCGTACCTGTTAAGATCGAGGAGAAGGCTCGAAATGGACCAGCAAGGAGAGTAGACGCCGCCAGGGCAACATCCTGCAGAGTCTAGTCATGCGCAAGTGGTTAATGAGATGCAACAAAAGATGGACAGCATGGGTGCCGTCATCCAGGAACTAATGACAGAGCTGAGAGAGTTACGGCAGGGCCCACCCGGGGTGCCGGTTGCCCAGCAGCCACCGCCGCAGTTCCCACCACAAGCGGAGGCGGTGCCACCGCCGCGTCCAGTAAACCCCCCTCCCCTAGCACCGCCACCACCACCACCACAGGCAGCGCCATTTCATGTGGCACAACAAGAGCAATTTCTGCCTATCCATCTGGGACAAGGTGATGAGGACTGGTACAGAACTCAGGAGGTACAGTTTGAGGAGAAGCTGACAGCAGTGAGGGAAGAGAACAGAACAGAGATGGCCGCCTTGAAGGAGCAGCTCAAACAGCTCCAACCTAGCACGGTGCAAAGTGAGGCTACCCTGGAAAGCCTCTGTTTCTTCTCAGATATCCAACTCCCGGCTAAGTTCAAATGCCCTGAGTTGCACCAGTTCGACGGCACTGGGTGCCCACTGAACCATTTAAGGTCATACTCAGGCGACATGTGCCAATATGCCAAGGAAGAACGGATCATGGTGCAATTCTTCCAAAAGTCACTAACTGGGGCCGCTTACTCTTGGTTCCTGAGTTTAGACAAGGCTAAGATCAAGACATGGAATGACCTGGCAGCAGTCTTCATCCAGCAGTACCGCCTAAACAGTCAGATTGTGCAGACTAGGGCAGAACTACAGAGGTTGACCAAGAAGAGCCATGAGTCGGTGAGAGAGTATGCCAAACGCTGGAAGGAGTTGGCAACACTAGTACAGCCGCCACTGTTGGAACAAGAGATGACATCTCTATTTATCGCGTCGCTGGGACAACCATTCTTCACTTTGTTGCTGGGGCAAAGTACTTCGAACTTCAATGACCTATCTTGACTGCGGATCGGATTGAAGACGCAGTAAGGGCCGGAAAGATAGATGGCAGTGGGCAGAGTGCCGCACCAAGGAGGCCAGTAATAGGACAGGCCAGCAGAAACCAAGGGCAGGAGCCCAGGAGGCAGGAACAGCAGGCAGTGAATTACGTGCACCCTGTACAACCCCATCATTTCTCTCAAAGACCAGAAGTAGTGGCACCCCAAGGAACCGGACAAGCTGCTTACCAAGGGGTAAGAAGAACAAGGGAAGAGATGGAGGCCAGAATGAAGCGGGTTTTCACTCCCCTCCCGTACGCGCCGGCAGAGTTGCTGCCTACTTTGCTAAAGAAGGGGTACGTGCAAGTCAAACCCCCGAACCCTCGTTTGGTCAACGCCAGAAGCTACAACGCTGCAGAGCGGTGCGAGTACCACTCTGGTGCTCCAGGGCACCACACCAATCGGTGCTGGGATTTGAGGCACGATATCCAAGACCTGATTGATAGTAAGCGCATCACGGTCGACCCCCCGGCACCACCGGCCCAGACTCCAGCAGCTGGCGTAACCACCAATCCACTCCCAGATCACTCAAAAGCCTCCACTAGTAGAACGGCGAATTAGGTGAGCAGCGATCAGGGCACCAGGCAGTTCGACCCTTCTACACTTATTGGCCAACCAGGGCAGACAGTGAGGGTGCAGCTTCGAGCAGGAACCCCCTCGGCAGCAAGGGTAGCTAATGAGAATACAGAGGCCCATGTCTGCACGATTGAGGATGAACCTCAGAGCAGTGAGGAGGTCTCGGGGCCATGGAACCCGGTACAGTGCGGATGGATCAGTGACTCATCCCCTCCACGCAGGGAAGGAATCGGCAGTTCCGAGGGACCCTGGTTCCGAAATGGGCCACCGGACACGGACGCGTCAGTGGGTAGTTCAAAAGTACCCCCGCAGATGTCTACCGGATGGCCACCTGAATATATGTCTGCGACTTCAGAGCCGGACCGGCAATCCCTCCCCGATCTCCTATCAGCGGAGCCAAGTTCAGAATCCTCTTCCCACGGCACGTCAGAGTGGTTCGTCCCCCCTTATGCCACGGAAGAAGAGGAACCGCCATCCACTCCTGAACGTGCAACCCTGCTTGATCCTTATGAGAGTTCAGATGAGTCCCCTGACACGGACTCAGAAGACACATCAGCGGAGGAAAGCAGGGCAGTGAACGCTATCGAAGGAGAGGGCAGTGACTGCCTCACTAATTTCCCTCTGGTGCATTTCCACCCATCCACAGACCGGGAGTTCTTCTACCCAACCCCCATCTCTCACCCTAGCCCTTTAACCCTCAACATCCACGACATCATGGACTCACCTCCACAAGACCCTTTCCCCCTTTCATTTGAACCACCCACCCTCAACCTTTCACAACTCAACCTGGAACCACCCTCGTACAACAGGGTATCCCCACCTTACCCCACTACATCTTTCCACCTTCAAGCCACCTCTGCAACCACCATTGAAGCAGAAATCGACCGAATCACCCAATCTGGTCGATACATAAACACCGATCCCCCGCCCGTACCAGAGGGAGAGGAAGCAGAAGCAGAAGCGAAAAGGAAAGAAAGAGGGAAGGACGTGGTCACAGAATTGCCACCGACCCTCAAGAGAAAGGGAAGGGCCACAGAAGAGGAGGTCACAGATTTGCACCACAGCATCTACACCCCCGAATACGATCTCCTCCAGCAGTTGAACAGGGTACCCGCCCAGATTTCCATAATGAGACTTCTGATTGACTCAGAGAAGCACCGGACAGTACTAATGAAGGTCCTAGGGGATGCACACGTACCAGCAAGCATTGATCCGGAACAACTAGGGGCAGTGGTGTCAGTAATCATGGCACCCCAGGCCATCTCCTTCTCTGCAGCAGATTTGCCACCGAAGGGTTGTGACCACACTGAGCCGCTCTACATAACAGTGAAGTGCGTCGATCTCATCGTGAGGCGTGCTATGATTGACAACGGGTCAGCCTTGAACATATGCCCAATGAGGACATTTCATAGTCTACAGTTGAACCCTACCATGATCAAGCCAAGTGGGCACAATGTCAGAGGCTTTGACAACGCCCGAAGGGATTCACTGGGAGAGGTCACTTTGGTGGTCATGGTCGCAGATAGGCCCTTTACCATGGAGTTTGAACTCATGGATATCAACGCCTCATTCAACTTGCTGATTGGGAGGCCGTGGCTGCATCAGGCAGGAGCAGTATCTTCCACACTGCACAGAATGGTCCGGTTCATGTCAGGCAACGAACTTATAACAGTACATGCTGAGGATCACCGAGAGTTCGAAAGGGTCGGAGTACCCTATGTGGATTATGAGTTGCCCACCACACTCAACTTCCAAGCAGTGGAGATGGTGCAGGTGAACCGTATCCCTGAAGCTGAAAGGGGGCGACGACTCTCGAAAAAGAGGAGAAAGCACATGTTCAGCGCTGCTGACTGCGCAGACTGGGGTCTCAGGGCCGGTGATGGATTAGGCAAGTATAAGCAGGGAATTAAGGCAGCCATCCGACCTCATGAGCAGACTACTGGTTTCGGACTGGGGTTCAGACCGCAGCCAGAAGACTACTCCCGACTCCATGGGAACCGTGCAGAGAGGAAAAGGGCAAGAACTGAAGGAAGAGACCCCCACTGGCCCATATGCACACACGGGAACTTGTACCACCGCTTCTCTAACATGGAGCATGAAGCGGCTCAGGCTATCGAGAATATAGTCCCCCAAGGGTGGGGAGATGAGTTTTTGGAAACCCCTGCTGCAGAAGAAGACTACCTGCAAGGATTGGCTCAGATGCTCTGGGAAGAGCCGGCCCCCATGGAAGTGATTGAAGTGGACCCGTTGGCTCCTGAGGGCTCGCCAGATGACCTGCCAGCACTGGTTGCCCTGGACTCAGTCGACGAAGTTACCATGGCCTTCGCCCCACCCGACGAGCAATTCATCCCTGAAGGGATCCCAATCAACTCTGCAATTGTGATGGAAGCGCCGTCACCTGCTCCCATTGAGGAATCCAAAGAAGAAGGTCCGGTCATGTATGTCTGCATGATGGAAGGGCGAGACAGCTCAGGAGCGCCAACCCGCAGGCCAAGGTCGCCTCCTCCACGCCCCTATATCCCGCACCCTGGAACTCGCGATGGTTTGAACCGCATGTTCCGTAGCATGCCCCAAGTGCTAGGGCCGGTACCGGAAGAGGTATACCATGCGGCGTACGGCAAATGGGCACCACCAGCTTACTCCTCTACAGTTCCTGGGATACCAACTGGGATACCCATAATGTTTGCACTCCCCAGAGTTGACCCGGCCAACGAAGTCACCATCGCGTATGCACCACCCAGGGACGAGATACCGTGGGCCATCCCCATCAGTGGAGCAGGGATGGGGATATCATCAGAATCTGGCCCCCAGTCAGAGAGAAGCCAGAACAAGCCAGTGGGATGCGCAGCGCATGATCCTATTTGCCTATCTTCTGACGACAGCGCCAACATGGTACTAGCTGAAGAACCAGAAGCGGCAGTCATCATCGACGGGGAAGATCGGGCACCACTCAAAAACTGGAGCGCCACACCTTTTGCCATCAGCAAAGCTACCATCCCAAAGGGGGTTCCTATCACCTCTGAAATTTCCATTGTAGCTACTGCTAAAGCTTTTAATGAATACCTGAACTCTTTTTACTACTTGCATTTGTTTGAAAAAGAAAATAACAAAATGTACAACTTGAGCGTCGCGATCTTAGTATCAATCCCGACGCACACCCGGAAAGTCTGGGGCACGGGATAGGTAATAAGATTGCCATAAGTGAACAGGAAAAACAAAAAGAAAAGCCAGTCCAGATGGCAACAACAATAAATGAAATGCATGAGCCAGTGTCCAATCCTGAAAACGAGCAAGAACTCGACAAGTCAGATTGGGGCGCTTGTCCATCGCAGCTAGAAGATTCAGACATCGTCCCCTGTGAGCCTTTCGAGCATGAGGACGGCGATGAATCATGGGAGACCCCGCTCGAAATCCAACTTGCACTGGAAAGGCACGAAAAGGGTCTCCAGGCTAACATTGAGGAAACAGATTCAATTGACATAGGTGAAATAGCACAATCAAGGATCCTCCAAATTGGTAAAAAGCTGTCACCATTATTGAGAAAACAGATGTTTGATTTTCTTAAATCTTATTCTGACGTGTTTGCATGGTCATACGAGGATATGCCCGGGTTAGATACGGACTTGGTTGTGCATCGGTTACCAACAAAGTCTGAGGCCGTACCTGTGAAACAGAAGCTCAGGCGCACGAAGCCAGAGTGGGCCCTGAAGATCAAGGAAGAGGTCACCAAGCAGTTGGATGCCGGATTCCTGCAAGTAACTCACTACCCAGAGTGGTTGGCCAACATCGTGCCAGTTCCCAAGAAAGACGGGAAAGTCAGGATGTGTGTCGACTATAGAGATCTGAATAGAGCAAGTCCGAAGGACGACTTCCCATTGCCGCACATTGATGTACTGGTGGACAATACAGCAACGCATTCAATGTTCTCTTTCATGGACGGCTTCTCTGGTTACAACCAGATAAGGATGGCACCTGAGGATATGGAGAAGACATCCTTTATCACGCACTGGGGCACTTACTGTTACCGCGTGATGCCGTTCGGACTGAAGAATGCGGGTGCTACATATCAGCGTGCGATGACTCTGTTGTTCCATGACATGATACACAAGGAGATGGAGGTGTACGTGGATGACATGATAGCAAAGTCTAAGGAAGAAGAAGATCACTTGGTGAACCTTGGAAAGATGTTCGACAGACTTAGAGAGCACAAGCTCCGGCTCAACCCAAACAAATGTGTATTTGGAGTCACTTCAGGAAAATTGCTCGGCTTCATAGTAGGCAAGCGTGGCATTGAGGTCGATCCTGTCAAAGCAAAGGCAATTCTGGAGATGCCTCCTCCGTCGACAGAAAAGGAAGTAAGAGGGTTCCTGGGCAGATTGCAGTATATCAGCAGGTTCATTGCACAGATGACTCCTGTGTGTGAGCCTATATTCAAGCTGCTAAAGAAAGACAACCCTGGGGTTTGGAATGACGACTGTCAAGTAGCATTTGATAAGATCAAGGCCTATCTGATGAGTCCACCGACGTTGGTCCCGCCTGTCCCGGGGCGACCCTTGATCATGTATTTGACAGTCTCCGAGACGGCTGTAGGATGTGTGTTAGGGCAACACGATGAGAAAGGGCGGAAAGAACAAGCAATCTATTACATGAGCAAGAAATTTACTAACATCGAAGTCAGATACACAGTGCTCGAAAAGACGTGTTGCGCACTGGTTTGGGCAGCTCAGAAGCTCCAACACTATTTGCTCAGTCACACAGTCTTACTAATCTCCAATCTGGATCCATTGAAGTACATCTTTGAGAAGTCAGTCTCCACTGGTAGGGTTGCCAGGTGGCAAGTTCTTTTATCTGAGTACGATATTGTCTACACGACTAGAAAGGCGATAAAAGGACAAGCTGTAGCGGATCACTTAGCAGAGCATCCACTACCGGACTACCAACCACTTCTAACTCACTTCCCAGACGAAGATGTGATGTGTACAGAATCTGCAGATGATACAGAAGAAACCAAGTGGCAGATGTTCTTTGACGGGGCAGTGAATGTGAATGGAAAAGGGATCGGAGCAGTGCTAATCTCCCCAAACGGTGTCCATCACCCAATAGCAGCAAAACTTCTGTTTGATTGCACTAGCAACATGGCCGAATATGAAGCATGTGTGTTAGGCTTGCGAGCGGCAATCGAGATGCATGTACAAGAGCTAAAAGTATTTGGTGATTCAAGTCTTATCATCTATCAAGTGATGGGAGACTGGAAGACCAGAGACGTAAAATTGGTGCCCTACCAAGAACTGGTCAAGGAATTAGAAGAGGAATTTGAGAGCGTGACATTTGACTACATGCCACGAGACGGGAACCGATTTGCAGATGCACTAGCTACACTGGCATCAATGGCCACCATCACAAATGATGCTTGGGTGCAACCACTGGAAATAGAAATTCGGCGTTACCCTGTTTACTGCTTCAGTGTCAAGAAAAGCACACCCGAAGAGGAGCCTTGGTACACAGATATAGAGAGGTATATAAGAGACAGAATTCTGCCAGAGGGTGCCTCAGCTGCGGAGAAGCGAACTATACAGAGGTTGGCAGGGCAGTACTTCTACAGTGGGGGCAGACTGTACAAGAAGTCATATAACGATTCCCTACTGCTATGTGTCAGAGAAGCCAAGGCGCAGAAATTAATCGAGGAAGTCCATGGAGGGTTGTGCGGCGCACACATGAATGGGCATATGCTAGCAAGGAAGATTCTAAGGATGGGCTATTACTGGATGACCATGGAAGCCGACTGCTACGCTCATGTCAGAAAATGCCAGTTATGCCAGATTTATGCCGACAATATCCATGCACCGCCGAATACGTTGTACTCTATGACATCACCTTGGCCGTTTGCCGTCTGGGGAATCGACATGATAGGCCAGGTTCATCCAATGGCTTCAAATGGGCATCGGTTCATCTTAGTGGCAATTGACTATTTTACCAAGTGGGTAGAGGCCATGTCCTTCGTGAATGTCAAGAAGTCTCATGTGCTCAAGTTTATCAAAAACAACATAGTCTGTCGCTACGGAGTTCCAGAAGCAATCATCACTGATAATGCCAAGAATCTGAATAATAAGGACATGGAAAAGATGTGTGAAGATCTGAAGATCAGACATCTAAACTCCACGGCATACCGGCCCAAGATGAATGGGGCAGTAGAGGCTGCCAACAAGAATCTGAAGAGGATACTCGAGAAAATGGTGGTTACCTACAGAGACTAGCATGAGAAGCTGCCATATGCACTGCACGCCTATCGGACATCGATTAGGACATCGACCGGGGCAACCCCGTTCTCCCTGGTATACGGAATGGAAGCAGTCCTCCCCGTGGAAGCACAGATTCCGTCACTCAGAATTCTGAAGGAGGCTGAAATCAGTGACGTCGAATGGGAAGAATCCAGATTTGACCAGTTGCAATTGTTGGATGAAAAGAGGATTAAGGCTTTGTGCCATGGCCAACTTTATCAACAGAGAGTGGCGCGAGCCTACAACAAGAAGGTGAAGCCACGACAGTTCAAAGTAGGAGACCTAGTACTGAAGAGGATCTTTCCCCATCAAGAGGACGACCGTGGGAAATTCAAGCCAAACTACGAAGGGCCATTCGTAGTCCACAAGGTTCTGTCCCGAGGAGCAATCATCCTACAATAAATGGACGGGGCAATTTTTCCTGAGCCGATAAATGCAGACGCAGTCAAACTGTACTATGCCTAAGATCACTCTGATTGGGAAATGAAGAGAGGCCTTCCTTGACTCTCCTTTGGATTGTAAATCCTTCCAAATACCTTAAATTCTCCCCTAGTTAGACAACTTTGAGCCTTAAAATTCTTTCAACCCGTTGCAAGTGTTCTACACATCAAACGGGCATTCCTGGCAAAGCAAAAAGAAGCAGGGCACTCTTGCCCAGAAAAAACCTCAAAGAGAAGAGAGAATGCAATAGAAAAAGAAAAGAAAAAAGAAAGAAACACAAAATATGGGGAAATGTTTACCCAACAAAAACAGAGGTACAAATAAGCCAGGATGTAAGTCCCACCAATAATAAAAGTAGCACACTTTGCAAACCCAAACAATTAAGCTTTTTGAGCCATCTATCCTTTCTTTCATAGCCGAGACCCAGCCTATGTTTCGTCCTATCTCTAAGACCTCTCGGATCTTGAAAGGAATGATCAAGGCAAACAGTCAGGTCTGCGTTCATCAGCAATGACGGAATTCAGAGTTTCCTAAAAAGGCTGGACACAGCGAAAACCCGAAAAAAGGGCGTTGTGTGGTTGGTCAATCAAAAAAAAAAGAAAAAAAAAAGAGAGAGAGCTGGTCACATCTGGGTTGAACAGAGCAAGATGCAGAGGAGAGCAGTGACAGTGGAAGGCAGTAAACTGAGAAAATTGCACAGATCTGAAAGGTTCAGACTGGCCGGCTGCGCCTGAGTTAAAGACTTCACAGTGAAAATTTCAAAGGACTTAACTCGTCAGCCATGTCGACGGAAATGCCAGGCGCAAAAACGAGATTCTTTTTCTCTTTGCCGTTCATCCGCAAGGTGACTCCGGTAAAGAGGGGCAGCTGTAAGCACCTCATTTTTGCGCTCCCAAAAAGCCAGAAAATGTAAAAAACCCGGCCAAGAAGTCAAACCCTGAAGGGGTGAAAAGTTGACCTTTAAATCAGATAAAATTTGGCCACCTTGGTCTATCCCGTTGGATAAAGAATCCCGACACGGTTCCAACGCAACTGGGTTTGCAGGAATCAGAGTCCAGATAAAGGTTCTAAGGGCAGTCAAACTTGAGGGAAAGCCAAGAGTTGACTTTTCCTCGATTTCCATGCCAAAAACCTTACTTTAGCCCAACGGATAGGGAATCCCGACACGGTTCCAGCGCAACTGGGTTTGCAGGAATCAGAGTCCGGATAAAGGTTCTAAGGGCAGTCAAACTTGAGGGAAAGCCAAGAGTTGACTTTTCCTCGGAATCCGTGCCAAGTACTTAGCCCCATGTCATTAAATAGAGGCTCCGATACGAGTTTAACACAATTGAGTTTGCTCGAATCGGAGTTCGGATGAGGGAGATATGATCTGTCAAAGTTTCCGAGTAGCAAAAGCCGGAAACTGCACACGTGGCGCAAGAACTGCACACGTGGCAGCCAACGCAGCAAAATATCTCAGGGACTAAATCTTAAATATAAAAATTTCGTACGGGCGATCCGTAGATATCAAAAAGGGTCAAATCGGTCGAATCAGTCAAGTCGAAGGGCAAATCCGTAATTTTTCGATTTGTATCCGGTCACATATACCGGATACACTGCCTGTCTTTCATGGCCGGACTTGAAGACCGGATACATCAGGATATTCGCGCGAGATCCGCGCCGATCGCCCGACAAATTCGCGGCGGCATTTAATTTTCGAATGATTATGTCTTGTATCCGGACTTGAAGACCGGATACAAAGGGAAGCTAGGGTATCCGGACTTCAAGTCCGGATACAAAGAGGCCTTAGTGTATCCGGCCTGAGTTGCCGGATACATTAAAATTTCTATAAATAGCAAACCAGCAGCTCATTTCCGGGGTTGGGCTTTTCTTGGCTGTCTTGAGCTTCCTCCCTCCACTCTTCTCCCACACGAATCCCCACCCCTTCAACCCCTTTTGGCCCCCATACCATCCCAAGCCCTTCCCCCCTTCTCCTTCTCCTCTCTATCCCCACTGAAAGAAGAAGGACTTGAGTGGCTGTTGGTGTTCCAAGGAGGTCTCCAGGAGCTGTACCACCCCCAAGGCATACCACCACCTTGCACAAGAGGTCAAGGACCTCAGGTATCACTCCTCTTCACGTTAGCTTCAACATATATTAAATGTAGAATTTTCTGGAATTTCTTCTGCTCTTTGTCTTCTGGCTTTGCATGGCCTAGTTTTAGCACGTTATATGCACGCACTTGGTCTCCCTGTCGTGGCATGGAGTCACCTCATGTATGATACCCACGTAGGCCTCTTAAGGAACCATGCATGCTTAGTAAAATGCCATACTTAATATGCTGTTGTAATTATCTCGGGGAGGAGAATGTCCCTCCCCGCTCATCTAATGTACCCCCCAGGATAAGCCCCCTTCTCTTTCCCTTCTTACGGCGCCTCCTTCTTGTTTAAAGCATGGGACTAGAGCTCTAGACTTTGCTGTTGTTTTATCTTCTTCGTGTTCTCTCTTGCACGCATGGCGATATGCATGGTAGAGCCATATGGGTCATTATCCACTGTTGTGTATGTTACGTATTAGACTAGGCCTTCCATGACAGGATAGTTACTGTCTTCATTATTCGAAAATCTGTCCATGTGAATATGCTATATGTGAATGCATGCATGAAAGAATGATCCCCTTCCCCAAGGCCCCCTTACCTTGTTGTAAATCCAAGGGGAGAAGCCAAGTGTGGCTTCTCCCAATTCTGAACCTACGTGGGCTCATCCAGGAGCCCACAAGACCCTTAACATGTCCCTGGAACCCCCTGGGATCAGTCCCAAAAGGCCAAAACCCAAAAAGGTCAATTCCAGTGTGATCCGGATACTCAGGCCGGATCACCTATGGCCTCTGGGTATCCGGATGCACTGGCCGGATCACCCACAGACCCTGTGTATCCGGCCTGAGTTGCCGGATACACACAGCAGCATGATTTTTTGCATGTCATTGATCCTTTGCCGAATTCTGAATGACCCGGAGCTAAACCAACTGAACCAACAGGGTTTCCGGTCCACCCGGAAACCCAACTTGGGACTCGGACCAACCGGTCCAGCTTGGCACACTTGTGGGCCTTCCAACGGGGCCCACCAAGCCCAATGAACCAAATGCATGCTAATCAAATAATCCAAGTAAAAATGAATCAAGCTAATCGGATGGGCCCAACCAATGCGGCCCGCCCGAACCATGATATGGATGAGTGCATGAATTGTATGGTTTGGCCGAGACCAGGGGCTAGGGCCTTCCGGGCCCGCTAAAACCCACCAACCGAGCCGAGTTAGGGCACAAGCCCTAAAAGGAACTGGGCTTTCAAAGCCCAAAGCCTGGATCATGGGCCCCAAGCCCAATGACCAGCCCACTTTGTACCAAATATAAAGATAAGTCTAAAAAACCCTTGGCCACCGTGGGGGCCCACCTGAGGGGCCCACAAACCGATCCGGCCCACCACTTGCATGAAAACTACTTAAGCTTTAAACTTGAACCTTAATAAAACCAACTCACTAAACCCAAGCCCACAGGGCCTCCCTAGGCTTAGACCGAGGCCCACAAGGGCACATGGGCTTACCCAAGCCCACCAAGGACACCGTGGGCCTCCCAACGGGGCCCACCCAATCAGACCCAGATCACTTAAGCAAGAAAAGATAAAATCAATTAAAGGGACCCACACCAACTCAGGTGGTCTCGCCAAGACTCAATCTGAATTACATGCGGAATTAGGAATCGGGTGAGAACCAAAATAGATAAAGCTGACTCAAAGTAGGGAACCCACGGGACCCGTCATCCGACGGGGCGGATTGGGGTGTCTACGGACTTCCCCAGCCCGCAACCGAGAACCAACCTTAGAATCTCAAAGCCGCAGACCCAAAGCCCTAAATAGACAAAATTAGGCACCCAGGTGTCCGCCTGCACTCCATCAGGCGGTGGCGACTCCGAATTACCCCGTGCCGCGTTTCCCACGCGCGCACAATGGGGATGGGTGGTTCATTCTCACGAAGCGCCAAATCCAAGTCCTAGCACTCTAACGTGAGAAGTATTTTGTCCTTCCAGTCTGTATAGTTGTCACCAGACAACAATGGAAGGTATTGATTAGGGTAGGTAACAAAAGTAGGTAACACTTTAAAAGAAAAATACTTGCTTACAATTAAAACGAGGGATAAACCTTATCTAAAATTAACCAATGTCAAAATCAGGGTAAAATCTAGAACCCTTATGTGGGCAAAGGTTGCAAATTGCATAAGATTTTACCTAATTCTTGTATGATAAAGCTAGTGAATTATCCATCAAGACTAAACAAGAAATTTTGTACTTGTGGGCATAAGAATTTTCCTCATCTTGTTGCATAATTCTCTATCTTATCCTAATCACATTATAATGATAACCACTTCCCTGTGGGGCCGAGTGATTACCTTTATAACATGACTACAATTTGTGATGGCACAACTTTATTACTTTATGTGATTCATATACATCCCAATGACATTATTTTAGAATACATATCAAAGTAACTTGAGATGTTGTGGCCACTCCCATGTTACTTTAATATTAATATACTTTCAAAATCACATATCGAAGTAACTTAGGATGCTGTGGTACTCCTTGGTTATTCTAATATGCACATTCTAACTCATTATATTGTGGACCATCATTTCTTGCATGTTATTTAACCATATATAGCGTGAAAATAAACACAAAAATAACCATGCATATGAATCAATTTAAATTAATTGGTTTATCTCACTATGATTATTAATCATCCATACGAATTTATATATCCATATGGGCCTTATTAAATGACCACTTTGATAGAGCATATTTATGAAAAATTATTATGTATTAGAATCATACCATATGAAGACATAAACCAATTAATCATATACAAGTTAACGGGCTTGGGTAAATAAACATGCCAAATAAAAGTTTGTGATAGAAGTTGACACTTTATAGAAAAGCAGCAAGATACTTTAAAGCTTTTCTTATATCCTTTATTGGTCGTAAAGCTGCAACCAAATCCCATAGATAGGCTAAAGTATAAGATCTTTTATCCCAAAAATTCTCCACTTGTGATTATCTTTATGGTATAGGTCCTTATACTAACCAAATAGGTCCATATACTATTTGGTGGACTTCCTTATGGGTATTCACATGTGCACACCTGGTCTAAAGAGGGTAAAACACCAGAAAACAGGTTTTTAGGTCAAAATTCTGGCAAACAAGGCCTTAGAAAACGGTTTGGGCCCATGTACATGAGGCAAAGGGCCATGGGCTTGCGCCATGGGCCTAGGTGCGCAATCCCAACACAAAGGTATGCACCAGGGCGCAGTCCAGTCGCAGATCCGTGAGGGTGTGGACCAGCGCGGGTCTACCTTTTTCCTATACCTATATAAGAAGAAAGTTTGGTTCGTCAAGCAGCTCTTCTATCGACCGGCTTCTCCTATCGACGTGCTTCACTTGCTTCCGCCGCTTCCTTCAGCTGCCTCCTTCAGCTGCTTCCTACCACGTAGGACGGGGTTCTGCTGCTATTTGCTTGCATTAGCTGCCTGCTCCATTCGAGGCTGTACTTAGCTGATTCGATTTGCAACCTGCTAACTCCAATCGACATGCCTCCAACATATCAATCGACCTGCCTGCTGCACATAGACGCTACCCAAAATTGGATGTTGCCATTCCAACACGCGTCTCCCTACATGCAGAACGGTATCTACCTGGTTTCTTCGTTTTACTTTCTTCTTATTTTACTGCTCAACGTAATACATACACGAAACAGCCATGGAAAATCCTTACTAATCACTATTTCTTGAGTTTTTGGTGCTTACTGTACCTCCAACGCAAACCATAGCTACCTGTAAGTACTGCCTGGACCCACTTTTTTATCTTCCTTTACATAACAGTTTCACGCCTAGCACCTGTTTGATGAAATTTTATAAAGAAAAATTCCAAACATTGACAGACTAACGTGTATGATTTTAAAATATTTTCCATCATCTACAAATTGCTTTCCACTAATGGAAGCCTCGATTGATCTAAAACATATTTCATTCAACTGGGATTCTTAAGTATAAAATTAATTTTATTCCTTCTGCAAAATACCTAATCACGCTTACCACCTGTTTGATGAAATTTTATAAAGAAAAATTCCAAACATTGACAAACTAACGTGTATGATTTTAAAATATTTTCCATCATCTACAAATTGCTTTCCACAAATGGAAGCCCCAATTGTATGTGACACCATTCCATCACATCATGACCATGATTAGTGGAAACCAATTGGTTTCCATCACATAGCTAATGATTCTTATAGATTTAAAAAGATTAATTAAGAAAAAGATCACATTGCTAATATGACTGCTTTGATTTGATTAGCTTCCTTATGAATAACATTTTATTGCTTTTACAATCTTCAGAGTATTTGCAACAGCGTACTTTGTCCTTCATAGAAATTTAAAAAATCCTGATCTTTAAAGAAAGAACAATAGGAGGATTTAAAAATTTTATTAAGAAAAAGATCACATAGCTAATAGTATTGCTTTCATTTGATTAGTTTGCTTATGAATGGTGCTTGTAATACACTGATATTGTCGCTTCAAACCATATTTCTCACTAAAGGATGCATGTGATATTTGTACAGGATGCATGTAATACACTGCTTATTAAGAATGCTGCTTGTAATTCAATGGCTGCTTTTTTTTTATGTGTAGTATATATCTGTAAGTTTGCTTGCTTTGTTAATCATGTTTAGCAATTTAGATGCAAATATTGTACAATTACTTGTACCTAAATTGTTTATCAACTCTGAATTTGCTTCTATACTTGTCAGTTCTTATTGTATACTTTGAATGTCTGTCTACAACATTATGTATATGTAAAAGTTTCTTCATCTTGCAAACTATAGATGTACTCCAACTTCAACAAATATGTTGCAATTGCTCTTACAGTGTAAAGATAAAGAGACTAGTCATACATATATAATCTTTTTGATTGTCGAGTTGACAGTTTGGGAATATAGAAGCATATTAGTAATTCATATACGTGCATCAAGTGTTTCTCTAATAATAATAGTAGCATTCTGTTATATTTCTTTGGGTATAAAGTTTGATTGACTTTTCTATTTTTCATTATCTATTTCCAATAGATAAATCTTTTACCTGTATAAAAAGAAAGTTTGAGTCGTTAAGTTGCTCTTCTAAGTAAGTAACATGAATATTTGATTAACATACTAAGTAAGTAATATGAATTTTATCCCTAAATGGTCAAAATCAATCATAAAATTTAAAAACCATATGTTTTATCTTGTACTTGATTGCCTTCTTTTGCTTGTATGATCTAACTATGTGTTGTTGTTTGTAGGTTCACTTTGCATCGAACTTTATCGAAAGAACATTCAACAAGAGGCTTTTCAATCCAACTATAGAAATCTTAATTTATTGGTAAGTAATTGATTTTTTTGAATCTTATTTCTAGTTATTTATTTTTAAAATTATCCAATTTTTTTATGCCATTCAATAATTGATTTTTATGAATCTTATTTTCAGTTATTTATTTTTAAAATTATCCAAATTATTTGTATGTTGAATCTATGAATAGCTATAGTTGAACAATTGCGTTCTTATTAAAAAAATATACATCTATTAAGTTTTTTTATTTTTCTGTATTTATTTCATTTCTATATTTTGTTTTAAATAACATTAATTGTATAGTACAAATATTTTCTTCAACCATATTATTTACTATAAAATAATTTAAATGCAATTGTAAATATTTTTGAGCATTAGTAAATAAATATTCTTTAATTCAATGTATTTCTTAAGTTCTTCGTGTAATTACATCTTAATACAAGTATCGTATGTGTTATTTTCAGGTTCTCTTTTCTACAGTGCTTAGCATTGTGGTATTCTCTAGGTTCCGTATTTTTTTTTCATAACTGTATATTCGGTTCATAGCTATTATGTTCACATTCAGTTATGATATGTTTTTCTGGTTGAAATGTTCACATTTCCTTCATCCATTTCATTCGTCGTGCATCATTATGTTATGACTGTGATAAGAAAATTTTGTGATATCATCAGCTTATCTTCATAATTGTGTATATGTTCATATATCTATTTATATTATAGTTAAATCAAATTCTTGCCTATGACACTTAATTCTTTGCCATCACAATTAATTTTTCACGATTTCTATTCCTTGTGATTTGAGTTAGTTATGCTTGGTGATGACAAATATGTGAAGAATTAGGATAAAAGTTGGTACAAGCAAATATTATGATACCAACTGAGATATTATAGTTCATTATAAATGTTTATCATATCTTAATTACATTCAGATCTCCTATCTCTTATTTGCATTTTTGTTCTTCTACAATACTTTACTTCTATGCTCCAAATTTTTTGTTCTTGTAATCTTGTATTGGGCATGTTCTCTTCTATTGACTTTACTTATCAAAAGCTTATATTGTCTTGCTATATTTCAAATTTGTCTCATTATTTTGTTATTATTATAGTTGAAAAAATTCCTTGCTTATTATTACATTTTATTTTTTTACAAGGTGATAAATTCATCGTCTTAAATTTTTTTTTGCTTTCATGTTAATTATTGTTGCTTATGAATAATATTTTAGTGGACTACAATGGGAAAACATCAAAGCAAAAATAAGGATGTCAAACACAATGCTACCATTGAAGGTTTGTGATTCCTTTTTTGCTTTTCCTTTTTTTCCAAATGCATTTTTATATATGTATAACAGTTTATTTTAAATTTCTTAATATCTTGAATACCAATGTTTACAGACAAGCTCATGCATCGTCGTCAAGTACAACGTGAGTACTATGCTAGATTAAGTATACAAGAAAAACGAGAAAGATATTTAAAGAGAAAAGAAGCTGAAAGGAAAAAAAAATCTTCATAAACTTTTCATTGCTGATTCAATCAAAGAAATTCCTTCAATAGAAAAAAAAAGATGAAGGTGTGTAAATGACATTTGAAATTTTTTCTTCTTTTATTTTATTAAATAGATATATAGCTACTTTGTACATTTTTATTTTGCTAATTAACATAAATGAAACAGGAAATAATGAAAAGAAAGGAAAAGCTCCACAAATATCTCCATGTCATGAAATTGGTATATTCTATTATTTAAAAACAATATTATGTTCCAAATTGTTCTAAATCTAAGAAACAATACAATTCAATAATTAGATCTATTATGATAGAAGATATCTTCATGCAAGAGAACATAATAGTTGGCCAACACAGCCTACCAAAAAGTCCGATGATTTTACTCAAGCCAACGTTTAAAAGTGATAACATGGCTTCAACAAGTAAGCATAAAGGTACGCAATTTCTTTTCTACTTATATTGCAGTTCTTATGATTTATAAGCTAGAGTCAATGGATGAGCCCAAATTAGTAAGTTCCTAGATACTTACAAAATTCGACAAAGTTATGCTACTTTGATTTGGTTCAGCTGTAGACCATCAATGCTTGGAAACAAACTTAGATCCAACGATGACTCTTAGTCATCTTACCAACTATAGGTGCCTTAGCATTTGAGGTGTGAGCCTTAGGTCTTCAGACGCATAGAATGAGACATTGAACCAATTTGATTATGAGCAAAGTGATAATACACTCTATTACATTGTTTAACGAAACAATTTTATTCATATTCTTCAACGATGTCCCCTAAACGAAAGGACAATTTCAGATCGAATCAATCAAAAAGGCATAAAAAACAAGGTAATCTTTATATATATATATATAAATACAAAATATTGCCAAAAAAAAAAAAACATTGAATCTATGATAGGCAATAAAGTTTAATATATGAACTTTCTCAACTAAAACAAATTATAATCTCTATTTTTACAGACGTAGTTGATAAAGCCATACCTTCAGAAGCTACCATTTTGAAACAACACATCTGTAACTATTGTGGAGCAAAAACGTTTCCTCATGAGCCAAAAAACTTTTGTTGCTTTGATGGGAAGGTGCTTCTTACTTCAAATCACGTTCCTGATGAGCTTCTTCGACTGTTTACCTCCTCTATTGAAGATGCTATACAATTTCGCAAATGTGTTAGAACATTCAATAACACATTTGCTTTCATGTCTATTGGTGTTAAATATGACAAAAACCTTTATCAGAGGAATCGAGGTGTGTATACATTTAAGGTCCAAGGACAGATGTATCATTTCATAAATGAGTTGCTACCTCCAAATGGACATCCATCACACTTGCAATTATACTTCTATGATACTGATCATGAAGTGGATAATAGAATTTATCAATCATCGAAGTTAAGGATTGATGTGACGAGAAGCTTAATTGATATATTGGCAGTTAATCCATACTGCAAATTCTTTCGTAGTTTGAAAGATGTCCCTAGAATTGAGAGCAATGAAATATTTATAAGATTAGATCCAAAACTAGATCAAAGGACTCATAATGCTCCATTAGCATCTCAAGTTGCAGGAATTTGGATTGAAGATGCTACTAATATCACACCTGGAGAGCGTGATATAATTGTCTTCAATCATTATGGAAACAGTCAAAAGGTGCATCATTATTTTGGATGTTATGATCCTGTACAATATCCATTACTGTTTCCATATGGAGATTGTGGTTGGCATCACTAAATTCATAAAGTCGATCAATCAAATCATTCTGAATATTTAGATGAAATCTTAACTAATTCAAATTTCAAATCATCTGAAGATTTGATTGAGCATGAAGATAGAGGTATATATGTTTTACTTCATAGAAATATTTTCCATTAACATCAACATAAAAAACAAATTAATTATTGCTCTCCTCAATCAGTTTTGCAGACAAAAAGTTAGATAAAAAATATATCATGCCGTCAATACTATTCTCACAAGCTACAAATCCGACCACAAACAACTTCGATTATATTACAATCTGGTCGGCTATTACAACAATTTGTTGTTGATATGTACATAAAAATTGAGAGCTGTCACTTTGATTATATTCGGAATTATTAACACAAAATTCGTGCTGATTTGTACAAAGGAATTGTTGATAGTGTTAGTGCGGGTGAAATTCAAGGTTCAAGAATTGGAAAAAGAATTGTACTTCCAAGATCATTTATCAGAGGTCCAAGAGATATGCGTCATTGTTTTCTTGATGCTATGGCTTTAGTTCAACATTTTGGGAAGCCTGACATTTTTCTGACAATGACTTGTAATCCAAGATGGGTAGAAATAAAAAGCGAATTATGTGAAGTTGAAGAAGCTCAAAACAAACCAGACTTGATCTCTAGAATATTTAAAGCAAAAGTGGAAGAATTGAAGATGGATTTGTTCAAAAGAAATATGTTTGGCCATGTTGCTGCACACGTTCATGTTATCGAATTCCAAAAAAGAGGACTTCCTCATGCTCACTTCTTGATTATATTGGATAGAAGATCCAAAATCAAAAGTCCAGATATGTATGATGAAATCGTATCTGCTGAGCTTCCAAATAAACAGAAGCAACCACATTTGTATAATATGGTTGTTTAGCATATGATGCATGGACCATGTGGTGCATTAAATCCAACAAATGTTTGTATGCAGAATGGACATTGCAAAAATCATTATCCTCCTGAATTCTGTCAATTTACTACACAATCAAAGAACTTTTATCCAATATACAAACGAAGAGATGCAGAACAAGTAACAGTGAGAAATGCTGTATTAGATTATCGTTGGGTTGTTCCTTACAATCCACAATTATTGGCAAAATATGATTGTCATATGAATGTTAAAATTTGCTCAACAATCAAAGCTGTCAAGTATTTGTACAAATACATCTACAAAGGGCATGATAGAGTATCATTTCAATTAGTTGGCAACAATTCTGAAGATGTTGATGAAATTTAGCAATTCCAATCTACAAGATGGATATCTCCACCAGAAGCAATGTGGAGGATTTACAGATTTCCATTAAATGAAATGCATCCATCTGTAACAAATTTACAGCTTTACCTTGAAAATATGCAAATTATTGCATTTCAAGAAGGTGAAAATCTACAAAGTTTGATGCAAAGTGAACGAGGATCAAGAACAATGTTAACTGAGTATTTTCATATGAATGAAATTGATGATGCTGCACGTTAGTATTTTTATTGAGAATTTCCACAACACTTTGTTTGGGACAATGGTAGGAAATTTTGGAAATGCAGAAAGCAAAAAATTGCTATTGGCAGAATTGTTGCTGCAAATCCGATGGAAGGAGAGAGATATTATCTACGATTGTTGCTGAATCACATCAAAGGTGCTACTTCGTATGACAATCTAAAAACCGTTTGTGGCATTCAGTACTCAACTTTTCAAGAAGCAGCCCAATTATTAGGATTACTTGAACATGATAATAGCTTGGAAAAATGTCTATCTGAGGCTGTAACGCCCCGGATCTGTGTTGTTCAATAAAGATATAACACGTCTCACGGAGGTTAGGCAAGGATCGTTAATCAATTATGATCGCTGGATAATCATCTAACTATAACCTGTCAGAGCGCACAAATTGATTCATCCAAGAATGTAACATTTAGAATTTAACTAGAATCATATGGTTCAACTCCAAATAGACTTTAATACACCTCAAACCTTCAAATTACTCAAATTCGGAACAAGATAACCTACAAGTCTAAGGAAGGTAATTGTAATCTTCCTCCCTATAAGCCTCAGCAGGATCTACCCCAGTAGTCGCCTCACCACGAGTATTTGAAAATCAAAACAAAACAACAGAGTGAGATACGAATATCTCAGCAAGTAGCACATGCATGCAGAAATAGTTAATCACAGTTCAAAGCTATGCATCGATAAACATTTCGTACAATTAAACAACTAACATCAATTTCAAGTTCAAACCAAAACCCATTTCATCAGTCAAATCACATCTCAGTTAAGTACGGCAACACATCGATTGGTCAATGTCATGACTATTGTTTGGTTGATAAATTAAACATGCCAAGTAGACACTCCACACCTCCATGTACACAGTTCCGGCCTACTCAGGGTTTCGGAAACTCTGAAATGACGGCCTACTCAGGGTTTCGTCATCCAATGCAGGCCTACTCCCCGGGTTTCTGCATTGACAACCAGGCCTACTCAGGGTGTCTGGCTGCTCTACACCGGTCGTGGCAACACACAAGGCCATGCAATTCTAACAACCAACAATAACATTACATTACTAAGCTTAAACATCTGGATCCAGGACAAGCTAAACCAAAACAGTAAAACATCGTATAATCTCAATTCCAACATCAAAGTAAAACCATTCATTCCACATCATGTATAACTCATCACAGTTCATCACCTGTCTCTCTGGACCAAGCAGTATCTCAATACTTTCAGTATTTTCTCATTTCCGCAAACCATGCCATTTGAATACAAAACACAGTTATTTATACCAAGACAATACATTCAGAATTTTCCAAACAAGTGAAACCAGAAGTCAATAATTTCTCGATCAAAACTGTGTACAAATTCAAGGATAAAACAAACTAGGAACTCCTACTATTTTGGTATCCAGCACAACACATACAATTAACCTAATCTCAAACTTAGAAACCTTTAAGAATTTGCCACTAGAATTTCCTCTAGAAATTTCATAAGTAATGCAGGTTCTAAGGTTCCCAAACAAGTGATTGATTAAATGGTATCATCCTCAAGTCATCAAAATTACTCTTGGTTCAGTCGGAAATCAAATTCGGCAAGTATAATTGGGTATGCGCTCACTTCCTGAAGTGAGCGCCAGGTGAGCGCCAGTCGGCGGATAGGAAACAGGCTAAAATCGACTATGCGCTCACTCGACGCTAAGTGAGCGCGAGCTGAGCGAGAGAAGGGCGCGAGAAGGGCGCGGGATAGGCACGAGATAGGCGCATCTAATTTAAGTGGGCGCGAGCTCGGCGCCAGGTCAATATTTCTATGCGCCTACTTCCTGAAGTGGGCACAAGTGGGCGCCAAGTGAGCGGATACCCACTGCGATTTTCAAGTCTCTGTAATTTCGAGATCTCCATGTCTGGCTGATTTGTTTCGGTCTGTAATTGTTCCAATACACTCCCAATGTTCCCAGAATACTTCCCAACCAGTTTTGGATTTAATCTAAACACCTTTAATTTCAAATTGAATTTCAATCTCACGTTCGGACTCATGGTATTCCAGAAAACCAGAAAACTCACAATACACCAATGCATTTCAAAATACATCACGAATAAACTAAAACCTCAGTTGTAAAACAGTGCTACTCACCCGTATACGCTTATCCCAGAATAAAAGCTTACTCCACAACCGGCCGATCACGATTTCCGGCTGCGCGTGAGGATGCAAATGTAGCCGAACGGATCCTCTGCTCGCGAGAGAAATAACCCACCGAACTCCGACTCCAATAACCTCCTAGTAGCTCTTGCGATTCTTGTTCTTCACAGGCATAACCCTAATCGCCACACCAGCCGCAATTGCCAAGTCGCCCAGTTCTCCAGATAACGAAAGTATTGCCAAAAGTATGATACGGGTATTCTAAAAACCCAAAGACCTAACTTTCCCTTTTTGTATCTTCACCTCATATGCTACATATGCCGCTCGACCATCCTTTTAAAGTCCTTGCTCCTGTGCCTGCTCGCCCACTAAAACCCTACATATTCCGGCCACTTAAGTTAACAAGCGCCCAAGCTATATTTTAATAAAATAAAAAAAATACTCTACCAAAAATCAGGGTCTTACAGAGGCATCAATATTTCAAATGCCATCGATTTTGCTGCCTTGTTTGCCACTATTTTAGTGTTCTGCATACCACAACAACCTATGTTATTATGGGAGAAATTCAAAGATAGTATGGCTGAAGATTTTCATGGTATATAGCCAATTAATGAAGTTACAGTTCAGTCTAAAGTGCTACAAAGCATCAACTCCTTATTAGAATCAATGGGAAAAACTATATCAGATTATGGTTTACCAAGCATAGAAATTACTGAGGATGAAGAAGCAATTCTGAAAGATGTAAATGAAGAGTTAAATGTGCCAATTACTGATGATGATCGATCAACAATATCAAATCTAAATTCGGAACAACGAAGAGCATATCATACTATAATGAAGAAATTGAAAGACAAAAGAGCTGTTGCCTTCTTTGTTGATGGACCAGGAGGAACAGGAAAAACATTTTTATATCGAGCATTACTGACTAAAGTTAGACTGAAAGGTCTTATTGCTTTTGCAACTGCGACATCTGGTGTAGCTGCTTCGATATTACCTGGTGGACGTACTGCACACTCAATATTCAAGATACCAATAAATTCTCAAGATTGTATGACATGTAACATTCGAAAACAAAGAAGTTTGACTGAATTATTTTGAAGAACAAGCATAATTATTTGGGATGAAGTATCAATGGCAAAGAAATATGAAATTGAAGCCATCGATAGAATGTTACAAGACATTACTGATTGCAATTTATTGTTTGGTGGAAAGGTAATGGTGTTTGGAGGTGATTTTCAACAAGTTCTTCCAGTTGTTCCTAGAGCTGGGAAAGAGGAAACCATTGATGCTAGCTTTGTAATGTCAAGAATATGGCACAAAATAGAAAAGTTACAACTAACATAAAATATGCGGGCTAGATATAATCCATCATTTAGTCAATACCTCTTACGTGTTGGAAATGGGACAGAATCTCATACAGAAAATGGTGAAATTCGCATTCCTGAAGTGATGACCATTCCATTCAAAGATGAAGTCAATTAAAAGATTGAACTTATTGAGTCAACTTTTCCAAATCTTAGAGAAAATGGATACAATACTGATTTCATTACAAGCAGAGCGATATTGACTACAAAGAATGATTATGTTGATGAACTCAATGGGATCATGATAGCAAATTTCCTGGGGAATATTGTAAAATATTTCAGTTTTGATTGTTCAATTGATGAAATACAACACAATCAACAAGTGGACTTTCTAAACTCATTGACTCCAAATGGGCTTCCTCCACATGAGCTGATGCTAAAGAAAGATTGTCCTGTTATCTTGTTAAGAAATATTGATCCATCATCTGGTTTGTGCAATGGTACTAGACCGATTTGTAGAAACTTCCAAGCAAATGTTATTGATGCAGAAATTTGTACTGGTCATTATCGAGGGAAGAGGGTGTTTCTACCTCGAATTCCTTTATAGCCATCTCAAAGTGATAAATTTCCCTTCCCATTTACAAGAAAGCAATTTCCTATTTGACTTTGCTTTGCAATGACAATAAACAAAGCTCAAGGACAAACATTAAATCATGTTGGAATATATCTACCACAACCTGTCTTTTCACATGGCCAATTGTATGTTGCTTTATCAAGAGCAAAATCCGCAGAAGCAATCAAGGTTTTAGTCAAACCAAGTTCAAATAGGAATGATTAGATTGCATCAACAAAAAATATTGTTTATGTTGAGCTATTAAGATTGGCCAATATCAAAGGATGGCTCATGATAACAGGTAAACAATGATTCCTTCCTCTAATATTTCAGCATTACTAAACAAAGTTATTTAGATACATCTTACTATAATTTTTAAGTTTCTTTTTAAAATTTTCAAAGTGTAAAAAATATATGACATCTAACTTCACAAAAAATAGAAGAAAAGAACATAAATTTATATATTAACTTTAAAAAAAGTACTTCATATGAACCAATGCTTTATTCACCATAACAGGTGAATATATTTTCCTTTTCTTCAGCCTTTTTTTTTATAACTTTAATCTCTTACACTTCAATCTATTTAATAATTATTGATAAGTTTATTCACATAACAAACATTTACTTTCTTACTACTTACATATTGAAGAACCAATATTTAACTTAAATACAAACAGTATATAATCTTCAATTGATATTTATATTATTTTTTAACAACTATTCTCGCCAAACATTTTCAAAAAGTAACCTCCTTAAATTTGGTTTAGTTTTTTTGTCAAAATATTGTTTATTTTGCTCCCTTTAATTCATATATTTCATGAATTGTTATGTCCTATTGATGGCTTTTCTCAGATCTGGTAATTACTAGTGTTCTTTTATATTGTTTTCTTTGTCCTGTTTCTACTGTTGCAACTGCTGAGAAGTATTTCAGTTTTTCATTCTCTGTTATATTTTTTTTAGGTGCACATATATAAGATGACCTTATCGGCTTAGATTATCATATTTTCTAAAAGCCAAATGGAATAGGATAATTTACATTTTAACTATAGTGATTTTTAATATATTTGAACAGCACTTATTTTCACTAGAATTACAAGAGAGTTTATTTAGAATGGATTATTGCATTTCTGTAGGGAGAATTGCTTCAATTAGATGCTAAAATTGTTCTCATGCAATTACATTTTCACAGTAGGTCAAGGTTTGATCATTGTGTTAATATCACCTACATTAAATACCTGTAAACAAGAACATTATTGTATTAATGTGCAAACAGTAGGTACTTGTTAACACAAATACCCTACATCTAATTACTTCCTCCAATACATCTAATCACTGCCTAAAATTCTGTTTCCAAAAACTTCATATGAACATACTTAGTTATTATATTTAAAATTCATAAAAATAACAATCCACATAATAGGTCACAATCTTTTCCTTCTTCATGTCTATTAATGAAACCCAAAATTTACTAATAACCCCATCTTCTAAACTAAATTACTATCTGCAATATACTTTTAACAAATTTGCAAAGTGTATTTAAATGTGCGCTATATGAATAATAACAATTGCTTTTATAAATCTATTTATTATTCATGCATAAAAAAAACTTGCTCTTCTTATTAATACTCAAAAACCATTATGATGAGCAACTTTTTAGGCCTTCATTGTTTTCACTATTACACTTTTTACACCGTTCGCAACAAATAACTTTGCTGATGCTTTTACATGTGTTTGTATCTACATATTTAGTAATACCATCTGCATGTCTTCATAATTGACTAATAACACTCACCTTAACAAAACTTTTTATATCATACCACTTTACACCTTTACTTTTCACAATGCATGTTAATCCATAATATTTCTTTATCACATTCTAAAAAGCTGAATCTAATTTCTCTTAAATTTAAAACACATATTATAACAGCCCTTTTTTTTTACAATAGAAAAACCATGGCAAAAGAAGAGAATGTTCTATCTCAATTAACAGATCGATCAATTGGCTAGAAAGTTAGAGTGCGAGTGTATGATATCACACCTCCACGATCTTCAAGAGTCTTCAGGAAAATGTATCAATGGATATACTTGGTTGACAAAGAGGTAAAACTTGCATATTTTACATTTAGAAACAATTTCAGCTTTACTGTAAATTATAAATATTAACACGATTTCATTCATCATAGGGCACGCGAATGTTAGCAACATTATTTGGAGATAACATTGAAGCCTTCGAACCAATCTTCAATTTGGATAGCACTTTCGAAATATCTAATGCTATCATTCAAAAAGCAAATCTGCAGTTCAAGATGTTCAACAATGATTATCAAATGATTATCAATAGATCTACCAAGGTACACAAAGTTGACAACAAAATCACATCATCAGTCAACAAATTCAACTTTGTTGCTTTGAAAGATGTAGCTGACATGAATAGCGAACAATCAAATATTGGTATGCCTTTAGAAAATATTAATAAATTGCCTTCTATATTTCATAAGTCATAGTGTTTAAAAAATGTATTCTAATTTTACTTTATCACTTGTAATACTAACACATAATTTCCTTTCCAAGATATCATTGCTGTTGTCATAGATCTGACCAAAGTAAAGACAATCACAACAAAGCAAGATCACCAACAACGGTTATTGCAAGAAATTGTTGTGATTGATTATGGGTAAAGCTAAATCCTCCAAAACATATATTAATTCCCATATTTTCTATTCAAATTATGCATTATTTATTAACAACAATCTATGTAACAGCATTAAACCTATACTTCTTTCTGCGTGGGAGCTGTTTGTCAAAAATGAATGTCAAATTGTTGCAAATGAATTGCAATCCAAACCAATAATACTCGCAACAAATTTACGTGTGAAAGAGTACAGCGGTAAGAAATACCTCTCTTTTTTACATTTTTAAAATTCATCATCTCACATTTTATTTTCAAATATTAGGTAGGAAGTATTTATCAACTACATCAATGACAAAGATTGAGATCAATCCAAAGCTTACTGAGGCAAAGAGTCTCCAAAAATGGTAAACTACTGATCTTCATTCCACTCATTAAAAAATTGATATAAGAAATACATGCATAATATGGCAATGTTACATATGACATAATTTACAGTTCTCTTTACAGGCTATTGAAAATGACAACATATTGAACAAGATCATTCAGCAAAAATCATACTTTAACATTAACAATCCATCTACTTCTGCAACAGAAGAAAACGAACAAAATCTTGAACAGATATTAACAAATACAGAGCTGGTAAGCATTCTACCAAGATCTTCTATAATTTCATTTATAAAAAGAATTCAATTTGCTGCTTATTATTATTTTTTTTAGCAGAATACATTTTGCCAAGTTAAAGCTTCAATAACCAATGTTGAAGAAGGAGAGAGATTATGGTACATGGCATGTAGTCAATGCAATAAAAATACAAAACAGATGTACCAGAATCATTTTACATGTATTGAGTGCAACAAACAATTTGAAGCCATTCCAAGGTACAAAAAATTTAAGTAAAAATGAAGAAAACAGTACATTACTATTTACCTCTCACTTTATTAGATTTAAATGAATTACATCCCTTTATCTCAGGTTTCGAATTCTGGCAACAGTAACTGTTTTTGGTGAAGTTGCTGAGAATATATTTGGTTATACTGTTGAACACATTATGCAACTTCAACAAAAGGTACCAGTTTAAATAAACATCCCTTACCATTATACCTTTTCTTTATAATTTTCACCTCATACAACTTCTTCCTTACAGGAACAATTCAATGATGCTAATGAAATCACTAAGAAAGCTTCAGAGAAAAAAATTCAAATTTCATGTGAAAGTTGCAATCCAAAAAATAGGAAGCAGAGCTGGAGAAAAAGCTTTTATCATCAACAAAGTAGAAGAAATCGCATAAAACATGATCTTCCTAATGTTTGTTGCCATTAGATGTACTTGTATACAATTTTTGGTTGTGTCTATGTTAACTTTTTCTGTAAATCTTTTAGAAGAAACCATCTGTTTATGGTTCTGTTTTGTAACTCCATATCAAATTTCAATATTTTGCATGTACATTTGAAATCTACCTGTTTATAAATATCAAGCTTTCATCAATGCTTTGGTTTGTCTGAATCTGGTATAGAGAAACAATAATATGTTTTTTACACTTTTAGAATCATTAGCAAAATTTACACTTTTAATTACAGTGCACCTGCCCCTCCTCTAGGTTTTTTT
The DNA here is from genome assembly GCA_947561395.2 of Buxus sempervirens. Lineage (NCBI taxonomy): Eukaryota > Viridiplantae > Streptophyta > Magnoliopsida > Buxales > Buxaceae > Buxus > Buxus sempervirens. The sequence continues at coordinate 33,686,228 of OX387193.1, forward strand.
AAAAAAAATCTCTAAAACTAGTGGGGCGAGGTGGTGCGTCGGCCCACACGAGTGTGAAGACCGCGAGACCCACACCACCCGGACCCCTTTGATTAATTGATGCAGGTTGCACATAGACTCACACACGACCCGCATAAACCTATCTCCCTCTCTCTTGTTCGTTAATTGCAAAACCCTAATTGGGATTTATGCTTTGGCATACTTTCAATTCAAAATTCTATCACAAACAATTAACTTGGCATCCATGGTTATCAATAGATATAACACAATAATTTAACACATGCAATCAAACAGAATATACAATCAATCAAACTTAATGGGAGATTATTGAAATCTCATAGCCCTTTACAAAAGATGCCTTTAAAACTTTTAGGCATTAGAATAATTACAAAGTTTACAGTCCATCAAAATTCCTACTACTATGGATCTACTTTAAACAATTACAAGTGAAAATTAGGATTATGAAATTACGCATAATCTCCCTTAATTAATGATCTAACCAAGAGAGCATATCAATAAACATGATAACAAATCAATTATAGATTGCATAATTAAAACCCTATGCCCATTAACTTTGAAAATATTAAAAAATCCTTGGAAAACTTTAGAAAGATTTTTAATATTTTCTACAAACAATTACTAATCATAAGGCCAAAAGGTTGGCTCCAATACCAAGTCTAAGAAATTTAAATCAATTGTACATACCTCTGGCCATTAGGATTAAATGTTGTTTATAGATATTTGATGAAGAAAAATAGCGGAAGCCTTCTAAATCCCAAGCTTACACTCCCACGTCCAAAGACTCCAACGTCCAAAGAGGGGAGCACATCTAGGAGAGAGAGAAAAAAAATAGGGAAAGAGACAGGAAGTTTCTGATTTAGTGTTTTTACTAGATGGTCTAGATTGATGGGATCTAAACTTCTATTTATACTAAATTAGGACTTATCTCATCACAATTGAAACTCTTAATTTGTCTATCCATCCACTAATAGGATTAGACTTTATTAGGATATAAACCACTTAATCACATTAGGATAATTATTTTTAACCCACTTCCCAGTTTAACCAAGAAACCAAAACAATTAGTGTCCACATGGCATTGTGACACTTTAAGTCTCCATATAGGAGACGTGTACAACACTTCATTCTATAGAGAAATTTCATGGCAATCTTGGACTATATTGTTATATCTAGTCATGTATTTTATTGTTATATTTTGCATTTGCTATAATAGCCAAATAATCTGTTTCAATTTTGACCAGGTCAAGACATGGACCGGTCAATGGTCTTTTAAATTAAAATTTTGATTGGAAACTAACCTAAACCTTCCTATTTGCACATACACACAATCCCATCTTTTTTTCATATAACCCTAAACCCTAGCACGTCACCTTTCTCTCTAGTTTATTCTTCTTTCTTTTCTCCCTCTTTCGTCTCTTTCCCTCTCTCACCTCAGCTCACTTTTGTCTTTTCCCCCATCCTAATCTCACCTTTTCTTCTCAAATTCCTTGTTTTCTTCATCTCTTTCTTCATCTTGTTGGGTTGTTGATCTTTGATAAAAGAGGATCTTCTGAGTTTTGAAGAAGGATTAAGACTTGCTTGATTTCTAACATTTTTACACCAAACTTGAGAAACACAAAGAAAAGTAAGTGGGTTTAATATGTTTCCTATGATCTTGTGCACTGATTTCTTTATTAATAGTTCAATGAAGTGTATATACATTATACTGATATGTTCTTGTTGAAAGCATCTAAGTATGTATGTTTCGTATGAGATTGTTCGCACATACTATATGTTGATGAAATCAGTTGTGGTTAAACTCGTACAATTAAATCATGTATATAAGGTGAGACTTGGATTGATATGTTCTGATGCCATTATTGTAGCGTTTTGTTTTAGATTGATTATATGATGATTTGGTATGATTTTGATTTAAGATGGATTGGAAATACAGAGCAAACAGAAGTGAAAAAGTCTTCGGAACGAACCTGGGTTTTTGCCACTCGACACACCGCTCGAGCATGGGTGTTGAGCAACCTACCCAGGAACCCTTTAATTTCTTATGGGGAGGATGCTCAACCCAATGCTCAAGCAAAGGGTCAAGCGCCCTCACTCCTATGCATTATTAAAACATTTTTTTGTTACTCTACTTATTTCCCCGCTAGACCAGGAGTCAATTGTGGGGTGTTGAGCGCCCTAGTTGTGCATGGAGTGGTAATGCACGTAGAGTTTAAAGACTCAAATAGAAAAAGCCGCTCGTTTCCTTCTTGTTTCCTATTTTCTTCTCCTAGTTTCCTTGTGATCAAAACTAAATCCTAAACAACTATTGTAGCCGTCTTAGAGAAGAAAGAGGAGTATTTTTGTGCATAGAGAATCAGGTAAGAGCCATATAGATATAAGTTCTGTTCTGGAGATTTTCGTATGTTAAAGAGTCTTAAAAATGTGATTTTTAACCCAGATGTGATCAAGGTTTGTTGGGATCGTTTGGCAGACTTTGGGGTGATATTTCGTGGCTCTTAGAGAAGATTTAAGTTCCTAAAACCAGGTAAGTAGTCCCTTGACGTTTGCATAAAATCTAAATTCATGTTTAGACTATTCATGGTTATTCGGTGTTTTGATGCGTTGTTTTTGTTATTTATGATGTTTTTATTTCCGCACTCTGATATAATAAATGAATTTGTTTAAGTCTGGAATAGTGTTTTGGGCCATTTTCCCTAACGAACCAGATTTGGGTTTATGTGTTTAAATAAACCTGGATCCGGGGCGTTACACCATTACTCATCTTTGAAGGTTAAATATATCACATAGGATCGCAGTATCAAAGTGAAGGAAAAACATGAAATAAACAATAAATATGATTAGAGTCAACTATAATCCCCAACTCACCTGAACCAAGCATATACCCGCCAATATCGTCCTTTCCAAGATCTGAAAACAAACCAAAACAAAACAGTGTGAGATACGAATATCTCAACAAGTATCACATGCATGCTCAAATACATTTTATTCAGTTCTAAAACATAGATGATTTGCAAACATATAAGTTTACCGAGAAACACAAATAATCCGACTAATCCGGCAAAACAATATCAACAACATAGTATGGTGGGACTCGTGAAATTTGACCACGTTGTAAGATTTAATTCTAGCTCCAAATAGTCCAGTCTGAGAACCTCTGCCAAAACTGATTCCTCTGCATAATCTGATGCTTCTGCAAAATTTGATGCCTTTGCAAAATCTGATTCCAATATCATTGTCTCTCGGTGGAAATCACAAGACCTCACCCTTTCTAGGGTGGAAACGGGTAACAATCAAGTCTGAGAACCACTGTCGTATCTGATGCCAAAATTAGACCTCACCCCCTCTGGGGTGGAAACGGAGCTGCTGTAGTACTTCCCTCATGGAAGGCCTCTCCAGATATAGGAAACGCACGAAGGAGACTAGACTTAAACCAAACAAGATAGACAGACTTCACTTACAAGCTAAATTATGGATCTATAACGAGCTAAGCCCTAAATAGCTTAAATAAACCAACAAGTGAAACAAAAGCTTCGATCAAGTAACAATTCTCAAGAATAAAAAACATGCTATTCCAATACCAACTTCCAATTAAGAAATAGTAATCAAGTAAATCGTTCAAAAAACAATCAGGGTATTCAAATCTATTCCAGCACCATAAATTCAATAAAATTCAGTTAAAATAGATATCACCTCAAATCTGGAGTTTCCGATGTTAAACACATTGTTTTGAAAACAAAAACCAGTGTTGGAATTTCGATTAAACATAAAACAGAAAACAGCTCCTAGCTGACTCATCTCATCATTTTACCTTCATTTTAGAACCCAAAGACCATAACCGGTGATTCATTTAAAAAAACATAATTTTAATAATATTCAGATCATGCCAGGGGTTTAGCTAATTTAATAAGAAATTAGAAATCAACTTAGAAGAATTTCACCAATAACCAACAGCCTTAAATCACGAACTTAATTTAATAATATCCTCTGCTAATTGATTCCAATGCATAGTTAATCCTTAACCCTTATTGTCAAAGATAATTTACATAGGTTACTAACGGTTCTAAAAACTCCCATTTAATTCTTGAATAATCTCATGTGAAGTAATTAGATAAGCTTGACACAAAAATAATTTTAAAAGAGTCTCCCCAATATGTTGCAGAAAATTCATCACATGCTTTTGGAATTATGCCTTCCAACAAACTCTTAATCCATATTATTAATTTGACCTTCATAAGAATCTAATAATCTTAGATGCTAATTTTATTTTAGATAAACTTATTTGAATAGGTTTAAAAAGCTAAAACTTTAGTTATGCTCAAAAACCAAATCAGCCGCACATGAATGTGTAAAATAGAGAGGGCGCCTACCTCACTCAAGTAGGCCCTCCTGGGCGCCCTTGAGCATTCTCAGGAAAAAGCACCAGCGCTAACCTCGGAGAGGTTAGCAATCCTGGGCGCTCCTGAGCGCCCAGCATATTTTCCCTCTATGAGATTTTCGAACATGCTGTATTCTCTAGATTTCATTTATTGAACCAAATCCACTCTTCTATAATACTTCAAACACAACACACATGATCCAAATAACTCAATTCAACTTCTTCGAAATTAATCTAAACAGATTTTGCATGAATCAGAGATTAAGTGCCATTCCTCAACAGATATTAGAATTTCGTTTAATTCAATGCTAAATCCTCATATAAACACAAAACCTACAATTAAATGATTGATAAAAGGGTGCTACTTACCTGATTTGCTGAAAGTCCAACTCAACCAAACCCAGCAATGGCCGAACAAATCCTAAGCGCTTGATCTCCTTCTGACGACTGAAATTTTTACAGAAAACTCTAATTTAACATCGGATCTAATTTCTCCACTGATAATTGAATAAAACCTGATTAAGTTCAACTAGATTAACATCAAATTAGACTCGCCTGGTTTGAACTATGATCTGACGAAAATCTGAGCAATAGGATCAGCTACACTTCCTCTATGAAATAGAGCTCTCTCTCTTCTTTCAAAACTTCAGATCAGATTTACTCAATTTCACCTCCAATAATCCGGATTACTCTTCCCAAGCTCTTAGATCCAGACTTCTGATGCTTCAAATTCCCATTCGGCCAAATGGAATTCTGATTGCACGTGGAGGAATTTATAATGCACTCAGACTTAACTCTTCAAATTCCTTCTTCATGATCCGTTGTAGTGCCACTGTACCGGATTCCTACACCAACCCTCTATTAAAGCCTTTATCAAATGATTTGCCATTCTAACCAACAGCACACACATATTATTTCTTAATTACAACTATTTTTGTTTTCCTTGCACTATTTATTCAATATTATAATATAATATAACTACAACTTGCATGAAATAACAAAATCTCCGATTTGACCCCTTTTTCTACATTTCTGAAATTTTCCATCATTTACATAAATTAATCAACCATAAAATCTGAATTTTAATTTTTATTAAAATTCGGGATCTTACATACTCCCCCTCCTTCAAAAAAATTTCGTCCTCGAAACTTCACATCAGGCTACCACCCACATGTTTCCACTTCATGATGTAATAACCAAATCCGGATAAGTCTCCTTCTTCTCATCCTCTCTTCCCCACGCACTTGCTTATGCTGATCCCATATCTAAACTGGCTTCTCTTCAGTATCAATCCACAGTTCTTTGCTTTATCCCTATAAACCTCAATAAACCATTCTAATAATCAAAATCTTTGGCAACCTCATCTCCTTTCTTCACTAACCTTCCGATGTGTCTTAAATTTGAACTTGATACTTGTCTCTCTCAAATATACTGGATCAAACCAAATAACCATCATCATGCAAAAACCAGACCAAATTCTAATAGTATCCACCCAATAGCAATATATACATATATTTATAACGACTAGGATTCCTTGAGTCGAATAATAATGAAGGGGGTAAATTTTAATTTGTGATATCTCAATGATTCCCTCCGACTCCTCTATGCATATTAAGATTCCATAAGAAAATGAGATATATCACCAACTCTTGAAATCTGGCAATATCTCAAACCTTACCTCCATAAAACAATGCCACTAAAACTTAAATGCCACCACTATAGCTGCCGACTCAGAATTATAATTGAGCAATTCTTCTCTCGAGACGCAATAATCATGAAGCATAAACTACTACTCTTTCCTACTGCGTCCACATGGTCCAAACTTTCTCACATGGAATTCCATTAAATATAGGAATCCTCACTACCGGAAGCACTACCAAACTGAAGCTGCAAACAATTATGGCCTCATTTCGTGGAAATTATTCTCATATACATCACCTAACATAACCTCTATAACCTTCGTTCTCAAGATCAATGGAGATTGCAATCCAAGAGAAATTATTTATAATCTCTCATCATGATTTTCTCGTGGAGGTATGCCCTTCCATCTCTTATAATCAATTACCTCAAATTTTATCCCATAAAGACGATGCCGCTAAATTTTTAATGAAATCATTATGTCTGCCAACAACGAATCCTAGTTGAGAAAATAATTATCATATGTTCTCATCTTCTAAATTTAATTCTTCTTCATCTTCAAATCAACAACAACCAGTTGGAGTAGTTCTCTCCCTTTTCTTCTCTCCAAATCCATTGACCAAATCGGAACCTTTGTTTCCTCTTACTTCTCCTTTTGATTTCTTTGAAACAATATGCACCTCAATCTTTACTTATAATACCTCCATTCAATCCTCTAGAGGTATGGTCTCCAAAATTTCCTTGTAATTATCATGATTACCAACACCAAGGCCTGGAGAAATTCTTGTCATGAAATTTTCACCCTTATTCTTCTAAAACTTGGAGTGTAAGTTTAGTCTATGAATATCTTATGGATTAATAGAAGGGAGTGAAAGCAATTTGAGTATTCCACTAAGGTCAACATCTGCCTCAACCCTCCTCCCACCGATGGAGTGCCACTAAGGTTATTCCTGCCTTAGTGGGTTTTTCTTAAAAAAAAAATCTGAGTATTCCAAATCTCCTAAACATATTGCGCGAACTCTCTTTTATTATAGGTTCTAGATACAAGGATATTTTAGGTACTGAAAATAAAAAATACTTCAGGATTAAAAAAATACTATATGTATCAAATTTCATAATTTATTATTAGAGAAAAAACTTAGTTTATTAATTATTTAAATATAATTTACTTACACCACTAGATGCAAAAATGAATTTATAGTTTGTGTAATAAGGATACAAAATCTTGTGACTTCTATATTATATCATATATACTTGTTGTAAAGCATCTCTCCTATATTTTTTTTTATAATAATTATAATACCTTCTCTCTTTCAAGATATAACCTACTTAATATTAAAAAAAATCTTATTTAATCACCTGTTTAATTTTTAATGTTGATGATATTTGAGAAATAATAAAAATTTTCCTTCTAAAAACATTAGGCAATACTTTACATCACCATCGCTTCCATTTACTTTCAATAGTCATGCAAATGATGTTCAACTGTGTTTGGAGCCTTAGATTTGGGGAGAAAAGAAAAGAAACCTGAAAAGGATAGAAGAGAAGGGAAGAGTAAAGAAAAATACTGATATTCTTTTTTTATATTTGGATGAGATGAGAAATGAGAAGAAAAGAAAAATATATTTTAATAAGATGATGGATTGGACTGATGGTTGGTGAGTAGGTGCTAGTAGTGTTGGTGGGATGATAGCAGCGACGGCGACAGAAATAATGGTGGTGGTGGGCGATTGTGGCAAGTCGTGGTTGTGGGCAATGATGGGTGGGGGTGGGGGGTGGTGATGGGCAGTGGGAGGGTGCTGTTGGTGGGACACTAGGAGTGGTGGTTGATTATGGTATTGGTGGGTGGGTGGGTGGTGTGAGTAATCATAAGTGATGGTGAGCTTTCTTTTTCTTTTCTTCCCAACATAGGGTTCCAAACACAGCATAATGGAATCATAGTCCAATCATATCATACATAAAAATTTAAATAAAAAACCCCTTACATTACGTATCATTATTTAAAAACATAAAGCCTCTACCGTTGCCCAAAGTGACACTAGTGATAACAAATTTGACACACGTTACTGGGATCCATAACGATGTACATAGTTGATCAAATTACTACTGTACGCGGCCCAAAAGCCCCATACTGGACCCACAAAACAGTCAAAACAGCCAAAAAAATAAACGAAGACCCATTGTCAGGCTCCAACATCGTGATCACGAAATTAAGCAACGCTGGTGGAGATATTGTTTTTAGCTTTCAGAGGAGCAGGATGCTTCAGCTGAGGTTGATAGGCTTTCCTGCTGAATCCGCTTCATCTCTTCGTAGGCCCATTCGAGACCAGGGCAGTAATGCAGAGGGGGGTTGAACCTACAGTCGTTCATGTCTGAGGGCAAGAAGGCTCCATTCTCTATCAGGAATCTAATTGCTCCCTTGTTCCTTTCTTTGGCTGCACTGTGCAAGGGAGTCCCTGTTTTACCATTCACAATGACAACACATTAATAATTCGCATTTATCATATTCAAATACATACATACATACACACACACATATATATAATCCCAGCATGACAGACGAGCATCCAAGAAAATTAGCAGCAAACAAGCAAAGTACAGAGCATCAAGTTGGATGGGTGCCACCCAATCATTGCAGGCTCAGACTCATTTTCCTGGATTTTGAAAGAAATCTAGAGGAAACTCAGGGTTGAAGTGGGGAAAATAAGCTCATTGTCACTGATCCATTTAAGCATCAGTCAAACCAGTAAATTAAGCATGACAGTCATTGAGCCATTTTTTATTTTTCAAAGAGGGAGCTATTGCTCTTCAGTGCCACAATGCGGGCAGATGGCTGTTGAATGTCAGGTTCCAGTCCAGAAATCAACAGGAGTCCAGAGGCTTTTACAATTGGACTCTACAGGAGACATAGCCTCAAGTCAACAGCAAAGCACATAAAATTTACATATTTGATTAGGGCTTTTATAGGTATTGCAGAACCAAAGTACAAAATACCTGCCCTAGACTTGAAATTACTGCTAAAAAATGATACAGAGCTTGGATTTCATTCTTTATCAAGTAAAATAAGAACTGAGGTCCAACCCACAGTTCAAGGCCCAATCCATTTGCTGCTAAAGAATCAAATAAGTATGAGATGGAGCTTCAAAAATAGCGGCAAGCTGAACAGCACTTTCCAGGGATAAGAAGGGAAAAAACACAAAAAGCCTACCAGTGGGGAATGTAACCATAAATATATGTGTTTTCTGAAGCTACTAGCTTTTTCTGAAGTTACTAGCTTCGAAGATGGTACTTACAGCCACATACACCTTTTGTTCTGGCATCAATGTTGGCACCACGCTCAAGTAATTCATCCATGACTCTAAGGTGACCACCCTGAGCAGCAAGGTGCAGAGGGGTAACCCCTGGTGATTTGGGACCCCAAGCAGGCACATTAACATTCATGCCTTCATCTAGAAGACGCCTCACCTGCAAAAGATATCACACAAAATCAATTCACTCCAGGTCAGAATCAAATAAAACAGATCAAGGAAGAAAACCATCATTAACTGGTGCTGTGCAAGAGAACAAAAACTTTATACATAAAGAACCTTTAAAAGAAGCAAACAAATAAGAGAAACCAAATCAAAGAAGAGGAATCATTAAACATCCATAACATTCCAGTGAGTATATCATTTGAGAACAGAGGGCTTTTACTTTTCCACATTCTCTTAGTTTAGCAATATTTGCACTCACTTATCAACCCAACTTTCAGGTAATGTAAAAACTAAAAAGGGTGGGGTAACAACAGAAACAATAATAAAGATATGCATATAATTCCAGGAAGGGTTTACACTTTCATTTTGTAATGTTACTTATTTAAATCATCAATTTCCACCCCTTCATTTGCAGAGATGCTTTCTTCCTGATATTCAAATTCTACCGTGCAGTTATATACTGACACATATCATACACCAAGCACTGGATCCTAAATCTTGAGAAACAGAAGGTTTGCCTACTGGGTTGGACATTACCTAGAAGATCATGTCAGTAAAAGTGGGGCAAAAATCCTTACTGATTCTTTGAACTGCCAGAAATGAGGATATGCAGGATGCAAGTCTTGCATCCGTTATACGGGAAGATTTTGATAGTGAAATAGAGACATGGGTGTTCATGTGGATGTTACTTGAACTAGCGAAACTGAGTGATTTGAAGACAAAGTGAGATGATAAAAAGAAAGTTCCAATAAATCCAAGTACAATCAGAATTGCAGACTTAACACCCACAGCACCAAATCTGAAATTAGTCTCATCATATCACAAGAGCGCACATCTGTATAATTGCTAGCTTAGATGGCATGTGAGCACATCTACAAACATTAGTTCTTGTTTAATGAACCTTCCACGATTAAGCCCTTTAGAATCAAGTATACCTGATGCACCCGTCTTAGCGCTCGCCATGGGCTGTGTTTGGATATGTAGAAAATGAATAAAGGCAGGTAAAAGAGCATTTTCCTTTCCTTTCCCTTTCTTCCCCTTCATGTAAAGAGGAAAATTTTGAAGGGACCAATGGGCCTTTCAATGAACCAAACATTTGAATTCCATTTTAAATTCATCTTCTATTCATTCCCTATATAGATTCCATCTAACCAGAGAACGACCTCAAGCAGAGGAATGTCCTTTAAGAGCAAGCAAGCCCGACAAGAGCTATCACAGATGAATCAACTAGAAGTTCTTTCAAATGTCTTAGCCTGCTCCTACATGATGACCTTTTATGGATCCTTTGGGCTATGTCCTTTCCCAGAACATTTTTCATTTTTTCTTTCAATGATTTGCTCATATATCACAATTTGGCCTTTTATGGATCCTTTGGGCTATGATTTGCTCGTATATGTCCCTTCATCTTTTACTTGTTTTGACCACGGAGAACATCCACAAAGAGCCATGCTTTCCTACCAAGCTAGTGGAGATCCAAAATAGACAATCACATATTTTTCAAATAACAATTTGTGGAGTTATGATTAAGTATCTTCCATTGCCAAACATTATGCATCTTGAAGAATGCTCTGAAAATTTCCAGTGTGAATCTTCCCTATGTCAAGACCCTTTCAATGTGTCCACGCCTTTCAAAGACACTACAGGATGGCAAAAATATTTACCTAAACAGCTAGTACATGAACCTTGGCCAACTCATCTTGAAGTTCCAGTGACTTGGAGTACCATTTTTATATCAATGACAGGCCAATTACTTTACCTCATGTTTCATTACAATTTCCAAACTAACAAACTTCTCAGTAATTTCTATATAATGTGCAAGGCTTTACCAAATTCTTAGCCAGAATATTCACCTTGACCTTCAATTCCTCTATTTCTATATTCATGGTTTTAGCCAGAATATTCACCTTTTCCCTCTAATTTGTTTGAGAAATTCTGCTAGAGTCTAAAGTCCCTCTAAGCTAAAGCTTATTTTTCCAACTCTTAAATTCTCTAGCTAGGCTCCTTAATTGGCAGTGTCAAGCTTTAACTTGCAAATCATCAATTCTCACTGTGATCTCCTTTTACTTAAAATAGCTTTCCTTTATCATCAAAGCTGGTTATTCTCAATTTCAAGTTTGATATTATGCTTCCTAGCTGCTTTGTCTCAGATACCATCACAAATACAGTCTAACAATTCTGAAAGCCAGCGGCACATGTAACGTCTTGACAAAGACATATTTTCTAATCCTCTCAACAGGTCTGTGTATGGAAAAACACCAAGATTGCATAAGTCCATACCCTACTGTTATCAAGAATAAACTTCAAGTTAAGAGGCTTCATAGCAATAAGCTAGGATGAATAATAACTACTGAAAAATTATGAGCTTCCTCTTATGACACTACATATTAAGACCTTAGATTCTTTTCATTAACCATCTTAGTTGAACAACTCATGGCCCTGGAAGTCCAAAATAAATATCCATGCATACCCATCAATTCCGCCCCACCACCCCCTCCTCCTCCCTCTTCTCCCTTTTCCTTCTTTTTCTCTTGGTAGATATACATTAAAAATACAAATCCACAATATCACTGACACTTCATCCCTTTCAATGAATTTTAGATCCATCTACAATTTCCTCTTTTATGCACAATAACAAGTTTACAAGGAGTCTGCATCATAGTACCAGTTCCCTCGACAAATATGTCAGAATTCACTTATTTATATGAACTCCATCACAGAAAAAGAGAACAATGTATAACGAAAAACTGGTCAACAAACCCCCCACCCACAACAGAAACAAAATCTCCATGCTAAAAAAAATAAAAATAAAAAGTGGAAAAAATCAACATCCACGAAGAAAGGATATGAACCCTACTAAAGAAACTCATAATGGAGGAGTAATTGACAATTTTCAGCATCCACTTTGTAAACAACATAAAACAGATATGCAACGATCAACCACTTAAGAGGGGAAAGTTTCTCTTTCCATTACTTTCATCAAGAAGGTACTTTAAACACGAAACTAAAAATCATTTATTATGTTCAAAGAACTCTACAAAAGATCTATACTTTCCAGCTAACTCAACAAATATGTCAGCTTTCATTTCTTTATTTAAAACTCGAACAGTATTTTTTTTTCTTTCTGTTAAATAATTAGCTGTTAAAATGATAAGCTAAAAACAAAATAACATTCGAAAAATTATCCCGTCGTCTTCGTTTTCAGCTTTCAAGGAGCATGATTCAAAGGCCCATAGTGTGTCTCCTATTAGGCAGAATGTTGGCTAAGGATCATCCTTTATATACTGTGAGGGACAGGTTTCAGACATCTCTGTATTGATTGGTGGGTTTTTGACAATGTCCGAAGGGGTGCGGGCCTGCTTTACTTAACTGATTTCTGTGCTGAAATCAAAAGAGCAAAGCATGATGGGTTAGCATGTAGCAGTGAGCCTCCAGAAACAGGTGCAGATCCATGTGTGCATCAAATTCAACAACTCGATCCACAATCTGACGATCAATTTTTTGAGTCCCCAAATTGACCAATTCCTTCGATTCCCTTTTCTGAAGCCCCCATAATCGACCTATCCTCCTAGGGTAAAAATTTGGTTTCTAGTTCTAATCTTGATTCCTCCATTTCTTTTTTGCCATTGTTGCAGACTTCTTCTCTATGTGGTATTCCCACTCAGTATAAGCCAGCAGATGGTATGTGTGGCAAAGAAATGAATCTTTGTCCAAGTGACGCCCAGGAGTTAGCATCCCAAATGTTTTCAGTATGTTTCGACAGTCTAGGGAGTTGAAAATCTGGAATGGTCCTTACAATATAATATAAGAAAAGGGAAAGACAGTAGTAAGGATGGAAATGAAGTGTTCCAATGTTAGTCCTCAGTTGGAACATCAGGTCTTGGTGATCCCTTAATAAAAAGAGCTGTCAAGTCTGCTTGCCTTGAGAACAATCCTGATATTCTTGTCTTCAGGAAACCAGTTCTGATAGAGAGTCGTTATTAGTCTTATCAGGAGTATCTATCTAGGAGGTCAGAAATACATATGGCATCTCTTCCATGTTAGGGGCTTCCAAGGGTTTGTTGGTGGTTTGGGATTCAGATCATGCTCGATTAGCATGAAGTTCATCAGTATCAAGGACAACTGAACCTAGTTTCTTTTGGGTGTGTGTAGGCCTTGTAGAACTTCTGTTAGATAATCTTTTTGGGAGGAGATTGGAGTTGCTAGAGGTCTATGTGATGGCCTGTGGTGTCTGATCAGGGACTTTAATGTGGTGAGGTTTTCTAGTGAGAATAGAGGAGATAGGATGGGGGCCAATAGGAGCATGAGAGCCTTTTTTAATCTGATAAATAACCTTAGGTTGGTGGATTATCCTATTAGTGGTGCCTGGTTTACGTGGCCAAACTTCCAAGAGAATCATGTCCATAGTCGTCTACATAGATTCATAGACTTTGGCAATAGGTATGGTCATTTCAATTTTAGCTATCTGGACCGGTGTTGGACCATTGTCCCTTATTCATTTCTACTGAATTTAGTCCTAGTGGGCCTGTCACTTTCCGGTTTGAAAAAATGTGACTTACGCATAAAGATCTTAAGGAATTAGCGATCCAGTGGTTGGTGGAGGATAGAAACAGTCAAGTTGGTTGACCGGGGTGGTTTTCATGAATATCATAAAATTTGTTTGGTAAAATCAATAATATCAAAGAAAGGCTGCTAGTTGATATTGAATCATTGGACAAGCTTGAATGCAGTTCGGATCTGCTATGGGGGGAGGGGAGAAGCTTGAATGTACTTGAATAATAGGAATCTTGGAATCACTTTAAACGGAGAATAAATTTGTTCCGGACAGAGACATCGGGCTCTATGGGTTCAAGAAAGTGATGTTAATACAAACCTTCTTTACAGTTTGGCTAATCACAGAACTAGGAAGAATATCATTTGTAGTCAGGTGGTTGATGGCAAGTGACCAATGGAGGATGAGTTCCAGGCCTTGATTGATCATTATTCTACCCTTCACAACTTACAAGTCTGAGCAGAATTGTAATTTTTAACTCAGCTGCGAGGATACAGACACTATTGCTGAATCTCAGAAAGTCTTTCTTGAAAGGGAGTTTGAGGTGCACTAGGTCGAAAAGCCTGTTATGGACTTGGGGAGAGATAGTACCAAGACTTGATGGAATTGTGGCCTTCTATCAAAATAATTGGGACACTGTAAAGGGTGAGCTTATGGCCGTTTTTCGGTAGTTCTATAACAAGTTTGCCAATTCTACTTACTTGATTCTCATACCTAAGAAAGAGGGACCTTTTAGAGTTAAAAATTATAGACCCAATAGTCTGACAACTAACCTCTATAAGATCATTGCTAAGGTGCTTTTGTTCAAATTGAGTAAGATTCTGCATAAGATTGTCAGTCTTAATCAGTCTGCTATAATTGGAGGCAGTCAGTCCAATCCGGACAGTTGTGGCCAATGATTGTAGTGAAGATAGAGAAATAAGAACCCAACTCTCATTTGTAAGCTGAATATTGAGAAGGCTTACAATTAGAGTGGTTTGGGATTTAATTGACTTGATTATTAGTTGGAAAAGTTTTGGTTCTAGATGAAAGAAGTGGATTAGTGGTTTTGTTCACAATGTCTCCTCTCTTTTATTTATTAATTGATAAGAGAAGTATATTATTAGAAGATAAATCCAGAAAGAGTTACAGAAATGGAAACACATGGCATGAGAAGTGGGATCTATCCCAAAATCAAGAAACAGCAAATAACCAAAAAGTAGCACCTCACCACCCACAAAAACGTACTCCACATGCTCACAACTCTAAGTATCTCTGAATTTCTTACAATGTCCCCCCACCCCATTCATACCATTCAGAAGAAATAGATACCCAAAAAGCTGCAAGAACTATAATTTTATCCAGGATTAACTCTCGACTGCTGTAGGTGTCTTCTCTTTTATTTTGAGTGGTCATGTCAGAGGCTTTTTTATATCCTCTAGAGGTTTGCAGCAAGGATGCACCCTTCTCCCCATGTTGTTCACCTTGGTTAGTGATGCTCTCAATAGGAGCATGGCTAAGGCTGAAGGGTTAGGGAGGTAGGATTACCCTCATCCTGGCACCTCTTTCTAACATCCCCAGTCATTTTCTTTCCCCCTTCAAAGCCTCAGGTGGTGCCAAAAAAAAGGGTTAAGGAGGTAGGATTACCCTCATCCTGGCACCTCTTTCTAACATCCCTAATCACAATTTTGCCTTTTTCTTCACTTTTCTCTTATTTTGTGACTCCAAAGGCATTATCAATGTAGCTTCCTTTGTTTCTCTAAATTCCTGTGTTTATCTAAATGCAATTTAAGATCTTTGGAAAATCGCTTACCTAGTACACCTTTACCCCTTTTATCCAAAATTGCAGTTTTACCCCTTTTAACAAATTTATCCTTCTTCTTTTTTTGGCATTTTCTAAATTTTCTTAGGTTCGATGAGTGCAAAATTTGGTGCTGACAAGGACACTCCATAAAAAATTACACTCTTAAAAGGATCACTACCTGATCAGTGAAACACATCTAGGATTCAGGGTTTCAAAGTTGATGTCCTATCAGCAATACTAATTTTATTTCTACATCATACTAATCTTATCTAAGTATCCCTTCAACATCGACATCTCACTTTAAACCCTGCAAGTATGACAGAATTGTTAACTCAATAACTTGAGGGCAGGAAAACAAAGGTCAATAACATCCCAACATGTGTCAAGACTCTGAATCCTCTAAATCATAGAAGCCTGACCAAAAACACAACAATATCAAATGTATGTCCTAATGATGTCATGCTAAAATGGTACAGTAAAACTAGAATAACGAATATATGTCCTAATGATGTCATACTACAACTAAGAGTCAGAATAAATATATATAACCAAAGATTATTTTAGTGAATCCACCAAGACACTTTAACAAGATATCTCAGGGGTTAGTGATTAAGGCAATTTCCAAGAAAAAACATTAAATACAACATGCTGAAAAAAAGTAAAAAATCATCCGACCAGATAAACTTCAGTACAAGGTCGAAGCTGCATTAATTGTCTTATAATTAAAGCCATTGTTCAAAACACAATAACCAATAAGTTCCTATAAAAAATTAATCAGCAAATATCCTTTTTCATTCATAAAAAGTATATAATCAGGAGAACTGACCTCCTTTAAATCACCTCTCCGAGCACCAATGTGAAGCAAAGTCCATCCTCTATCATCCCTGCCAACATCAGACCTCAAAGAGCGCCTGCGTGACAAGCTACTCTGAGGGAAACCCAACTGTTCGTGCGGCATAACTTCAAGAGACATACGACTAAACGGCAAATCAAACCACTTTAAATTCAACAAGAAGGTTGAATAACACAGTTCAGACCTCGAACAAACCGAAAGAAACCCTAACTGTCTTCGGAGGAAATTAGATATGAAGCTTGTGATTTAACATGCTTCCGGAAAATTCCAGCGAGAGGAAAAACGAAAATCAGAAGAGAAAACAATTAGCGAGAAGCAAAAGAATGATTACCCATGCCGTATGGTGCGAAAGGATTCAAACCAGGACCGAAAGCACGAAGATTCTGAGAAACTGATATTGAAGCAACGACGGACGAGAATCTAAAGAGAAGAGAGAAAATCATAATGGACGATCCGGGCAAGAAGCAAGAATGGATAATGAAGACAAATATCAGAACGATGATCAGATGAACGGCACTTCGGTTGGAGGATTTTCAGGAGGATTTGGAAAAGAAATTGCAGCGAACATCGAGGACGAAGGGGAAATCCAAAACCCTAAATTGCAGAAATCCTAAAAGAGAGAAATTAGGGAAAGCTGTCCGAGCTCCGAAGATATTACAACAGGTAAGGCGTTGAAAGTTGATACCTATACTATATAATCAACTAGCGAACACCCCGTGCGATGCACAGGTAGGGTGCTTATCGTGCCAGCCCGGCACGGCCCAATCACGGCTGGGGCGTGCCCAGCGGGCCACAGGCCACACGGGCGGCCCGTTTAGCCAGGATCCCAGGCCCTGCGGCCCGTTTAGCCAGGACCCCAGGCGTGCCGTGCTGGGCCAGGGGTATTAAAAACCAAATTTTTTTAAAAAAATCACAAAAAAATTCTGAAAAATATTTTTATTATTCACAAAATTGTTTTATACATATTGGGATAGATTTTGCTCAAAAAATATAAATTCATTAATTATAACAAGTACAATTACAATTTTGCAAAGAATACATAATCACTTGAACAAATAATACCGCATCACTATAGTATAAGCACATCTCAACTAGGTTACTCATCTATCTTTCATTTGCAGTTTAAAAGGAAAAAAAAAAAAGAGAAAGTAAAGTTCGTACACTTTGATTACAAAAAATATAACAAAACTTAAACTAATCTGGATGACTAAATTCATCAATATTCAAATCATTGAAGTCTGTAACAAGTTGATCATCTTCATATTCCCGATCTCTCAGTTCCACCTTTTACCAATTTGTAAGACAGACGCATACTTGCACCATCTCCGGCGTTAATCTACTCCTGTAGTCGTCCACGGTTCGTCTACCTGCGCTGAAAGCTGATTCCGATGCAACTGTGAACATCGGAATAGTTAGTAGATCATGTGCCATGTGGCAAGCACAGGATAACTAACCTGATTTTGCTTCCACCATGTCAAAATGTTAAAAGAATTATGCTCTTCCATAGTATTTAAAAGTATTGGGAGGCTTTCTAAATAAATCCTTAACTCAAATGATCCCCCACTACTAGATGCTGGTTGTTTTCTCTTTCTTCTCCCACTTAAAAAATTCCAAGGGGAATTATCTAGTAGTACTTCTTGGGTCTGAGTTGGACCTTGTCTGCTACAACCAGTATCATATTCACAAAAAATTCTTTCTAATAGGGTTCTTATTTTACGTATATCTATTTGAAAAAAAGAATTCATATTCTCATTTATTCCATCTATTAAGTTTTCTACTCCTAATTTAATCCTAGGGTCCATTGTAGTAGCTAAACAATATAAATTAGGCATATCTTGCCAATATTTTAAAATTTTAGCTTCCATTGTAGGGCAAATATCCTTTACAACAGGCATGTTTTTATATTGTTTAAAGCAAATACTTATTTGATATAAACAATTTAAAATACTCATGGATGTTGGGTAATAAACTGCTGATAAATATCTTGTTGCATCATAAAAAACTTTTAAAAAATCTCTTAAAATTTTTACTATTTTCCAATCAAGTTCTTCTAGTTCACTTTGAGGCACTTTAGTTTTATAAAATAGTGTAAGTTCTTGTTTTAATGCTAGTGCAGCTTCTAGCATTAAATATTTTGAGTTCCACCTATGTTCAACATCTAGAGTAATTTTGTTAGGTTGCTTTCCTAAACTTTCACAATAATTTTTAAATTTTCTAGTAGTTGTGCTAGATTGTTTTAAATATCTTACTACATCTCTAATATTTGTTAAATGATATTGGACAATTTTTAAGTCATCTTGCATAACTAAATTTAGGATGTGACAAGCACACTTAACATGAAATAAACATCCATCTATATTTAAGTTTAAGTGTTGCTTTAATATATCTACTGCAACATTATTAGCATTTGCATTATCAAGTGCTAGAACCATTATTTTATTTTGTATTTTATATTTTCTTTTATTTTTTGCTATAGTATTTGCTATATTTAGTCTAGAATGGCTAGACTCTAATGCTTCAAAAGTTAGTATTCTTTTTTCCATATTCCAATTTTCATCTATATATTGTGCAGTTATAGCTAAATAACTTATTTGTTGTCTACTTATCTAAATATCTGAGGTTAAAGCTACCTTAAAGTTATTGTTTGAAAAAGTTTCTATTAATGTGGTTTTCATTTTTTTGTATAATTTTATAGCATCATTTCTTAAAGTGTGATGTGAGAAAGATTTAAATTGTGGTGCTAGATATTTGGTTATTAGACGGTTAAATCTTTTAGATTCTATTAATCTAAAGGGTAATTCTTCTTGTATTACCCACTTTACTATTTCAAGCCTAGTTTCTTCTTGATTAAAAACAAAATTACCAAAATTAACATTACTACTAGAAATTTGGGCTTGCCTAGGGTCTATTTGGCCATTTTTTGGAAGACATTTCTGCAAATGCCGTTGCAAGTAGCCTGTACCACTTTTTCCTTTACAACTAAAATTTTTCTTGCAGTGGTTACAAACTACCCTCTCTTCACTCCCTATATTTTCAATTGTAAAATTGAGCGAAACATTGGAGGTTCTACTCCTCTTGGTGCTCCTAGGTGGTAGGGAAGATGATCCCATCTCTTGGGAAGACAACTCAGTTTCATGATCTTGGATGGGAGGGTCACCATATAGGGATTGGGTTACATCATCAGAAAAGGTTGGGTCAGAATAGGGTCTAAGAAATTCCCTTAATGCAGTGTTAAAGAACATAGGATGCCTAGGGTCCATTATCAAATTTTGGAAAAAAAATTCTTAGTAAATAATATAATAATAAAATTTTGGTGATACTAATTTATAAGAAAGGTAAAAGGACAGACTTACTTATATATATATATATATATATATATATATATATAATATTTATACTAATTTTAAAATCGGAAAATTAAATAGAAGAATACCTCTTTAGAATGAAGCTTGAACTTTGCAGTTGAAGCTTTCAACCTCTAGAGTCCAATTTCCCACTTCTGATGCTTGAACAATTAGAAGAGAGTATCACCAATTTCCAGAGTCCAATTTCCAATTAGAACATTTAGCAAAGCAACTATTTCTTGATAATCAATTAGAAGAGAGTAAGAGATTGTAAAAGAGGTGTGGTTTGGAGTGGGAAAGGGTAAGCCTATTTATAGAAAATTAAAAGTGGCTTTTTACCACCTTTACCCTCCAATATGACTATTATTTTGCAGTTGGAAGGGTAGAAAAGGTCTTTTAATAATCAATTACAACCATACCCCCCCCCCCCCCCCCCCCCCAATATGACTGTTATATAGCTGTTGAGGGGGTAAAATAGGCAAAAAAGTAGTTAAAAACCATTTTTTTGGAGAGAATAGAGAGCTAGCGGGCCATTCCGGGCTCGGGCTTGACACGTAGGCATGCTGCGGCCCCAGGCCCGACATGTAGGCATGCTGGGCCATGCCAGGCTCGGGCTGGCACGGCTCGATAAGCAAGCCTATGCACAAGGATGGGTAAAATTTAAGCATGTTTAGAAATAGACAATATTGCATATTTAATTTTTAAAGCATATCATATCATGTTTCATTTAGGAAATTATAAAAAGCAAAAATTAAAAAAAAATATTGAGTCAATGAGAGAACCTACAAAAATGGGGATGGCATAGAAAGATAGATTTAATAAGCTTACGTGAAATTGGGAATAGCAATACATTTCCATAAGGATATAACTTAGTGAAAGAATTTTAAAATACAAATAAACTAAAAGGATTAAATAATATTGGAACAAATCCTGAGGATATTTTACCAAAGTAATTTTTATAAATTATGGATAGTATGAATTAATTTTAATAAAAATCATTAACTTTAAAGTTAGAACCTAAATAACTGAGAAATAAAAGTTGGCAACTTGTTTCGAGTCGATTTGCAATTTGACAATCTTGTGCGAGGTCCCATAGATCAACGAATAAAAAAAAAAAAAGGAAAGGAGTCAGGCATATATATAGGATCTTACATAACACACAGTGAAGGGCATTGCCCTATCACAAGGTAAGGATAATAGCTCAAATTTCCTCCTGTTGATAAAATCACAGGAAATTATATTGAAAAGATGTGAATGCATATCTAAAGCCATATAAGAAATTACTAATGTAGGATCACTTCATGAATCCTTTGCAACTGCCATTTACAAAGACAAACATTGTACTTACATGAATATCTCAGACCATGCTTTTTTCCACATTGATCATCTCAATGTAAAAATAGTGGAAAATCCTTTGTTGCCAAGTTTCCTCACCTTGCTAGGTGCTGAATAACTTTGGAACAATGGTGACATGTTCATACCTGAAACAAAATCAAACCATCTTGATTTTTAATCCAAAGAATGGTCTCCAGTGCAAATGGAAAAATAACACTTTAGTGTATAAGGTTTCAATATGTCGCTTTTTTGGGAGAGTGAAAACATGCGAATGCAACTAAAATAATCATTGATGTCCATATTATCAGATTTTTTTTGGTAGCCTCTTCAAATAGCTGGTGTGCACACTCCATGTTTCTAAAAATTGCAAGACACTGATCAAACCATTCAAAACATATGATCTATGATAAGCCCAAATTTCAGGGCATAGGTATGAATCTGTTAACTTATTAATTGTGAATTACAGTTAGTACAAGCCTTGAGAATAAAAGGGAATGTGTGCTTACACAGTTCAACACACTGGCATCTTATATTCATATAGATAAATATAGCATCAAAAGGACATGGGTTGCTAGCTTGGCCCCTAATGAGTGTGTTCCACAAAAGAATTGGGGTCATGGGTATTGCTGAAGAGCCTTTTTTTCATAACTAAGATCACCGAAGTTTGAAAGAGCACAAAAAGACAATAATCGACTGGTGGCATAGTTATCTTGGATGCGAGTAGAGATGATCATTTGGGTGTGGATTTGCTTGAGTCGGTGCATAAGGTGCATACACTGCATAGTATGAAAGGATAAGCCTTAGAACTCTTTGACTACAATTGACAAAGATACGAGAGAATCAACTTAGTAGCTACAATGACTACAACTTTCACGATCTCTTATGTTCTGCATTTTGGTTGGGAGAAAGATGAATGTGGAAGAACATGGTGTAAGGAGCTCAAAAAAAGTAGAGTGATCCGAAATTGAAAGGAGCTCAAACAAATTAGAGCGATCTAAAATTGAAATGATATAATGTTTTAATCCAGTGAACGAAAACCTGTTATCTTCAACTTGAACTTCAACTCTCTCGAGTCAAGGGACAGAGACAGTATCATGTCTGCTCGAACTAATTTGTTACATTGATATATTGTAACAAAGTCATCTATATGCCATAGCTTAGATGCTGAGTCATGAGAATATGGATTTTTTAAAGTCATGTGAACATTTGAGGTAGGTAAAAAAATAAGAACAAAAAAAGGAAAAAACTATTGTAATAAGCAAAAAACCACAAGAAAATCCAATATAAGAGTAAACAAATAAGAGTTGCAAAAAATTACACGTACTACCAGAACATAGATAGTTTAACACGTATAATTTTAAGGATTGTTTAGAATATATTGAATAGGTTACACACTTTATTGGAGGTATTATTTTTATTTATTGAACATAGATTGTTTATGTTAAGTCGGAGGCAAAAACCGACAAAAAGGGCGGTCCCATACCGATTATGTATAAAAGGCAACCCCCTTCCATCTCTAAGATTATATAAAAAGGCAACCCCCCTTCCATCTCTAGTTAAGTCAAGGAAGTTTAGAGATCTCTTCTTCTTCATTTTGAGAGAAGGCCTTCTTGTTGAAACCTTCCGTTTGTGGGTTTCCAAAAAGGAGATCCAAGTTGTAAAATTTTTTATCTTCATCTAGTGGAAGTGGTTAGGGATGCTCAAGGATGTAGGTACTTACCAAAGCTTGTTAAATTTTGGTGTTCTTTTATTAGCTTTCTGTATTTACATTCTGCCTTAGTATTCTTGCTTTTGTATTTATTTCTTAGTTATTTATTCCAATAGCATTAGTTGTTATTTGTAAACCTAGTATAGTGGCCTGGTAGATATACTGTGAGACCCCGGATTTTTAGATTATTTCTTTAAGTGATTAAGCAAGAGACATTCGGGAAAATTTCTGAACTTTTCTATTTTGTGGTGAAGGTGAAGTTGGAGCAATCCAAACTTGAATCCAATCAAGTGGCTAAGCCAAGGCTTGTCCAAAAGTGCACCTAGGTAAGGTATCCTTCATTTGAGCAATTCCTTAGAATATTAACTAAATTTATTATTGTGAGAGAGAATGGCTAAGTGGTAATTTGTTGTGTGCAATAGGAGGAGAATGGCAAGATGGTGAATGTTGGTTTTGTAAGCACCCAAATTTTGGTCAAACCAAAAAGAAAAAAGAAGAAAACAAAAAGTATGTACTAAAAGACAGCAGAAAAGTCAAACCCTGAGGGGTCAAAAATTGACTTTTTGATCAAGAGAAAATTGGTCACCTTGCCCTATCTCAATGGATAGAGAATCCCGACACGGTTCCAACACAACAGAGTTTGCTGGAATCGGAGTCCGGATGAGGGTTCTGTGGGCCGGTCAAATTTGAGGGTAAGCTGAAAGTTGACTTTTCCTCGAACCCCGTGCCAAGTGCTTAGCCCTATGTCATTGGATAGAGGGCTCCGATACGAGTCTAACGCAATTGAGTTTGCTCAAATCGGAGTTCGGGTGAAGAAGATATGAGCTGTCGAAGTTTCCGAACAGCAAAACCAGAAACTGCACACGTGGCGCAGGAATTGCGCACGTGGCAATGAGCGCAGCAAAATATCTCAGGGACTAAATCTTAATATCCAAAATTCGTACGGGGCGATCCGTAGATATCCAAAAGTTTCAAATCGGTCGAATCGGTCAAGTCGAAGGGCAAATCCGTAAATTTTCGATTTGTATCTGGCATTTAATACCAGATACACTGGCTCCCCTTCATGACCGGACTCCAAGGCCGGATACAAGAAGATTTTCGAGTGAGATTCGTGCCGATCGCCCGACAAATTCGCGGCGGCATTTAAATTTGAAATGATTATGTTTTGTATCCGGCATTAAAGGCCGGATACAAAGAAAGGCCTGTGTATCCGGCCATGAAGGCCGGATAAGGGGCGCACTTAGTGTATCCGGCCTGAGTTGCCGGATACATTAAGCTGCCTATAAAAAGGAAACAACAGCCTGATTTTCGAGGTTGGCTTCATTTTTGCTGGTTCCCACCCCTTCTCCCCTTGGCCACTGCTCCGAAATACCTGCCTTTTCACCCCACCTTGCTCCCCAAAACCCTTCAACATTATCTCAAGGCTCCTACCCTTTCTTCTCTTCTTCTTCTCCATCTTCACCCCACCAAGAAGGAGAGCACCGGCTGTTGGTGCGTAAGGGGAGGGCTCCAGCACTTGTTCTTGCTTCAAAGGGGGTCACACACCTTCACAAGAGAGCAGAAACACCCAAGGTATGTCTCCTTGCTGTATTTTATTTAACATATATGAAAACTAGCATGTTTTGAGCCAATGTGAAGGTGCTTGTTCTTTCCTTGCTGTAACACTTTTTCTAGCATGTATCTTTGCTATTTTCCTCTCTTTCTCATGCCATAAGAAAGTCTCCAAAGGTAAAGGGGTCCACGTTTGGTTTCATAGGAGCATGAGAGTCTTATTCTTACATACTTTTATGTCTTCTAAGTTGCTGTCTTGAGCTTTATCTTGATTATTTGTGGGGGAGCTTGTTCCCCTTAGCATGATCATCTATTGTATCCCAATCTAATCCCCCCTATTCCCTTCTTTAGACGCTTTTTAGCTAGGTGTGTGATTTGGTCTTGCATGATTGTGGTATGAGTATTACTTGATGCATTTGGTTCTTTACTTTCTTGCACATGATTATAGTTGATGACCTCCATGTTTATTTAGTTCTGTTTGATGATTGCTATAATTTGGGAGTGAGAAGAAACCAAAGCAGAGACACTTAAGTCCCTGCTCATTTGCTAAGTTTGGTCTAAAGGGGAGAGAAATTGGATCCTCATCCATCCCTTTTGGGCCTTGACTTCAAAACCCCCAAAAAAAAGAAACCATAGTGGGGGAGATCACCCATTCCCAGAACCAATGTGGGCCCACACAGGAGCCCACACAACCTCTAGAACACCCTGGGAGGTTTAAAAACCTAACCCCAGTGCAAAGGATCCGAAAAAAGGCTTCTGTGTGTTGATCCGGCAACTCAGGTCGGATCAACATAAATCTATGTGTAGCCGGCAGCATATGCCGGATACATTGAGATCTGTTTATAACTGGCAAAAAATGCCGGATACATTGGCCTATGTGCATAACCGGCATCTCAGGCCAGATACACTGCCAGAATGCCATTTTTGCTGATCTTGTGTGATTTTCTTGATGTGTTTGATCAATTTGAGTAAACCAGAAGGGTTTCCGGGTCACCCGGAAACCCAAGATGGGCCATGGACTGACCCGGTCCAACTCAATTCCCAGTGGGCCTTCCAACGGGGCCCACCAAGCTCGACAGACTTTTTTGATAAATCAAGATAAATTTAACCGAATGAGTGGGCCACACCATTGGAGGCCCACCAAAGCCCAACTTGGGGCATGCATGCGTAGTTAAGTTGTGGTTTGGCCGAGACCAAGGGCAGGGCCTACCGGGCCCACCAAGCCCATTAACCAACCAAGGTTAGGGTTTCAAGACCCTAACTCAGGAAGTCTTGGGCTTTCAAGCCCAAGCCCAGGTAAAGGGCCTCAAGCCTGAGGCCTGGCCCGCTTGGGTATAATTAATCAAGATAATCAAAAGCACTTGGCAAACAACTGTGGGGCCTACTCAAGGGCCCACAAAGCAATCCCGGCCCACTTTCGGCATGAAATCCACTTAAATAATCCAACTTAAACCTTAAAGCAAAAATCAATTCACTTGAACCAAAGCCCAAAGGGTCTCTCAGGCTAGACTGAGGCCCACCAAGGGACATGTGGGCTCAACCAAGCCCACCAAGGAATCCGCGGGCCTTCCAACAGGGCCCGCCCAATCAGACTCACATCACTTTAATTAAAAAGATAAAATCAAGTAAAGGGACCCACACCACTTCGGCGGTCCCGCCAGACTAAACCAAATTAAATGCTGGAATAGGAATCGGGTAAGTGAGAGACCAACTGAGTTGACTCAAACCAGGGAAACTTATGGGACCCGCCACTTGATGGGGTGGACTAGGGTGTCTACGGACTTCCCCAGACTGCAACCGAGAACCTGCTTAGAATCTCAAGCCACAGACCAAGCCTTAATAGAAGAACTTAGGCATCCAGGTGTCTGCCTGCACCCCATCAGGCAGTGGCGACTCCAAACAATCCTGAGGCACGCATCGTTTTGCGTGCCCTCGTCGTGCGACCGAAATCGGGTGCGCACAGGTGTCTTGACGGGAGAAGGGCATACTTGGAAGGAAATTGCCAAAAACCTCTTTGAGGAAATTTTGTTAAGTGTAAAAAAGGGTTTTGGGGGTTCATTCGTATGAAACCCCTACCCTCCATTCTCTCTCCTTCTTCCTCTTCTACTCTCCCCATTCTTCCTCTTGGATGAGTTTAAACCCAAGGGAGATAATGAAGTGCAAAACGTGTGGAGGCTAGTGCATTAAGAAGAAGAGCTAAGGAGACAAGTTGGTGATTTTCATTTGAAGGTTTGGCTTGGGAGATTTTTGAAAAAGCCTTCAAGAGGCACAAGAAGTTCTGCTCATGGCTTGCTATATGTAAAATCCCAGATTTTATAAATAAAATAATACCAATTATTAAATAAACTGATCAAGTTATTAATACTTCAGGAGATGAGACATTGGTTCAAACCGAAGAAGTCCAAGGTGACCAGGAGGAAATTGGGGAACCCATCTAAGGTGAGTTCATAATTTAAGTTTAAGCATAATTTTAATATAATAATTTTGTTATTGATGTGATCCGTTTAAGTAAATGATAGGAAAAAAAAAATAATATGAATAAGCAGAGGAGGCGGTCGAACCCCACCAGAGAGTGGAGTTTGACCCAGAATTTGGTTTAGCTTGAGGGTTGTTTGGCTTGAGTGAGTGGTTTAATGAGAGGGGGGGGGGGGGGGGGGGACATTTTAGTAAAAGGAAGAGAAATATTAAAAAAACCTAAGCATGCAAGCAACTGTTCACGTCAAAAACCAAGTGAACAGCCGCCCATACCAACCCTCTACTCTATTCTTCTTCTCATCTTTGGTGTGATCAAACCCTAATCCTAAGCAACCTTTGGAGCAGACTTTTCAGAAGGAGAAGGAGAGGATTTTCATCTAGGATTTCAGGTAAGAAATAAGCTAGAAAGAAGTTTCTGTTTTTGGGAGTTTAAACATGATCATGAGTTTTTAAAGTGACTTGTTTGATCCAGACAAGATAAAAGAGATCCGGTTTCGTTTGGACCTTCTTTGGGATGATTTTGCATTGCTTTTAGAGAAGACTTAAGCCCCAAAACGAGGTAAATGGTCCCTTTAAATTTGCATAAACAAATTTTCGTGTTTATTTGAGGATAGTGTTTAATCTCATGTTTGATGGTTCATTTGTGTATTATATTGTGGTTAAATTGCTCAAAAATTGTTCTAACATGTTTATGATGTATTCTTGAATGGTTTAGTATGGATTTGATGCTGTAGAATTTAAGTTTTCGATTTTTGAGTGATTTATGCAACTTTTCGGAAAAATTCAGAAAGTGTGTTGTGACAGGCCGCTTGAGCGCCCATATGGGTCTCGAGAGCAGTTCGCGGGCGCTCGATGCCGCTCGAGTGGTATCGAGGGCGCCTCACCTATGCTTTTTAATTTTTCAAAAACCCGAAAGTGACCAAAACTCAAAACAATGAACGCCCGAAGCGTCGCTCAAGCGACCTCTCGAGTGACCAACCCTGAAATCGCTTGATTTACATAGCCTGCTCGAGCGCCCAATTGCCGCTCGAGCAACTATCTGTTAGATTTTTCTAAAGCTCTCAAATAGCTTAGTTTTTCACCATGAAATTGTTTTTATTCAATTTAAACCTATTGTAACGCCTCAGATCAATGTTGTTCAATAAAGATATAACACGTCTCACGGAGTGTTAGGCATGGGTCCACGACTCATATGATTGTTGGATGAATCATATGAGTTTTACAAATCAGAGTGCACAATTAACTACTAGGAAGCATGGGAATATATTTGATTAAAGTGCCATCAAACCACAAATTCTGATACCATTTATTACATTTCCAACAAAATCTGATCAATACCCCAATCAAAGAATAATCTACTAGTCTAGGGAATGTAGAAATAATCCTCCTCCCTATAAGTGCTGGAAGGATCTACCCCAGTAGTCACCTCACCACGAGAATCTTAAATCAAAATCAAAACGACACGGGTGAGATATGAATATCTCAGCGAGTAGCACATACATGCAAAAATAGTTATCTTAGTTCTAAAATATGCCACGATAAATAAATGATCATGAGTAACCAGTGGAAATACGATAGCAATATCCGAAATCAACATAATCTCAATAACAAGGTTAATAAGTATCCAACAACAATAGCAATGGATCATAATATGATCAATATCATGTATTTTGTTTATATTGGATAATCAACATGTTGGAGTGTTTATCATGGGTCACTCCAAACCAAATTCCGACCTACTCAGGGTTTCAGAATACTGGAGTGTTTATCATGGGTCACTTCAGACTAGAATTTCGGCTTACTCAGGGTTTCGGAATACTGGAGTGTTTATCATGGGTCACTCCGGACCAAAATTCCGGCCTACTCAGGGTTTCGGAATATTGGAGTGTTTATCATGGGTCACTCCGGACCAAACTTTCCTTATGGAGGCTTTCAATATAATTTTAATCCAACAACAAAGTTTAACAACATATAATGCTAAAAGTCTAAGGAAATACTCACTTTAATAATCTGCTCATAATATAAAGTTTACTAAAATTTAATCAAACTAGAAGTAACAAATTTGAATAGTAAAGAGTTAAACAAATCAGTATTGCGATAGCAAACCAATGGAAAACCAGATAATATTGTATAACATGATATGCACCCAAGCTTACTTATTATTCTTACTTCTACTCCTTATGTTGTTTTTGTTCTATCTTGGTTGTGCATAAATTCTAACTCACCCCTATCTCATTTATGGGAGTCACCTCTTAGGTTGGCCGAAAATAGTATTTAAGTTACAACCCTAAAGTCCGAATTTCTACAGAAACAATCATCCCTCCTATAGTTGTTGATTTCATTAATTAGCCCTTCTTCTAATAAGTTTGATCTTCCCACATATAACTGCAGTTATATTCCCAAAAGTCCTCATTTCTCATCAATATTCCTCCCTTAGATTTCTGAAGATTAGACTTGGGATGAATAGATAAGCTTTTCAGCTTCCTATGAGTTGGTCGAATAGATTAGCAAGGAAGGTGCTGGAGGAGAATCTTTAACAACTAATATTTTCAGAACTTTACTCTTTATTTCTATGATTTATTTTTCCTAATTTATTTTTCCTAATTTATTTATACACAATTCAGAGCTTACCGCCACATCCGCAACCTTCTCCACACTTAACTCAACTTATAGAATAGGTTTAAAACAGTCCTAGAGTGCATACACAATTAGCCACACTCATCTGTGAAGAACACACCTGGTGCTCACCTCCAGAGGTTGGCGCCAGGTCTACCGAGGTTAGCCCCAGACAAATTTTGAACTGGTGCTAACCCCTTAGAGGTTAGTACCAGACTAACCAAGGTTGGGGCCAAGATGTTTATCAACACGGAGATACTTTAAACACTGCTAAGGTGAATTTCTCCAAGTCTGAACCTAATTTAAATGTCAAAACCAACTCCAATCCCATCCTTTACCTCATAACATACCGATTAAACCTAATTGAATTTAATCCAAACGGAAATCACATGTAAATCACTCGATCTTCACTAACAGGTCATAAACAGAACTCTCAGCGTATTCGATTTCAATTCAAGTTCTAAATCACTTCATATGCTAAATCGAAGGAAACCAGGTGCTACTCACCTGATACGAAATAACCTCACGATCGATCACCTCAAGTCCTTTTCAGATCTCTTACGGCAGCAGCTCCAAAATCACCCTTAAATTGACGATCGGCTTCCGATCTCAATTTCTACAGACAAAATGTTCCAAATCCAATTAGATCTGGACAAAACCTGAATTTCATTAACCATTTGTTTATAGATAATTGAGCTAACACCTCTTACCTGATCTCTCCTGATCGCACAGCCGATTTGGATAGATCTCAGTAAATTTCCGGCAGCTACGGCGATTCCGATAGGAGAATTCTCTCCTTCCGAATTAACCTCCTATTGACTCCAAATGCTCAAACTCACCTTACCTTCTCTTCTTTCCCAATAGGCTTGAACACCAGCAGTAATTTCTCCTCCGACCAAAATGAGTGAAACCCAAACTCACCAAAACTGTTGCTATTTATAATGGTCAATGGCGCCCATTCTTATCATGATACGTTGTGTGCTCGCCCACAGCTTTCCTACATAATCAGCTCCTTAACCTTGATCCTGCGATTCTGCTTCACCTATTCACAGTAAATTAGCCCTTCCACTTAATATCAATTGGATCACCATTATGAATTTATTAAACAAGAACTTTGCTTGCTCACCTTAACTTAACCTCGCAAATCAGATCTGCAAAATTCCAAATTTACCTTCGACTTTGATTACCTAAATTTCCACCATTTAAAATATAATTAAACTTATTAGACAATTCCTACAACAACATATATTAAAACCTGGGGTTTTACACCTATGTGCCATTAAGTTTAGAGTGTTTGGATATAGTTTACACTAGCGGATGTTTAAAATTAATTTTTATAAAGATTTTGGGTAGATTTTACCAAAGAAGCTTTTTAACTTAGAACCATTGTTCTAAACTATTCCCTTTTAAGCAAAACTTGATTTTAAGAGTTCCTACACCTGTATTTGGGTTATTTGAGTGTATATTGTGCATCGAAGGATTCGATACACATTCGGGACATAGTTGCTTGTTGAAACCTGGAGTTTGGACATATGACTTGGTGTCACTTGTGTGGGATTTTGGGTCATAGTTGTGACAAGGCAGTTGCCTGGTTTGTTTATTCCGCAGTTGCAGGTTTGGTTATTAACACAGTTGTGTTTCCACGTGTGCGAGTGTTATTGGGAAATATGTCTGTAAGCACCTCATTTTTGCACCCCTTTAAAAAGCCCGAAAGCAAAACCCTAAAAGACAGGTCTAAACCCTAAGGAGCAAAAGATGACTTTTGCTTGAGCCCAAATTGATTGCTATACCCTATTCTAATGGGTAGAGAATCCTGACACAGTTCCAACGCAATTAAGTTTGCAGGAATTGGAGCCCGGATGAAAAAGATATGAGCAAAACAGTCCCAGGGGCAAATTAGTCAAAATTTAAAACGTCTTAATTAAGTTAATCAAGATGAATAAAAAATACATAAATTGGAGAAGCTTGATTCGCCCAAGTGGGCAGCTGAGTTACCTCAGCCGTCAACTCAACCAAAAAAGGGGAGAAAAATTGTGTGCAGTTGATTTTTTCGGCCACCGTTTGTGCGAGCCAATCGCAGCGCACGGTGGATGAAAAGCAACAGCACTGTAAGTGCGGTTCACTTTTCGTCAGTCTGCGCCTGCGCCAATTTGTCCCCTAGTTAATGCTGAAAAGACGTGGCCGCACTGTATGTGTGGTTTTGTCTCTGTGTTCTATAAAAGGCAAATTCGAACAGTAGACAGGGGTTGGTCATCCTTGGCTGTTCTTCCTCCCCACCCCTCATAGGAAACATCCCCTTCTAGCTTCCCACCACCTCCTTAACCCATAAAACCTTTCTTAAATCCCTCTCAACACCTCCTCACTCCCTCCTTCTCCTTTCTCACTTAAGGAAGAGTACAAGAAGGTGCTGCTGGTGTAAGGGGGACACTACTTAGCGGTTGTTCTAGCCTCAAAGGAATTCAATCCATTGCAAAAAGGTCATTTGACCCCAAGGTGAGACTCATTGCTTTATCTTGTTTAATATATGTGAAAATGAGTATGTTTGGAGTCTTTGGAGTTTAGTTTGTATACTTGAATGTTTGTCTGATGTTGGAGTATGTTCCTATCTTTTCCCTTTACTCTTTTCCTTTATTCATTTGCACCCTCCCCCCATGGTAAGGGGGGAGGGTGCAAATGACTCCAAGGGAGGATGAGAGGGTATTTTACACACTTTTAAGGGTCTTTAAAATGTTGTTTTACTGACGTTGATTCCATTCGAATGGGGAACATGTTCCCTTCCTTCCCACTCTAATGTATCCTTGTTTTAACCCCCATATTCCCTTCTCTAGGTATTTTCATGGTTGAATGCTTGTTGTGACTGTAATGTGAGTTGTAAGATATGCATACTATTGATAGGTTATTCATGTATGATCCATGCTCCCCTCTTCCTCATCTCATTTAATCATTGTTTTGCATCCCTAGAATGCCTCCTTTTACCCCTAATAGCTGCTGCATTTTAGTATGCTCCCACACCCCAAATACACCCAGTCCAACTCATGGTTGGTATGCTTGGAATCATGATAAACCCCTTTGATTGGCTTTGTAAATATCCACTTAAGCACACACCACGCTGTTTGCTTAGTCATTGCCCTCTTTTATGTTTTGGTATGATTGCATGACTTGTCTAGCATGATTAGTTTGTTGATTTTTGAAGTGAGCACGTTTGGGTGGCCGAAATAGACCAAGGAATGGCCTGATAAGTCTTTTCTTCTTCTCTCTTCATGAAGAGAGGAAGATGTCTTTCAAGAAGCCAAGACAGGGACATAGAGATGTCCCTGTCTTATTGTTGGTTCTGGTTAAAATGGGAGGAGGCAAAACCCCAAGCCTTCTCTCTTCTTGCCCCTTGGAATCCCCTCCTGAAGAGATGATATTTTGTTTGATTTGGAAGGAAGCAAACCACTGTGGGTCAATACAGTGACCCACAATAACCTTTGAAACAGCGGAAGGGAAGAGACTCCCAAAGCCCGCATGAAAGCTGCCTTTTGGGCTTCCTGGGCCGGAACCGCACACACAGAGCGGTTTGGCCCTGACCGCACATACAGTGCGGTCAAAGCCAAACCGCACATGTTCTGCAGTTAGGCCCAGTAAACCCCCATTTCCAATGGGTTTTAAAAATTTGAACCCACTAATCATCTTGTACATTTAATTAACCCCCAAACCAAATAACCGAATCCAATAAATGAGGTTATCCAACATAACCCCTATTGGTAATTGGGCTTAGCCTAAGCCCTACTTGGCATCTCATGGGCCTTCCAACGGGGCCCATAGCAGACCAACATCACTTGAACAAAGAAAGATAAAATCAACCAAAATAAAAGGGACCCACACCTTTTGAAGGTCCCATTCAGACTTAATAAATGAGCATGCTGGTTTAGGAAATAAGGGTGAGTTAAACCAAGATTGATTCAAACCAGGGAAACTTAAGGGACCCGTCAACTGATGGGGCAGATCGGGGTGTTTTCAGACTTCCCTGGACCGTAAACGAGACCTTAACCAGAATCTTAAGCTGCAGACCAAATTAGACAAGCTTAGGCACCCAGGTGTCCGCCTGCACCCCATCAGGCGGTGGCGACTCCAACCTTCCCGTTTTACCCTTCTAGGAGGCACGCGCCTCACGGTGCGGCATTACGACGTGCGCACAATGTCCATTTCCTGGTTTGGTTTTCCACCGTTGAGTGGGCTTAACAATTGCATGGATCCATAGAATAGCTAGTAAGTGAAAAGTCTTTTAGAGTGGTTTGAATTCTGTGTCATAGGCATTTCATCATCTCGAGGATGGTATCGCTGCTGGATAGGTTGCTCGCTATGTTACCCACTCCTGGATAGGTTGGACTGTACATGCTAACTTATTCTGGTTATCGGTTGGGTTCTTCCGTTGGGTGTTGAATAGCCAGTCTGTATGGTCTTTTGGTCCACTTGTAATTCAGTTAGGTAGCATATTGGCACATGTCTACTCTTTTACTTTGGTTTTCTATTTCATGAGTCCCATGAGGTTGAATTGCTTTTGTTTGTTAAAGTTTCATTTAATTATTATTATTCTGTATTTTTGTTTTGTGATTAACTTGATTAAACGTTGCATATTTTATTGTTACAAACTATTTGCATGACTGTTTATTGAGATGTTGTTTCTCAAATTTTCGTTTTATCGGTTTTGTTTTCAAATATTCCTGGAGAGGACGTTGCAGGGGTAGACACTACAGGGGATTATATTGACTATTAGGAAGACGACTATTTTATTCCTGTGTAGGTCTAAGGAGAATACATTGAGTTTTGATTTAGTGGTTTGAGAGATATTTGAATTATTTATTTAGATGACTTTGGTGGATGTTGATTCATTTATTTTAGTTGACCCGAAACCAGACTTTGATTGATGGTTTAATATTGGATGATTATTGCTTTATTATTCCGTGCTTCTTTGAGAAAATGTCTTTAAATTCCGTACTCTGATTATAATTTTTGAAATTGTTTAAGTTTGGAATTAGTTGTTTTGGGCCATTATTCTAACGTACTAGGTTCGGGTTATTGTTCTTAAATAAACCTGGATCTGGGGCGTTACACTATAAGAGCAAGAAGACTTGCTTGGTTGATTGCTAGAGGTAAGCAACACCCTCCCAACCTAGATTTTTGTTTTTCTCATTTCGTATGCAATATGGGAAAATTGGGGGTATTGTGTAAACTTGATTTTCTTTGCAAATAGGAAAGGGAATTGTTGGGGGTTTGATGAATAATAGGTAACCACACATGCTAGAGACAATTTAGAAACCAAAAACCATAGAAATGAGTGAGATTTGAAAAACCCTAGAAAATCACAAAATTCGGATTTTTCGTGACCTGGGAAATCGCCAGGGCACTCGACAGATCGTTGGTGTTTGAGCGCCCTATCAAGAGCCCTGCCTGTGTTTTTTTTAAACTCAAAACCCGAGAGTTGTCATTTTTAGCGAGGCCGGGCGCCCAAACCAATGCTCGAGCGCACTCAGCACCTATGCCCAGATTTGAGTATTTTCGAATTTTAGAGCAAATCTAACTACGGATTGTTTTTATTTGAATCAAACCCATGTACAAATAAGATTTAGGTGTCTAGGAAGTGTACATACAGGAATCA
The DNA here is from genome assembly GCA_947561395.2 of Buxus sempervirens. Taxonomy (NCBI): domain Eukaryota; kingdom Viridiplantae; phylum Streptophyta; class Magnoliopsida; order Buxales; family Buxaceae; genus Buxus; species Buxus sempervirens. The sequence goes on from OX387193.1 coordinate 33,721,590, forward strand.
TCTCAAAATTCCAAATAACCAAGATTTTGGGTACGTTCTGCTGAAATAGGTTTTATAGAGAGTTTATATCCCAAATTGTTATAGGAATGGGATAATTTCATTCCACCAGTAAGAACACCTTCCAAATGATCCATGGAAGTAGAAAACCAAAGCCCAATTAAAGTTGTACCTGTTTCCAAAGAGTTGGGGCTTAGGTTGCCCAAGTAAGGTATGAAATGCAAGATTTAATGCCTTAAATGTATCTTTTTGTTATTGATTATTCTTGTAAGCATGTGATCTATTTTAGGGCATTGGCCTATTTGTTTGGCATGATATGAGAGGGGCATTGGCCCGCTATTGATGTTATTTATATGGAGGGCAGTGGCCCGAGTTCCATGAGAAAATGAAAGGGCTTGGCCCAAAATTGACTCGGGTAAGGCTATGAGCTACCGTTGAGATTATACTTGCATGATGACATGGTTTGACACATGGAATTGATTGAATGAACACTTACATAATGAACAATCTGAAGTTATGGATCCATAAATTTAAGTATGTGTGTTTGTATATAATGCCATGACCAAGTATTATTGTTTTTGTGTTACTGTATATTGTTATATCATCCCGGCACCAAGCAACATCGATGGCCAATGCCCATTGCTACGGGGAATCGGCATGGATGCCTATACGTCAAGGGTAATCGGCGTATGGATGCCTAATGTCAAGGGTAATCGGCGTTGGATGCCTAGCCACCATGAGGAATGGGTGAAGCTAGATGAGGTCATGTGCACTATGTATTAAACACCCTAAATAACAAAGTGATAAGAATAAATGTATGATTGTTTATTAATGGTTGACTTGTACACCTAAGCACAGATTTGCACTACATGTCTTGCACTAAATTGTTGATGCTTTAACTAGTAATTCAACTACCCACATGTCATGGTTTTACAGAATGATAGTGGCATAAACTGTGTTTTTACCGAGCATGCATGTGTTGCTTACTAAGACATTCATCTCATAAGTTGTTTTATTGTTTTGATTTCAGAGCTGTCGACGTTCGGTGTGAAGGACCGGATTGGGGACAAAGGAAAGGACAAGGCACCAGGGTATAGAGAGGAGGACTTATACCGACCTACTTAGGACTTTATTTTCTTGTACATGTTAGTTGTACCCTTCTTGGATTGTAAACTTTATAACTGAGAGGAGTGATTAGAACCTATCTTTTTGAAATAGCTCAAGTAGTTATATCTCTTTTAATTTATATACATACACTTTTGATACGCACAAGCATGAACTGTTCTTCCACTATCACTTGATTAGGGAAAATTTTAAATTATCCGCATTTCAACTAGATCGAATGACCAACCCATGACGACCGGGGATATGTGAGTGCCTTGGAGAGGCATACCTGGTTCCGGGTCGTTACATATACTGTGTTGCTAAGTGCTTAAGCAAGATCGTTTGTGACCCCTCCAGTTTCCTGGGAGCTTTCCTGGTGCATTTTGCGTATAAAACTCCTCACTTTACTATATGAGGTAGTTGGTTAGGGGTTTTTTTTACCAAACAATTGGTATCGGAGCCGAAGGTCTGTCCTAGGCATTTGTTGTATTTCCTCTTTGTTTGCTATTGGAATATAGTTGTTGTACTTGAGAAATGGTAGAACTAGCAACTTCCTCTGCAGGAAAGAAAGAATCAGTAGCTTCTTCATTGGTAAAACCAGTGATGATGAATGCAAAATTTGACGTGGAGAAATTCGATGGCACTAGAAATTTTGGCATGTGGCAATGCGAGGTGCTAGATGTTCTTTTCCAACAAGAGTTAGATATTGCCCTTGAAGAAAAGAAACTAGAATCTGTAGATGACAAAGAATGGGTGAAGATAAACTACTTAGCATGTGGTACCATTCGTTTGTGACTCACCAAAGAACAGAAGTATCCGTTCATGAGAGAGACGTCTGCATACAAGCTGTGGAAGGAGTTGGAGAATAAATTCTTGAAGAAGAATAGCTAGAATCAACTATATATGACAAAGAAGTTATTCCGCCTCCAGTATGTACCAGTTACCACTATCAATGACCACATTACTGCTTTCAATCTGTTAGTCATAGATTTGATAAATTTAGATGAAAATTTGTGGATGATTATTAGCTATGATGTTGTAAGCCTCCATTCCCAAGGGATATTATCATCTGATCATGACTTTGCTAAATGGGAAAGAAAAGATATCTTTTGATGAAGTCTGTAACGCTTTGTATAGCAATGAAATTAGAAAGAAAAATGAAATTGAAAGTAGACATGTAGCAGTAGAGGATTACACAGTAAAGGGTCGTGCTCAGAGCCGCAACCCAGGAAGAAGGAGAAAATCTCGCTCGAGAGGCAGACTTGGTAAAGATGAATGTGCTTTTTGTCATGAAAAGCGCATTGGAAGAAATATTGTCCAAAGTTGCAGAAAAGGGACAAAGGAAAAAGTGCATCAGATGCATGTGTAGCTGAAAGTGCAAAGGATGATTTTGAATATGCACTAGTTGGACTCTCGTCGACATCACATACAGACGAGTGGCTTATGGATTCAGGATGCACATACCACATGTGTGCAAACAAGGAGTGGTTTTTCAACTTCGAGGAGCTAAAATATGGAGTTGTTTTTTGGGAGATGACACCCCATGTAAAATAACTAGAGTAGGCTCAATCTGATTGAAGAATCACGATGGAACAACCAGTATTTTGACAGATGTATGATACGTTCCAAATTTGAAGAAGAATCTCATCCATTTGGGAGCCTTAGAATCTAAAGGCTTCAGCGTGACTATTCGAGATGGAATTCTGAAAGTTATCTCTAGCGCACTCATGATGATGAAAGGTACTAGAAGAAGCAACTTGTAATATTATCAGGGTAGTACAGTTGTTGGAGCAATAGCTATAGTTTCGAAGGAGGATGAAGATGCATTAGCAACTAGGTTGTGGCATATGCGATTGGGACACGTAGGTGAGAAAGCTTTGCAAAATATTATAAAGCAAGGCTTGTTGAAAGGTGCAAAGACCTGTAAGTTGAATTTCTGTGAACACTACGTTCTGGGAAAGCAGACAAGAGTGAAGTTCGGCACCGCAATCCATAATACTCAAGGTATTTTAGACTACGTTCACTCTGATGTGTGGGGACCTACCAAAATAGCTTATTTGGGAGGTATGCACTACTTTGTTACATTTGTTGATGACTTTTCTAGAAGAGTTTGGGTGTATGTTATGAAAAATAAGAATGAAGTTTTAGGAATTTTCCTTAAGTGGAAAAAGATGATTGAGACACAGACTGGCAGAAAGATCAAACAACTTCGAACAAATAACGATGGTGAATGCCATAGTGACCCATTTTTTAAAATCTATGAAGATGAAGGAATTGTGCGACACTTTACAATCAAAGATACATCACAACAGAATGGGTTGGCAGAGCGCATGAATTAAACGTTGCTGGAGAAGGTTCGATGTATGTTGTCCAATGCTAGATTGGGCAAGCAATTTTGGGCTGAGGCAGTTGTATATGCGAGCCATCTTATTTATCATTTACCATCAGCTGCAATTGAGGGCAAAACACCTATGAAGGTATGGACTAGAAAACCTGCTAATGATTATGATTCTTTACATATATTTGGTTCCACTATATAGTATCATGTAAAGGAATCAAAGTTAGATCCAAGAGCTAAGAAGGCACTATTTATGGGGATCGAGTCAGGGTTAAAGTGATACAGTCTCTGGTGTCCACATTTGAAGAAAATAATTTTTAGCATGGATATAACCTTTTATGAATCTGCCATGATGAAAAAGGTAGCAATAAAAGATGGGCTGCAAGTATAGAGTGCTTCGCAGCAAGTGGAGCATACCACGTAGCTGGTGGAGCTTGAAAGTTGAAACAACAGATTTGATCTAGCTTGTGTTATTAAAACAAACGAGGACACTACAGTGGTAGAGGAGGAAACATGTGAAGAGGAAGTTTTGACCCAAGAACTTCCATAGCAATAGGAATCAATTGCAGTTAGTAGGCCAAGACGAGAGATTCGTAGACTTGCTTGATTTGATGATATGGTGGCCTATGCACTTCCAATTGCAGATGATAATATCCCTTCCACCTTTAGAGAAGCAGTCAAAAGTTCAAAAAGTGAGCAGTGGAAGAAAGCCATGGATGAGGAAATGAAGTCCCTTCAGAAGAATGAGCCTTGGGAGCTAGCTCAACCACCGAAGGAGAAGAAGGCAATTGGGTGCAAATGGGCATATGCAAAGAAAGAAGGATTTCTTGAAAAGAATGACGTCCACTTCAAGGCAAGATTGGTGGCAAAAGGCTACACTTAGAAGGAAGGAATTGATTACAATGAGGTATTTTCTCTAGTTGTTAAACATTCTTCCATTAGAATTTTGTTAGCCTTGGTAGCGCAGTTTGATATGGAACTAGTTCAAGTTAATGTGAAAATCGTGTTTTTATACGGTAATTTGCCAGAGGAGATCTATATGACTTAGCCAGAGGGATTCAAGGTTGCTGGTAAAGAAAATTGGGTTTGTAAATTGCATAAACCGCGTTCTGAAAGTTGCATAAACTGTTTCTTATCATGCATTGTGCTACTTACTGGGACATTAGTCTCACGCGTGCTTTGTTTCTATCGGTTTTGTTTTCAGATCTTGTTGGTGAGCCGCGTATTGGGGTAGATTATCAGGGTGATCCGGAGTATAGGCCGGAGGATTATTTCCACCCTATGTAGGGTTTTTGTTTATCTCACTTTTGGTCACTTTTTGTGGAAATATGATGTATATTTTGGATTGATTATTTTTGTACATGACTAATCATAGCTAGAGAGAGAGAGACGTGAGATACTAGTCACCCTGTTGTAGATGATCTATATATGTTTGGTGTACTAACTTGTATTCTTGTCTCAGTATTTTTATTGGATAGCTTATACCTGTACACACCATATTTTGTGCACTTTGATGAATTGTTTTAATGCTAGGCCTCTGATTATTAAGTTGTTGTGGGCCCATAAGTAAGTCTCGGGGACGGGTTGGTGCCGTGATAGGGCAAACCCGGATTCGGGGTGTCAGCACCTCATTTTTGCACCCCAGGGAGAACCGGAACGCAAACCCTAGCCGAAAAGTCAAACCCTGAGGGGACAAAAAGTTGACTTTTTGATCAAGTGATAATTGGCCACCTTGCTTTATCTCAATGATAGAGAATTCCGACACGGTTCCAACGCAATTGAGTTTGCTGGAATCGAAGTCCGAATGAAAGATCTGTAGGCCGATCAAACTTGAGGGGGAGCCGAAAGTTGACTTTCTGCTAAACCCCAAATCAACTACTTAACCCTATCCCAATGGATAGAAGACTTTGATACGGTTCTAACGCAACTGAGTTTGCCCAAATCGGAGTCCGGATGAGGAAGATATGAGCAGTTGAAGTTCTAGGGCAGCAGAAACCGAAAAACTACACACGTGGCAAAAGGTTGCACACGTGGCAAGAGGCGTAGGAAAATATCTCGAGGGGCAATCCGTGAATATCCAAACATTCAAAATATCTCAGGGACTAAATCAAAAATGCGCAGGGACCAAATTTGTGAATATTCAAGTGTATCAGAGTAATCTGTGAATATCCAGGGACTAAATCTGTAAATATCCAATTTGTATCCAACCATATATCTCGGATACACACTCCTCTCTTTTTATCTGACATATATTGCCGGATACAAGAGATTTGCCCGAGAGATTCGTGCGGATTCGCTAACAGATACGCGCAGAAAATTAAATCGCTGACAGATTCGCTGACGGATACAAAGGAAGTATAGTGTATCCGACATAAAATGCTGGATACAAAGGAAGTGTAGTATATCCGACATTAAATGCTGGATACAAAATTTTTCTATAAAAAGGCAATAGCAGCCCCATTTCGGGGGTTGGCTCTTTTCCACTTCTTCTTCCCCACTCCTGGTTCGAAACCCTTCTCCCTCACCTCTCCTTGCCCCCACATCCACCCCACACCACCTTGAGCCCATTCTACCCCTTGCTCCTCTCTTCTTCTTCACTCTTCACCCAACCAACCAAGGGAGAGTTGTTGTTGGTGGGAAGAGATGCTGTTCCAGCAGCCACTCGTACTCCAATGAGGCTCACGACACCTCATTTCAGGGTTCTAACACCAAGGTATTGTCTCTCACTACTATTTGTTTCGCATATATGGGAATAAGGTGATTCCAAGAAGCTTTTAAAGGTTTTGTTGTTCTTGCTTGGAGGCTGTTCTTTAGTATGATTTTTCATGTGTTTTCTCCTCTTGTCCATCATATAGAATGCCTCCCAGGGTAAGGGGAGTGAGCATGGCTTTAAGGGTGAGAGTGTTCCATTTTTAAGCATGGTTTAATGGCCCCTTTGAGATGCTATTGTGGTTATTAATGGTCTCATTCGAAAGGGGGAGCATGTTCCCCCATGGTTGTTCTCTATTGTATCGCCATGCTCCCCTTACTTCCCTTCTTAAAATAGCCTTGCTTGTGTGATGGTGTGTTGGCTTTATATTTGAAAATCGTGTTGGGTTTGTTAGCATGTTTAGGATAGATCATGAGTATACGTTTCGTTTAGGCTCATATTCTAGATATTTCCATATTAATTCCTTTCAAACTACTTGTAAGTAGCATGCATGCTTTCCTTGTTAGCACATGCTCACACACGAAGCATGCTCACCTACACACACACACACACTTTTGCTTCATGCACAAAGGTCTGTAAAAATGCATGTCTTCTTCATGGTTTAAGAGCATGCATGCTAGGCTTTGTTGATGGATTTGCGTCGGCCATGTTTGATCATTGACATGCGGAGTATGAGGAGCCAGGACAGGGACGCTTAGGTCCCTTTCACAGTGCCGGAGCACCCCAAGGAACACTGAGGTCAGCCCCCAGTCGAGGGGCTCAAAAAGGGGCTTACTGGGCTTATCCGGCAACTCAGGTCGGATAAGCCTAGCCTTGCTTGTATCCGAACTCTATGTTCGGATACACCTTGTTACCAGTGTATCCGAAGCTTAATGTCGGATACACTGTTTTGCTGTGTATCCAAAAATTGATTTCGGATACACCTTGTATTTCTTCATTTTAGGGATTTTTTGATTATTTGCTTATTGTTGCTACTTGTCCAAATTGAATTAACCAAACCGAATGAACCAACAGGTGGGCCCACCCATTCTAATTTGATTTCTGGTGGGCCTTCCAACGGGGCCAACCCAGCCCGAACCATTCAATTGTGCTTAAATAAGATAATTGAAAGAATTGAGTGGGCCAGACCCTCTGAGGCCCGCCAAAGCCCAATTTGGATATGCATACTCAGATAATGTCGTGGTTTGGCTGAGACCAAGGGCAGGGCCTGTCGGGCCCACTAAGCCCATTGAACCCAACCCAAGTTAGGATTTCCAAACCCTAATTCAGGAAGTCTTGGGTTTTCAAGCCCAAGCCCAATGCCTGGGTCATTTTGGTGTAACTAATCAAGATAACTCAAATCACTTGGCAACCAATTGTGTGGCTCACCCAGGGGCCCACAAAGCAATCCCGACTCACTTTGCATGAAGATCATTTAAAATCCCTGTAAGCACCCAAATTTTGATCAAACCAAAATATGCTAAGATAAATGGGAAAAAATAAAAAATTGGAGGAGAATGATTCGTCCGAGTGGGCGGCTGAGTCGCCTCAGCCATCAACTCAAGCCAAAAGGGGAGAGAAAGCAACCGCATATGGTGTGCGGTTGCAGCTTTCGGCCACCGCCTTCGCGAGCCAATCAGAGCAAGCGGCACCGAAAAATCAACCGCACATACACTACGGTTGCATGGTGCGTCAAACTGCGTCTGACCAATTTGTCCCCTCATCATTGCTGAAAAGACGTGGACAAAACCGCACATAACCTACGGTTTCGACCAAACCGCACGTTATGTGCGGTTACTGTTCATTTTCAACAAAACCGCTCTGAGTATACGGTTTTGTCCCTGTTTTCTATAAATAGCAAACCCGAACTCTGAACAAGGGTCGGAGGTTTTGGCTCTGCTCCCCCTTCACCCCTTGTACGAAACCTCCCTCACTAACTTCCCAACTCCCTCCTAGCCTTTCAAACCCCATCCAAATACTCAAAAACCCTCTCCCTTCTCCTCCTCCTCCATTCTTGAACCTTGGAAAAGCATGGAGGTACTGTTCGTGTGAAGAAGAGGTGGCTCAAGTTGCTGCTCTTGCCTCAAGAAAGCTCAAAACACTTCAAGAAGGTATGTAGATCCCCAAGGTGAACTTCCCTTTACCTTTTGTTCAACATATATGGAAACAAGCTTGATCCAAGTGCTTTGAATAAATTGTGTTCTTCATATGGTGTTCTTTTTTTAGTACTAGCATATTTCTCCCTCTTCTTCCATGCTTTACATCTTCTCCTTGGGAAATAGAGCTCTCATGGTAAGGAGGGAATGAGGACACCAAGAAATGGAGGATAACAGGAGTTTGTCTTCATGGTTTAAAGGTTGTTAAGCTATTGTTTGTTCCTTTAATCAGGGGAGCATGTTCCCCCGTTCTTGTATCTCCATTGTACCCTTAATCTCCCCCAAATCCCTTCTCTTTAACTGCTTATTTTAGGATTCCCGCACACAAGTTAATCGAGTCAACTTGCCTAAATTCCGTATAATGGGAACCCGTTATCTAGCGGGGTAATTCAGGGTGTCTACGGACTTCCCCAGGTTACAACTGAGCCACTAATCCAAGATCTCTGGTACACCACCCAAACATAAATGTAAATCAAGAATTGGGTGACTGTTCACACCCTTAACAATGAACAGTGGCGACTCCCCAAAACCAACCAAAAAAAAACCCACGGAAAGCCGGGCACCGGCATGGTGCGCCCGACGTGCGCACAGCTTGGCGACTCTGCTGGGGATTCCAGTTCAACCCAATTGGAGTTTAGACTGAGTTGACTCATTAGGATACATGTGCACACACGCACATATACTCATACATGTGCACACACACACATACTTGTACACATGTGCACACACGCACATGCTTTTGGCACATGTTCACACATGCACATACACCCCCATGTGCACATGAACTTGTACATACACATGCAGCATGTCTTGTTCTTCAGTTAGTTATCTGCTCATTCTATTGCTTTCATTATATATGCGTGAAGTGACACGCGGAAGGGAGCCCGCGTGGGTGATCCGATTGAATGGCACATGTGTTGCATCTTCTCAACCAAACCCTAGACCTCTCTAGTAGCCACCCTTCTTAACCGTATAAACTACTTTTGGGATGATATTAGCCTCACACGCCTCTGGCTTGCTAGGGAAAAGTGAAGGTAAAACATCTCCCCAGGTTTCTGGATCCTTATAGCACCGCTGGTTTCTTGCCGTGGTACGCGAGGGATCTTGGACTTGGTACAGACCCTTGTAGGCATTTGTTTCGGGCTGTGTACCATTTTCCCACCTAGAGTTCTGATGCACCTTTGTGGTGAATGTGATTGTGAAATGATAATACAAGAGCAATAAAATCAATCTAAAATCCAAGAGTCCATCAGGGGTAGTAACCCCCGACTCTTTTTGCATCAAATCGAGTGGACCCTAGACTCAAGGCTATCTCAGCCCTAAATTAGGAAGCCTACCTACTTTTGATCAGGGGAACCACCCCAGATCCATGCATTGAGTCCTGTGAGCCGTGGGCCTTGACCCATTTGAGTCCGCAGGAAGCACACTAAGTTCGAATCAGTCTTCGAGCAGACGAAAGCCGGCCAGATCAGAAAAGCAGATGAAAGCAAATCAGATCAGAACAAGGATAGTGAAACCCTAGATCTAGGACTTTTCAGCCTACCCTCTTGAAATCAAATGTATCCTTTCTTTGGGTTCCCGACAACCCTGGGATCGAACACTTTTCCAGCTTTTTAAGATTCAAGTGATTTCGCCCTTGCTGGCAAGTTGTAAGCATTCCTTCAATCAAGCAGCAGAGAATCTTCAGAACGGATGAAAGACAAAGATTGATTAGGACTTAGATGTGCTTCCTCAAACAAGTACGTCTAGGAGTACGTCGTGCCTCCACTGGCACCAACCTTTTAGGGCTGCACACACATTTCAATTTCATTTGTGTGTTTTGCTTGACACAATGTTTAAGGATGGTAAGCCGCACTACACTTGCTCTTACCTTCCTACACATGCATAAACCATTTGCACATCAAAGTGCACCCACTTAAAAAAAAAAAAAAACCATACCAACACTTTTGGTCAAAATTGCTTTGAAAAAATGCACCATAAAGAATTTTCAAAATCCAATCGCCTTCGGGCGTACATCAAGCCACCTCCCGAGGCGCACATCCAAATGACTTTTTAAGTGGCCTTTGGGCCTACATCAAAATCGTATTTCAAGACGTACACTCATAAAAATCTCCCATGGCTCGTGATAAACCACTTCCCATGGTTATATCGAGCTGTCATCCTTGAGAAACATCGAATTGCCCTTTCATGGGTATATTCTTTTCAATTGAAGCAATGCCATCCACGGCATAACATGTGGAGCTAATTCCAATGGTCCCCCAACTTTGCTACTTTGTAGCACGAATTTCAAAACTTGCCAGTCACGGCATGATTTCAGATCTCGCCATCAAATGGCAAAACCTTAGAAAAGATTTCCAAAAAATAAAAAAAAATGTTTTAAACTGATTTTTCAAGATCCTTGTGCCATCCACGGCACAGTCTTTTGTCTTCCAAAAACCACTGTGCCATCCACGGCACACCCACAAAATTTCAAAATAATCATTGTGCCATGCACGGCACAATCCTAACGTTTTCAAATTCACTGTGCCATCCACGGCACAAGTCATAAAGTTTTCAAACTCCTGCGCCATCCACAGCGCAAAACAAAAGAAAATTCCAAAATTCACAGTGCCATTCACGGCACAATAAAGCTTTCAAGCACATAATGCCATTCACGGCACTTCGCTAGATTTTCCAAAAAAATTTCATGTGCCATTCACGGCATAGAACAAAGCAAAAATTTCCAAAATTCACTGTGTCATCCACGGCACCAAAACCAAGATTTCAAAATTCACTGTGCTATCCACGGCACCAAAACCAAGATTTCAAAAGTCACCGTGTCATTCACGACACCATCAGAAAGCCTCAAAATGCATCTTGCCATCCGCGGCACCTGCACCATACACGGTGCATCCTCCTTTTCTATTCACACCATTCACGGTGTCTTTCCCCCAGGGCTCGCCATGCATGGCGTCCACATGTCATCCACGACATAAGCCTCAGGATTAGCTATATACATTTGTTGCATTGTCCACGGTGCTTACCCTTGAGACCAGCCAACCACGGCATCCTACACACAGGATATCACAGTCTTTCAAGAAGGCCATTCACGGCTACAACACTATCCACAGTGCGAAACACTCTTTGCCATTCACAACATTCACCCTTGAGCTACCCTTCCCATTCACGGGATAGCACAGCTCACCCTCCGAGCTATCCTTCCCATCCACGGGATAGCACAGCTCACCCTCCGAGCTACCCTTCCCATTCACGGGATAGCACAGCTCACAATAAGCTATACACAGCATTCCCTTTTCGAGCTACCCTTCCCATTCACGGGATAGCACAGCTCACCCTTGAGCTACCCTTCCTATACATAGGATAGCACAGCTCACAAACCACCCTTGGGCTACCCTTCTCGTGTTCGAGATAGCACAGCTTCGGCTACCCTTCTTGTCCAGGATAGCACAGCTTTCAAGACGACCACCCTTGGGCTACCCTTCTCGTGTTTGAGATAGCACAGCTTCGGCTACCCTTCTCATGCACGGGATAGCACAGCTTTCAAGATGACCACCCTTGGGCTACCCTTCTCGTGTTTGAAATAGCACAGCTTCAGCTACCCTTCCCCTACACGGGATAGCACAGCTTTCAAGAAGGCCCTAATCACAGCATTCACCCTTGGGCTACCCTTCTCGTGTTTGGGATAGCACAGCTTCAGCTACCCTTCCCCTACACGGGATAGCACAGCTTTCAAGAAGGCCCTAATCATGGCATCCACCCTTGGGCTACCCTTCTCGTGTTTGGGATAGCACAGCTTCAGCTACCCTTCCCCTACACGGGATAGCACAACTTTCAAGAAGGCCATAATCATGGCATTCACCCTTGGGCTACCCTTGCCAATCCTCGGCATAGCACAGCTTTCAAGAAGTTTCTTTTCATGCATAGGCATTCACGGCGGTTGCCTTCCACGGCTGCAGCACTAACCACAGTGCGAAGATTATTTTTTGCTATTTATTGCACTAGGGCTATATACGGCGCAAAATTCTTTTTTGCTACAAACATCACTCATGCCAGCCATGGCACCCATTCCATTTCTGCTATACACGGCACCCTAAATCACGGCTGCCCTCCCACAGAAGCATATCATTTTCAGAAGAAACTAACATGTCTTTTGTTTTGTTTTTTCCTCTTTGTTTTATTTTATTTTACCAAGGTTTAAAGTGTTGCAGCCATAGCTCCTCGAAGTCCATATCTGTTAAGATCCCACACGAAGATGAATCCAGAAGAGCCACCTATGCCTCAGCCACCAGCACCATAGCCTCCCGCACCACAGAAACCTCCGCCACCTCGCAGAATTGAGGACAAACTGGCAATCATGCACTTAAACCAGCAAGTGGGGTAGATCACTGAGCTGCTCCAAAATCTCATTAGACAAATGCCAAATCCAGTGATCCCGCAAGCATGAGGAGAACCGTAAGCATTGCCGCAGGGATTGCAAGGGTCGCCACAAGCTTTGCCACCGGCTCATATAATGCCTCCAGCAGTCCTCCCTCCTCAAGTACCGCCTCCTATTGTTCAACAAGTCCAGCAACAGCAGCAAATACCTCTGGATGACGCGCTACATCTCCCACATATTCCGGAGGTAAACCATGAAGAGGAGGAGGAGTGGTACAGACAAAGAAATGAAGCAAGGGGCATCTCGCCCGAAGTCAGTGCCATGATCAATGACCTCAGAGTAGAATGGCAAGAACTGAGGAGAGGGGCAATGCCAGGAAGGATGACAGTTGAAAATTTCTATTTCTTCCCTGACATACAGCTCCCAGCAAAGTTCAGGTGTCCCGACTTCGAGAAATTTGACGGAACCGGTTACCCAACTGCGCATCTCCGATCATATTGCGGAGCCATGGTGGGATACAACAGGGATGAGCAATTAATGATACAACTGTTCCAGAAATCCTTAACAGGGCAAGCGCATCGTTGGTTTTCCACTCTGAGCCCTGCACAGATCTGCACTTGGCCAGATCTAGCACACCTCTTCACTGAACAATTTAGGTTTAACTCTGAGGTGGTACCTACAAGGTTGGAATTGATGAGGATGAGCAAGAAGGCTGGAGAGATAGTCAGAGACTAAGCCCAGAGGTGGCGTGAACACGCAATGATGGTGCGCCCACCATTGACGGAGGAATAGATGGCCAACCTATTCATCTCAACCCTGGGACAACCCTACTACTCCCACATGATTGGCCAGCAAGCAACAAGCTTCAGCACCCTGGTCCAAATAGCCGACAGGGTTGAAAGTGGCATTAAGTCAGGATTGATAGAGGCGGGCTCACCTGGGGCGATGGCAAGAAGGCCAATGAATGGAAGCAGGAGGCCTGAGGGCCAAAAGGAAGTGGCAAGCGTTGACTCTGCACAGGGGCCACGACCACTCCACTTGCAAGGAGGGTCTCATCCACATGGCGCAAGGCCCACGGGGTCGGCACCACTGCAGGGTGCGCAAAAGGAAGATAGAAGAAGCAGGGTATTCACACCACTTCCACACACGCCTGCCGAACTCCTCCCAACGCTGCTAAAGGGAGGCTACTTGAGGATGAATTCCCCTAACCCAAACGCGGCATTGGGTAGGAGCTACGACCCCAAAGCAATTTGTGAATATCACATGGGGTCATTGGGGCACGCCACCAATCAGTGTTGGGCCCTTCGGCACGCGATCTAGGACTTAATTGACTCCAAAAGACTTACTGTGGATCCTCCTACCCCTACCACTATAGCCAACACACCGGCCACAGGGGTTATGCAAAACCTTCTTCCAGATCACAAGGGGGCATCTTCCAGTGGGACACATTGAAGGAAATCAAGCAAGGTTGCAAGGCGCAACCCACTCCCACAAATCCAAAATCTTCACCAGACATGATCCCACGCCGAGTCCACTAGTCCCAGGCTAAGTTGAAATTTACTTTTGCACCGATCGTCCCTGGTAGGATTGGTCATTCTGTAAATATTTTACATGCTTCTACTTTCATGCAAACTTTTGTAAAAAAAAAACAAACCCTTTTGAAAAAAATAACAATTGCTCGGTCGATGATGACATCATTATGAGACCGCACCTTTTGGCACGACCATGATCATGGAAAAATGCCGAGTTGCTTAAAGGGTTCTTCAGCAGGGTGCAACATACTGCTCCCATGAGAACCTTAACTAAGCCGAAGGCAACCTTTTCCTGATCCTTGCCTTGATTTTCCTTCCAAACCTATCTTTACATCAGGGCAAAATGATCCTTGAAAGAAAAGATAAGAAGAAAAAAAGAGAGAAAGTGCCTAAACCAGCTAAGGGTCGAGGTCAACTTTAACATCATGTCTTTAAGAAAGGATGAGAGGCCATCCTTCATGCATCCTGAATTTTAAGAACCGCTAGTCAAAACACTTTGGGCTTGATCGTATTATTCAAATACCCGTGTTGTGTCTAGCCACCCCACACTGGGGCAAAGCTGAAAAAGAAAATAAAACGGATGAATAGATTCCTGAATAAATTTGCATGAACATTTCAACCAAGTTATCACAACTTCTGCAAAAGGATGAAAGGCTATCCTTGCTATATTTGCCCAGTTTCAAAGTCATATCTCTAGTCAAACCATTTTGAGCCTAACTTTCTTTCTTCTAACCCATTGAGTCATGAGCCCTAAATATGGTGCTTGGTAAAGAAGAAAAGAGACATGGATGAGCAAGAGCAAAGAAAAAGAAAAGAAAGCAGAAAATAAACTGGGGCATGCTAATCAAAACAAAAATCTAAGATGACCCCAGAATAAAGGAAAGGAAAAGCAAATATGCTAGAGAAAAAATGAAGGTCACAAAAGACATCAAAAAGAAAAGGAAAGTAA
The DNA here is from genome assembly GCA_947561395.2 of Buxus sempervirens. Lineage (NCBI taxonomy): Eukaryota > Viridiplantae > Streptophyta > Magnoliopsida > Buxales > Buxaceae > Buxus > Buxus sempervirens. Next base: position 33,736,730 of record OX387193.1, read on the forward strand.
AGGTACTGGCAAAGCCCAAGCAGTCAAGAAAATGGTAGAACATGACTCGACCCATTTACAAAAGACTTTGAGCCATATTCCCTTTCTTTCATAAACCAAAAACCTCAGCTTATGTTTCGTCCCATCAGAAAGTCCTTTCTGATTGCAGAAAATGTGACAATTGGGTCCATGCGGATCTATGATGAAGGAATCTAGAAAGAAGAATGAGCTTCGTCAAGACACAAAGTAAAACCTAGAAATGAAAAGATAAGAACTTGAGCCTTATATCCCATCATTTCTCAGACTGGAAACTAAGCCAATGTTTTGTCCTAATTTCAAGACCTCTCTGATCTATAGGACATGTTGCACAAAAGTCGGCCAAAGACCCTCAAACTAGGGCAAGCACTAACCCCAAGGGGAAAAAGACAAAGGGAAAAAAACCATCAATTGCAAAATCCTAAAGCCACCCTAAATGGTTGGGTCAAGGTGAGAGAAACCAAAACTGGGGGAGGGAAAACACTCCTTGAGACGTCCCTCATCTTCTAAAGCTTTGCAGAACCTCTGAGAGCCAATGCCGGCATAAATCAAGTATTTCATGGGAATACGTGTCAAACACACCATCCTAGAACACTTCGAGCTAACAAGGCAAATCACCATGGTCACTGGTCCTGCCATTTCTTTTGAAGCACTTGTACAAAATTTCTGAAAAAGCTTCTGAAAAATATTTCATTGCAGTCATGTGCACTCACACACACAATAAAACCAAGTAAGCCACAAATGCTTACAGTTTGAATTTCAGATATCTCACTACCCTGTGAGAATTTTGCAGGCCCATACGAGGCGGAAAAAGTCAGAGGATATCAAGAAGCATCCTCAAGCCAGAATAAAGAAAAAAGAGAAGAAAAGAAAAGCAAAGTGGAAGAAAGCCATGCGGTAATCCAAAGCACACCAAGAGAGAATTTGCAAAAAGCTAACCTGTCCCCTATGGGTTCTTTACCAAATAAAGAATCCCCACAGCCCCGTCGGAGAACCATCCAGAACAAAGCTTAAACAAGCTCAAGAACAAGAAGAGAAGGCGTGTTTTGAACAAAAAGGGCAGAGAAGTCCCTCATGTAATTTTTTGTTTCCCACTTTTGTAAGTAGAGTAAGACAGGTGTGCGGGTTCCCTTGAGGCACCAAACAGCCCCAGGAGCACCTCCTCCTTCCTTTCTCCATCCTTTCCTTAGCCCACCTCCAGTCGCCATTCCTTAGAAAAAAAAAACCTAAAAAAATGTTTACACCCTCACTGAACAACTGAAAATTGCATCATCACTGAAATCTGAGAAGTTGAATCATCCAGAAACCCAAACCCGGAAAGGTGGTAAATCACCATCTATTCCAAGAACCAGAAACCGGAAAGGTGCTAATCACCACCTATTCCCAAGAACCAGAATCTAGAAAAGGTGCTAATCACCACCTATTTCTAAGAAACAGAAACGGGAAAAGCACCCCACGCATAACCAGTTCGTGTTAATGTGATTTATCCCACAAAAAAAAAAAAAATCAACTCCAAGGCTATCTTAGAAAGATGTGAAGAATGCAAAATTTGGGTTTTCTTTCAACCTTTGTCGTTCGTCAACAGGTGACTTCGACAAAGGGGGGCAGCTGTAAGCACCCAAATTTTGATCAAACCAAAATATGCTAAGATAAATGGGAAAAAATAAAAAATTGGAGGAGCATAATTCGTCCGAGTGGGCGGCTGAGTCGCCTCAGCCATCAACTCAAGCCAAAAGGGGAGAGGCTTTCGGCCACCGCCCTCGCGAGCCAATCAGAGCAAGCGGCGCCGAAAAATCAACCGCACATACAGTACGGTTGCATGGTGCATCAGACTGTGTCTGACCAATTTGTTCCCTCATCATTGCTGAAAAGACGTGGACAAAACCGCAAATAACCTACGGTTTCGACCAAACCGCACGTTATGTGCGGTTACTGTTCATTTTCAACAAAACCGCTCTGAGTATACGGTTTTGTCCTTGTTTTCTATAAATAGCAAACCCGAACTCTGAACAAGGGTCGGAGGTTTTGGCTTTGCTCCCCTTCACCCCTTGTACGAAACCTCCCTCACTACCTTCCCAACTCCCTTCTCCTCCTCCTCCATTCTTGAACCTTGGAAAAGCATGGAGGTACTGTTCGTGTGAAGAAAAGGTGGCTCAAGCTGCTGCTATTGCCTCAAGAAAGCTCAAAACACTTCAAGAAGGTATGTAGATCCCCAGGGTGAACTTCCCTTTACCTTGTGTTCAACATATATGGAAACAAGCTTGATCCAAGTGCTTTGAATAAATTATGTTCTTCATATGGTGTTCTTTTTTTAGTACTAGCATATTTCTCCCTCTTCTTCCATGCTTTACATCTTCTCCTTGGGAAATAGAGCTCTCATGGTAAGGAGGGAATGAGGACACCAAGAAATGGAGGATAACAGGAGTTTGTCTTCATGGTTTAAAGGTTGTTAAGCTATTGTTTGTTCCTTTAATCAGGGGAGCATGTTCCCCCGTTCTTGTATCTCCATTGTACCCTTAATCTCCCCCAAATCCCTTCTCTTTAACTGCTTATTTTAGGATTCCCGCACACAAGTTAATCGAGTCAACTTGCCTAAATTCCGTATAATGGGAACCCGTTATCTAGCGGGGTAATTCAGGGTGTCTACGGACTTCCCCAGGTTACAACTGAGCCACTAATCCAAGATCTCTGGTACACCACCCAAACATAAATGTAAATCAAGAATTGGGTGACTGTTCACACCATTAACAATGAACAGTGGCGACTCCCCAAAACCAACCAAAAAAAAACCCACGGAAAGCCGAGCACCGGCATGGTGCGCCCGACGTGCACACAATCCCAACTTGAACTTTAAAGTAAAATCAACTCATTGAACCAAAGCCCAAAGGGCTTCTCAGGCTTAGACTGAGGCCCAACCAGAGGCATGTGGGCTGAACTCAGCCCACCAAGGAACCCGCGGGCCTTTCAACAGGGCCCGCCCAATCAGACTCATCTCACTTTATGCTAAGAAGATAAAATCAAGTAAAGGGACCTACACTACTTTGGCGGTCCCGCCAAACTTAACCAAATTGTGCATGCTGGATTAGGAATCGGGTGAATAAACCAAGTTGACTCAAACCAGGAAACCATGGGACCTGTCAACCGACGGGGTGGACTGGGGTGTCTACGGACTTCCCCAGACCGCAACTGAGAACTTAGAATCTCTAGCCGCAGACCAAGCCCTAATAGACAAACATAGGCACCCAGGTGTCTGCCTGCACCCCATCAGGCAGTGGCAACTCCAAACTTCCCATTTTACCCATCCGAAGGCACGCACAAATCATGTGTGCCCCACCGTGTGCCATTACACGGGGCGCTACACACACACACCAAATGTAGTCAAGCCATTTAACATGACACATAGTAATGTGTGGGGTATGGCACTGGTTACTTCTCATGCTAATTACAAGTACTTCATCACTTTCATTGATGACTATAGTCGATTCACTTGGATTTATTTTCTGCATTCTAAAGGACAAGTATTTTTTGTTTTTAAGCTTTTCCATGCACATATTCAGACTCCATTTTCTGCTAATATCAAAATCCTATGATCTGACAATGTGGGTGGGTACATGTCTCATTCATTTCAAGAATTTCTGCAAACTCATGGCATAATCTCACAACAGTCTTGTCCTTCAACCCCTCAGCAAAATGGGTTGGCTAAAAGAAAGAACCGCCATCTTCTCGATGTTGTTCGCACCCTCCTATTAAAGTCATTCGTGCCTTCCTGATTTTGGTGTGAAGCTTTCTCCACTGCTGTCCATCTCATCAATAGATTGCCATCTCCTTCATTGAACCATGTATCTCCTTTCACTCGGTTATTTGGTCATACTCCAATTATTCTAACCTTTGTACCTTTGGTTGTGTGTGTTATGTTCACCATCCTCCACATGAACACACAAAACTCATGGCTCAGTCAGTCCGATGTGCTTTTCTAGGATATTCTACTCACCAAAAAGGTTTTCTTTGCTATGATCCAAATCTGCGTCGTATCTGGATTTCTAGAATTGTAATCTTTCTAGAAAACCAGTATTTTTTTTTCAACTCATCAAGATCCTATTTCGCCTTCATTTTTTGTTCTACCCTTGTTTGCTAAGCCTCCTACAGATCTAGTAACTCTTAAACCTCTCCTAGTGTACCAGAGACAATCTCCAATACCTCCTAAGCCCTCTCCAAATCATCTCTCGACTGCTGATCCTATTCTAGCAACTACACCTGCCCCTCTCAGACACAGCACTCGGGTTCATAGACCCCTAGATAGGTTTGGTTTTGCCCCTCCTTTATCCTTGACAGCCACCTTGTCTTCTGTTCCAATGCTATAAACAAGCAACGAAGCGTGACTGTTGGCAGAAAGCTATTGAAACAGAACTTCTTGCACTAGAAGAAAATCAAACATGGGAGGTTGTTCCATGTCCTCCATCCGCAAAACCCATTGGTAATAAGTGGGGTGTTTACTATTAAGCTTCATTCAGATGGTCCTTAGACCGTTACAAGTCTAGTTTGGTAGTTCTTGGCAACAAGCAAGAGTATGGCCTAGACTACGATGAGACATTCACACCAGTAGCTAAGATGACCACCGTGTGGACCATCCTAGTCCTTTCGCCTCTCAATCCTGGCCTTTACATCAAATGGATGTTAAGAATGCATTCCCACATGGTGATCACAAGGAAGAAGTTTACATGAAACTTCCTCACCCATTGATATTTGCAAACTAAAACATTCTCTGTATGGTTTGAAGCAAGCACCAATGGCATGGTTTGAAAAATTTCGGACCACGTTCCTTGGCTTTTCATTCACTCATAGTCAGTATGACTCCTCTCTTTTCCTACAAAAGACACCTAATGGCATAGTTGTCCTCCTCATATATGTGGATGACATTATTATTATTGGTTCAGATATAGCAGCCATCTCTAAGATTCAAAATTTGTTGCATTCTACTTTCCATATGAAAGACCTTGGGCAGCTCACTTATTTCTTGGGGCTAGAAGTGCATCATCGACCTCAGGGGTATTTTCTAGAATCAAAAGAAGTATATTCATGTAACGCCCCGGTTCCGGGTCCAATTCCCAAAACCCGAGGTGTTATGGTAAGCAACAAAAGCAACTAAAGTATGGAATAATTTAAAACTTTTTCTAACTTTATAATCAGAGTAAATGTGGAAACTTGAATTCAAATTCTCTTTATTAATCAACAATTTTGATATTCAAGGATTTCAATTACATGAGCAATCCTACATCTATATAGACTACCCAGCTACAACTAGCCCACAACTTGACGTCCTCACCAAGAGTACCTGAAAAATGGGAGAAACCGGAGTGAGAATAAATCTCAACAAGTAGCAAGGTGCATGCATGAAATCAGTCCATGTTTATAAAATAAGTCATGAGGTGTACGATTAAACCAACAACAACATCAACAAGGATAATTCCAAAGTTTAAATCCAATCCCATTAATATTATCAAATCATATTTCAATAACAATACCAATAAAACATCGAATGGTCAATGTCATGACTATTGTTTGAATTGATTAATTGACATGCCAAGTAGACACTCCACACCTCCATGTACACAGTTCCGGCCTACTCAGGGTTTCAGACACTCTGAAATGACAGCCTACTTATTGTTTAGTCTTCCAATGCCGGCCTACGCCCCGGGTTTCAACATTGACAACCAGGCCTACTCAAGGTTTCTGGCTGCTCTACACTGGTCGTGGCAACACACAAGGCCATGCAATTACATCAATAAACAAGACCATCACATTATTAAGCTTAGACATGGATCCAGGACAAGTTAAACCAAAACAGCAAACCATCGTAAAATCTCAACTTTGACATCACAATAAAAACAATACGTTCAACATCATGTATAACTCAACACAGCTCACCACATGTCCCTCTAGACCAGAACAGTACCTCATGTACTTTCAGATTTCCTCAAATCTCATAACACATGACCATTGGTAATAAAACTCATTTACTCACACTAAGAGAAATCTTTACAATACATTTCAGAACTTGCAATCAAGTAAAATCAGGTTAAATAAATTCTCAAACAAGTATAGTGTATAAACAAAGGGAAACTAAATCAGGAACTCCTAGTGTTAGTAACAATAACATCACCTACCGATAGCCCTAAAATTCACCTTGGAAGCTCCTAATAATTACCAGAAATTCCCCTTAATATTCTCAGAGTAATTGAATAGGTAATAGTAATTATAAAATCCTAAATAAGTCATTAGTTAAGTGATTGAATCTTCAAATCATGAAAATCTAGCTTGGTTTGGTCAAAACTCCATTTCGGCAAAATATTGGGGCTTGCGTTGACCTCTGGCGCTAGGTGCGAGGTCGGCGATAGGTCATTAGTTAAACTACACGTCACGCTTAGTCCAATTACACTAGGCGAGAGCTAGGCGCGAGATAGGCGATAAGGATTTTAGGTCTCGCGCTTAAGAAAAACGCTCGGCGCGAGATAGGCGTGAGCTCGACGGTAAGGAGAATTGGTCTTGCGCTGACTAGAACCAGTTGGCGCTAGGTAGGTGCCAACCTGGCGGATACTACCTCCGATTTTCAAGTCTCTGTTAATGCCAAATCTCTATGACTAATTGAAATTTTAATGTCTGTAACAATTTCCCTAGCCTCCTACTATCCCCAGAAGATGTTTAAACCAGTTTTGAAATTATTCTAAACACATTTATCTTTATCTCTAACAATCCTAAAAAAAACTCACGCTCGAACTGTATTTTTCCAGAATCATATGCAACACGACCAAAGTCACGAATCAAATCCAAAACCCAGTTTTAAAACGATGCTACTCACATCTTGGTAATTAAAATTTAACTAAGGTTTCTTTCTAATTCAACCCACCCATGAACAACACTTTTCTTGATTCTTAAAAAGAGATTCAAATCACCAAATCAAAAACTTTATAAACATCTAACTTTTCCAATGAAATCCAACTTAAAAACCAATACGATCAATCATAAAAAACACAAGAAAAAATGCAGTTCTTCCAGTTTCAAGTGTTTGCTACTTGCCTTCTTGATGAACCCAGATTTTTCAGAACTTCTTCTGTGCCCGTTGTTGGAGCTCGACCGTACCCCTCTAAACTTTTCTAATTTAGATCTTCACCGTTCAGTTGGAAGTCCTCCATGAGTAGAACAAAACCTTAAAATTTCAGCCCATTCCAACGGTTGGATCTTTCTATCTCACCGTTCGAAGTTGGCTAGTCGGCCATCTCTGCAACTCCTTTTTCTTCCAAAATCTTGTTTTCCACCAACTTCTGGGTTAATTCGCACCACCTTAGACTCATCCAAATCCAATCTTCACCATTCAGATTAAAGTATCTCATGTATAGAGCATGACCTCCAAATTTCATGACGATCCAACGACTAGATCTTCGGGGATCGTCGCTCAAAGTCTGCTGGTCGGACCTCTGCAGCACCTCCCTTTTTCCTTTCTTCCCTCTCTTTTCTCTCTTATTTTCTTTCCTTGATTTTTCTCCCAAGCCCAAGCACGAATTTTCCTCTCTTTCCTCCTTATTTTTGACTTGCTAAAAACCCTAAACCTTTCCTAGACCTCCCCTTTTATAAGCTCTCTTAATTAGAAGTCCCACTAGATTTAGAAGACTTTCTAAATAGGATTCCCACTCTTAATTGGAAACCTCCCCATTTTAACCCTCATTCTAATTCCTCTTTTAAGTATCTTATATAAGAGAATGATTTATTTTAATTTATTTTCGTGCTAATTAAATTTCTTATTTTAAAATATTACTAAAACACCCTAAAGCTCCTCTTATCCTCAAACTTAAGGCTTCTTATCAACCATAATCACCAGTATACCCTTTTTCCTACTTTTAAGTCATAATTTACTATTTAAATTCAAACCTAACCCAAATTAAATCTAGTTAAATATTTCAAGTCTAATAGTTATTTAATTACTCAATATATTAATTTGGCTAATTAGAAAATGACTAAAATACCCTTTCCTTGAAATTCCATATTTAACCTTTGAATCTTTTTCCAAAGATTCTCCTCTTTATTCTTCACATCAATCTTAACCATATAATGTATTTGGATTAATACCTATCTTCTCCAATCCTTTATATTTAATTTCCTCTCCCAATTTATCTAAATCAACCTTGCTCTTTCCTATTTAAATGAAGCCACTATTTAAATTCCTAGTTACTCAAAATTATTGTTTATTTATTTAGTTACTAATATCTCTTTGGATCATAATATTATTCTTCCAATACCTAAATTGAATCTTAACTTCTCAATATTTAGGCTTATTTAATTTACTTTATTTTAGGAAAAATCCGGGGTTTTACAATTCAGGATCTGGTTCAGTTGACTCAACTCACAAACGCTACTTCTGTTGATACTCCTGTAAGCACCTTATTTTTGCACCCCTAGAAGTGCTGAAAATGAAAACCCTGGCAGAAAAGTCAAGCCCTGAGGGAACGAAATATGACTTTTTGATCAAGTGATAATTTGCCACATTGCTTTATCTCAATGGATAGAGAATTCCGACACGGTTCCAACGCAACTGAGTTTGCTAGAATCGGAGTCTGGATGAAGGCTCTGCAGGCTAGTCAAACTTGAGGGGAGCCGAAAGTTGACTTTTTGTTGAACCCCGGGCCAGGTGTTTAGCCCTATGTCATTGGATAGAGGACTCCGATACGATCCTAACGCAATTGAGTTTGCCCAAATCGGAGTCCGGATGAAGGAGATATGAGCTGTCAAAGTTCCCGAGCAGCAAAACCAGAAACTGCACATGTGGCAGCAAATGCAGCAAAATATTTCAAGGGGCAATATTTAAATATCCAAAACTTGCCAAATATCTCAGGGACTAAACCAAAATTCTCAAGGGGCAATCTGTAGATATCCAAAAGTGTCAAATCGGTCGAATCAGTCAAATTGGTCAAGTCGAGGGGCAAATCTGTAATTTTTTCGATTTGTATCCGATCAAATATGTCGGATACACATGCTTTTATTCATATCCGACATATAATGCCGGATATAAGGGATTTGCCTGCGAGATTCGCGCGGATTCGCTGACAGATACGTGCAGAAAATTAAATTTTGGAAATGATTGTGTTTGTATCTGATATAATATGCCGGATATAAAGGAAGTGCAGTGTATCCGACATAATATGCTGGATACAAAGGAAGTGTAATGTATCCGACATTAAATGCCGGATACAAAAATGTTTCTATAAAAAGGCAACAGCAGCCCCATTTCGGGGGTTGGCTTCCCATTTCTGTTTTTCCCCTTCCTTCCCCCTCTGAGCCAGCTCCGAAACCTCCAACCTTTGCCCCTCCTTGCACCCCAAACCCAACAATCTCCTTGCTTGACCATTTTACCCCTCCCTATTCCCTTCTTTCCCTCACTCAAGAACTTGAAGAAGGAGAAGAGGCTACTGTTGGTGGGAGGAGGTGCTGCTCCAGCTGCTGTCTGGCCTCCAAGAGGAGGCTCCACCTTGTACAAGGGCTCAATAACCCTCAGGTATTGTTTCTCACCAACTTTTGTTTCACATATATGAAAATGAGAATGTTTTGAGCATATTCAAATGGTTTGTTTCCCTTTGTTAAAACAAGTGTGTAGCTTACTTTTTTTCTCTTGCATTTACACCCCCATGAAAGCCTCCAAGGTAGGAGAGGGTTTTCGTAGGGTTCCAATGGGGGTATGAGTGGTGTTTTTCGCATGATCTTAAGGTTTTCTTTAAGGTGCTGGTTTATTATGTCTCCATTTCATATGGGGGGAGCATGTTCCCCTCTTGTGATCTTCTAATGTATCCCTAACGTAACCCCCCTATTCCTTTCTTTAGATGCCTTTCTTAGTTAGATGGGTGGTTTGGGATTCATAGGTTTATAATGCAAGCAATGTGTGATGCATGCCTTTTCATTCATTCGTATATGACTATAGTTAGGCATGCATGCAATTTTACCCTCATGACTAGGTACTCAAAGCATATGCATGAGTGAAGCTTTATCTTAGGGTATGGCAAGTTGATGAGCATGTTTTTTAATATTTCATGTGCTTTAATTGGGTTTCCAACTCAAGTTTGGTTACTGTTTTGGTTATCATGTGAGGTTAGCCCCATTTTCCTTATCTTATCTTTCATGTGGGTATTTACATCGACAAGGAGTTGAGAGGTAGTAGGTCCACATTTTTTAACTCATAATTTGATCTTTTGCATGCATAGAAGTGTCCCTTTTGTTCCTAAACACATAGAGCACACACCACACACTTTTATGATGTAGAATACTCTTTGAGTCCATTTGATGGTATTTATGTTGATCTTTTTTCATGGTTGGTGATTGCTGGATCTTTTAGAATGAGAAAGGAACCGAAGCAGGGACACTCGAGTCCCTGTTTATTGGCTAGCCTTGGTCCCCATGAGGGAGGATGGACCCTCATCCATCTCCCTTGATCTTGAGTTCAAAACACTAAAAAAGAAGCCATTTAGTTCTATTTGAATCAATGTGGGCTCACATAGGAGCCCACACAACCCCTGGAGCATCCTAAAAGGCCCAGAAACCCAACCCCCTTTGAAAAATATGAAAACAAGCTTCTGTATGTTGATCCAGCAACTCAGGTCGGATCAACAGAGCCCCATTCATAGCCGGCCAAAGATGCCGGATACACTGAGCTGTGTGTGTAACCGGCATCTCAGGCCGGCTACACTGCCAGAATGCCATTTTTGCTATTTTGTGATTTTGTGCTATTTTCTTGATGTGTTTGATCAATCCGGATGAACCAGAAGGGTTTCCGAATCACCCGAAAACCCAAGGTGGGCCTTGGACCGACCCGGTCCAAATTGATTTCCGGTGGGCCTTCCAACGGGGCCCACCAAGCCCGACAAACCCACTTTTGCTAAATAAAGGCAATTAAATCGATTGAGTGGGCCAAACCCATTGAGGCCCACCAAAGCCCAATTTGGGGCATGCATGCTCAAATTATGTGGTGGTTTAGCCGAGACCAGGGGCAGGGCTTGTCGGGCCCATTGAGCCCATTGAACCCAACCAAGGTTAGGGTTTCCCAAAACCCTAACTCAAGAAGTCTTGGGCTTTCAAGCCCAAGCCCAGGTAAAGGGCCCCAAGCCCAAGGCCTGGCCCGTTTTGGCACAAATTAAGCAAGATAAACTTAAATCATTTGGCAACCAACTGTGTGGCCCACTCAAGGGCCCACAAACAGTCCCAGCCCACTTCTGCATAGAAATCACTTAAACCTTTCAATTTGAACCATGAAATAGAATCAATTCATTTGAACCAAGCCCAAAGGGCCTCTCAGGCTAGACCGAGGCCCACCAGGGGACACGTGGGCTCAACCAAGCCCACCAAGGAATCCGCGGGCCTTCCAACGGGGCCCTCCCAATCAGACTCATCTCATTTTAAGCCAAAAAAGATAAAAATCAAGTAAAGGGACCCACACCACTTTGGCTGTCCCGCCAGACTTGACCAAAACTGTGCATGTTGGAATAGGAATTGGGTGAAACCAACTGAGTTGACTCAAAACCAGGAAACCATAGGACCCGTTTTTTGACGGGACGGACCGGGGTGTCTACGGACTTCCCCAGACCGTAACAGAGAACTTGCTTAGAATCTCAAGCCGCAGACCAAGCCTTAATAGACAAAAATAAGCACCAAGGTGTTTGCCTGCACCCCATCAGGCAGTGGCGACTCCAAACAAATCCCGAGGCACGCATCAATTTGCATGCGCCTCGTCTTGCGACTGAAATTAGGTGCGCACAACTCCCATGAAAATTAATGTGAAATATCGGTGTGACGAAGGCGAGCTTTTTGAGGATTCTACTCTCTATCGGACGCTGGTTGGTAGTCTTTTCTACCTAACCAAAACTCGACCAGACATCTCTTATGCTATCCACATTGTTATCAAATTCATGCAAGCTCCTCGGCATCTCCACCTAGCCACTGTCTGCCGCATCATTTGATACATCCTCGGTACACCTGGTTGTGGCTTGTTCTTCTATTGGTTCTTCACTCCAGCTACAAGCCTATTGTGACGCTGATTTGGCCGGCTGCCCAGACACTAGGAAATTTACTACTGGATGGTGTATGTTTCTTGGAGATGCTCTTATCTCTTGGAAATGCAAGAAGCAGGACTATGTCTCCAAGTCATCCATTGAGGCCGAGTACTGTGCCATGTCTGCTGCCTGCTCCGAGATCATTTGTCTATGTGGTCTCCTCACAGAACTTGGTTTCTCCCAAGTTTCCCCCACTCCGTTACATGCTGACAACACTAGCGCCATCCAAATTGTTGCCAACCCCGTCTACCACAAGCACACGAAACACATAAAGGTTGACTATCACTTCATCCGAGACGCCTTTGACCCCAAAGTCATCACCCTTCCACACATATCCACTACTCTACAGATCGCGGATATCCTCACCAAATCCATGACACTTCAGTGCCATCATTTCCTCGTTAGCAAATTAATGCTTGTCGATTTACCAAGCATCAATTTGAGGGGTGATGTCAATGGAAGTAATCCTCCAATTGACAGCCTTTAGTATAGCTGTATAGATTCTTTGTAATGCCCCAGATCCGGTAGCTTTATAGGATCAAGGCATTACTTTAGTGATACCAAACAGTTAATAAGTAGAGTATAAAGAATAAAGGTAGATTAGAGTGTGCATGAATTTAAAACAACTCCTTCATTACTTCAAAAGTGTCAATAACCTCAAAATAAACTTCCAACTAGATACATCAAATCTGAAAATAAAAGGGTAAACTAATTGTCCTTAACACTTACTAAAACCTGTCATAAAGAAAGAATTCCTAAACAATTTCTCTACTAAAAATATATAAAGGTAATCTTATATGCTATGATATGTTCCTCTAAATCTTCTACAGTACCCTCAAGAATCTCTACCCCAACTTGAGCTTCCTCTCCAGGAGTATCTTAAAACAAAACATTAAAAAAAATGGTATGAGATATAAAATCTGAGTAAGCAGTAACATGCATGAGAGAAAACAGTCCATATAGTTTGAAATCCTTTTTCATGAGGTTCCAATAATAAATCCAAATGCCAAATATTCATGAATAATATAGCATGAATCCAAAACCATATATTTCCCAAGTAGAACCAATAATCAGTATTTATATAATATAATTAGCACACCACACAATTGTGACATTACAAGACTTGTGAAATAAGACATCTTTGAGAAGTTAAAGCCTGACTCCAAAATGCCACCTCCCATCATATGTTGGCCGAGATACACGAACTATAATATAGTGGAGCACCCACTCAGATACAGGGATTAAGGTTGGCATGTACAACTATAACTTCCCACCGAGATACACGGATCAAAGAAGATGATTGCTGCGATTTCCAGCTTCCCACTGAGATACACGAATCAAGGAAGAGGATTGCCAAGAGACATAGACTAAAATGCATAAATTGACCATGAGATTAACTAAACAAAGAACGACCTACTTCACTCCTAGCTAAACTATGGATCCATAAAAAGCTATGCTTGCTAGACACTTAAAACAAATCATCTTTGAAACCAAAATAATGTCCAATCATTCATTAATCATCTCCAAGATACATGGAGGAAATACAAGTCTCAAACCCAAGTTACATGAGTAAGGAAAATAACCACTTTGAGGTACACGGAGGAAATAATCACAATTCTACTTTAACAATTCTGAAAACATCTTTAGGTAATAAAAATACAAGTGTACAACCCATTGAAATTAAGCCTGTAGAATCCTAAATTTTAGGAAATAATAATATAATTGTAAAATCTAAATATTTTAAAAAATAAAATAAATAAATTTAAAATATTAAGAGATAAATATTTAATCAAAGTATTTGGGAGATTGAAATTATAATTCACTCATATTATGAAGAGAAATAATGAGGAGATTAAATCTAGAAATTTAGAAATAAATTTAATGGTCAAATATAGTATAATATTGAAAAAGGGTATTTTAGTCTTTTCCTAATGGCTAATTATTAAATTAATAAAACAAATAATTATTAGGATTGAAATAATCAATTAAATTTAAGTGAGGTCAAATTTGGATTTAAGTAGCTTAATTTATAGTTTAAAAGATGAGAAAATGGCCTAATTGTAATAATACTTAATTAGGGGTTTTAAATTTGAGGATAAGAGGAGTTTTGGGGTGTTTTAGTAATATTTTAAAATAAGGAATGAAATTAGCACGAAAATAAAGAAAATAGAAATTCCTTATGAATTAGATTTAAGAGAAAATGATTAAAAGGAGGGATAAGATAGGAAAGTTTTCCAAAAAGAATTAGGAATCCTAGTTAGAAAGTTTCTTAATCTAATTAGGACTTGTATTTGGGTGAGCCTATAAAAGGAAGGCATTAAGATTTGGGGTTTCTATTAATTGAATCCTGAGGAGAAAAGGAGAGAGAAATTTGTGCATAAGGCTGGAAAAATAGAGAGAGAAAAATAGAGAAGAAAATAAGAGACTTTAGAGAAAAAGAGGAGTTGCAGAGAAGTTCGACCAGCAAACTTTGAACGACGATCTACAGATATCCAACCGTTGGATTAGCCTCAAATTTGGAGGTTTTATTCTAGGCTAGTGGTTCTTCAATATGAACGGTGGAGATCCCTAGAATTGTACGAGAATTTCAGAAAATCGGCTATACCTGAGGTTATTGAAAAAGAAGAAGGATTTTACAATCTTAAGGCAAGTAGTAACGCTTTACCTTTGAAAACTTGCATGGGTTATTCTTTAGTATCAGAGCTATATCAGAGAATCTGATAAGAGACATGATTGAACACCTATAGTATGGCCATGGGGTTGAGAGTACGTTAGATAGTACCCTAGTAATTTTAGGGAGAGATCTTATTTGACACAATTTTGTTGTGTTTTCAGTTGACATGGTTGGCAGAGGACGACCAGCTACTCGAGTACGTACACCGGCAGCTAGGCCGGCAGAGTATCATGTTGAGGAGGTACAGGAGCAGCCTCCATTCCCTGCTGGAGATCAGCAGATACCACGTCCTCAGGCACCACCAGAGGCCCCACCTCAGAGAGGTGATGATATTTGGGCAGCTGTCGGAAATCTTACTCGGCTCTTGTCTATGGAGCGAGAGGAGCGGATGAGTCAGACAGGTAACGGAAATGGTCATCGGAATGGAGAGGGGCAAGGAGATAATCATAGGGGACAGCAACAGCAGCACATGAGAGAGCTGGAGCAGTTTCGGAAGATGGGACCTCCTATCTTCACAGGAGTACCCGATCCTTTAGAGGCTGAGAGATGGATTCAGAGGATCGAGAGGATCCTTGATGTCATGCAGTGCTCAGAGGGGAGCAGGGTGAGGATGGCCACCTTCATGATGGAGGGCGAGGCATATCACTGGTGGCAGAGTGTGCTACGCAGAGAGGCTCCAGGGACTCAGAGGACATGGGGACAGTTTAGAGAGCTGTTTTACAGCAGATATTTTTCATCCGAGTTTCGCCTGTCTAAGGCGAGGGAGTTCATGCAGATATCTCAGGGGACTTCATCTGTGGCCCAGTACGAGGCCAGATTTGAGGAGCTGTCTCGTTTTGCTCCACATATCGTAGCAGTGGAGGAGCAGCGTATTGAGCACTTCGAGGAGGGGCTGAGGCCCGAGATCAAGGACAAGGTGTCCGTATTTTTGAGTACTCATTTTGAGGAGTTAGTCAGGAGGGCTGAGAGGGCTGAGAGACTTATCCGTACTAGCAGAGGGGATGCCAGCAGGGCACGGGTACCTCCCAGACAGAGTTATGAACAGCGGGGTTTCTTTGGAAGGGATAAGAGACCGAGGATTGAGGGTGCAGGATTGAGACAGATGGATGGTAGATGTGCCAGCTGTGGGAGATCACATATTCCTGGTCCTTGTATCGCACCGGTCGGTGCATGTTTTCGGTGTGGACAGCATGGACACCGGATAGCTGACTGCACTTATCCGTCCACATATCAGTCTTTACAGCCAGAGTACAGATCAGCACCAAGGACTGAGACACAAGGACCAGCAGCTCCAGTTCCCTATAGAGTACAGTCTCAGGGTACTAGAGTTGTCAGGCCAGGGCAGGCCGCATCTACAGATCGGAGGCAACAGGGTAGAGCTCCGCGGGGTCGAGCTGCACCACCCAGGACTGGTCAGAGACAGCCAGCACCGGTGCCTCAGGGGCAGCAGACCAGAGTATATGCATTAGGTGCTACTGAGGAGGAGCCTGAGCCTGATGCACCTCATCTGGTTGGAGGTATTATCTTTATATCTGGTCGATCTGCAGTTTGTTTATTTGATTCTGGAGCATCTATTTCTTTTATTACCCCGCATTGTGCATGTCGTATTGGTTTGACACCGGATACACTAGAGACCACTATGACTGTATATACACCCTTGGGGGAGACCTCTAGATTACAGACTGTATATCGAGATTGCATGATCAGATTAGGATCGTTGGAGTTACCCGGGAGTCTGATGGCATTAGATTTTGGAGAGTTTGATGTCATTTTGGGGATTGACTGGTTGTTCCGGCACCATGTGAGTATTGATTGTTTCAGGGGTACCATTACAGTGAGTTCTCCAGGGCAATCTGTTTATTGTTTCAAGTGTGAGGGTATGTCTAGCAGAGTGGAATTGGTGGCTTCTGTGTTGACAGAGGAACCCAGGGAAGATACTCCTAGTTTGACTGAGGTGCCTATAGTCTGCGAGTTTGCGGATGTTTTTCCGGATGACTTACCAGGATTACCACCACCTAGGGAGGTTGATTTTAGGATACGACTCCTGCCTGGCACAGCACCAGTATCTAGACCTCCTTATAGGATGTCTCAGCCAGAGTATACTGAACTGAAGAAGCAAGTTGATGAGTTGCTTGAAAAGGGTTACATTAGACCGAGTGTTTCACCTTGGGGTGCACCGGTTCTCTTCGTACAAAAGAAGGATGGATCTATGAGAATGTGTATAGATTATCGTCGTCTAAATCAAGTGACAATCAAGAATAAGTATCCACTACCTCGGATAGATGATTTGTTTGATCAGTTGAGGGGAGCATCGTGGTTCTCAAAGATTGACTTAAGATCGGGATATCATCAACTGCGGGTTGCACCAGATGATATAGAGAAGACAGCATTCCGTACAAGATATGGGCATTATGAGTTTTTAGTCATGCCATTTGGGTTGACTAATGCCCCGGCTGTTTTCATGGATCTCATGAACCGAGTGTTCCATACCTACCTGGATAGTTTTGTAGTGGTGTTTATAGATGATATTCTGATTTACTCTCGGAGCAGAGACGAGCATGTTCAGCATCTTAGAACAGTGTTGCAGACATTGAGAGATCATCACTTGTATGCCAAATTCAGCAAGTGTCAGTTCTGGTTGCAGAAGATCTCGTTCCTAGGACATGTTATTTCTGGAGAAGGAGTTGAGGTGGATCCATCTAAGGTACAGGCAGTGACTGATTGGCCGAGACCCACTACGGTTACTGAGGTGCGTAGTTTCTTGGGTATGGCTGGATATTATAGGAGATTCATTGAGAATTTCTCCAGATTAGCAGCTCCTATGTCAAATCTTACTAAGAAAGCAGTGAAGTTCACTTGGGATGACAGTTGTGAACAGAGTTTCCAAGGATTGAAGCGTCGATTGACTGAGGCCCCTGTTCTGATTATACCTTCTGTGAATGAAAATTTCTCTGTTTATTGTGATGCCTCTTGTGTTGGTTTGGGCTGTGTGTTGATGCAGCAGAGGAGAGTTGTAGCTTATGCATCACGATTACTGCGTACTCATGAGAAGAACTACCCCACACATGACTTAGAGTTGGCTGCTATAGTGTTCGCACTAAAGATATGGCGGCATTATCTATATGGGGTTCAGTTCGAGATTTTCTCTGATCATAAGAGTCTAAGATACATATTCTCACAGAGAGATCTTAACATGAGGCAGAGGAGGTGGATGGATCTTCTGAAGGACTATGATTTTTCACTTCAGTACCATCCGGGCAAGGCAAATGTAGTTGCCGACGCTTTGAGTCGTAGAGGTGCATCGGAGGAGCAGATAGCCATGTTGGCTTCTTTTATGACTAGTCAGTGCAGTTTGGTAGATACTGTCAGAGATTGGCCGGGTGAGTTTGTATCTGACGGTGTTGGTCGGATTTTAGCTCGAGTGCATGTAGAGCCGGATTTGATCCAGCGCATTCGAGAGGGGCAGGTATCAGATTCAGATCTGAAGCATACCAGAGAGCTGGTAGAGAAAGGTGATGAGATAGCCAGAGAGTTTGAGTTCAGAGATGGATTATTGAGGTTCAGGGGCAGGATTTGTATACCTGATGATGCAGAGATCCGTAGAGTCATACTGGATGAGAGCCATAAGTCCAGATATGCAGTTCATCCTGGGAGTACTAAAATGTATAAGAATTTGAGGAATGTGTACTGGTGGTCAGGGATGAAGAAGGATGTAGCTGAGTATGTAGCTAGATGCTTGGTATGCCAGCAAGTAAAAGCAGAGCATCGTAGGCCTCCAGGGTTGCTACACTCATTGCCCGTTCCAGAGTGGAAGTGGGAACACATCACCATGGACTTCGTTTCTGGTTTGCCAGTTACACAAAAGAAGCATGATGCTATATGGGTGATAGTAGATCGGTTGACAAAATCAGCCCATTTCTTGCCTTATCGTACCACACAGACCCTGGCATCTATGGTAGATATGTATATGCGGGAGATAGTTCGGTTGCATGGAGTTCCGGTATCGATTGTATCCGACCGAGATTCCCGTTTCACTTCACAATTTTGGCAACGGTTCCAGGAGGCTTTGGGCACTAAACTGTGTTTTAGCACAAGTTATCACCCACAGACGGATGGTCAGTCAGAGCGGACCATACAGATATTGGAGGACATGTTACGTTGTTGTGTATTAGATTGGAGTGGTAGTTGGAGCAGTCACCTACATTTGGTGGAGTTCGCTTATAATAACAGCTATCAGGCCAGTATACAGATGGCACCATTCGAAGCATTGTATGGTCGTACATGTAGATCACCTGTTTGCTGGGAAGAGGTTGGTGAGAGGCAGTATTTAGGCCCTCAGATTGTGCAGGATAGTGTGGAGAAAGTGAACTTGATCAGGCAGAGGTTATTGACTGCTCAGAGCCGTCAGAAGAGTTATGCAGATGATAGGCGGCGTGACTTGGAATTTGAGGTCGGGGACCAAGTGTTTCTTAAGATATCACCTTCGAAGGGTATTATGAGATTCGGGAAAAAGGGGAAGTTATCTCCAAGATTCATTGGGCCATTTGAGATAGTAACGAAAGTGAATCCAGTTGCGTATCGTCTAGCATTGCCTACACAATTGGGTAGAGTACATGACGTATTTCACATCTCTATGCTGAGACGATATATTTCAGACCCGAGTCATGTGATTGATATTGAGCCCTTGGAGATTCGGGAGGACTTATCTTATGAGGAGGTTCCAGTTCAGATTCTGGATCGACGTGATCAAGTTCTGCGAACCAAAGTGATACCGCTGGTGAAGGTGTTATGGCAGAATCACTCGACCGAGGAGGCTACATGGGAGAGAGAGGATGAGATGAAGCGGAAGTACCCAAGCTTATTCATAGCATCATGAGGTAAATTTCGAGGACGAAATTTTTTTGTAGGAGGGGAGGATGTAAAATCCCTAATTTTCTGGAAAATTAAAAACCTATTTTCTTAGGGATTAAATTAAGGGAATTTGTGTTTGGCAGAAAAAGGGATTATGGGTAAATTCGGAAAGGTTGCTTGAGCATGTTGGAACATTTAAAAGTCAAAAAGATATGAGAAATTCCATAATTGTAATTAGTAATATTATGCTTGGATGAGGTGGCAAAGAATATTTAAAAAAAAAAAAATTAGTGGAGCTAACTAAATTTGAGTTGCTCATGTAGGGAGTTTGGTGTGGTGGCATATCAGCGGAAGAGGTTTAAGTTGGTGCTGGAGCGGCAACTATAAAAGCAGTCTTTAGAAGCTGCTGTTGTTTTGGCATGTTGGAGTCGAGCCTGGAAATTCAGAGAGGAGTAGTGGAAGCTGGGGAATTGCTGGAGCAGATCTGGAGGTGTGGAGAAACCTGAGTTTTTGGTGCTGCCGAAGTCCTGTGCGAGAGAGAGAGCTGAGGAGATCAATTCGACAGGCATGGGATTCCTCTAGATGTTGCAAAAATCTGGAAAGGTTAATCTGGAGTTCAGGTAAGGAAGGGTTCAAGTGATGCTCATAGGGTTAATTTTATCAAGCAAATATTTCATTGGAAGAGATCTGATCCAATTCAAAAAAATTTCAGATCTCTGTTGGTCGTCAGTTCTGGAGACAAAGAAGTGGTCGAATGCAATTGAGGAATTGGGGAATTATTGGAGATTTGGCCTGAGAATTTAAGGTAAGTAGCAGTTTTCCTCTTCTGATTTTCGTATGTTGGATTTGAAGCATAGAATTGATAGATAAAGTAAATCTGTGTTGATCAAAGGATATGAGGTGTTGCTGTTTGTGTAATGTGCTGAATGACTTAGTTAAACCTAAAGTAGATTAAAATTATAAGTAGAGACTCGTAAATTTTCTGGAATTAAATTGTAAGTAGATCTTGATTTGTGAAGAGTTGGTTGTAGTAAATTTAGAATTAAATTTCAGATCTGCAGAGATAGGTCGAGTGTAGCATTAGAAATTTTACTTTAGATTTTACTTCAGTAAAATCAATGTCCAGAAACTCATAAACTTGATTGTCAAGTGAGTAGCACTCATCTTCTTGGATTTACCAACGAAAAATCAATTTGAATTTGTATTTAAGTTGCTGCTCCTGAATGTTATGGTTGTGATCATTGATGATAGAATTTCATATTTAAGTTGCATTCTAAGTTCTGAATTTTGGTATTGTAATTTGAGAAGTTTGATCAGGTTCATGTGTATTATATATATATAGATGTATAAGTTATGACTGTTTTGCTGGAAATAATAGTGGAATGACTTGGTTGGTGGTTTAGTGTCTCAATGGTAAATCAAATATAAAGTAGAAACTTCTGAGTTGAGTTGTATGAGCTGAACTGAAAATCTGGTACGGCATGAGTGGGAATTACAGCTGATTCCCTGTTCTGGACTGTTAATTATCTAGACTGAAGTGGCTTGAATCTCATGATATAATTCTATTTACTTACATGATGAATGTTCCTTATCTGTGTATTGGTCTGCTGTAGAGGAGTGTCCTTGTGGATGGATTAAGTTATAACTTGCTGTGGTAGTTACCTTGGTTGCTGAAATTGAGAGGAAGAAACACAAGAACAATTTCAGCAATTGGCATTGAGTTTAGTGATACCATTAAATTTGAATGAGTGGTTAAAGTCAGGTTAGAGGGATAGGTGTGTATTGAAATTAGTTTGGTATACATATTCAGGTCAATATTAGTCTTTCCACTTAGTCCTTTCTAGTCTAGTGCGGCTGTAGCACAGTAGAGAATATTGCTTACTTTAAATTGAAGGATGGCTTAGGTGGGCGCTGGTTTCATAACTAAATAGAGGTCAGCCCCCAGTTTTTTTTTCAGTTTTCTTTTTTTTTCCACCTCAGTCAAGTGCGGCTGTTGCACCAGATTTTGATTTACTAAATATCAAATCATTTTAGCTATGGAGTGAACTAAAGAGTTGCATCAGGTTGTGGGGTTAGAAGTTAAAGTTTACACAATTAGTTTCTGAAGAATTTGATTTAACCATTGTTGTAATCAGCAACTCTATAGGCTGGCGTCCATGCACTTTTTGTCATGTGCAGCTACCTAATGATAAATTCTGGAAAATGGTTAACTTCTAATTTTGTTTCAAGTAACATAAAAAGGGAATCATAGGTTTGGTACTAGCTCTAATCGCCTATAACCAAATGAATGTAGAGAAGAGGATATTATGTAATGGAACTCAGTGTCAAATTTCTTTTTCTGATTTATATTTGCACTAAAGTTTTTCTACCAGGTGAATCAAGTATTTTGTGTTTAGACTTTCTGAACTATGAGTACAAACCAGATTTCAATTGAATTGTTCTTCTTCTTCAAGGAACTGGAGATGTTGGGACTAAATGTCAAATTAAGTGGAATGAATATGCTAGTTTTTTTTATCAAATCACAAATTGAATGTGGGAAATGATATTTAAATAAGATAGCTGAATGCTGAAACCCTCTCCCAGGTATATATAAATATTGCAAACTAAACCTGGAAAGTCACTTAAAAGATTGTCTATAGACAAATCAGTAAGTTAGAAGGGGCCTCATGTTGCTAAGAACTATTAAACTAGAGTGTCTAAGATTGTGGAGCATGGTTGAGTGGCACCCAACTCATGCTCATTGGTTGTGAATCAAGGTCTAAATTCTTACTGTTAGGAAATAAGAGAAGCTGAATTGAAGGTAATGGAAGTGTAAAAATCTGGAACTAGAGGAGAGTGGAAGTGTTTGGTGCTGTTATGTACGGCTGGTTATATACATATATAAGCTTAGGTTCAAGGGGTATTAAAACCTACATTGGGTCTTCATTTGGGGAATTATCTTCCTATTAAATTGAGGTTTAAAGGTATGAGCTAAATGCTGATTTGAAGCATGCTGTGTTTCCAAGTAAGGTACTCAAATTCGGCTAGGTTATCACCTTGGGTTCTTGATTTCTGAAATATCCCCAGCATTAGCATGGATATTTGTGAACTTAAAGAGATGGAGTTACCACAGCACTAATAGGAAATGATTACAAAGGAGTGTAGGGAACTAAAGCTACAAAAGGGAAAACATATATGAAAGAGTAAATTTCTGAAAATAGAATTATTAAGAAGGGTAAGTTTAGAGAAACCAAAAGTGTTAAAGAAGGAATTGGAAATGTGGGCCAAATAAGAGGGATATGAGTATAAATTCTACTTGGCACTTACTGTGTAGGATGTAAGCAAACCCTATAAGACAGATTTAAGTAGCATAGTTGGATTTTGGTTTCAATACACGGATTTGCTGGTTTAATCGAAAATTTGAGGAATTTCATCACAGCTTTGACTATAAAGATAAATTTTATGATATACTTTGAAAAGGAACTTTAAGTCAAGTTATTGTGGATAAATATGATTATTTTGGTTTTCTCCATACACTTGAATGAGGTTTTGGAATTCTTTGATGGATGGATAGTTACATTACCTCCGTGTACTCGGGGATGCCCATGTACTTGGGGTTTGGTTCCTCTGTGTACTCAGAGATGACTGTGTGCTCGAGATAGCATGTTTTGGTTCTGGAACAAGTTGATATTATTAATATTTCTGTTTTTGGCTGTAGCTCGAGTCTAGATGGCATAGCTCGGTGTGGATCCACATTTGTCAAGTTAAGAGCTAGGTAGTGGAATAGATTGTTTTCTTGCTAGTAGTAATGAGTTGTTCACGTACGCGTTTCCATCGTGTACTCGGTGAGGCTTGACCGTGTACTCGGCTGGCTGCGGCTATCCCTCATTTTGTCGTGTACTCGGACTGTGACTGGACTAGTACATGCCAACTCATCATTGGACTAGATGGGTTCTCCTGCAATAAGACGATGATCGTGTACTCGGCTTCGCACCTAAGCCGGGAGGTGGCATAGTGAACTTCGGCATTACCTAGTTAAGGGCAATCTTATTTCATGAGTCCACCGTGGACTTGTTTTATGATTTTCACTTTTGTCTCGCAGTTATTGTACTGATTGTGGAGATGAATCTTATTAGTATAAGTTGTAATTGGATTTTCAGATTTCTATTAAATGTTGGCTATCATTTCCGATGCATAGATTTTTACTGAAGCATGTTTTAGAAACTAATATAAATATTTTGGGCATGCATATGCTACTTGCTGAGATATACGTATCTCATTCCTTTTGTTTTGTTTTGTTTTCAGATCCTAGTGAGGGCGATATACGTGGGGTTGAGCCAGGCGCAGATTACCCTGAGTATAGGGGAGAGGATTACTTTGTCGAGTGATCCGGAGATATTTTTGTTGTTATTTCCATTTGAGATAGTGAATTACTTTTTGAATCGTAATTCTTTCCATTCATGGAGGTTGGGTGATTGGGATTTTTAGCAAAATCTGATATTGTGGTTGTTAATAATAATTGAATGTCATGTTTCTTTCACTCTGATATAGATCCTGCGGGTTGTTATCTAACTCTCGGGTACGAGTTACGGTTCCATTACGTAACCCGGATCTGGGGCGTTACAAAGATGGTATCAGAGCATATCAGAGTTTTGATAGGAAACATGACTTAGAAATAGGAAACCCTAGGATGGCCTTGGGGGTTGTGTGCTCGTTAGATAGCACCTTTAAAGCAGGAATTTAGGTTGAGAGTGTCCCTTCTGCAGCTCTAGAAATATTTATTATTGTTAAAAGTAAGTACTCCTACACTGTATCTATATGTGATGGTATGGATTGTTATTTATGATGTAGAGTATTAATATTAATTTTGCACGATTAGAGAAAAGTTATTGTAGCTTTATTTGGAAGAAAATTTAAGATTTCGAGAAGTAGTTGATGTGGAGATAAACAGTAAGATGAAAACTTTGGAGATGTGAGATAATCTCAGTTATTATTGATAATAGTGGAAACATGAATTGGTGATGGTTGATTAAGCATGCATGCTATTGTATGCTTAATTGAATGATGAGCCAGATGTATATAGCTATATTTGAATAGTGTAAGGCATCGGCCAATGCTGAATACATATTCGGGTATTAAGCTCTATACAAATGGGGTATGTATTTATAATATTTACATGTATAGAAGAAACTGTTGTGTACTATTTTGTTTAATTTAAGCTAGAAGGGAATTTACTTGATTTCTCCTCTATCCTTCATATAGGTGCACATATATGAAAGGGTGGGTGACAGAAAGCCATGATGTTTTCTTCTGAGCTATTTTATTTTGTAGTGTGTATCAATATTGAGAGTAAGAAATTATAAGTGATTGGATTTATGAGGATTATTGAGGATTCATTGGCAATTTAGAAAATTAGTGAGGGTGCAGCGGAAGCATAGTGGATCTAAAAGATAAGGATGAAATATCTATCATTCGAAGAATTTCCGCTACTAGAATTAGTATTGGCAAATATGATTTTCAGATTTATAATAGTTGGAGGAAATACTTATGGAAATAAGGTTGAGGTATACTTTGATCATAAGAACTTGATTCTATTTTCATTAAGAGCTCTTCGCTCATAGAATTCTAGTTGTTCTATTTATATTTGTCATTGAGATATGTAAAGACTACTCACAACTATGCTTAGATGATTGGCAATAGTTAAAGAAAAGGTTTGTGGAGTTCCGATCATGTGCTGTATATGTATGAGATTAATTGAAATTTTTTTGATATTAATGAACTGTTGAAATCTTATTTTAGTTGTTAGGGGGCAGCTAATTTCATGTGTTGATGCTATGAAGATATAAAGTTTAAAAATGCACAAAAGCATTCTTTAGGTTAGTAAGAAGGAGTAGGAAAGGTATGGGAATGGAAATGATTTAGGATTAAAACAGTAAATCAGTCCTCATTGTATTTCATTTGTCACACTTGAATTTGTGAAAAAAAAAAAAAAAAAAATTTTCAGTGGGGCACCAGGCACTGTCGAGGTTAACGTCCCGTAAATTTCAGCTTAAGTTCACTCTATTCTTTAGACCTTTGAAGATTCTATTAAAAATTTACTTTAGGAATTGCTTGGGCAAATTATTTAAGTTTTGGTGGCATGGGTATATTAAGGTAAGGCTAGAGATACTTTAAAATCTAAAAGTTGGTGAGATATCCTATCTAGGTGAAACCTTAAAATGAGATAGAGGAGTTGGAGGGAATCATTGTGGTGATATGATCTAATCTTAACCGTCATTATTGTTCGGTTCACAAAATCCTAGTCCTTCTACATATAAGGTGATGGAATTGCATGGGTGCTCACAGAAAGAACATTTTCATTGACACTCATGGTGGTGGATTGATTTTTAACGCGGATTGTGTGAAGTCTGATTTAGTTTAGTATTCATGGGAGAGACAAGTATCAAGTTCAGATTTAAGGCATTGGAAAGTAGGGGAGGAGATGCTAAAGATATACTCAGATTGATTTATTACTCCACGATATGAAATTTTTTGAAGAAGGGGAGGATGTAAAATCCCTAATTTCTGGAAATTTTAAATATTTATATTGTAGTGATTAAATTAATGGTAATTAATTAATTTTGTAGAGAAAGGAGGTTATTGGTTTAAGTCGGAAAAGTGTCTTGTGCGGGTCGGGCTATTTAAGTCATATGGTATGAGAAGTTTTCAGAATTGGTATTTAGTGGATTTTGCTTGGTTGAGGTGTCAAAATATAAGAGATGCAATCTTTATTTGAGCTGCTGGTATAGGGAAAAATGTGGAGTGCCAAAGCATGGCATCATGTTTTAAAACTATATAAGCATAAGAGAGTTCAGTCGCTGTTTTATTTTTGGGCATTTGAACGAAGGGAACTTTGGAGCTCTCGGCAAGAAGAAGAGGTGGAGCTGCAGGTGCTGGTTCTGAGGTGGAAGGTTGTATGGAGATCAAAGGATGGTGTTGTGGCCGATTGGATTTCTGTTAGAGAAAAGCTCCTATCAGATTCGGTAGATACCAATTCTGATTTAGAGATTCAAGTTGTGGATAAACGAATTCCAGGTAAGGTTATCTAAATGAGGTTTTTAATTCCTGGAATGTTCTTGCTATTTGGAGTAGGAATGCAAATCGTAGTGGATCTGATTTGTAACTAAACTGTGATTTCCAGTGAGATCATTCGATTGGGAATGAGGAATTAGTGATTTAATCATGCGTTAAGATTCCAGAAATTGGAAGACAAAATTCAGAAGTAAGTAGCTAACCTCATTTTGAAGTTGAATGTGTAAAATAGAAGGAAAATGAATTGTGATATGATAATGAACATGCAAAAGAAAATCCGAACTCTGTTTTCTGCTGTTGTAGGCGATCATGTTTATTTAGATATGATGGTTGCTGTGATCAGATTTTCATGGCAGATCTGTAGTGGTAGAACTTCTATGTTTGTGCTAAAGCTGAACTCTAGCAAAAGTTATCACGTATGGCATATTTGGAGTAAAAATTTAGGTAGCTGTAACAGGATTTTTGGTTTGGAAAAAAACTTGGCATAAATTCCTATCGTAGGTGGTTTGATTAGTGGCTAGGTTAATTTCGTTTGAGAGGTCTAAAATGCATAGGTATTTAAGAAGGTTCTAGGTTAAATTTGAGTGGCAAATCCATTTTAATATTGCTAAGTTTTACTAGTTGTGATTGTATTGGAGAAAGGAGGATCTGGAGCTGAGTACAAAATACTGATGTTGAGTACAATAGGTGCTGGAAATTTCTGAGTTACTGTTATTAAATTATCACCGTCTTAAGATTTGTTGAGCATGTATTACTTGAATGCATAGGTGCTGGAAATTTCTGAGTTACTGTTATTACATTATCACCATCTTAAGATTGGTTGAGCATGTATTACTTGAATGCATAGGTGCTGGAAATTTCTGAGTTACTGTTATTACATTATCACCATCTTAAGACTATGTTGAGCATGTATTTCTTGAATGCCAAGGAGCTGGGAATTGCTGAATTTACTGATATTACATTACCACTATCTTAAGATTGTGTTGAGCATGGATTACTTTTAATGCAAAGGTGCTGGGAATTATGTTGAGCTAGTAGGGGTTCTAATTAGAATGAAATTAGTGATAAAAAAATCAAGTGAGCAAGTGTTGCTTTGGATGCCAAGGTGCTGGAAAATCATGACAGTTGAAGGTTAATGGGTAGTTGACGCCTACTTCACCTGGGTCAGCACCAGCAGCATATTACTTAAAATTATGTGATGGTTAAGAATTTCTTTAAAGATTTAACTCTTAGATAACTCAACTATAAGTAGGTAAGGAGTCTTGAAGAGCATATAAATGTGGAGAAATCTGAGTGAATTCCAAGTTGTAAAAGCTGAAACTATTAGAGTAAGACAATAGGGAT
Organism: Buxus sempervirens; assembly: GCA_947561395.2. NCBI lineage: Eukaryota > Viridiplantae > Streptophyta > Magnoliopsida > Buxales > Buxaceae > Buxus > Buxus sempervirens. Next base: position 33,764,750 of record OX387193.1, read on the forward strand.
CTCCTAGGTGCTGTTATGTATAACTAATAAATTTTGGTTGTGCGACCTGCTTAGTATGGAAGTGGATTGATCAATAAAGAAAACCAGGTGGAAATTAAAGGTTCAATCCTAGGCTAAGGGGGTTGGATTGAGGCTAAATTATGAGCTGGAGCCAACCTTCTCAGAGACTATTTCCAGCAGCATAACCATAGATGTTGGCAGCTGTTGGGTAAGCCAACAGCTACTGATCTACAGTCAAGGTGGTTAGTATTTTAGTTAAATCTATGGTATTTTAATAACATAAAGTGGTCCTTGTGGTTTTGGTGCAGAAATTGGTAGAAGGACATCTTAAGTGGGAAATGTTCTCTTGCATGGAGTGCTGCCACCTTGATATGAGTTGGCGGCCAGCTGCCCTTTTTCCTACCTTAAATCAGAAAATGTAGTGACTATAAAGAAAGGAAATTTAGGAAATTGGTTAAGCACTAAAAAGGGGGTAAACTAGGTGAGTTGGAGCTAATCATATGTGCTGGAGCTGAGGTTTATGTGGGTTAAGTATGTAAGTAGGAAAGGCTATTGAATCATGGTCTTGGGAAAGATGTTAGGAAAACTGAATTATGATTAACCTTTATACTTGGAATCTGTAAAATACATAGGAACTTGCTGGCATTAGTAGATAAGAATAATTATAGGAAGTGGAGTGTAGTAAAGAGCACAATTTCGAAGCCTATTAAGAATTGTCATTGCTGAACCAGATTTTGGTTAAATAAGAATAATATTTTATATTTCGGCATATAAATTTCTGTTTTGAACTAAAGCAAACTAATAACAGTTTGTTCAATAATAACAATTAAATTTAGGTTTAAACACTAAGTTTTGCCGGTTTCACCAAGACTTTACATTTTTGTTAAATTCTGATCTATAAAGAAATCTTTATGAAATATTATTGGGAAAATCTTTTGTTTGGACTTATAATGAGTAAAACAAAACTAAAATTATTATAAAGTTGAAATCTGATTTTTAGTATATGAAACTACCGTTTTAGTCTGGAATAACACTTGTACATAAATTTTTGACTCCCAAAGGGGTTTGATGGAAGTTATTAGAAAAAGCTTGTAAAACTTATTATTCGAATAAAGATGTGTCCATAATTTCTGATCTTGTGAATGTAGTTAAATCTTGATTGTTAATATTGGATTTCACCGCGGATTAGACGGAATTGTCATGATAATGGAACTTTTTAGTTGCACCGGTTTTAAGTGGATTCTACGGAAAGAGGATTTTAAACTGATTATGAATGATTGGTTTTTCTGGTTTTGAAGTGGTCTTACTCCATGTACTTGGAGAGACGGTTTGAGATGCCTCGTGTATCTCGAGATGTTGTTTGCCTCCGTGTATCTCGGAGATGGCCCGTGTATCTCGGGATGATGTGATTGAGAATGAAATGAGTTGTGCTTACTGGATTTCTCTGTTGGCTTTGGTTTTAGAGTCTAGTGGGCATAGCTCGATGTGGATCCACATTTGTCAAGTTAAGAGCTAGGTAGTGGAATAGATTGTTTTCCTTGCTAGTAGTAATGAGTTGTTCACGTACGCGTTTCCACCGTGTACTCGGTGAGGCTTGATCGTGTACTCGGCTGGCTGCGGCTATCCCTCACTTTGTCGTGTACTCGGACTGTGATTGGACTAGTACATGCCAACTCATCACTGGACTAGATGGGTTCTCCCGCAATAAGACGATGATCGTGTACTCGGCTTCGCACCTAAGCCGGGAGGTGGCATAGTGAACTTCGGCATTACCTAGTTAAGGGCAATCTTATTTCATGAGTCTACTGTGGACTTGTTTTATGATTTCACTTTTGTCTCGCAGTTATTGTATTGGTTGTGGAGATGGCTCTTATTAGTATAAGTCGTATTTGGATTTTTCAGATTTCTATTAAATGTTGGCTATCATTTCCGATGCATAGATTTTTACTGAAGCATGTTTTAGAAACTAATATAAATATTTTGGGCATGCATATGCTACTTGCTGAGATATTCATATCTCATTCCGTTGGTTTTGTTTTGTTTTCAGATCTTGGTGAGGATGATACTCGTGGGGTTGAGCCAGTTGCGGGTTACCCTGAGTATAGGGGAGAGGACTATTTTGTCGAGTGACCACTGAGACTCATTTTAGCTGTTATTTGCATTTGAGATAGTGAGTAGTTTTTGAATTGTAATTCTTTCAATTCATGGTGATTGAGTGATTGGGATATTTTAGCGAACTCTGATATTTGTTGGTAATAATAAATCGAATGTCATGTTTTCTTACACTCTGATATGGATCCTGCGGTTTGTTTATCTAACCCTCGGGTACGAGTTACAGTTCCATTACGTAACCCGAATCCGGGGCGTTACACATGGGTTATTCTTTAGACAAAAAATATTGTGTTTTTTGGATTTATGATGATTTAGAAACATGTTTAGGTTGATTTGGAAGGTTTTGATTGAGGTTTAAAGCATGGATAATGTGCGCATGGTCGCACGGGTAAAAAATGGGAATTTGGAGTCGCCATTGCCTGATGGGGTGCAGGCAGACACCTGGGTGCCTATGTTTGTCTATTAAGGCTTGGTCTGCGGCTAGAGATTCTAAACAAGTTCTCAGTTGCGGTCTGGGGAAGTCCGTAGACACCCCAGTCCACCTCTTCAGATGATGGGTCCCATGGTTTCTCTGGTTTGAGTCAACTTTTGGTCTCTCACTCACCCGATTCCTAATCCAGCATTCAATTCGGTTAAGTCTGGCGGGACCGCCAAAGTGGTGTGGGTCCCTTTACTTGATTTTATCTTTTTAGTTAAAGATGAGATGAGTCTGATTGGGCGGGCCCCGTTGGAAGGCCTGCGGATTCCTTGGTGGGCTTGGTTGAGCCCACGTGTCCCATGGTGGGCCTTGGTCTAGCTTGAGAGGCCCTTTGGGCTTGGTTCAAATGAATTGATTTTATTTAATGGTTCAAATTGAAAGGTTTAAGTGATTTCTATGCACACGTGGGTTGGGACTGCTTTGTGGGCCTTCAAGTGGGCCCCACAATTGGTTGCCAAATGATTTATTTCATCTTTTATTTAACTTCACCAAAATGAGCTTTCTGAATTAGGGTTTGGAAACCCTAAGTTAGCTTGGTTCAATGGGCTTTAGTGGGCCTGATAGGCCCTACCCGTGGTCTCGGCCAAACCATGCCTAAATCTAAGCAACATGCTTCAAAATGGGCCTTGGTGGGCCTCAAGTGGGTTCGGCCCGCTCAATTGGTTTGTTTATCTCTATTTAAAAAAAGTAGTTTGTCGGGCTTGATGGGCCTTGTTGGAAGGCCCACTGGAAATCAAATTGGACTGGGTCGGTCCATGGCCCATCTTGGGTTTCCGGTTGACCGGGAAACCCTTCTGGTTCATCCGGATTGATCAAACAAAACACAAAAATAGCAAAAGGGCACAAAATAGCAAAAATTGACATTTCGGCAGTGTAGCCGACCTGAGATGTCGGCTACACACAAAATTCTTTGTATCCGACATTTCGGGTCGGCTACACAGGAGACCCTGCTGATCTGACCTGAGTTGTCGGATCAGCTCAAAAAGTTGTTTTTTCGGATTCTGCCAGTGGGCATGGGTTCCAGGGCCTTCTAGAATTCTATTTCTAGTGTGACACCCTGAACCCAGGTCAATGCAAAACAAGCACCTAACCTGAATCCGAAGTGCTTCTGTAACGCCTTGAATCCAGTTCAACAATCAAACCCAGAGTGGTACTGTAAAATGGGGTCAGAACAAACTAAGTTTATGCGGGAATTTTAAAATTAATAATTTACATCAGAATATGGTGGGAAACATGGCAACTTTTATTCAATTTAATTCAAATTAATTTACAATGAATTCTATCTATTCTGAAAGTGGGCTATGATAACAGTTATATTTCTACCCATGAGTACTCTACCCATCTTGATGATCTCTCTAAGAAAACCTGAAAAAAAGGTGAAAATAGGAGTGAGACATACATCTCAGCAAATAGCAAGTGCATGCAATAAAATGGTCTAATTTAGGAAGTAGTCATGAAGTATGCGATTAATTAACGCAAAAGCAATAATTGGAGACAATAAGGACAATGACAATTTAACGATAAACAACTCGAACGAAGAAAAATAAGTATTTAAGAAAACAATTTTGGTAAAAGTGGTAAAACATAGACAAAACCACAAGTGACCTCGCAGGACTCACAAAGAAAGATAAGTTTTTGAGAAGACTCTCTTCAATGCTATGCCAATGTGCGTCTTATGGGCGAAGCTACTAAGACACTCAAACCCGAGTCTTATTCTGACGATAAGAGCCATAGTCATCGACTTATTGCGCTCGAACTCAATAGAGTTGGCATGAACCAATAGCATGCAGCCCTTGAATCAATACATGGAGATGGCCGCTGATCCGCATGTATAGGAATCACCAGTGAGGCTCGACCCTACCGACATGTGACCTTCTAGAGCAAACTAACTTGCAAAGGAAGCGCATTCGCAAATGGGAGTACACAACCCAAAATAAATATCCCTTCGCTATCTAGCTTATTCTATGGATCCATATTTAGCTATGCCCACTAGACACATACTAGAAATTAATAAAACATGTAGTAATTGAATCTCTACCATGGGAGGACACACACTTTTACTGCAGCAGGAATACACACTTTTACCGTAAAGGATTACACATCTTTACGTAGAGGATTACACATCTCTACAACAGAGGATTACCCATCTCTGCTGTAAAAGTTAGTATTAACTCAACCATAGGAAGCGGTATCACTCAACCGTAATAGAAAGAAGAATAATCATCATACCATAATCCAAAACCATAAACCAGAAGTCATGAATTCAACCAAAATATCCAATTCCATGAGAAATCTATGTCTCAATCCGAATAAATCTTTAAATCAAACCTTTTTGCGAGAAAACACATTCAAATCTCAAAGTAATAACCAAAATAGAATTTATAAACATAAACACAGCGGAAACAGATTTATCAAGGTTCCAGAAAGATTTATATTCACATTCAGAAGCAAAAATACAAATTCCTATGACATGTCAAAGAATCCCCTAATTTACTACTTATAAAGATCCAAATTTCCACAATTAAGACCCAAGGTCCTTTATAATTTCTGTTCTTTTCAAATTCCAACATATCACATAGACTTGTAATGAGGTTTAAGAGATGAATTCAATGCCCAATTATAAGTTAAACTTAATCCTAATCACTATTCCTTAGATTTTGGCCATTCACATACTCACTTGTAATCATAGTTCCAATTTTATTCATATTAATACCAAATTAAATTTAGCCATTTCCCATGCCTCAATTTGACCCTTATAAAGATGTTACAATGATTAAATTACTAGAAAAATTATTAAACATTTGTTCATATTTAAAAATCCTCAATTCTGTAAGTTTTATACAGGTCGCCTAGGCGATCTGCTAGGCGCCAGTACAATTTCGGCAGATTGTGCAAATTTCACCAATTTCGGATTTTGTGCTATTTCTTTGGGTTTAATTGTTCTAAATTAATTTCTTAGTATTTTGAATCATGCCTACAACACCCTAGATTGATTTGGGTCAATTAATTACCATTCTATGATCATCTACAAAATCAAATCTATAAATCAACACTTTTCTACTTTTTTTCAAGATCAAGAAAACTTATGAATAAAACTAGACAGATCCATGTAAATAATTTTTCGGCTAATTAAAAAGAATCAGATATAAATCAAAAACATCAAAACCATGCAGTTCCTCCAGTTTTCAAGGGATTGCTATTTGCCTCAATACGCTAAATCCATCTTCTCTCGAAATACCGAATCTGTTCCGACTTCTGCTATTTTTCACACCCACTTAGAGTTCTCCAATACAGATCTCCACCGTTCAGAATGTAGCTCTACCAGTCGTGAACCAAACCTCCAAATTTGGGGTTGATCCAACGGCTGGAATTTTCCCGATTGTGGTTTGATGGTGGCTGGTCGAAGGTCTCTGTGGCAACACCTTCTTCCCTTCTTCCCTCTCTCTTTTCTCATTCTTTTCCATACGAAATTTTTCCCTTTTTCCCTTTTCTCCCCTTTTCTCCCCTTTTAAGTAGACTAATCCTAAAGAGGTTCAATTAGGATTGAATACCTTCTAATTAATTCCTACTTTTTCTCCCCCTTCTAATTTTTTACTAGTACTATACCAATTAAGCCTTTACTAATCTAAACTCCTCCTTTTAATTAATTTTCGTGCATAATACATACTTAATTCCTAAATATTACCTAAACACCCTATTAAGCTGCTTTTTCTCCAAATTAAGGATACTAATTAAATATAATTACCTAATTGCCATTTTTCCGTCTTTTATGCTTTATTTATTACTATTTAATTTCAAACTCAACTCAATAAATTATTTTCTTCTATTTTCTAATTCTAATTATTATTTAATGATTTATTCCATAATTTGCCATTTTTGAAATTTACCAAAATACCCTTTTTACCCTCCTAGGTTGTTTTCTTTGGAAAATTTTCTTTATTTACCAATTATTATTTATTTAGATTATTAATCATCTAAATATCCCTTTTTTTTTAATTTCCTCTATATTTTAAACTCATATTTTCTTTTATTTATTTATGCCCTAAATATTTATGCAAAATTCGGGGTTGTACATCTAGACAATGTTGCTCGCTTGGGTAACAAGTCAAATGTAACGCCCCGGATACAGGTTTATTTAAAAACATAAACCCAAATCTGGTTTGTTAGGGAAATGGCCCAAACAAGTAATCCAGACTTACACAATCTTATTAATTATATTAAAGTGCGGAAATAAAAGACATTTCTTCAAGAAGCGCAGAATTAAACCACAAAAAATATTCCATTATTAATTCATCCATAAAGTCTGGAAAGGGTCAAATAATTAAATAAGCAACATCCACTATAGAAGTATAAACAAAATCCTCAAAAGAAAATAAACTAATGTCAATCCATAAACAAAAAGCTAAATCAGATCTCCATGTCCTCTTGAACTTACACAGGAATGAAATAATCCTCTTCTTGGTAATTACAGTAATCTCCCGGAGTCTCTACCCCAGCAACGTCCTTTCTAGGAATATCTGAAAACAAAACTGATAAAACAATAATGTGAGAAACAACATCTCAGTAAGTAGTCATGCAAATAGTTGATCACAATAAAATATGCAACACTTAATTAGGATAGCCACAATAAATACAGATTAGCAACAATTTAATGAAAATATATCAAACACAGTTGTTCACCTCATGGGACTCATGAAACAGTAGACCAGAGAAAGAGAGTAGACATGCACCAATATACTAACTTACCGAATTACAAATGGAGCATCCACCTTGCAGTTTGGCTATTCAACACTAACGGAAGAACCCAACCATGGGTTAGCATGTATGACCCAACCTATCCAGGAGTGGGTAACGTAGCAACCGACCCATCCGGGAGCGGTACCACCCTCGAGATGATGGAATGCCTATGACACAGAATTCAAACCCCTCTAATGAACATTTTACTTAATAGCTATTATATGGATCCATATAACCGCTGAGCCCACTTAACAGTAGAAAAACAAACCAAGGAATGGACATACTTCTCAATAACACCCACAAATACAGAACCTCATATTTATAACCATAACCAAATCCGCCCTGCGGAAATAAGAAACCAGGCACCTGCCTTGTCACAACTGTGACCTAAAAATCAAAACAGAATGTACCAAGTCATATGTCCAAACTCCAGGTTTCAACGGGCAAATATGTCCCGAATGCGTATTGACTCCATCGATGCACAAAATACCTTCATATAACCCAAATATAGGTGTATGAACTCACAAAATCAACTTTGGTTAAAAATAGAATCATTTGGAACAATGGTATTAAGTAAAAGTGCCTCTTTTGTAAAATCTACCCAAAATCTTTATAAAAATGAATTTTAAACATCCGCCAATGCAAACTATCTCTAAATACCCTAAACTTGATGGTACATATGTTAAAAATGGATAAAAACAATTCCGTAGTGAAAAACTAGGCTGAATGGAAAATTTTGAAAATCTAACAGACAGGACGCTTGAGTGGCCAATGGGCGCTTGAACAGCCTTATACAATAGGTCGTTTTAGGGTTGGTCGCTCGATAGATTGCTCGAGCGACTGATCAGGCGACAGTTCATCTGGGAAAATTGCTCTCGGGTTTTTAACAAATACACATGGCACTCGAGCGACTGTTTGGGCAGCCCAATACGGAGAAAATTACCTAAAAGTTATGAAAATCAATAAAAATTCAACAATTCAGTATCCAATGCATCAAATCCATTCTAAATCATTCTAAAACACTTTATAAACATATTAGAACAGTTTCCAATAAATAAAACATCATAAATCACGCATACAACTCATCAAACCACCGAATAACCATGAATATCGAATAAACATGAATTTGTTTTGTGCAAGTTTTAAAGGGATTACTTACCTGGTTTTGGGAACTTAAATCCTTCCTAAAAGCACTGCAATATCACTCTTAAGAATGCCAAATGAACCCAGCAAGCCTCGATCACTTTTGGGTTAAAAATCATGGCTTTAGGAACCCAATACAATGCTCTAACTCTCAAAACATAACTTTTCTTTTAGTTTGATCTTACCTGGGTTTTTATGCACGAAAATACTCCTTCCTCCTTCTCTATGATTGCTCCAATAGGTGCTTGAGTATTAGGGTTTGATCTTTGGAAGAAGAAAGAAGAATAAGAGGAAATAGAAGTGGGCGTGCGGCTGCTGGTTTTTGTTTAAAGGTGAATAGTGCATGCATAATTAGGTTAGTTTATTATTTATTTTCTTTTACCAATTTACCCTCCTTCATTAAACCAACTCAATCATGCCATTAAACCTCAAACCAAAACAATCCTTTGGGTCAACCCACTTTCTTAGGGTTTGACCAACTCCCTTTGATCCTTTATATTTTTATTTTTAATTAGTTCTTGCTAATATAATCTGAATAATAATAGCTAAATTTCTCCCTAATTTAAATTGAAAAATCTCACCCTAGATTTAGCTTTCCAAGTTCTCCTCCGATTCACTTTGAACTCCTCCGGGTTGAACCAAGATTTCATCTCCTGCATTTGATTTACCCAATTAGTCTATTTAAAAATTAATTTTATTTATCACTAAAATCTGGGATTTTACATCGGACACTAAAATTTAGGTTTCAAAGCTTGAGCTCTCAAGAGGTGTAAAATCCCAGATTTTAGTAACTAAACTAATTGGTTAATAATATGCAGGAGATGAAATTTTGGTTCAACCCGGAGGAATTCAAGATGAATCGGATATGATAGGAGAGCCAATATGAGGTGAGCTCCTAATTATTGATCAAATATAATTTTAATATATTAATTTTTGTGCTAATATATTAGTAGTAAGAATTAATTGTATTAGAAATAAGAGGGATAAAAGGGGGTTGGTTGAACCTAATATTAGTGGGTTGACCCAAGGGGTTAAGTTGGCTTAAAGGAGAAGAGGGCAAATAAGTAAAAGCCATTATATATTAAACTAGACCTAGTAATGCATGAGTAGCTATTTACGTGGACTTTATAAACCAAAACTAGAATCAGCCGTGAGTTGTTCTATTATTTCCTATTCCTCTTTTAGTTGCCTTGTGATCAAACCTAAACCCTAAAAAAATTGTGGGAGCCGTTCTAAAGAAGGAGGAGTATTTTCGTGCATAGAGAACTTAGGTAAGAGCAAGTTAATAACAAGTTCTGTTCTGGAGATTTTCGTATGTTAAAGAGTTTTTAAAAGTGTGATTTTTAACCCAGATGTGATCGGACTTGTTGGAATCATTTGACAAAACTTTGGGGTGATATTTCGAGGCTTTTAGAGGAAATTTAAGTTCCTAAAACCAGGTAAGTAGTCCCTTGACACTTACATAAAATCTAAATTCGCGTTTAGACGATATTCATGGTTATTCGATGTTTGATGCGTTGATTTCGTTATTTATGATGTTTTATGTGTTGGGAATTGTTCTAGCATGTGTATAATGTATTTTGGAATGATTTAGAATGATTTTTATGCATTGAGTATTGAGTCGTGGAATTTTTATTAAATTTCGCAAAGTTACGGATTTTCACGTATTGGCCCGTTTGAGCAGTCGCTTGAGCGATCTATGTATATAGTTGAAAACCCGAGAGCAATTTTACCCAGATTGTACTACCGCTAGAACAGTCGCTCGAGCGACCTACCCTGAAATTACCTGTTTTGTAAGGCTGATCGAGCGCCCTTGGCCGCTCGAGCGACCAGTCTGTCAGATTTTGGGAAACTTGACTTTTCAACCTAGTTGTCACTAAGGAAATGGTTCTATTCAATTTTAGCCTATGTACCATCAAGATTGGGGTATTTGGGAAGTGTTTGCATTGATGGATGTTTAAAATTCAATTTTATAAAGATTTTGGGTAGATGTTTCTAAAGAAGAACTTTTACATGATTCTATTGTTCCAAAAGGTTTTATTTTTAACCAAGGTTGGTTTTGTGTATTCATACACCTGAGTTTGGGTGATATGAAGGTATTGTGTGCATCGATGGATTCGATACACATTCGGGATATATTGACCTGTTGAAACCTTAAGTTTTGGACATATGACTTGGTACATTCTATTTGGTTTTGGGTCACATGGTGTGACAAGGCATGGTGCCTGTTTTATCCTGCATGGGCGGATTTGGTTACAGATATGGTTCTATATTTGGTGGGTGTCATTGAGAAGTATGTCCATTACCCTGGTTGGTTTTCTCATTGTTGAGTAGACTTAGCAGTTATGTGGATCCATAGAATAGCTAGCAAATGAAATGTGTATTAGAGGGGTTTGAATTCTGTGTCTGAGGCATCCCATCATCTCGAGGATGGTACCGCTCCTGGATTGGTCGGTCACTACATTACCCACTCCTGGATTAGTTGAGCCGTACATGCTAACTCATGGTTGGGTTCTTCCATTGGTGTTGAATAGCCAGACTGCAGGGTAGCTGGTCCATCGTAATTCGGTTAGGTAGCATATTGGTACATGTCTACTCTCTTTTTCTGGTATACTATTTCCATAAGGTGGACAAATTGTATTTCAATGTTGTCTTGATTCTTGTTGTGGTTATTCGGATTAAGCGTTGCATATTTTATTATGGTCAACTATTTGCATGACTGCTTACTGAGATAGTGTTTCTCACATTATTGTTTTATCGGTTTTGTTTTCAGATATTCCTGGAGAGAACGTTGCCGGGGTAGAGACACCGAGAGAATACTGTGAATACCAGGAGGAAGATTATTTTATTCCTGTGTAGGACTTAGAGAGACATTTAGATTTATTTTCTTAGGGATTATTTTCAGTATTTTGATTAAGGATTTTGATTGTCATTTAAAGGATGATTGGTATCTTTAATCCACACCTTGGTGGATGTTATTATGTTATTTAGTTGAACCCTTTCCCGACTTCATATATGAAAAATAAAAGGATTATTTTGGTAGTTTAATTCCGCACTTCTGAATGATGATTTCATTTTCGCACTCTGATATAATAAATGAAGTTGTTTAAGTCTGGAATAGCGTTTTGGGCCATTTTTCCTAACGAACCAGATTTGGGTTTATGTGTTTAAATAAACCTGGATCTGGGGCGTTACAAGAGGCGCTTGAGCCATGCATTGGGCATCGGGTCTAAGTCCAAATTTTGCTCTCGGGTTTATAATTTTTTTTAAAAACATAGGCGGAGCGCTCAAATGACATTAGGCATCCAAACATGCAATAGGGAGCTTGATCTAGCGCTCGAGCTAGATATCAAGCGTTTGCTATTTTTCAAAAAATTCTAGGTTTTGCGAATTTTCAAATTAATTAAAATAACACCAAACTAACTCCTCAAATATCTTCGAAAACATGTATTATTATCCTCTAAATATACTAGATCATACAAAACACATTAAAACATGGTTTTACAATAAATCTCACTCAAAACCTAGTAAAATCAACACTTTAAAATATGTTTATTAGTTTATGAATCTTCAAAATAAAACTATATTAAATCACCATTAAAGGACATCAAGTCCATTCTAAACAATCTATAAACCATCCAAAGCATCCAATAAAACCCTCGAATTCCATGTTTGTTGATTAAACAATAAATCATGCAATCTTTCCAAGTTATAAGGGTTACTACTTCTTCTCGCTATAAATCCAAACCAAAGCTTTGAGATGATCAATAATCTTCGTTTCTCTCTTCCTTCTTCTTCCTCTATCTGTGAGCCCTCTTTTCTCTCTCTGTTTGTATGATTTAGAAAGAAACCCCAAGTCCTTCTATCTCCTTCCTTTTATACAATCCCCCAATTAGGAGTCCTAATTATATTTGGAAACTTCCCTATTAATCCATTTTCCTATTTTATCTTAATTCTTCTTTTAAATCCTTTCTCCTAACTCTCCTCTAAAAGAAACTTCTATTTTAATCTATTTTCGTCATATTTTAAATCCATATTTTTAAATATTACCAAATCACCCCAAAGTCTCTCTTTCTTCCAAATTCAAGGCCCCTAATTAATTATAATTACCAATAGGCCGTTTTTCCATTAATTAAGGCATAAATCAAGCCATCTAAATCCAAATTCAACCTAAATTAGATCTAATTAATTGTTTCAGATTTAATAATTATTTAACTAATCAATTTATTAATTGGCTTAATAGAAAAAGACTAAAATACCCTTTTCTTTATTATATCACATTTAACCATTGAATTTCTTCCAAAAATTTTAATTTTAATCTCCTTATTACTTCTCTTCATATTATGAATTTGGATCATAGTACTAGTCCTCCAATTACTTAAATTAGATCTTTAATCCTCAAGATTTCATATTTATTTAACCTTTTTTTTTTCCAATATTCAGATTTACGAATTATATTATTATGTCCTCAAAATTCAGGATTTTACATTCTTTCCTTGTACAGATTCTTCCTAATTGGAAAGAAGGTAAGATGCAAATATTAGGATAGCTATATAGATTGATTTCCTGTAATTAAGGGATTGATTTCCTATAATTACGGTGCTGTAATTAAGGTGTGATTTCTTGTAAATTAGGCACCAATTTATGATCTTTCCTGTAATTGTTGTTCAGCCTATATAAATGGAATAAAAAAAGCATACAGTAGAAAGTTTTCACAGAACTCTGTTGGTGTATACAAACCTTAGGTTTGTATACAGCCTATATAAGATTTAAATCATGCCTTAAGGTATAATTGTGGATACTAAGATCACATGGATGATATTAAAGATGGAAAGACATAATTGGAATTAGCTTGCTTAAGTAAGAGAATTCCTCGCATGACAGTAATTCGCTGGATGATGTACAGACCCATTGGAGGTGGTTAATCTTTTATCTAATCCATGGTGTTCTGGAATAGGGTGAGCTTAGTGCTCTTCCCTAGGCAATTAATGTGACAGATTTCCTACAAGGTATTCACAACTTCTCCATAGGTTGGAATTCTTGGGATTTGAGTACCTCAAAATAAAAGAGCTGTGGACTAAGGAACCTCGTGGGTTGAAACACCTTTAATCATCAGAGGACTCGAATTAAGAGAGTCTGATCTTTGATGTATTAAAATGGGTTCCTATGCAATTAAGAGAGTCTGATCCCTGCTATATTAAAATGGGATCTAAGTGCGATATCCTGAATTTTCAATAAGCAATAAAAGGGATTAAATCTAAATAATTTGGGAAGTTAATAAAAATAATTTGAAAACAAATTGGAAGATTAAATCAAAATATAGAGATTTGTGGAATTGTGCACTAAATTGGGAAGCTTAATTCAATTAATAATAATATGGAAAATAAATTTAGAAATTTTATAAGAAATCCAGTGGTTAGATATGATCTAATAAAGAAAAGAGCAAATTAGGGACAATAATGAATCTTATTGGTTAGGATGAAGAGATAAGAGATATGGTGTAGCGATGCATGGTGTGTGCGCGTCGATCTGCGGGCTGCGCGATGAGGTGCACGAAAGTGCGTGCCTCCTTTGGGAAATGGGGAGTCGCCACTGCTTGATGGGGTGCAGGCAGACACCTCGATGCCTAGTGTTTCTTTATTAGGTGGTCTACGGCTTCTTGAGATTCCAAATAAGTTCTCGGTTATGTTCTGAGGAAGTCTGTAGACACCCCGGTCCGCCCCATCTGGTGACGGGTCCCACGGGTCATCCTGGTTATGAGTCGACTTGAATTAATCTCACGCAATCCTAATTTGATATGCTTTCGTCATTTTTGGTCATGGTGGGACCATCCATGTGGTGTAGATCCCTTTTATTTAATTTTATCTTATTACTTTAAAGATGATGTGGGTCTAGTATGTGGGCCCCGTTGGAAGGCCGTCGGGTATGTCAATTTGGGCTTAAAGTAAGCCTAAGTCCCATTTTGGGATTACGTTGGATAATACCTTTTTGGGATTTGGTTATTTGGTTATTTGGTTTGGATGTGTTTTAAAGATGCAAAATACATAGGTTGGTTGATTAAGGATATTAAAAGAGGTCCATTGGGCTTGGAGGAGGTCCATAAAGCATCAAGTTGCTTAGAATCCACCTTCGGGATGGGTTTGGGTTAAGCAAGACAGGTGTGGGCCCCGTTTGAAGGCCCACAAGGAGGCATTATTGGGCCCTAGGTAGGCCCAAATCCCAAAAAGCTGATTGCTCAGAGACCCTATTGGTTTAAGGTAAGTTGATTAGGATTAGTTTTAACCTGATTTATTCAAGAAAAATCAAAATCTCTAACCTCTGCAACCAAACAGTATATTCCATACGGATTGGTCAAAATTGTATGTTCCATACGGTTTAGACTAATCCGGTCTGAGTATACGGTTTGCACAGAAATGTGCAAAACCCGGATTTTTTATGGGGGAAATGGGGTTCCCCTCCCCATATGGGTTTGGTATTACCTGTGGGTCACTGTGTTGACCCACAATGGTTTTCCAATTCAGTTTTTAGCAAAATAATCCTAGTTTCCAAGTGTTTAATCAAAGGGGAAATGAGGGAGGAGGCTTGGGGCCTCTCCCTCCCTATTTTGAGTCTAAACTCAAAGAGCTTGGGGTGGGGAAGGGATTCCCTACCCTGGTTGTTAAGCAAGAGGAAATAGCCTTCTTGAAGAAGGGACTACCTCAAGACTTGAGAGGTCGCTTGCTTGACGGTCACGACCAAACCATTTAACATACCCAATCAATTCACACAAGATAACCAAACTAAACAAGAGAGGCATTAAGAAAGCAAAGGAAACCATCCTAGGATATATTTAAAATGGATGAGTGGTATGTGGATATGGGCATGGAGTGTGCATGAAGGCAAGACAGTAAAGAAACTAAACATGCATGCTTACTTAGGGAAGTGGTATGCATGTGATAAAAAAACACACAAAAATATTTTGCACATTAAAAGACCACAAAACATGCTCTTAAAAAGTATATGGAAAGAAAATAAAAAAGGGGATTGGGGGCTTAATGGGATACATTGGATGGGAAGAGGAGGAAGAACATGCTCTTCCCTTTATCAAACAAAAAGAAACACAAATAAAGGGGCATTGATGTGAGACTCTAGGTGATGTTACCCTAGTCTCTCATCCTCTCCCTCTTAGTTCAACCGCCTCCCTTTACCATGGGAATCTCTCCTTGACAAGACTAGAGTGAGATGGGAGAAAAGGGGGACATTGAAACCATTAAAACATGCTAGAGTACACATACCTTTCCTAAAACATGCTCAAAATGACATGGATTTCATTTATATTAAATAAAAGATAAGGAGAAGGCTTACCTTGGAGGTAGAAGCTTTCTTGTAGGTGTTTGGAGGCTCCTTGGGACCTTGACAGTAGCTAAGCACCCTCCTTGTCTTTCAAATGGTTCTCTAAGGGATTCAAAAAGCTTCCATGGTGGTTTTAGAGTGTTTGAGAGTGGTTAGGAGGCTTGAATGAAGATGAAGAGGGGTAGTTTGCGCGCGTCGGAAATGCCGTACGGAAAAATTGGGAGTCGCCACCGCCTAATGGGGTGCAGGTGGACACCTGGGTGCCAATCTTGTCTATTAAGGCTTGGTCTGCGGCTTTGAGATTCTAAGTAGGGTCTCGGTTGTGATCCGGGGAAGTCTGTAGACACCCCGGTCCACCCCGTCGGGTGACGGATCCCTTAGGTTTATCCTGGTTTGAGTTAGCTTACTTATTTTCTCACCTGTTTCTTAATCCAACATGCAAACTGATTAGGTCTGGCGGGATCACCTGAGTGGTGTGGGTCCCTTTAATCACTTTTATCTTGATTAATTAGGTGATCTGGGCCTGATTGGGTGGGCCCTGTTGGGAGGCCTACGGTGTCCTTGGTGGGCTTAGTCAAGCCCATGTACCCTTGTGGGCCTCTGTCTAAGCCTGAGAGGCCCTTGGGGTTCGGTTCAAGTGAATTGATTTTATTTAATGATTCAATTTGAAGGTTTAAGTATCTTTCATGAAAAAGTAGGTCAGCAGTTGTAAGACCCTGATTTTTGGTGAGTTTATTTATTTATTTAGTTATTCAGTTTGATATATATATAAACTGTGTTTATCAGGTGATTTTTGTGGTTTGAGGGCTTAGCCCATACTCGTATGTACAGGCGTTATATAGCCATTTTTCTGGGAAAATTTATATTATTATTTTATTATTATTAAAGTATAGTGTCTGCTTATTAATGTAAGTGGATGCGGAACATGTAGGGTTTCCAGTGGGCGAGCGCGCATAGGATCAAGGAAAAAAGGGAAAGTTATCAAGCGGCGTATGTCTCGCGAGGTAAAGATACCAAAAAGGGAAAGTAGGGTTTGGGTTGTAGGAATACGCGTAAGTAGGAAGTAATTTTCGTTAGTCTCATTAGCTGGAGAGGGCTGGGCGATTTGGCGATTGCGGCTGTAATGGCGATTGGGGTTATTCCATGAAGAGCAAGACTCGGAAGGACTGCTAGGAGTTCATTGGAGTCGGATTTCTGCGGGTTATCTCTCTCGCGAGCAGAGGAATTGTTCGGCTACCATTTCATCTTCGCGCGCAGCCGGAGTCGTGCTCGGCCGAATTTGGAAGAAGCTGTTGTTCTGGGATTAAGCGCATACAGGTGAGTGGCACTCTTTTACAACCGAGTTTTCGGGTTTATTCGTGTATTTGGTTGAATGAATGCATTGTATTGATTGAAGTATTCTCGGTTTTCTGGGCAAAAACACTTACGGAGGGTTTTGTACAGTCGAATTGGGGGATAACTGGAAATCATGTAGATTAAATCCAAATTAGGTTTGAATGTGTCCTGGGAGTGTTGGGAGGCTAGACAAATAGTTATAGACTGGAAAAATTCAGCCAGAGTTGGAGTTCTGGGATTAACAGAGAACTGAAAATCGTAGTGGGTCGCTGCCCACTTGGCGCCCACTTCGGGAAGTAAGCGCCCAGAAATGTGACCCGGCGCTGAGCTAGCGCCCACTCCGCGCTCAGCTCGCACCTACCTCAATTTCCCGCACCCTTCTCGCGCTCTTCTCACGCCCGTCTGGCACCTGGCTCGCGCCCACTCGTCCACGAGTGAGCGCCAGCCTCATTTTAATGAAAGGAGCCACCGCCCACTTGGCGCCCACTTCAGGAAGTGAGCGCCCAGTTGTTTTTCTTGCCGAATCCTATAATTTCGTAAAACCAAGGGGTTTTGGATGTTAGAGGGTCTTCAACCACTTACCCAAATAATTGTTTACGACATTAGAGATAAAAATTGGCTTGTGAGAACATTGAAAATAGATCCTAGGTTTAGTAAAGGCTTATGAAGTAGATGTTGGGAAATAAGTCGAGGATGTTCGGGATATCTACATACTAGGGCTTTATTTTAGTCCTCTTGAAGCATGCACTGTTTGGTACTTGATTTGATTTATTAAACCCCGTTTTGATGGCAAGTTTTGAATTAAGTTGTAAATATTATTTACTTGATTTCTTGTGTGAGTTGATGTTCTGGTTGGAACACTTGTGTGAGTTGATGTTCTGATTGGGACTACGGGTGATGTGTACTAATTCAGAGTTTTAAACGGTTATTTATCGGTTTGGGTTTAGCTTCCCATGGATCCTTGTTAAGCTTAGTAATGTGATGGTATGTGTTTGTTGGTGTAATTGCATGGCCACGTGTGTTGCCACGACCAGTGTAGAGCAGCCAGATACCCTGAGTAGGCCTGGTTGTCAGTGCCGATACCCGGAGTAGGCCGGCATTGGATGACGATACCCTGAGTAGGCCGTCATTTCAGAGTTTCCGAAACCCTGAGTAGGCCGGAACTGTGTACATGGAGGTGTGGAGTGTCTACTTGGCATGTAAATTAATCAATGTAACCATATGCATAACATTGACCTGGTTTGAGTTGTTATCGGAATTATGTTGTTATTATCGTTGGTTATTTGTCGAAGCATGTCTTATAACTGTGTTAACTATTTCTGCATGCATGTGTCACTCACTGAGATATTCGTATCTCATTCCCTCGTTGTTGCTTTGTTTTTCAGATATTCATGGTGAGGTGCCTACGGGGGTAGATCCGGCTGATACATATAGGGAGGAGGATTATTACTACCGACCTTAGTCCAGCAGGTTGTTTGGTCTTAAACTTGTTAAGTTGAATTTGAGGAATTGTAATAAGATAGTAAACTTGGGCCCATCTGATGTATGTGATGATTTCATAACTTGCCTGGATAGAAATTTCTGAATTGTGCACTTTGATGTGATATAAAATGTGGGTGATTATCCAGCGATCACCATTATTGAGATCCTTAACTAACCCCTAGGAGACGTGTTATATCTTTAATGAAGAACACGGATCCGGGGCGTTACAGCAATGGCGTGCAGGCCCCCGGGTGGGCCCCCACGTTGGTTGCCAAAAAACTTTTTAGCTTATCTTTGTTAAGTTTGCCAGAAGATGGATTGGACATTGGGCTTGGGGCCCGTAGTTCTGATTCAGGCTTGAAAGCCCAAGTTACGTGAAGTTAGGGTTTGTACCCTTCCTTGGTTCGGTTGGTGGGCTTTGGCGGGCCCGATAGGCCCTTGCCCTTGGTCTCGGCCAAACCACACATTTTGAACCTATCATATTGCACAGAACAAGTTTGGGTGGGCCGCTTTGGGTTTGGCCCGCCCGAATTGATCAATTAATTCATTTATCTTGTTTAGGTCACATGCATGCATTCCATTGTGTTCATTGGGCTTGGTGGGCCCCGTTGGAAGGCCCACTGGAAATCCAATTGAACCGGGGGTCCAAGTCCCATGTTGGGTTTCCGGGTGACCTGGAAACCCTATTGGTTCATTTGGTTCGATTTGAAAATGCCACCCGCATCCAGAAAAAATCACATAATATACATCACAGAAAATATACAAAACTAACATTTATCAGGGGAGAATGGCTCACTTAACGATCTCTGATTGTGTTGGAAATGATGGCTCATATTTTGGGTCCAAGGGCGGCCCCTCCCCATGCCAAGGAATGAGTTGGACGCGTGGTGAACAATGGGGTTGGGGGCTCGCCCCCCGCGGTGCGGTAAAGGGTACCTAATCGGGTCTTAAGCTAAGAGGTTGAAGCCTCGAAGCAGCAAAAATGGAGCTGGGTTGGTCAGCCGCAAGCAATTCGGCACTTAAGTGGGTGTGCTGACCTTAGGCACTCGGCGCGAGCTCGACGGAACCAAAAAACAACAAAAAAGGACACAAGGCGGGTGCAAAAAGCGCTCGGCGAGAGCAAGGCAGGCGCAAAAAGTGCTCGGCACGAGCAAGGCGCGAGCTCGGCGAGCGCGAAAAGTGCTGAGCGCGAGCTTAGCGCCAGCTCGGTGCACACCCCTCTGCGAAGACAACTCTCTGTTTTTTTGGAAAACTCCATGACTGGCTGGGTTTTCGAGCTTTGTAACACCTTCCCGGTGGTCCTCAGACTCCCAGAAGACCTTTAAACATGCTTCAAAATTAATCTAACCTCCTTCGAATCACGGCCCAAAATCTCTTAAAAAGAACCGAGCTCGACCATTATAAAAAAACAACTACAGACCTACGGCTACAGGGGGTAACGGGGGCATGCTTACATGTGCTAGATAACAGGTGAGTGGGGGAAGGGATCATGCTCTCATGCACACACAATAGAAAACAGCAGATGGCAGGGGGGTAAGGGGGCACTTCCGGCGGCAACACAAGAAAGAAAACTCATAAAAAAAAAACAAGGACTGCATGCCTGAGAAAAAACAGATTCGCACCTACCCCTGGACCTGGCCTCCTCACTGGCACACGAAACATTCGGAGAAGGGAAGTAGAAGGGGGGTTTACAGGGGGTACAGTAGACATGCCAAATGTGAGGGAACATGCTCCTTTTACTGAATAAGCCCAAAAGTTCCCAACAGCAACCTTGGTGGCCCTAAAATGAAGCGACAAAGCTTCTCATCCTCCCGTAGGGTCGTGCATGGGGTCTCCCTTACCTTTGGAGACCTCCATGTTACCAAAAATAGAAGAGCATGCATGTTATAGTAAGGAGAAAGAATAAATCCGATAACATGCTTAGATAACTCCCATCGTTATATATGCGAAGTAAAAGTAGGTGGGGAACAATACCTAAGGTTCCGTAAGTTCTTGTGCAAGGTGGAGGCTCCTCCTTGAGATGAAAGTGCTGGAGCTCCCTTCCTTTGAATCTCCAACAGCAACCTTCTTTTCTTCGGACCTTGGTGCGACGGTGGAGAAGAAGAAGAGGAAAAAGGGAACAAGAACGTCAGGTGGGGTGTTTGGGGGGCTAGGGAGTCAAGGTAGTAGCTAGAGAAGAGGCTCAGGTGAAGGAGGGAAGGGAAGAAGGTTTCAGGCCAGCGACCAAAAGCTAAAACCAACCAAAAAAACCAACGAAAAAGCCAACCCACCAAAAGCCCCAAAAATCCCAACCTTCGGCAATGAAGTGCGGTGCGGCTTTTATAGACAAAGGAAAAAGGGTCCGCCGGGTTTGCGTTGAGTGCTTTTCGCGCTCACCGTGCTCACGCGAGCGAGGCACCATCATTCTAGAAATTTAATTCGGCTGCTAAATGGTCGGGAAATCGGGTTTTTTTCGGATTTAGTCCCTGTATATTTTTTATTTAATCCGATATTCTGGGATATTTACAGATTTGGTCCTTGGATATTTTCGATTTAATCCCTGGGATATTTTGTACATTTGGATATTCATGGATTTGATCTCCGAGATATTTTCCTGTGCAACCTGCCACGTGTGTAGCTCTTTGCCACGTGTGCAGTTTGCCGGTTTTGCTGCTCGGAAACTTCGACAGCTCATATCTTCCCCATTCGGACTCCGATCTGGGCAAACTCAATTGCGTTAGGACCATATCGGAGCCCTCTATCCAATGAAATAGGGGTAAGCATCTGGATCGGGGTTTAGCAGAAAGTCAACTTTCGGCTCCCCCTCAAGTTTGACCGGCCTGTAGAACCTTTACCCGGACTTCGATTCCTGCAAACTCAATTGCGTTGGAACCATGTCGAGATTCTCTATCCATCGAGATAAAGCAAGGTGGCCAATTATCACTTGATCAAAAAGTCAACTTTTCACCCCTTAGGGTTTGACTTTCCGTTCAGGGTTTGCATTTCCGGCTTTTCTGGGAGTGCAAAAATGAGGTGCTTACGGTAGGAGAGGAGGTTAGTTCATGGGAGAAGGGAAGGAGACGAACCAGAGAGAAGCCAATGAGTTGCCAACCCCCTGCAATGACGTGCAGGTTTGTATTTATAGATAACAGTCAAAATCGTATATAGTATACGGATTGGTCAAAACCGTATACTCTATACTGTTTTGACTGTCTTGTCCGCAATGATCACGTTCGTCCACGTGGCAGATTCGCCCAGTGGATAATATTTATATCAAATCTTCCAAAACCGTATTGGAAGTGTGGACACAACATTTTCAGCTCATTTTTATCAATCCGTATGCCCAATACTGTAACGCCCCAGATCCAGGTTTTAAACCCGAACCTAGTACGTTAGGATAAAGGCCCAGAAATACTAATCCAGACTTAAACATTTTCAATAAATATAATCAGAGTGTAGAAATAAAAGATATTTTTCTTCAAAGAAGCGCGGAATATAAAAATAAAACATCCAATACCAATCCATCAAACTAAGTCTGGAAAGGGTCAACTAAAATAAAATGCATCGACATCCACTAAGGTCATCTAAATAAAATAAACCAATGGAAATCCCTCAATTTCTAAATCAACAATCAATGTTCCCTGAACCTACATAGGAATAAATTAATCTTCTTCCTAGTAGTTAGAATAATCCCCAGAAGTGTCTACCCCTGCAGCGTCCTCACCAGGAATATCTAAAAACAAAACCGATAAAACAAATATGTGAGAAACAACACCTCAGTAAGTAGTCATGCATATAGTTTGTAAGAATAAAATATGCAACGTTTAATCAGGTTAATCACAAAACAAAAATAAGAATAATAATAATTAAATGAAACTTTAACAAACAAAAGCAATTCAACCTCATGGGACTCATGAAATAGAAAACCAGAGAAAGAACGTAGACATGTGTCAATATGCTACCTAACCGATTTACAGGTGGACCAGACGAACCTGCAGATTGGCTGTTCGACACCCAACGGAAGAAGTCAACCGACAACCGGAGTGAGTTAGCATGTACGGCCCAACCTATCCACGAGTGGGTAACATAGCGACTAATCAATCCAGGAACGGTACTATCCTCGAGATGATGGAATGCCTATGACACAGAATTCAAAACCCCTTAAGAAGACATTTCACTTACTAGCTAATCTATGGATCCATGTAATTGCTAATCCCACTCAATGGTGGAAAACCAAACCAGGTGATGGACATATCTCCCAATAACACTTGCATACACGGAGATACAACCCTGTCAATAACAAGCCCGCAATAGTGGACAAACCAGGCAATAGCCTTGTCACAATAGTGACCCAAAAACCCACACAAGTGGGACCAAATCATATGTCCATGATCCAGGTTTCAACGGGCGAGTATGTCCCAGGTGTGTATTGAATCATTCGATGCACAAAATACATTCAAATAACTCAAATACAGGTATAGGAACTCTTGGAATCAAGTTTTGTTTAAAAGGGAATTGTTTGGAACAATGATACTCAGTTAAAAGCTACTTTAGTAAAGCGTACCCAAAATCTTTATAAAGATTTATTTTAATGATCCGCTAGTGCAAACTATCCCTAAACACTCTAATCTTAATGATATATGGGTTGAAATTGAATAAAAACATTTTTGTAGTGGAAAACTAGGCTAGTTGGAGAAATATGAAAAATCTGATAAGAGCGCTTGAGTTGTATCGGGCGTTCGAACGGGCGGCTTTAATAATAGGTAATTTCAGGGTTGGTCGCTCGAGCGATAGTTCGGGCGTTCGCCTTCTGGGTTTTTGATCACTTTTGAGTTTCTGAGAAAAATAAAAACACAGGTGGGGCGACCTCGATAGCACTCAAAGCGCTATCGAGCACCCACGAACTCCTTCTCGAGCTCGAGCGGCCTGTCGCAAAACAAATTTTCTGCAACTTCCGAAAAGTTGCGTAAATCAAACAAAAATCCGAAACTTCAAATAGAAGGCATCAAAACCATTCAAAATAATTCAAGAATATTGAATAAACATGTTGGAATAGTTTAGGACACATAAAAACACCTAATCATGCATATACAGATCATCAAATACCCGAATAGTCATGAACAATGAATAATCATCGAAATTCTGGTAATGTAATTTTTAAGGGACTAATTACCTCTTTTGAGACTAAAATCTTCTCTAACAGCACTGCGAAAATCACTCCAAAGATGATCCAAACGAATCCAAATCCTCTTTATCTTGTCTAGATCAAACAACATACTAATAAGAACTCATATTCATGTTTTAAACTTCCAAAACAGAAACTTCTTTCTAACTTATCCCTTACTTGCAACTTTGGACGAAAATCCTCTCTTTCTCCTTTTGAAAAATCTGCTCCACGGTTGTTTAAAGATTAGGGTTTGATCACAAGGAAGAAAGAGGAGAAGAAGAATAGAAGAAGTGGTATGGGCGGCTGTTCACTCTTGGATGTGAACAGTCGCATGAATGCTTAGGTTATTTTATTATTTCTTCTTTTTACTAAAATGCTCCTTCCTTCATTAAACCAATCAAACCTTAAACCAAACCTGATCTGGGTTAACCTCCACTCTCTGGGGTTCGACCACCTTCTCTATTTTTTTATTATAATTTATTTTTATCAATACTTACTGTTAGCACCTGATTTTTGCACCCCAAAAAATGAAGAAAATGAAAATTTCAATTAAAAAGTCAAACCCTGAGGGGGCCAAAAAATTGACTTTTGATTCAAGTGAATTTGACCATCAAACTTCATCTCATTAAAAAGAGCATTTTGACACGGTTCCAACGCAACTAGGTTTGCTGGAATTGGAGTTCGGATGAAAAAGTTATGAGTTGGTCAAACTTTTGGGGAGCGAAAAGTTGACTTTTTGCTCGATCCCAATTCAGCTACCAAACTTGATCCCAATGGATAGGTGGTTCCGAGCCGGTTCCAACGACACTAAGTTTGCTGAAATCGGACACCGGACGAAGAAGTTATGAGCAGTTGAAGTTTCAGAAAAACTGCCCATGTGGCAAAAAAGCAGCAAAAAATGGAATAAACCAATAAAATAAATAAAATAAATGTGTTTATTAATATTTTAATTAAGGGAATCTCGCTTTTTAATAAAATAATCTAAAAAATCTAATGAAAATCTTACCAAAAATCAAATTGAATAGTGGTTTGAAATCCAAACATTTTAAACACGTACTCGCCCGTATTTCAAATACGGGCAGGGCATGCCCGTATTTCAAATACGGGCAAGCTTCTGGAAGAAGACACGCGTCGCTGTACGGCGGGACACGCGTCCCGTACGGCCGATTTTGCGAGATTTGGAAATGTGCGTTTTTCGCCCGTATTTGAATTACGGGCAGGGCACGCCCATACTTGAAGTACGGGCAAGGCATGCCCGTACTTCAAATACGGGCACGCCCCTTTTTGCCTATAAATAGAGAGGCCACCCCCCTCATTTCAACAAGCCAACTCCCAAGGCCTTCACCCTCTCTCTTCCTTGCTGTTACCACGTCCAACCTCTGTCCAAATGTTGCCACCCCAATCCCTAACCCCAAAATACCCAAAATACCCCTGGAATACTGCCCAACCTCTCCTTTTTACCCTGTAAGCATAATCAACCCATCAAGACTCCTTCAAAACCAATCCGAAAAATCCACGGAGACGCGGAAGCGCTGCCGGAATCATCGGAGGACCCAAACATCAACAAACCAAGGAGTCAAAAGTGTGGTAACATCTCTAATCATCTCTTTCTTTGAATATGCATGTAAATTTCTTCATTAAAGCAACTTTCTATTCCTTTTATTTTATCACCAGATTACTAATCAGCTTGTTTGGTTTTGGTGAAATCCTCCCACTCAAATGAGCAACACTTTATGAAATAAAGAAAAAGTGGACTCATATAACAAACAAAAAGAAGAAAAGTAACATATCTTGTTTAATTGGTTACATTTGTAAATATAAGAGGGGATTGTCCTCTTAAGCTTCTCCAATGTAATCCCATCCCCCCATTCCTTTCTCCTTTGGAGCAACAAGCAGGTGACTTGGCAAAAACAAGGAAGAAGAAGGCTTGGTTTCCTTACAAGGTGTTGGAGGCTTAAGAAGGGGATTTGAAGGCTAATGAAGTTAATGCAATATCACAAAGGTGCTGAGAACCCCCACCTGCGTCACTGGAATACACAAAAGGGCCACCAAACTGATCCCAAGCAGAATCGGCATAAAAAAATGTAAAATTGAATGTGCCCGTAAACTCAGTACGGTTCGGGCATGCCCGTATTTTCTGTACAGGCAAGCCTGAACCGAATCATATTCACGGGCAAGGCGAGCCCGTATAGCAAATACGGGCAATTATGAAAATAACTTTAAAAAGGTAATTTTCTGGCCCGGTTGGATTTGTTCCGGTCCAAACCGGCCTAACCCGCCCCAAGAAGCTAATTGGGCTATTCTTAGCCCCCTATGGACCATGGGCCCAACCAGGCCCACCAAGACCCCCTTTGGGCCCACATGAGTGGCCCACTTTTGACCGGCCTATACCAGGCCTGTTTTCAATGAACAGGCCCAGGCCCCTTGACTCTGGCTCATGGGCCCATTCCAAGCCCATTAAGCCCAAATAAGTTGTAAATAAATAAAATAATCAAATGGGTTACCCAATAACCCAACTGGGCCCCAGGCCCAATCATGGCAACCCACGGGTCTTCCAACGGGACCCGGGTCCGACCCATTTCACTTCACTAAATAAAAAGATAAAATCAAAGTAAAAGGGACCTACACCTTCAGAGGGCCCCACCAGACCCAATAAGCAGCATGCTGGTCTAGGAAGGGTGGAATTGATTCAAAAACCAGGGAGACCCGAGGGACCCGTCGAATCGACGGGGCGGGCGGGGTGTCTTAGGGCTTCCCCGAACGTAACCGAGGACTTAGCTAGAACTCTGAAAAAGCCGCAGACCAGACTTAGACCCGGATAGGGCAAACACCGTGTCTGCCTGCACCTCTCAGGCAGTGGCGACTCCGAAAGTCCCGAGGCACGCACGAACCAACGTGCACCCCGTGTGCGATCTAGATTTGGGTGCACACACTTACTTAAATAAATCACTGTAACAACGAAATTATTATATTTTAATTCTGCTAAATCCTAAATTCATAACTCACCTTAGATAGGTTCCACAATTTCCTCCGAGTCACCTTGGATTTCTCTGGGTTGAACCAATTCCTCATCTCTTGCATTGTTAACAACCTGATCAATTTAATTATTAATTACAATTATTTTATTAATAAAATTTGGGATTTTACATTCTCCCCTCCTAACAAAAAAATTTTTTCTTCGAAATTTACCTTGTGATTCCTCAAATAAAGATGGATACTTCTTCCTCAGTTCCGATTCCAACTCGCAAGTTGCTTCCTCCACTGAATGACTTTGCCATAACACCTTGACAAGGGGAATCACCTTCGTACGGAGGATCTACTCTCGTCTATCAAGTATTTGCACCGGATGCTCCTCAAAAGTCAAATCCTCTCGTATGACTAAGGGCTCGTAGTCAATGATATGACTAGGGTCATGCACATAACACCTTAGCATCGAGACGTGGAACACATCGTGAACTACTCCAAATGAGAATGGCAATGTTAGGCGATATGCCACTGGTCCTACTATATCAATAATCTCAAATGGTCCTACAAACCTCGGGGAGAGCTTTCCTTTTTTGCTGAACCTCCTAATACCACGGAAAGGAGATACCTTGAGGAATACCTTGTCACTAACCTCAAAACTCAAATCTCGTCGCCTAGTATTAGCATAACTCTTCTGGCAACTCTGTGCTACCAACAAGCACTGCTTAATCAGTTTCAACGCTGTCCTGCACATACTGAGGACCCAAATACTGCATCTCACCAACTTCTTCCCAACAGACTAGTGATCTACATGCTCTACTGTACAATGCCTCATACGGTGCCATCTGGATACGCTCCTGATAACTGTTGTTGTAGGCGAACTCCACCAAAGGTAGGTGCTTACTCCAATTACCTCCCCAATCAAGGACACAATACCGCAACATATCCTCAAGTGTCTGAATGGTTCTCTTTGACTGTCCATCGGTCTGAGGATGGTAACTAGTGCTAAATTTTAACTCTGTACCCATGGCCTTATGGAAAGATTCCCAGAACTTAGACGTGAAGCGAGGATCACGATTGGAGACAATAGATACTGGCACTCTATGCAATCTCCCGATCTCCCTCACATACAGCTCTACCAATGCATTAACCGGTTGGTTCATTCTGATAGGCAAAAAGTGAGCTGATTTCGTCAAACGGTCCACAATCACCTATATGGCATCATGCCCCCTTGGAGAAAGGGGTAGGCCACTCACAAAGTCCATGGTGATGTGTTCCCACTTCTACTCTGGAATAGGAAGTGGCTGAAGCAACCCTGCTGGTCTCATGTGTTCAGCCTTGACCTGTTGGCACACTAGGCACTTAGCAACATACTCTGCTATGTCCTTTTTCATTCCTGACCAACAATAAACTGCCTTCAAATTTCTGTACATCTTCGTGCTGCCAGGATGCACTTCATATCTCTATCTGTGTGCCTCTGCCATAATCACTGCCTTAATATCATCATTTGCTGGTACAGAAATCTGACCTTGAAATCTCAATAACCCATCTCTATCAGTGAAATCTCTGGCTGTCTCAGAACCATCACCCATTAATCTCCTGGTAGTAGTCAACTCAGGATCTGTCAACTGACTCACCTGATCCTCTGAATCAAATTAGGCTCTACTTGAACTCTAGACACTTGGATAACTCTATCCTGGGGTAAACTGAACTCTCCCTGCCAGTCACGAACTACATCTACTAGGCTACACTGACTAGCCATAAAAGTGGCTAATGTGGTAATGGAAGTCTCGTCAGTGGCATCCTTACGACTCAAGGCGTCTGCGACTACATTCACCTTGCATGGATGGTACTGCAGTGTAAACCTGAAATCCTTCAAAAGATCCATCCATCTCCTTTGCCTCATGTTGAGATCTCTCTGGGAAAATATGTATCTCAAACTCTTATGATCTGAGAAGATCACGAACTCAACCCCGTATAAATAATGTCTTCATATCTTAAGAGCGAAGACCTCCTTCTTCCCTACGACTCCTCTGCAATCTTTGTTCTCTTGGACCACTTCCCACACACCCAAACCATCCTAAATACCCAAACTACCCCTTGGATCTCCCTCTTTCTTCCTTTCTTCTTCTTTTCACTCACGAAGGAACAAGAGGAGGTGATTTTTGGAAAAAAAAAACAGTGCTCCAAGCTGTTGTTCGTGTGTTCTAGGGGACCCCCACCTTGCTAGGGAAAGAAACAACAGTAAGGTATAATTTGTTATCATGTTTGTTTTAACATATGTGGAAATAAAGGCTTGATAAGATTGCATCTTCTTCTTGTTATCTTGAGTATGCTGTTTTAATTATTTCACTACATCCTTTTCCTCATTTCTCACATCTTTAAAGCTCCCATGGTAAGGGGAGATAACTATTTCATATGGAAGGAGATGGGCCTTGCTTTGGTGATCCAAAATTCACCATCGTGGGGCATTTCATATACGTATTTTAAGGGAGCATGTTCCTTGTACTTGAAGTCTGTTGTACCCCTAATTTCTTCCCTCTCTTTCCCTTCATTTGATGTGCGTTACTTGTGATTCCTTTTGTAGACACCCCAAATTGCAAAGTGAAAATGATGAATAATTGACAAAAATAATTCTTTCCTTTGTAACCAACACAAAAATTCAGACTTAAAAATTTTCCCTTGTATCTAACACCAGTCATCCAATACAAGCGAGGGTATTTATATCCGACAAAAGTCGTTAGATACAAGCAGACATAAGTGTATCCGACGACATATGTCGGATACAAATATGTGCCCTTATATCCGACCTGAGTTGTCGGATACAAGGTTTTTGCTCAAAATTATGGTTTTCCGAAAGTTTTCACTTTTTACCATCATATCCTTTGTTTAAGGAGTGGAAATTTCAGAAATAGCCCTAGGGTTAAGTGTGGGGGATTCTAGACATCATTCTGTGTCTAGCATTAGTGTTCCCCCTAACCCTAACCTTTGCCTATAAATAGGAGGCTCCTCTTCAAGTAAATGGCCAAGAACTTTTGCCAAGAATTTTTTAGAAGAGTTGGAGATTGAAGAGCTCCAAGTGAAGAAGGGAAACCTTTGCCCCATTGCTTTCAGCACCCCAGGTAAGCCTGAAACCCCTTTTCTTTTATGTTCTTAAATTCTAGAAATAGTTCTCTTCTTCTACCTTTCTGTAGAATAATGGCCTAATCTTTGTGCTTGAAAACCCTTTCCTTACTCAAAGTACCTCGAGACTCCCTCTAGCCGTAAAACGTGGAGAGGGATTTAGGGGAAACAAGACTGGGAATTGATCCTTAGTTATAGAACCCTTTTGATTGGCCTTTTGATTCTATGAAAACCGTTTCATACTCAAAGTAGCCCAAGATTATCTCGAAACCATAAAACGGGGAGAGAGAACTAAGGGAAACGAGAATAGAACAGAACCCTAGGTTTTTTAGAACCCCATTTGATTGATATGAATGCTATATGTTGTATGTATGTGATTGAAGAGTTAATTTGTACACATGCACACATGGCACTCGTTTTGTCGGAATCGGCTTGTATTTGGGATCTATTACATCCATTGTGATAGATCTGAAATAAATAGCCCCAAGCATTTCTGGGATATTTCTTATTGATTTCAAACGAGTTTATCTCTAGTATTGAAGACCTCATGGTCTAACCCCTCGGATTTGGGCATTTTTGCTACACTTTAGGGTTTTTGGCATATTCTCTTCAATCGAAGAGAATGGTGAGCCAAACTTGTGCCCTATTTCTTCCTAGAGGTTCTTCAATAATTTTTCTAATGATTTTGATTTATATTGCACGGATTACACACACTTGGTCACCGTTTTGGGATAATTTTACTTAAAAATGGTAAAACTGGACAGCGTCTGTACCCTAACTTCGGACACCCATAACTTCATCATCC
This sequence comes from Buxus sempervirens, assembly GCA_947561395.2. Lineage (NCBI taxonomy): Eukaryota > Viridiplantae > Streptophyta > Magnoliopsida > Buxales > Buxaceae > Buxus > Buxus sempervirens. The sequence goes on from OX387193.1 coordinate 33,795,407, forward strand.
GGATGCATTTTGGAGTGATTCCAAAGCCATGTGAAAGGTGAGGCTGTCTAGTTTATGTCTGTAAAATTTCATCAATTTTTATGAAGTGGATTTTTGACACCATTAAGTCGAAGTTGACAGGTCAGTTCAGGCCAAATTGCTGAACCTATCACTTCGCATGAGCACCATGTGTTCGTGTTAAGTCCGATTTGAGTGATTTTTTTTCTGTGTTTTCCTTTGGGAGTCTACTTTGAAATCCAGTTGGTTTCACAATTTTTTGATTTCATATGTGTTGTGGGTAACTAATTTACTTAGAACTGCTCAACAGCATGTTTTTGGGCTAATCTGTGATCTTCGGGGCCTCTTTGGGAGGTCACCCAAGGCACATCCGGATGAAGTTTTGTATGAGGCTAGTTTCATTTGAAATATGGTCCTACATACTTCATTCATGCCAAATTTCACAGATTTACATGAAGCCAACTTTCCTAAATGAATTTCCAAAGTTGCCCACTTGTTACTTTTACCGATTTCCAGTAACAGATTTCAAAGGAGAGTAACTCTTAGGGTTTTAACCGGATTTAATTGAAAATTTGCACGAGTCTTCTATTTATCATAATCTTTCAAATGGATTTGGTTTGATTCAATTTAAATTTTATTTGAATGATTTCAAGACAAATGGCTCTATCTTTTACCAAATGTTCCGGATTTGTCTCAACTTGGTTTTGTTCAAGTTTTGCTTTGATTTCCATTCAATGGTGATGTCTCAGAAGTGATAATGACATAAAAGAGGATCTGGAATTCATTGGATTTCTCATGTGGAAGTATCATACATTTGTTTAATCCTTTTTCAAGGTTTTTGATTATTTTAGCAAGCTTTCTTTATATTTGAGCATGAACAACACTTCGCAACCACCTTGTGTGGGTGAATGGGGGTGCCTAACACCTTCCCCCATTCATAATCTAATCCCCTTACCCATATCTGGATTTTATTTTCAAGTAGGGTTATTTTTACTCTAGATTTGCCTTTTTGTTTAGTTTGATGATTTTTGGTGCTCATTCACACCTAAAATGGATGGTGGCGACTCTCCCATTTTTGTTGAGCCCGTGTGATGATGAAGGGAATCATCTAGGTGATTTTCCATGTCTCACACCTTTACATGTTTGTTTGCATCATAAGTTTATTGTCCTTTTGGTGGTTTTGCATAGCATGGGATGCATGTCACATAGCTGCCTGTTTTTTCTCATTCACTGTTTTGACCATCTTTAAAGTACCTATGTAAGTCTCATCTGTAACGCCCTGAACCCGGGTCAGTGCAAACCGGCACCCAACCCGAACCCGGTTCGCTACTGTAACATCCCAAGTCTAGTTCAACAACCAAACCCGAGGTGTTACCACGAAGCTGGGGTCAAATACAAACTAAGATTTACAATAATTTTAAAACTAATTAATTACATCAGAGTTCTGGTGGGAAGTAATTCAATTCTTTATTTAATAATATCAATTAAGTTTACAATAGGGTTGTCTAATCAAAATGTGAACAATATTATCAATTACAATTCTACTCATTAATAAACCCCCTCTTCGCGATCTCTCCAAGCAACCTGAAAAATAGGGGAAAACGGAGTGAGATTTACATCTCAGCAAGTAGTAGGTGCATGCATTTAGAAAGAGTCTAATGTAAGCAAATAGTCATGAGGTATGCGATTAATCAGCGATAAGGCGATGAATTCAATTTATCCATGGCAATTCCAAATAAAGCAATAAAACATATGATCATGTATAAATACCAGCAATTGGATGTTAACGGGGTAAAACCGATGAAGGCGATAAAACACGTGTCATTGCAGGACTCACAAAGATGATAAGTATTTGAGATGACACTCAACTAAATGCTATACCACCGTGCGGCTTAGGGGCAGTGCTACTAATGATACTCAAGCCCCATGAAAATCAGATTAGACAAGAGTCGTAGTTACCGACTTATTGCGTACGAACTCAACAGAGTTGGCATGTACCACCAGCATGCAGCACTGGAATCAATACATGGAGATGGTCGCTTATCCACATGTACAGGGAATCACCAGCGGAGCATCGGGGTGTCCTTCCAGACATAGGACCTTCCAGAGCAAACTAACTTGCAAGAGAAGCGCGCTCGCACATAGGAGTAACTCAACCCAAACTAAATACCACTTAGCTAACCAGCAAAAACTATGAATCCATATACAGCTAGGCCTACTGACACAAACCACGATAAAACTACATACGGGAGGACATGTTACTGTAGGAGGCATATACACTTTTACCTGTAAAGGATTACACATCTCTACACAGAGGATTACCCATCTCTGCCGTAAAAGCTAGTATCAACTCAACCACAGGAGCCGTATCACCCAACCGTAAAAGTAAAGTGAATAACATCATACCACATACCAATCCATACCAAAGTATTCAATTCCAAAAGAAAACTATGATTCAATCCTTGAAAACCCAAATACAGCCTTTGCATGATAACATATGCAATTCTTTTAATTATATTCAAAATTAAACCCATGAATCATAAGTTCGATGAAACTCAGAGTTTATGCAATTCTAGTAGCCAATATTCATATTTAAAGCCCAAATAAAAGTAAATCAAATCTTGCTTAGAGTTTTCCTTATTAATCCCTTTTATTATAAACCAAGTTCCCCTCTTAATACTTAGGATAGTTTCTTTTTAAGTTTTATGTATTTTTATTCTCTAGCATATCCTACAGACCTAAAATATAGTTTAGAAGGTGTTTTTATCCTATAATTACCAGTAGTATTATTCCTAACAATATCTCATACCATTGAGACCTTTTCATGCACCCACCTTACATTATAATCTCCAATTAGATGGTTAAATTCCCCCATTTAATTTTATAAAATTTTATATCTTAAATAGGTCTTTATAAAGATGCTAGTATGCTTAACTAATCAGAAAAATTATTGGATATTTATTCGTATTATAAAAATCCCCAAATTTTACAAATTCTGCATAGAGCGCCTACCCTGGTAAGCTGGGCGGTCCTAGGCGCTCGTGCAAATTTAAACAGTAAATTTCCAGATTTTCCAAGTTCGAATTTTTATGCTTTTGCTTTGAGTTTAAGTGCTCTAAATTAATCTACTAACATTCTAAATCATACCTAAAGCCCTCTAGATTAATTCCCATCACTTAATCACCATCCTACAATTATTTGCATGATCAAATAAAGTTTTCTTCATTACTTTTACAAATCCTTCAAGCACACGAAATCCTATAGTATAAAATATTTGATTCCATATAAAATCCTTTCCGACTAATCCATTCAAACTATATTAAATCATAGAAAACGAAACCATGCAGTTCCTCTAGTTTCCAAGGGTTACTACTTGTCTCATACGCTAAAATCCATCTTCCATTGAAGTTTCTAATTCTTGACCCAACTTCTGCTCCCAAACGCACCAACCTAGAGTTCTTCAATTCCAATCTCCACCGTTCACATTGTAGTTCCATTAGTGAAGATTAAAGCCTCCAAATTTGAAGTCGATCCACCATACGGATTTTTCTCGATCGTGATTTGATGGAGACTGGTTGAACAACTCCATTAACAGCCTTTTTCCTTTCTCTCCCTCTTTTCTCTCATTATAAAACCCACGAAAATTCTCTCTTGTATCACCTTACTCTCCTATTTATACTTGGCTTTAGAAGTCCTAAACCAACCCTAATAGGTTCCTTTAATTTGGGCTAACCCAACCAAGGTCTAATTAAAGTCTAACTCCTTCTAATTACTTCATACTTTTTCTCTACCTTCTATTTTTCAACTTAAACATTATTAATCAAATCTCCTATTATCTAAACACTCCTTATAGCCTAATTTTGTGCATAATAATTACTTAAACACTAAATATCACCTAAAACCCAAATTAATTACTTTTTCTCCCAATTAAGACTTGAAATCTCCTAATTACCCTTTTTCCTCATTTAGGCCTATATTACTTCTTTTTAATTTCTAATTTGTCTAAATAAATTATTTTCTTCTATTTTCTAATCCTAGTTATTATTTAATGATCTATTTATTAATTACCCGTTTCTGAAAATTACCAAAATACCCTTGTTGCCCTTTTAGGCTAATTTCCTTAAAATTATTTCTTTATTTACAACTTATGACTTATTCGAATTACTTATCTTCTAAATCTTCACTTTTTATTTTAACTAGGACTTAAACTCATATTTTCTTTTATTTATTGTTTATTTATTTATTATGTGAAAATTCTGGGTTTTACATCATCCATGCACATATATATATCTCCACGAACGGTTACTTAGGAGGTATATTATGGGGCTGGCTTGTCACCTTTTCAGCTTCAGCATGTAGTTTTATTTTCAGCATCTCTTATTCCTCATTTCATCTGATTATGCATACATATAACTATCTTTAAAAAGTGCATGATTAAGTCCCTTTATGTGTTTACTTTATTTCACTAATTTCATGCATTTTAAATTATTGCATGCATGCATGTTATTTGCCATCCCATTCATGGTGTGTTTGATGGATAGGTTTGTTCCTTCGATGGCATGGAATCTCCTCTTGAAAAATGAAGTTTTGTTTGATTAAAGGAGAAATAAATCACTGTGGGTCAACATAGTGACCCACAGTAACTGTCGAAGCCTTTGGAGAAAAAGTTGACATTAGTCCCCCTGCAGATTTGTAGTGTTTTGGGTTTCGGGCTGGATTTGCAGACACAGTGCGGATTAGGCCCGACCGCACTGTATGTGCGGATAGGCTTGGTCTGCACAAGGTTTGCGGACAAACCCAGAAAACCCCCCAATTTCATTTCCTTGGACTTTGACCCACTTTACCCATCCCTAATTAAGATCAAATGAACCCATTGGGCCTCCGGGTCAACCTAGGCCCTCTTTTAAGATACTTGGGCCCAACCAGGCTTCATGGGCCTTCCAATGGGGCCCACACCCGACTAGCCCAGACTAGGGCCCACTTCAAAGATGGGCCCCAAGGGCGACATGGATAATTCCTTGGGCCAAATCCAACCCCAATGGGCCCTAAAGAACTCAACCCACTAATAATTTTATATCCAATTAACTTCCAAACCAATAGCCAAATCCAATAAAAAGGGTTATCCAACGTAATCCTAAAATGGGCCTTAGGCTTAACTTAAGCCCAACATGCCATTCAATGGGCCTTCCAACGGGGTTCATACCAGACCCACTTCACATGTAAATAAAAAGATAAAATCAACTAAAAGGGGACCCACACCACTTTGGTAGTCCCCACTCATACCTGAAATAAATGTGCATGGTTGGCTCAGGAATAGGGTGAGTTAGACCAAGTTGACTCGAATCAAGGAGACCCAAGGGACCCGTCAACCGACGGGGCAGACCGGGGTGTCTTTGGCTTTCCCCGGATCGTAACTGAGAACTTAGCCGGAATCTCTAAAAAGTCGTAGACCACTTAAATAGACCTAAATAGGCACCCAGGTATCTGCCTGCACCCCATCAGGCAGTGGTGGCTCCGAATTTCCTGAGGCACTCACCCACGTGCGCCTCACCCGTGCGAAAGACCATGCGTATAGCTAGAAACCACCAGCAAATAATCTTGAATCCACAAGGAAGATGAGAGAGAAACTCTGTAGTCCTTTTAAAAAAATAATGTCTAAAATTTGTGTACAACCTTTACTCCTTATTTATAGACCTCTGGAGATCCCAAAACAAGATAGAAACCTACTAAAATTAGGACTTCTACACATAGTAAACAAATTAAAGTTAAAATCTAATTCTAAAACCTCTTAAAGACTCCTAATATAACTCAAATACCTAATAAAAGAAAATAAGAATTTTACTTTTACTAAATAACTAACTAATCTAAACTTTGGGTCCCAAACGTCCTACATCACTTATTATCCAATATTTAGATTTATTTATTATATTACTACATTCAAAAATTTGGGGTTTTACAGCCTTTTCATATTCAGATTGATGTATATACAATTGAGAGTTATTTTGAAGTCTTTTGTTATTATTGAAATATTAGAAAGTTGTTTAAAATTTGGTGTACTCTGATATGCAAGGATTGATTAATTATGGATTTTTATTTTGTTTCAGGTCATATAGATAGTACTTCGGGTTTGGATTATTCATGAAGAATATATCCAGGTCCAAGGTGCTACAGAAGAAGAAAGCACTAATAACCAATTCAAACGTACATAGTGGCAAAGATGAATGTTGCTTGGGTTTTCTTGCCTTTATGAGCCACTGTAGAATACAAAGATGAATGTTGTCATTGATCTTAGTTGCAGTAATGAGTGTGAGAAAGGGGGGGGGGGGGGGGGGGTGCGCGCGGGGCGGGGCGGGGGAGATGCATAGTCGAGTCTGGACTAGCCAATGATGATGGGTCTTGAAGTCCTTTGGATTGATGGGTCTTGCACAAATAACGAGTTGCCCCTTCTCAGCAATCCCGTTAGCCACAAAATTGGGTGTAGAAACAAAGAGGGCAACAATAAAAAAGATTTGAAATTATTTAATTTAAAATAAACAGAGATATCACTATATATCAAGTAGAAGTTGCTCTTGTGCCTCACATACGAGCAAATTTTGCTACGTGGCTTCGATCGGTGCACATAGCATCGATCCTTGCTCTTGTGCGTCACATACGAGCAAATTTTGCTACGTGGCTTCGATCGGTCCACATAGCACCGATCCTTGCACTCTCTTCATAGCAGAAGGTTTGGGGTTAAATCATTTACTATAGTTTCCTGTAGCAGACCTTGTCATCCTTGCAGTCTTTTCATATTTGGGGTTAAATCATTTACCATAGTTTCTTGTAGCAGACTTTGTTGCTTGAGTTAGATGCTATCACGTGTAGAATCTCACGATCATACTGTTTTCACATTGAAAAATGTGAAAATTATTTACTGTTGTATACCTTGCTGTTTTAATGAGATACTATCAGATGCAACATTTCTTGGTCATTAGTTTTTTCAATGAAAAATGTATTTTCATAGTTTTCAATGTGAACGCAGAAGGGCCGCATCTCATAAACTGCGGTCTCCCCCAATTTCAACTATGTCTGAAGGAAAGAATTTCTACGGCTTTATTGTAATAAAAATGCGCATAAGGTTATTGTCACAAAGTCATCCCCAGATAAGTGCCCATTTTCAAGTGTCGGAAAGAAAATGGAGCTTTCTTTTCCTGGACTGAAAACGACTTGGTAGGTTCCGTTCGGTTTGATTTATCGAAAGTGAGCAGGTGAGCAGGTGAGCAGGAGAGACGGAGAGAGAAGAAAGGGATTGAGGAGTTCTGTCACGGAGAAAGCATTAGAAATTAGAAGCCTTGCTTAAACCCTAGAGAAGAACGGAGAATAATGTTAGGGGGAGGAGATAATGAAGCTCTTGGACGAATGAGCTTTGTGTCATCTCTACCGCTTCAACTCAACCCGGCGACGATATCCGGCGAGATGGCTTCGTCGAGCTTGACGATCAAAAAGGACGACAGGGTCCCTCAATGGAGCCATCAGGAAACGAGGGATTTCATTGCGACCCGTGCTGAATTAGAGAGGGATTTCACCGTCACGAAGCGAAACAAGACGCTTTGGGAGATCGTCGCCGCAAAAATGAAGGAGAAAGGGTACCGAAGGAACCCTGAGCAGTGCAAATGCAAGTGGAAAAACCTCGTCAATCGTTACAAGGTTATTCGAGAGCGCTATATGTTTCATCACGTATTCGAACCTTTTTTGTTTTTCTTCATGTTCTCTGTTTTCATTTTTTCTCTAATTGGTGAATGCGGTCAGTCGATTTGATTCATAGCTCTTGTTTCCAGATGAAATTTTGAGATTTGAATGAAAAGCTTTCAATTTCCTTGGTCGCATTTCAAATTCTTTTCATACAGATCAGGTTTCATCCTAGATTCGAAAATCTTCCTCTTAAACGATTCCTTCGACCTAATTGATAAATACAGCTAATGGAATTGATTCGTCCCTTTTTTTCAATTTTTTCGGTCTTACGTACTGAAACCAATTAGAAATTTGTAGTTTCTCTAGGCATATTAATGATTCTTCGAAATTAGGGTTTGATAACCGGATTCTCTTATTTAATTCGATTTATTGTAATTTATTCAGGGAAAGGAGACATCAGATCCGGAGAATGGTCGACAATGTCCGTTCTTTGAGGAGCTTCAGGCGGTATTCAATGAAAGAGAGAAGAACATGCGCAGATTACTACTCGAATCCGAGGCCAGCAGTGGCTTAAATTCAAAGAAAAGAATGAAGAAACTCGCCGGAGGCGATCGGTCTTCCAACGAGTTCTCAGATGACGAGGGCGACGATGAAGAAGACAGCGATGACGAATCACGGCTCACACGAACTGGTAATCTTCGTAAACGAAAGGGAGACAAGGAGAGACCATTAAAAGCAACTGTGGATAAGTCCGCGAGGAGTAATAGTGGGATTGACAGCATTCATGAAATCCTTCAGGAGTTCTTACAGCAGCAGCAAAGGGTGGAAATGCAGTGGAGGGAGATGATGGAGAGAAGGGCACGAGAGAGGCAGATGCTTGAGCAGGAATGGCGGCATTCAATGGAGAAGCTGGAGAGAGAGAGGTTGTTAATGGAGCGAGCATGGCGTGAGAGAGAAGAAGAGAGAAGGATGAAAGAAGAAAGCAGAGCTGAGAAGAGGGATGCCCTCTTGACATCTTTGTTGAACAAACTGATCCATGAAGAGCATCTTTGAAAGGGGGAAGTAGAGAGAGGAAGATAAATCTTCCTGAATCCTGACAGGGTTTTATATATCTATTTGGAAACAAGATTAGAGAAGAATGAGAGAAGAATTCCCTTTTGTTGAATAGAGGGAAGAGAGAAGCTTCTGTTCTAACAAAAAGGGTGTTGCATACATAAATCTTATACAGGGAAAAATTGGGTATGTGGGTATACTACAAAGAGATGCCGAGATCATTTGATAACTTCAGGCATCTGGGGTTTTTATTTTTTACTTTCATTTTGATTTGTATACGTCTTGGAGAGGTTGGTGTTTGGTTTGGTAAACTAGGTGGAACCTTCAAAGATTTTGGTGAGGTTCATTGTTTTATCCTTGTGACTGATATTTATTTTTGGAAAAAAGCCAAAAGTTGGAAGAATTCCAAGTTAATGTTTGCATGAATCTATTTTTGATTTTATGATGGGAAATGCTGTTGTGGTTGCTAGAAATGCCATTCTTACCCAGGCAAAGTTGGAAACGAATTTTACTAAAAATAGTTGAATTCAATAAAAACACAAATTCCTAATATATAGATCAAAATAAGCCAAAAATACAACTAAAAACGGATTTTCCTTACTCCTAAATGAAACTAATCAATTATTTTATAAAATAGCAAATTTGTTAATTTGAAAGTCTAAACAATGGAATTTGGCCGAAATCCGTTGCAGTCACGGCATAGTGTGTGGTGAGTTGTGATCTTCATGTCGTTTCCAACTAGAATAGTTATTTTCAGCCAATTCCAGCCAAATTATTAAAATGACCAAAATGCCGTCCATACACAAAACAGCTTCTAATGACCACAACGATCATTGATCTTGTTCTACATCAGGAAACCTCAAATTATTGAAAGGATCTGGATAAAGCATATTCCTAATGACCTACTTGCATTTTCCAGGGGTAGTTTCTGCAATCAGACTTTTCATATGACCTAGTGGCTGTGTTTGGAGACTTAGATTTGGGGGGAAAAGAAAAGAAAGCTAAAAAAGAAAAGAAGAGAAAAGTAAAGAAAAATATTGATTTTCTTTCTTTTTCTGATGTTTGGATGAGATGAGAAATGAAAAGAAAAAAATAATATTTTAATAAGATGATGGGTTGGGGTGGTGGCTGGTGGTGGCGGGCGATAGTGGGTGGTGGTGTCGGTGGGCGATGGTGGCGGCGGCTAGTGGTGGTGGTGGTGGGTGGGTGGTGGTGCCAGGTGGTGGCGGTTAGTGGTGGTGATGATAGGTGGTGGTGGGTGGTGGGTGGTGGGTTGTAGTGGTCGTGGATGGTGCTAGTGGTGGGGTGGATGGGTAGTGTGAATAGTGATAAGTGATGGTGTGTTTTCTTTTCTTTCAAAATTCCTACCTTTTTGGAGAGAATTTTTTATATTGGAGAGAAAGATGGAGAGAAAATCTAATTTTCTTTGATCTAAACCAAACAAGAGAAAAGAAAATTTTAGCATTTTCTTTTCTTTTCTCCTTAAATCCTGGGTTCCAAAGACAGCCAAAGTCTCAATAGGGAAAAAGTTTCTCCTGTGACCCATTTTCTTGGACAGTGATCTCTGATTCTTAGGAGCCATGTAATGTGGCTCTTAAATTAGACGCTTTCCAGCATCAAGTAAAGAAAAGAAAGATATCACTTATCAGGAAAAATAAAAAATAAAAGAAGAAAAAAAGATGCCAGTCCCCCATCCTTTAATTTCCTTTCCGTTCTTTTTTGATTCCAGTGAATTTTCAGTATATGAAGAGTTCCGGTTTTTCCTTTCATTCATGATTGATTGAGTAAATTGATCTGTTAAGCAGCTTGGCACATTCTATCCCATTCACGAAAAAAAAAAACTAATGAGCTCAAAGTGTTTGTAGTGAAGAAGTAAGAAGATTTTTTAAGCCATTTTTTATATTCAACATGTGTACATATGCATAACTTGAGCACATTCGCATAATGGTTATGCATAATTTGCACTAACATGGGTACATATGCAACAAAGTATAAAAGCTAAATAATTTGAATAAGATTAATGAACTAATTGTTTATTAAAGTGATTTTGCTGATTTTAATTATTTACCACTGCTTGACATGTGAACGCGTCTTTGTTGCTATTATTTCAGCATTGACCACACAAACACCAAATACATTATTCATCTATCAATAAAAAAATATATAAAAAAGGGAAAATTAATTTTTAGTTATACTTTATCAAAATATTTAAGATTCATTCCCCAAAGTTTGGACTTTGTGCGATTCAAGCACCTTTATCAAAAGATTTAAGATTCAGTGGCATTTTACTGTTAGAGACCATTTTCTTCCAAGAATGCCCTTTTCTCATTTAAATAAAATAAAAATTAAATACACACGTTTCCAAGATTACCATTGTTACATTTGGAATTGATTGAATTAAGTATATTTCCAAAAATGCTCTTTACCCCAACTTTCTTATTTTTTGTTTTTATTTCTTTTCAAAAAAGAATAAAGAAAGAAAAGGACGAGAGAGAGGGTCTCAATAAAATGACTTGTACAATAGTGTATCTTGACTTGTACAGTTATAAAATAATCAGTACCATTCAATCAAATCACACATATATATATATATATAATATGTGCCTATAGAGAGACTTGTATATCTTTACCAAATGACTTGTACAATTTTATATACCGACTTGTATGATTCAATCAAATGACTTGTATCTTTTATCAATCGACTTGTACAACAATATACACTAACTTGTACATCTATATAGATTTATACCCATCTATCAAATGACTTATACAATGCTAAGTACTGACTTGTACATTTATAGGAGAACTTGTACAACTCAATCAAATGACTTGTACATTCTACCAATTGACTTGTACAACAATATATACTAACTTATATGACTAAATAGACTTTTACCTTTCTATCAAATGACTTGTACTGTAACGCCCCGGATCCGAGTTACGTAGAGAAACTATAACTCATCTTCGGAGGTTAATAAATCACACAGGATCGCAATATCAGAGTGAAGGAAAAACATGAATACAACAATAACTATATAATCAGAGTACGCTAAAAACCCAAACTGAAATAAACTCACATGACCGAGCAACTACCCGCAGGAATCATCCTCTCCAAGAGCAGCTGAAAACAAAATAAAACAATACGGAATGAGATACGAATATCCCAGTGAGCAGCACATGCATGCACAATTACATTTAGTTCAGTTCTAAGACATGCCACGGTTACAAAACATATACAGTGACGATAACACATAAAATTCGAGTAATCCGTCAACATCCCAACAATCCAATCGATATAAACGCAGAAATCCATCATGTAACCCAAATTAATAACCTCGGTATCAAATCTCGAATACAGCCATGAAATCAAGTATAACCAGGTAACCATACATCGATGAAATCATAATTTCAAATAACTCACGGTTTTGAAATACTGGAGAGTTTATCATGGGCCACGCCGCACCAATATAGTATTTTATCATCGGCTACTCTGCACCAATAAACCAGCGAATAAAACATATTATATCAAACAAAATCAAATACCAACATTGGTCAATGTCATGTAGTTGCTTACATTGGTTAATTGACATGCCAAGGCGACATCCACCCCTCAATGTACACAGTTCCGGCCTACTCAGGGTTTCGGACACTATGAAATGAAGGCCTACTCAGGGTTTCGTCATCCAATGTCAGCCTACTCACCGGGTTTCGGCATTGACAACCAGGCCTACTCAGGGTTTCTGGCTGCTCTACACCGGCAGTGGAAACACTCAAAGCCATGCAATTACACCAACGAAGTAATAACATCACATTACTAAGCTTAGACTCTGGATCCAGGCAAGTTAAACCAGCAGTAAGTATAAAACTAGCAATTCAACCCAAGGTGTTTTCCATCATGTAAAACTGACATATAGATCAACATGTTCAAGTGCATAACATGGGTCACTCAGGACCAGCTTACTTCCTCATGGAGTCCTCCAAGTAAATTCTCAAATAATTTCCCATAACAGAATAAGAGATAATTCTAAACTGGCCACCGATATAAAACAATATTCAAGTAAATCATTCCTGAAGTGCACCTTGCATTCAAAGGTGAACTAGCATAATAGTGTAGATGAATTTCAGCAAAACAAATATGGTTTCAAAACTGACTTTTCAAAAGTAAACACATTATACAGATACAATTACAGCATCCAAACTTCGATTAAACATAAACTAGCAAAACAGCTCCTAGATTCTCAATTTCGCTTTCATAATCCAAATCAATCAAACGAATGTCATAAAACCTTGTAAACACATTTTGGATGAGTGGAATAGTCTTAGGATCCTCTATAAGGTCATCATACAAAAAAAAATCAATTCCGAGACAAAAAGTTTTGGGACCTCAAAATATTCTAAGTCTGGTTAAAAACGTTGACTTTTGGTGTATAATTTTTCTAGACAAATTAACAGGAGTTTCGGGCTCAAATTTTGGTTGTAGTCTATTGCAGGGTAAACACATCTCCTAGAATTTTATGGGCTTCTGAATCACTCATCTGGGTATCAAACCCAAAATGGAATTTTTGATAAAAATCGGGAAAACTGGAAATTTAGGCATGAACTGGAAAGTTGACTTTTTAATGGCTGGGAATTGGACCTTGGAAGTATTTTTATTGATTCCAAATGAGGGGTAAAACCTTATTTACATGTAAAGACTTAAGTAATAAGGGCGCTGTTTTCAACAATTAAAACTCATTTGATCCATCTACACCTAGGTTTATACAAATTCATAAACTAATGAGCATCCTAAAATTTCATTAACACTAAGTTAGTTCCCATAGATTAGTTTTTATGAGGTAAAACCATCAAATTCTGGGTATATATGATTTGCCGCACTTAAAGTGAAAATTGGGTGGGTGTGCTGACCTCAGGCCCTTGGCGCTAGGTCGGCGCTAGGTTGGCGGACCCAAATTTTTACATGCGCCAAGCTGCCGCTGAGGGGAATAGGTTGGCAGCAGCTTGGCGGAAGCTCCCCTGTTTCTCGATAATGATTTTTTTCTCACTGTTAACATCAAATAGCTATGACTGTCCTAGTTTCATGACTCTGTAATACTTTTTCTATGATCCTACTACTTTCAACAGATGATTCAATAAAAAACAAAATTAATCTAACACACTTCATATTACGACTCTAAATCTCATCGAATAATCCACATTAGAAACTAAAATTCTTCCACAACATGCAGTTTGGTAAATCTCAGAAAACAAAACCCAAAACACAGATTAAACCGATGCTACTCACCTGATTCGAATACCCTCAAGTTCAGAAACTCCTAGGCCTCGACTGAGCACCAACGGCAGCGATTCTCACTCCAAAATCTCTGCCGCTCACCTCCGATCCCAAATCCTCCGCCCAAAAGTTCCAAATCTGATCTCTTGGTCCGAAACGACTGAGATCTAAAACCTGCTGCCACCAAAATCTTCGACATAAGAAATCTACCACTGGTTTCCCTCTCAGCCACTCCAACTCACAGCTCACATTCACCTTCTTATTTTCTTCTCGATCTGATTGAGCAACGGCCGCAACTCCTCCTTTGACCCTTGCTTTCCTCCACTGTTTCACGAATCTTCCTTCACATTTGATCAGCCAAACCCTAATTTAACCCAACAGGGACCTATTTATAGGCCGATGGTAGTGCTCAAACCACTTAACTTATTCATGATCCCATGTATACTCACATACACCATTTCTCTACAGGATCATCCTCTTAACCGTTGATTAAGAACTTGCCACTCCACCAATGGCCTATACTAGCATCTTACCTAAGAAAAAAAAATTTGGACATAATATTATTATTCAGCTAAATTTATAACCATCACTTGTTTTAAATTAAATCTCTTCTCATTTAATTTCCAGAATTCCAAAATTGCCCTTGCTCGCTATGTAACGCCCCGGATCCGTGTTGTTCAATAAAGATATAATACGTCTCACGGAGGTTAGGCAAGGATCGATAATTAAATATGATTGCTGGATAATCATCTAACTATAACCTGTCAGAGTGCACAATTTGATTCATCCAAGAAATGTAACGTTTAGACTTAACTAGAAACATATGGTTCAACCCCCAAATAGACTTTAATACACCTCAAATATTCAAAGTACTCAAATTCGAAACAAGATAACCTACAAGTCTAAGGAAGGTAATAGTAATCTTCCTCCCTATAAGCCTCAGCAGTATCTACCTCAGTAGTCGCCTCACCACGAGTATCTGAAAATCACAACAAAACAGCAGAGTGAGATACAAATATCTCAGCGAGTAGCACATGCATGCAGAAATAGTTAATCACAGTTCAAAGCTATGCATCTATAAACGTTCCGTACGATTAAACAACTCATATCAATATCAAGTTCAAACCAAAACCCATCTCATCTGTCAAATCACATCTCAGTTAAGTACGACAACACATCGATCGGTCAATGTCATGACTATCGTTTAGTTGATAAATTAAACATGCCAAGTAGACACTCCACACCTCCATGTACACAGTTCCGGCCTACTCAGGGTTTCGGAAACTCTGAAATGACGGCCTACTCAGGGTTTCGTCATCCAATGCAGGCCTACTCCCCGGGTTTCTGCATTGACAACCAGGCCTACTCAGGGTTTCTGGCTACTCTACACCGGTCGTGGCAACACACAAGGCCATGCAATTCCAACAACCAACAAATAACATTACATTACTAAGCTTAGACTCTGGATCCAGGACAAGCTAGACCAAAACAGTAAAACATCTTATAATCTCAATTCCACATTTAAAGTAAAACCATTCATTCCACATCATGTATATCTCATTATAGTTCATCACCTGTCCCTCTGGACCAAACAGTATCTCAATACTTTCAGTATTTCTCATTTCCACAAAACCATGCCATTTGAATACAAACACATTTATTTATAACAAGACAATACATTTCAGCATTTCCCAAAACAAATGAAACCAGAAGTCAATAATTTCTCAATTAGAACAGTGTATAAGTTCGAGGAGAAAACGACTAAGAACTCCTAGAGTTTTGGTATCCAGCACAACATATATAAAATAACCCACACTCATCCTTAGGAATCTTTAAGAATTTGCCACTAGCATTCTCCTAGGAATTAAATAAGAAATGCAGGTTCCAAGGTTACCAACAAGTGATTGGTGAAGTGATATAAACCCCAAGACATCAAATTCCCCCTTGGTTCAGTCGGAAATCAAATTCGGTAAGTTAAATTGGGTATGCGCTCACTTCCTGAAGTGAGCGCCAGTCGGCGGATAGAAAATAGGCGAAAATGGACCATGCGCTCACTCGACGCTAAGTGAGTGCGAGCTGAGCGGGAGAAAGGCGCGAGAAGAGCGCGGGATAGGCGCGAGAAAAGCGCATCGGTTTTAAGTAGGCGCGAGCTCGGCGCCAGATCAAATTTCTTAGGCGCCTACTTCCAGAAGTGGGCGCAAGTGGGCGCCAAGTGGGCGGATACCCACTGCGAATTTCGAGTCTCTGTTATTTCGAGATCTCCAACTCTGGCTGGTTTGTTTAGGTCTGTTATTGCTCCATTACACTCCTAATGCTCCCAGAAGACTTCCCAACCCATTTTGGATTTAATCTAAACATCTTTAATTTCACATTAATTTTCAATCTTCGTTCGTAACTCGCGGTATTCTAGAAAAACCCAGAACTCACAATACGACCATGCATTTCAAAATACATCACGAATAAACTAAAACCTCGGTTTTAAATCAGTGCTACTCACCAGTATGCGCTTAATCCTAGAACAACAGCTTCTTCCACAATCGGCCGAGCACGACTCCGACTGCGCGCGAAGATGAAATGGTAGCCGAACAATTCCTCTGCTCGCGAGAGAGATAACCCGCAGAAATCCGACTCCAATAAACTCCTGGCAGTCCTTCCGATTCTTGTTCTTCACGGGAATACCCTAATCGCCATTTCAGCCGCAATCGCTAAATCGCCCAGCTCTCCAAATAACGAGACTAACGAAAAATTATTTCCTTAAGTATGATACAAGTATTCCTACAAACCCAAAACCCTACTTTCCCTTTTTGGTAATCCTTACCTCACGAGACATACGCCGCTTGATAACTTTCCAATTTCCTTGATCCTATGCGCGCTCGCCCACTGGAAACCCTACCTGTTCCGGCCACTTAGGTTAACAAGCTCCCAAGCTATATTTTAATAATAATAATAATAATAATAAAACAAAAACAAAAAAATAAAACTCACCAAAAATCAGGGTCTTACACGCTACCATACCACCAACCCTACTAATGAAACTAAAATAACGGATTTGCCTTTTTTTAATAATTTCTCCTATTTTATTTAATTATTTTTCTCTAAATAATTCCCTTTTCTCTATTTCTAAGATTTTCCATTAATTAAACTAATTAACAACAAAATCTCAAAATTTTTAATGTTATTAAAAATTCGGGAATTTACATGTACAATACAATGTTCTGACTTGTACCTTTATAGGGGTACCTGTACCACTCAATTACATGACTTGTACCTTCTATCAATTAACTTGTACAACAATATACACTAACTTATACGATTATATAAACTTATACCCTTCTATTAAATGACCTGTACAATGCAAAGTACTGACTTGTACATTTATAGGAGGACATGTACCACTCTATCAAATGACTTGTACCTTCTACCAATTGACTTGTACAACAATATATACTAACTTGTATGCTTAAATAGATATATACCTCTCTATCAAATGACTTGTACAATATACAATGTACTGACTTGTACCTTTATAGGGGTACAGGTACCACTCAGTTTTAATGACTTGTACCTTTTATGGATTGACTTGTACAACAATATACACTAACTTGTACGCTTATTTAAACTTATACCTCTCTATCAAAACTTGTACAATATTATGTATAGACTTGTATCTTTATAAGGGGGCCTGTACCACTCAATCAAATGTCTTTTACCTTTTATCGATTAACTTGTACAAAATATATACTAACTTGTATGCCTATATAAACTTAAACATTTCTATCAAATGACTTATATAATACAATGTATCGACTTGCACTACTATAGGGCCACTTGCATGAATCAATCAAATTACTTGTACCTTGTATCAATTGACTTGTACAACAATTTTACGTTAACTTATATGCCTATATCTCTCTATTAAATGACTTGTATAATGCTATATACAGACATGTACACTTATAGGGGGAGTTGTACCATTCAATTAAATGACTTGTACCTTTTATTGATTGACGTGTACAACAATATACACTAACTTGTACGCTTATATAGACTTATCCCTCTCGATCAAATGACTTTTATAATGTGTAACGCCCCGGAACCGGGTTACGTAGAAAAACCGTAATTCATTCCCAAAGGGTTACTTATATACACAAGATCGCTATATCAGAGTGAAGGATAACATGAAATAAAAAATAATATAATCAGAGTTAACTAAAAATCCCCAACTCACCTGAAACAAGTATATACCCGCCTGTATCGTTCACTCTGAAATCTGAAAACAAAACAAAACAAAAGGAATGAGATACGACTATCTCAGCAAGTAGCAGCTCAAATATATTTAATTTAATTTCTAAAACATGCACGATTAAAACATACTCAACGATTAACCATGGATAAATCGATTAATCCAACTAATCCGGCAAAACAATATCAAACCACAAAGTAAGGTGGGACTAGTGAAATTTGACCACTTTGTAAGGTTAAGTTCTAGTTCCAAACAGTTCCAGTCCGAGAACCTCTGCCAAATTTGATACCTCTGTAAACTGATTCCAATATATATCGTCTCTTGGTGGAAATCACAAGACCTCACCATCTCCAAGGGTGGAAATGGATATCAATCCAGTCTGAGAACCACTGTCGAAACTGTTGCCAAGAATAGACCTCACCCCCTCATGGGGTGGAAACGAAGTTGCTGCAGCACATCCCTCATGGAAGGCCTCTTTATATGAAGGAAACGCGTAAAATAAATCCCTTTTAGTTCGCAGCACTTCCCTCATGGAAGGCCTCTCCGCATAAAGGAAATGCATGAAGGAAGCTACTTTAACCAAACAAATTAGACAGACTTCACTTATTAGCTAGATTATGGATCCATAACGTGCTATGCCCTAAATAGCGTAAATAAAGACCAACAAGTACAACAAAAGCTTTGCTTCAAACCAAGTATTTCGATGTGCAAAACAACATATATCCAAGTGAGAATAAACATAATATGGGTCACTTAGGGCCAAAACCTACTCCCTCATGGATGTGTCCAAAGTACTTTCTCATGAAACAATTTTCAAGAATAAAATACATGCAATTCTGATTCCAATTTTCAATTAAGAATACAGTAATTAAATAAATCATTCGGCAAACACTTAGAGTATTCAAATCTGTCTCCACAACACAAATTCAATAAAATTCTATTAAAGAAGATATCACCCCAAATCTGGAGTTTCTTACGTTAAACCCATTATATAAAAATAAATCCAACGTTGAAACTTCCGGTTAAACACAAAATAGAAATAACAGCTCATAACTTACACCTCTCTTCACTTTACTTTCATTTTGTAATTCAAAGACCTTAACCAGCAAATTATTAAAAAAACATAATAAAGACAATATTCAGGTCATGCAGTACTTTCCACTAATTTGATGAGTTTAAATCAGCTCACAGTTTCCCGAATAACTAGTTCTCTTCATGCATAAATTCAGATTTGCAAGTCTTCATTTAATTGACCTCAAATCTAATTAGTTCTTAATCCTTATTATCAATATAAATTCTCTGTAAGTTTCTAATGTCATTTGCATGCTAAATGAATTTAAATTAGCTCAATTTAATAAGATTAACAAGCTAGAACTTTAGTTATACCCCAATGACCATTGCTTAGTTCCCCAAAAGACCATTTCTCTTAGGTTAATCCATAACATAGTTTTGATCCAAAAATAAGCTCAAAGGAGTCTCACCTATTTGTTGCAGAATTATAATCGTGAACATGTCATCATATTCCTTTAAATTCTCATGTCAATTTATCTTCCATAAAATGCATAACTATAGCTGTAGAAAATTTATAATATGTTTTTGGAATTGTGACTTCCAGCAATTCGTTTAATTCATAATATTATTCTGTTCTCCATAATAATTCTAGATGCCTGAGATACTAAATAAAACTTAGATGAAACTAATTGAACAAGTTTAAAATGCTGAAACTATTTTTATATTCAATTATCTAAACAGCTGCATTTTACCTTTAGAAATTGAGCTGGTGCTGACCCGGGGCTGGCCTGGATAGGTTGGCACCAGGTTTGTACCCACAAAAAATTGAACTGGCGCTAACCTCTTTGAGGTTAGCCCCATCTAGCATCAGGTTAGCGCCAAGCATTTTTTCCACTTCCGTAACTTCCAACTTACGGCAAATGCATTTCTTAAAGGACTGAACCAAATCACTCCAACCAAAACACTTCTAACATGATGAAAATCATCCTAGTAATACAATAATACTATTTCGAATTTAATCTAATTAGGCGAATGATAAATCATAGATCAAACGTTAGTCTACGAATAGAATTTTGCAACTTCTGTTTTCATCAAATCTAAACCTGTTAATGTACAACTCATGCGATCAAAGTTGTTAAAAAGGTGCTACTTGCCTGTCGTGTGCTTAACTCCAACTTCACCAGAAATAGCAGCAAAATCAGATGTCTCTCCGCGCTCAGAGTTTCCTCGACGAACTGATCTGAATTGGGACTTGGACGTCTTCTGCTCCAACAGATCAGTCACGAACTCCACTCACGAGCAAAGCTTCTCCCTTCGCTTGGATTCCTCAAATTCAAACTCTAAACCTCACTTCCACAGATCTGAAACCCTTTTCTTAACTTCCTAGCTTTACGTTACGATGGTTAAGCTTCTTCAGCAATTAAACAATCGTAACTGTTTTGAGCGCACGGAGTTGACGATGAATTTCCTTACATTAAGAAAACTCCTCAACTCCTTCATGATCCGGTGGAACTCTACTCCACCGATTGCCTACACCAACCACCCAATAACCATTGATAATTTGATTTAATCACCCAAATCATTTCAACAGCACCACCTGAATTTTATTTAATTTAATTTATATATAATATTTACTATTGAACTTATAACAAAACTTACTTACCCTTATTTTATTAAATCCGACTTTTGCTAAATTCCCAAATTGCCCTTGTGACACAACTACCTGAATTATCCCTCATTATTAATTTTTAATAATATTAGCAAATTCTTTATATTAGGCTAATAAAAAATCTGGGGTCATACATAATGTTATGTATTGACTTGTACATTTACGGGAGGCATGTACCACTCAATCAAATAACTTGTACCTTCTATCTATTGACTTGTATAACAATATAAGCTAATTTGTATGCCTATATAGGCTTATAACTCTCTATCAAATGACTTGTGTATTGCTATGTACTGAATAAAATGACTTATACAATTTTCTTATAATATCATCCATAAGTCTATATAAGCATACATTTTTCCTATAATATCATCTATACGTCTATATAAGTGTACAAGTCAGTACATAGCATTATACAAGTCATTTGATCAAGAGGGATAAGTCTATATAAGCATACAAGTTAGTGTATATTGTCGTACAAGTCAATCGATAAAAGGTACATGTAAAACCTCGATTTTTTGCTAAGCTTTTATTTATTTATTATTTATTTAAAATTCATTATGTGTACATATTAACTTAAGTAGATACGGGTATACGTAGGGATTTCGGTGGACGAGCGTACACGGAATCAATGATTTTCAAAGGTTGTCGAGAGGCAATATGTATGGAAGGTATTTATACTAAAGGGGAAATTAGGTTTTGAGTAGAAAAAAAATAATAAACAATATAAAATAGTAGATAAAATAAAATATATGCAAAAGTATGAACACAAGGATTTATGGACAGGTTTAATCAAAATTTATTTATTGCTAGAAATTTGTGGTCATTAGTTGTCAAGGAGAGTGAGGTGGAATATTAATACGTAATTAATTATCAAACTTAAAAATATGGTAGTGAATAGGAAATTAGCCAATAAGTAAATACGGGAAAGCCAAGTTGAATGAGGGGCAGAAAGGGGATTCCGAGGGTTAATAAAACCTCGAGGGTGAATTAGGTTAAACTTTTGCGATGTTTTATAAATAGGTAACTCATATAAATTTTCGGGGATTTGGGGGAAGGTTGCTACTCTGAAATTAGGGCGGCTACTGTGGCGATTAGGGTTTCGCTGGGAAGAGATGAGAACCGCGAGAGCTACGACCGGATTAGTGGAGTCGGATTTCAGTGGGTTATTCCTCTCGCGATCAGGGGATAGTTTGGCTACCTTCACATCCTCGCGCGGAGCCGGAAATCGTGATCGGCCGGTTGTGGAATAAGCTTTTATTCTGGGATAAGCGTATAAGGGTGAGTAGCACTGATTTAAAACCGAGGTTTTAGTTTATTCGTGATGTATTTTGAATTTCATGGTCGTATTGTGAGTTCTGGGTTTTCTGGAATACCGTGAGTCCAAACGTCAGATTGAAAATTAATTTGAAATTAAAGATGTTTAGATTAAATCGAAAATTGGTTGGGAAGTCTTCTGGGAGCATTAGGAGTGTATTGGAGCAATTACAGACCTAAACAAACCAGCTAGAATTGGAGATCTCGAAATAACAGAGACTTGAAATTCGCAGTGGGTATCCGCCCACTTGGTGCCCACTTGCGCCCACTTCGGGAAGTAGGCGCATAGGAATATTGACCTGGCGCTCAGCTCGCGCCTACTTGGCGCTCAGCTCGCGCCCACTTAAAATCGATGCGCCTATCTCGCGCCTATCCCGCGCTCTTCTCACGCCTTTCTCCCGCTCAGCTCGCGCTCACTTAACGTCGAGTGAGCGCATAGTAAATTTTCGCCTGTTTTCTATCCGCCGACTGGCACTCACCTGGCGCTCACTTCAGGAAGTGAGTGCATGCCCAATTATACTTGCCGAATTTGATTTCCGACTAAACCAAGGGGGATTTTGATGTCTTGGGGTTTATATCACTTCACCAATCACTTGTTTGGTAACCTTGGAACATGCATTTCTTATTTAATTCCTAGGAGAATTCTAGTGGCAAATTCTTAGAGGCTTCTAAGGATGAGTTTAGGTTATTTTATACATGTTGTGCTGGATACCAAAACTCTAGGAGTTCTTAGTTGTTTTCTCCTCGACTTTATACACTGTTCTAATTGAGAAATTATTGACTTCTGGTTTCATTTGTTTGAAAAATGCTGAATGTATTGTCTTGTTATAAATAACTGTGTTTTGTATCCAAATGGCATGGTTTGTGGAAATGAGAAATACTGAAAGTATTGAGATACTGTTTGGTCCAGAGGGACAGGTGATGAACTGTGATGAGATATACATGATGTGGAATGAATGGTTTTACTTTAATGTTGGAATTGAGATTATACGATGTTTTACTATTTTGGTCTAGCTTGTCCTGGATCCAGAGTCTAAGCTTAGTAATCTAATGTTATTTGTTGGTTGTTGGAATTGCATGGCCTTGTGTGTTGCCACGACCGGTGTAGAGCAGCCAGAAACCCTGAGTAGGCCTCGTTGTCAATGCAGAAACCCGGGGAGTAGGCCTGCATTGGATGACGAAACCCTGAGTAGGCCATCATTTCAGAGTTTCCGAAACCCTGAGTAGACCGGAACTGTGTACATGGAGGTGTGGAGTGTCTACTTGGCATGTTTAATTTATCAACTAAACAATAGTCATGACATTGACCAATGTTGGTATTTGATTTTGTTTGACGCGATATGTTTTATTCACTGGTTTGTTGGTATTTATGGTTCATGGAATATTGTTTACCGATTATTGGGTATTGTACCTCCCGCCGGTGTAGAGCAGCCAGAAACCATGAGTAGGCCTGGTTGTCAATGCAGAAACCCGGGGAGTAGGCCTGCATTGGATGACGCAGTCATTTCAATATCCGAAACCCTGAGTAGGCCGGATATACATTTGGAGGCGTGGGCATTGTTATGAGAAGGCTTTGTGTTATATGACATTGGTATATCTGGAATTATATCTTGAGATACGAAATTATGGTTAATTGCTATGTTGTTGTCAGTTAATCATTATTTTATCGATATCTTCGGGGTTGGAAACGGATTGTTATTGCTTGATTTACCTGATGGTTTTTCGCACTGATATGAATTGGATTATTGAAGATTAGTCGGATTATTCGGAATATGTGTGTTATCATCATTGTATATGGTTTATAACCGTGGCATGTTTTAAAACTGAAATAAATGTATTTGTGCATGCATGTGCTGCTCACTGGGATATTCGTATCTCACCCTGTTGCTTTCGTTTTGTTTTCAGATACTCTTGGAGAGCTCGATACTTGCGGGTAGTTACTTGGACATGTGAGTTTTATTTTAGTTTGGGGAATATTTT
The DNA here is from genome assembly GCA_947561395.2 of Buxus sempervirens. Taxonomy (NCBI): domain Eukaryota; kingdom Viridiplantae; phylum Streptophyta; class Magnoliopsida; order Buxales; family Buxaceae; genus Buxus; species Buxus sempervirens. The sequence goes on from OX387193.1 coordinate 33,819,617, forward strand.
AGCGCACTCTGTTATATAGCTATTGTTGTATTCATGTTTTTCCTTCACTCTGATATTGCGATCCTGTGTTTTATAATAACCTCTGGAGACGAGTTATGGGTTTTTCAGGTGACTCGGATCCGGGGCGTTATAGTACAAGTCTCCCTATAAGTGTATATGTCTGTATATAGCATTGCACAAGTCATTTAATAGAGAGATATAGGCATACAAGTTAACATATAATTGTTGTACAAGTCAATCGATACAAGGTACAAGTCATTTGATTGATTCGTGCAAGTGGCCCTATAGTAGTACAAGTCGGTGTGAGACATGGAAAAATCACCTACGTGATCTCCTAATCATCACACGAGATTCACAAAATTATGGAGTTGTCACCATTCATATTAAGGTATGAATGGACACCAAAGTGAGCATAAAAAGAACAAAATAGAGCTTAAGTAGTTCTAATTCATAGTCTAGTCCAGCGATTAGATAAGGGGGTTAGGTTATGAGTAGAGGAAGGTGTTAGGCACCCCTACTCATCCACACAAGGTGTTTGCCATATATTACTCATGCTTAATATGCTTGTAAACAAAAATACTCAAAAGTAATATGTAAAATAAACAAATAGATGTGTGATTCCTCTATATGAGTAGTCCAATAAATCCTAGACACTTTCTATGGATATATCACTTCTAGGACTTCATGATTAAGTAAAAAATCAAGGCAAAACTTGAAGAAAAGCAAACTAAAACAAATCTGGAAAAATCAATTCAAGATTAAGCCATTTTAACTTGGAAAACTCAACCAACCATAAGTCATTCAATTTAAACTTAAATTGAGTGAAACCAAAGCCATTTAAAAGCTTATATGAAGTAGAAGATTCAATAAAAATTTCAATTAAATCCAATTGAAATCAAAGAAAATACACTTGTCTAAAGTTGCTGTTGTAAAACAGTAAAAGCGATAAGTAGCCAATTTTGAAAACCTATTAGTGGAGATTGGCTCCATATAAATCCTTGAAAATTTGTATGAATGAACTATGAGGTGCTATCTTTCGAATGGAATAAGCCTCACTCAAAACTTAATCTATTTGTAACTTGTGTGCCCTCTCAAACACGCCTAGAAGATAACAGATTGACTTTGTAATCTGCTACTGGGCAGTACAAGGTCAATCAAACACACAGAACTAAAATTAAAGTGAAAACTCATGAAACTACTTGGATTTGAAAGTAGACTCATAAAAGAAGACTCAGGAATTGAAATCACTCAAATCGGAGTTAAAATGAGCCATTGATACTCAATCAAAGTGACAAGTTCAGCAATATGATTTGATATGACTTATCAACTTTAATAATATGGCTTGAAAAATTGGCTCCATATAAATTGCTGACATTTTACAAGAATAAACTAGACATCTTCACCTATCTCATGTCTCTGGAATCATTCATAAATTCATCTATATGACGAAGTTATGAATGATCCAAAATAAGGTACAGGTTTTGTCCAGATCTGTAAAATTGAGTGAAAATCAAGCCAAAAAAGTGTGTGTGTGTGTGTGTGTGTATGTGTGTGTGTGTGATTGATCTATATGATCTGAATTGAAATCATTTGAAAGGAGTTGAAAAACATCCAAAAATATTTAGGACATGGATTTGGCTCAGATCTCTCATTATTTGGAGAGGGAGAGCGAAATAAACCCACATTTAATGAAATTTGTTCAAATAAGAGAGATTAGACCATGAGGTCTTCACTAGAACATTAAAACCAATTAAAATTAATTCAAAAAGTCTTGAGAGATTGCTCTAAGGCCTCTGATCTTAGATCTACTATATTGAGCATAGTAGATCTAAGATCCATGCCTATTTTGTCAAAAAACAAGTGATGTGTGCATGAAATTGTGTAGGAAATCAGATTTTAAGGAGAGAATTGAGATTTAAGCTATAGAGAGCATAGATCTATATAATTTCTCCAAATTTAAAACAAGATCACATACAAATAGTAACCACACACAAATCAACATGAGTCATGCAATTATCTTATCACAAATGGTTCTAAACCTAAGGATCCATTCTAACACTTATTTTCCCTATTTCTTTCTTCACGTTTTATGGCTAGAGAGGGTGCTTAAGGTACTTTAAAGCATGGTTTTTGGGGTTACAAAACACACAAAGGACCTTATCTACAGAAAGGTAGAAGAAGAGAGTGTGCTTGAATTGAAATAAAAGAGGAGAGAAAGCTTAGAAGCTTACCTTGGTTGCTTAAGTGCTTGAGTGGAGAATTGAGCAGAGGTTCCCTTCTTCTTCAAGAGCTCTTCAAACTTTAGATTATTAGCCATTTGCTAGAGGAGAGGCAATCTATTTATAGGCAAGACCAAGGGCAATAAAGTCCTAAGGGTAGACACAAAAGTGTGTCTTTACCCTTCCAACTCAAGTCTAAAGCATGAATTGGAGGAATTTGGCCAATTTTAGAGGCTAAATTAGGGAATTCACACTTCTCAAATAGAGGTAAATATGTAATAAGTGAAAACTCACAGGGTTTTTCAATCTGGAATAAAACACTTGTATCCGAAAACTCATGTCGGATACAAATAAATTCTTTGTATCCGACATATTATTTCGGATCAAATTCAGTTACAACCATGTGCAATTACTGATGTGGCCTAACTGTAAAAGATTCGAAGTCCCAGCTCATAGGCATGATCCGAAATATTATTTCGGATACACATATAAATTTTAAGTCTGACATATTATTTCGGCCACAAAATAAAAGATTTTATCCAAAATATATTTTCGGCTACAATAAAAATAAACATATCCGAAATATAATTTTGGTCAATCAAGATTAAATTCTTTTTAGCATGTATTTATTCATTGTTTTATACAGTGCGATTTGGGGTGTCTACAGTCGGTACATTGTATTATATAAGTCATTTGATAGAAAGGTATAACTTTATACGGGCATACAAGTTATTATATATTATTGTACAAGTTAATCAATAAAAGGTACAAGACATTTGATTGAGTGGTACAAGTCCCCTTAAAAAGATACAAGTCTGTACATAATATTGTACCAGTTTTGATAGAGAGGCATAAGTTTAAATAAGCGTACAAGTTAGTGTATATTGTTGTACAAGTCAATCGATAAAAGTTACAAGTCATGTAATTAAGTGGTACATGTACCCCTATAAAGATACAAGGTAGTACATTGTATTGTACAAGTCATTTGATAGAGAGGTATAAATCTATTTAGGCATACAAGTTAGTATATATTGTTGTACAAGTCAATTGGTAGAAGGTACAAGTCATTTGATTGAGTTGTACAGGTCCTCCTATAAATGTATAAGTTAGTACTTAGTATTGTACAAGTCATTTAATAGTGGAGTATAAGTCTATATAGTCATACAAGTTAGTGTATATTGTTGTACAAGTCAATTGATATAAGGTACAAGTCATGTAATTGAGTGGTCCAGGTACCCCTATAAAAGTACAAGTCGGTACTTTGTATTGTACAAGTCATTTGATAGAGACGTATATGTCTATTTAGTCATACAAGTTAGTATATATTGTTGTATAAGTCAATGGATAGATTGTACAAGTCATTTGATTCAGTTGTATAGGTTCTCCTATAAATGTACAAGTCAGTACTTAGTATTGTACAAGTCATTTGATAGAGGTGTATAAATCTATATAGATGTATAAGTTAGTGTATATTGTTGTACAAGTCGATTGATAAAAGATACAAGTCATTTGATTGAGTGCTTAAGGTCCCCCTATAAATGTATAAGTCTGTGCATAGCGTTGTACAAGTCATTTGATAGAGGGGTTTAAGTCTATATAGGCATACAAGTTAGTGTATATTATTGTACAAGTCAATTGATAAAAGATACAAATCATTTGATTGAGTGCTAAATGTTCCCATATAAATGTACAAGTCTGTACATAGCATTGCACAAGTCATTTGATAGAAGGGTATAAGTCTATATAAGCATACAAGTTAGTGTATATTTTTGTTCAAGTTAATCGATAAATGGTACAAATAGCCCTATATATGTACAAGTCAATACATTGTATTATACAATTCATTTGATAGAGAGGTATAAGTCTATTTAGACATACAAATTAGTATACATTGTTGTACAAGTCAATTGGTAGAAGGTACAAGTCATTTGATAGAGTGGTATTGTGAGACATGGAAAATCAACTAAATGACTTCCTAATCATCACACGGGGTTAATAAAATGAAGGAGTCGCCACTATTCCTTTTTAGGTGTGAATGGACACCAAAATGATCAAATAAAATAAAAAAGGCAAAATTAGAGTTAAAGTAACTCTGTTTTAAGATTAAATCTAGAGATGGGTAAGGGGATTAGCTTATGAATAAGGGAAGGTGTTAGGCTCCCCTATTTATCCACACAAAGTGGTTGCTAAGTACCGCTCATGCTTGAAAAACTTGCTTGCTAATAAAACTCAATCAAAAGTAAAGAAAAAGAACAACAAAGATGTATGGTTCTTCCATATAAATGGCCCAATTAATTCTGGACCCTTCATATAAGTACACCATTTTTAAGGTTTCATGACTGAATAAAAAATCAAAATAAACTCAAAGAAAATAAACCTAAAGTAAAACTTGGAAAATTGGCCTTAGGTTAAATCATTGAAGTATTGTAAAATCAACATGAAACAAGTTGAAATCTTTTGACAAAAGCATTGAAGAATAAACCTGTAACCATTTAGGGTAAAGATCTGGCCTATATCTCTCATTAATTGAGAGGAAGAAACCAAATCTACCCATATTGATGAAAAAAACCTCAAAAAGGGAGAGTTTAGGCCATATAATCCTTTCTCAAAAGTAAAGCAATTTTGAAATCATTTTATGAAATCCTAGGGATTATTTTAAGGCTTTTGATTTCAGATCTACCATATTGATTATGATAGATCAAGAATCCTAGCTTATAATAACCAAAAGAAAGAAGGAAATTGTGAGGAGGGTGTAGTTGTGTGGAAAATCAAAACATCTAGGAGGAGGAGAGGATCTGATGCTATGAACAGCATAGATCCATGGGATTCCTCCAGATTCAGAATAAAATAAGAACACAACATAAACAGAATATTAAAAGACACATATCAGAGATTATAACATATAGGGTTCTATCGTACAGATCCATTCCTGTTCTCCTTTCCCCTAGCTCTCTTTTCACGTTTTACAGCTAGAGAGGATGCTTGAGGTACTTGGAGTTAGGTATGGGGTTACAAATACAAAAATGCCTTATTCTACAGAAATGGAGAAGATCAGACTAACCATAGAATTTAAGAAAAGAAAAAGGGGAGAGAGGCTTACTTGGGTTTGAGAAAGCAGAGAGGCAGGGGTTCCCTTCTCCACTTTGAGCTCTTCTAGCTTCAATTCTCAGCCCTTTGCTTGAGGTGAGACCCTCTATTTATAGGCAAACCCAGGGGCATGGTTGGTCACAAGGGTATGCCAAATTAGGGTTCTAGAATCTTCCAACTCAGTTTTAAAAGTTGGAGTAAATCTAACAAACCACGGAGGGTAAAAAGAGGAACTCGAATCTCCTAGAGAGAGATAAGAGTGTAAATAAGGCTCAGAAATCGAGTATTTGAGAATTTGCACAAATTACGCATGTTCGCATACTATATGCGGTTTTGTCCAAACCGCATACCATATGCGGACAAGACCAAAATGGCCTGTTTGCACAGGTTCTACATAGCCTTGGCCTTTACCTGCATAGGCAATACTTATTTACATGTAATATCATTTAAGTAAATGTCATCGTATTTTTTAATATTCATTTATTTAAGATATTACATGTAAATAAGCAAACACCCCCCTCCCCCATTTGAATCCATTAAAAATAGTTCCAGACCCAAATTCCAAGTGAATAAAAAGTCAACTTTCCAGTTCAAGGCTAAATTCCGGTTTTTCAGGTCCGGTAAAAAGATTCAACATGTTAATACCAAGGTATTTGTCAAGATTTAAAGGCTCAAAAAATTCATTTATGCAATAACATTGCTAAAAACCTGATTACCGGGAAAAATTATCTTGAAATCTTGCTTAAAAAAATATTTCATTTTTTGGGTCAAAAGTCAACAAAATTCAACCGGAAAAGTTTGACTTTGCGCAAAAGATTGAATTTCGGCCTTTTCTTTTGTGGTTGTAGATTCAAATGGGTTAAGGCTCTCAAACCCAATGCTAAGAATTGAAAATTTCAATAAGATATTTCTCTCCTTCAAGATTTATCATAAATTGTGCAATTTTGGGGTGTCTACAGGTATAGGTCCTCCTATAAATGTACAAGTCAGTACTTAGCATTGTACAAGTCATTTGATAGAGGGGTATAAGTCTGTATAGGCATACAAATTAGTATATATTGTTGTACAAGTCAATTGATAGAAGGTACAAGTCATTTAATTAAGTGGTACATGTACCCCTATAAAGGTACAAGTCAGTACATATCATTATACATGTCATTTGATAGAGGAGTATAAGTTTATATTGTCATACAAGTTAGGGTATATTGATGTACAAGTCAATTAAATGAAGGTACAAGTCATTTGATAGAGTGTACAAGTTAATACATTAAATTGTACAAGTCATTTGGTAAAGATATACTAGTCTTTTTACAGGCACACACACTGTATATATGTGTGTGTGTGTGTGTGTGATTTGATTGAATGGTACTAGTTATTTTATAACTGTACAAGTCAAAATACGCTATTATACAAGTCATTTTGTTGAGACCCTCTCTCTCCTCCTTTTCTTTCTTTATTATTTTTTGAAAAGAAATAAAGACAAAAAATAAGAAATTTGGGGCAAAGGGCATTTTTAAGAATATACTTAATTCAATCAATTCTAAACGTAACAAGGGCAATCTTGGAAACGTGTGTATTTAATCTTTATTTTATTTAAATGAGAAAAGGGCATTCTTGGAAGAAAACAGTTTGTAACAGTGAAATGCCACTGAATCTTAAATCTTTTGATAAAGGTGCTTTGAATCACACAAGTCCAAACTGTGGGGACTGAATCTTAAATATTTGATAAAGTATCACTAAAAATTAATTTTCCCTATAAAAAAGGTACTTGTTAGGTGCACCATTAGAGAAGTAGAAGATAAATTAAGAACTCTCACTTTCAATTGTCACTTCTCTTTTAGAAATATCTTTAAAAGTTTATCAAAACTCTACTTGGGTTTAATTGCAATGCAATCAAAATGTGGAAATTGGTTTGGGCCAGCTTACTGGTCATCTTTTATCCAATAGACTGCCTAATATTGATAATGTTTGTGTGTTTTGTCACAATCATCAGGAAACTGTCATGTCTGGAGGCACTGCCCTTTTTCAAAGGTAGTTTGGCTTAGAACAATGGGAGGAACTTTGAAGATATCCGAACCACAAGATTCCTTCTTTGATTGGTTTACCTATCTAGCCTCCTTAAAATTGTCTCATCCTACTGATAATGTTATGGATTTTTTTGGCACAGGTGGCAAATTTTGGGTGGTTGATTTGGAGAAGTTGCAATAAAGTTCTGTTCCATGGAGGAAAAATTTCAGTTCATGAGACATGTATGCAACTCCAAAACCTAAACATTGAATCTTTGTTTTTCAAATCTTTTTGCCAAGAACCATTGAATACCAGAGTTAAATTGGATATCATGTGGAGGAATCAAGCACATCCATTTACCAAAGTAAATTTTGATGGCGCCTACCGGAAATCCCAATCTCGAGCAGCAATTGGTGGTGTTCTCAGAGATAAAAAGGTTGTTTCCGTGGAGGTTTTGCGGTTGAATGTAATGTGCATAATGCATTACTTATTGAAGCATTTGCAGCTCTTGAAAGCATGAAGATGGCGTCGGCGTGTCAGTTCAAATTCATCATCTTAGTAGGCGATTCACACACCATCATTCACCTTCTTTCTCACCCAGATAGCGATATTCCTTAGAGGTTACTTGGAGTCATTTCTCAAATTCATTTGTTGTCTTTAAATTTTAATATTGTGTTGTTCTCCTGGGTTTTTCTTGTTGGCCAAATTTGCCCTTGATAGTTTTTCTTGCTCCTGGGTTTGTTCTCCTCTTGCTTGTATCTCTATTCCCCTTTTGGATGATGCAAGGGGTTATAAGTTTGTTCGCTATTAATATAAGGTTACGTTTTTCACCCAAAAAAAAAAAAAGGTTTGGACCAGCTTACCAACTTTAACTAAATTGGGATAAAATATTTTGTTGTCATTGTTATGATTATGTCTTCTTGTTTATTATTGATCATGGTTTTATGATAAGAAGTGCTACAATAGTAAACTCAATGATGGGTCCTATCCAAATCATGTTACCATGAAAGGTCGAAGGATGTGATTTAAGGAGGTCGTGACAGTTGCAAAAACACGATGGATCTATTTGACAACTCTGATAATTCTCCATGTAGGAAGGCCTTCTTCCCATCAAATTGTTGCAATGGCCACTCTAGGTTTGCAGCTAAAGACAACAACACCTGAACATTGTTGACTTTAGCTACAGATGCAAATGTCTTTGTGTAGTCGATCCCATAGGTTTGGGTGTACCCTTTTGCCACAAGTCTTGCTTTATAACGTTCAACCATGTCATCTGCTTTGTACTTCGCAGTGTAAATCCATCGACATCCCACTGGCTTCTTCCTTGGTGGACAATCAACAAGTTCCTAAGTTTTATTTTTTTTGCAAGGCATTCATCTCTTCATTCATAGCAACTTTCCATCTTGGGCCAGCTAAGGCTTCCTGTACATATTAGGAATAGCTACAGTAGATAATTGATTGACAAATGATTGATTTGATTTAGACAAATTTTGGTGAGACACATAATGACTCATGGGATATTTAACTTTACTAGAAAGTTCCGGTTCATATGTGGGTTTAGGAATACCTCTGGTTTGACGCTATGGCAACTGTTTTATTGGTGGTTGAGACACTCTATTAGGAACATCCTCAGTAGATGATTGGTGTGATATAGTGACAAGAGGCTTGCACTCGAATAGGAATGGACTGATGCCTTCTGATTGTGTTATTCCTTCTGTTTCACGGATGCCTTCTGGTTGTGTTACTCCTTCAGTTCCTGGCCATTCGTCACCATTCAAATCCAGTTTAGCAATATTTTCTGCTGTTTTTGTGACAGAAGGTGTTGCAACATCTCTAGCAACATCGTTAGAACTATTCTCTGTAGCAGCAGTAGTTTCTTCAGGGATCCGAAATTCATACTGTAGAAAATCATAATCTAGAGTCTGAATTTCCTTCTGGTACTCCCCTTGAAGTTCAAACTCAGATAAGAAATACACCTCATTTTCATGGAAAACCACATCCATTGTGATAAACATGCGTCAAGTTGGAGGATGATAACATCGGTACCGCTTTTGGTGTATAGCATATCCAACAAAAACACATCGCAACGCTCAAGGAGCTAACTTGTTGCATTGATGTTTATAGAGATGGACAAAAACTACACAACCAAAGACATGAGAGGGTAAATTTGGGACGCTTGCTGCACCAACAGTATTAGTAAGAACTTAGAGTGGTGTCCGAAAGGCAATAGAGCTAGAGGGAACTCTATTGATCAAATATGTTGCAGAAGTAGGTGCTTCTCCCCAATAGAATAATGGCATATGGGCTGCGATCAAGGAGGCACGAACAACTTCCAACAAATGTCGATTTTTTCGCTTTGCAACTCCATTATGTTGGGGTGTATTGGAACAAGTAGTTTGATGAATAGTACCATGGGCTTGCAAAAATTGCTGATGTGCGCACCTAAACCTGGCCTAGATCGCACACCGGGCGCACCTTCGGTGCGTGCCTCGGGATTTTCAGAGTCGCCACTGCCTGAGAGTGCAGGCAGACACGGTTTTGCCCTAATCGGGTCTAAGTCTGGTCTGCGGCTTATTAGAGATCTAGCTAAGTCCTCGGTTACGGTTCGGGGAAGTCCTAAAGACACCCCGGTCCGCCCTGTCGGTTTGACAGGTCCCTCGGGTCTCCCTGGTTTTTGAGTCAAGTTCACCCTTCCTAGACCAGCATGCTACTTTGTTAGGTCTGGCGGGGCCCTCTGAAGGTGTGGGTCCCTTTTTATTTGATTTTATCTTTTTATTTATTTAAGTGAAGTGGGTCGGATCCGGGTCCCGCTGGAAGACCCGTGGGTTGCCATGGTTGGGCCTTGGGCCCAGTTGGGTTATTGGGTAACCCATTTGGTTTTATTAAGTTTTATTTATTTACAATTTTAGTTTGGGCTTAGTGGGCTTGGAATGGGCCCATTAGCCAAAGTCTAGTGGCCTGGACCCGTTTTATTGAAAACGGGCCGGGTTTTGGGCCGGTCAGAAATGGGCCCCACAAGTGGGCCAAAGGGATCTTAATGGGCCTATTCAGGCCCAAAGTCTAAAAATGGGCTTAAAATAGCCCAAGTGGTTTAAGGGGATGGTTTAAACCGGTTTAGGCCGGATCCGGTCCAACCAAACCAAGAAATTACACTTTTTACATTATTTCGCATTTCGCCCGTGTTTGCTCTACGGTCCAGCCTGCCCGTGAATGGATTCCGGTCCCTTCTGCCCGTGAATCAGACACGGTCCAGGCTGGACCGGCCTGAGTTTACGGGCGCAATCAGTTCTGTGCTTTTGCTGCCGATTCTTCTTGGGATTACTCCGGCGGCTTTCTCAGGTATTCTGGCAACTTCAGTGGTGCTTCTAGGCCCTTCGAATTCCCTTGTAGCCTTCAATTGGCCTAAAAGGCCGGATTTTTCTTCTTCTTTCTCCTTGGGTTCTTTGCTGGAAGATCAACCCCTTTGCTAGTTGTTCATAGCTGCTTCTTAAGAGGGGAAATGGATGATTTATAGGGGATATTAAGTGTCCTTAAGAAAAAGCTGGATCTTTCCATATTAAGGGATTAGAAATAACTATTTTGTTCTTAAAAAAACTTTCTTTTCTTCCTTTTTGGCAATGGTTTTACTTCTGAATTCATATGGCATCTAATGCAGTTAGTTTATTTTGTTGGCTTTGTGGTTCTCCAAAGAGTTGGGCAGCGCTTCCGCGTCCTCCCAAATTTGCCGGATTGAAATGGGAAGGGCTTGGTTAATGTGGATGGATTTAAAACCAAATTAAAGGGGATTTGGGCATGGTTTTGGGGTAATTTTAGAGCATAAGGGTAGTTTGGGTATAACAAGAGGTTTAGGTTAGGAGTGGTGGAGGTTGAACAAGGTTTGGCCGTGGAGTGCACCAAGAGGGAGAAGGGAGCCAGCAAGGAGGAAAGCTTGTTCCAAATGAGGGGGGTGGCCTCTCTATTTATAGGCAAAAATCCCGTGCCCGTACTTGAATTACGGGCATGCCTTGCCCGTACTTCAAGTACGGGCGTGCCTTGCCCGTAATTCAAATACGGGCGAAAAACGAATATTTGCAATTATCGCAGATTCGGCCGTACGGGACGCGTGTCTCGCGGTACAGCGACGCGTGTTGTCCTTCTAGAAGCGTGCCCGTACTTTAAATACGGGCATGCCCTGCCCGTAATGTAAATACGGTCCCGCACGTTTTAAAAATGTGTGGATTTCAAACCTTTATTCAATTTGGCTTATTGCAGGATTTTTATCCGATTTTTCGATTATTTTATTAAAAAAGCGAGATTCTTTTTATTAAAATATTATTAAACACATTTATCTTATTTATTTTATTGGTTTAGTCCATTTTTGCTGCCTTTTTGCCACATGGGCAGTTTTTCTGAAACTTCAACTGCTCATAACTTCTTCATCCGGTGTCCGATTTCTACAAACTTAGTGTCGTTGGAATCAGCTCGGAACCACCTATCCATTATGATTAAGTTTGGCAGCTGAATTGGGGTCGAGCAAAAAGTCAACTTTTTGCTCCCCAAAAGTTTGACCAGCTCATATATTTTTCATCTGGGCTCCGATTCCAGCAAATTCAGTTGCGTTGGAATCGTGTCGAAATGCTCTTTTCAATGAGATGAAGTTTGATGGCCAAATTCTCTTAAATCAAAAAGTCAATTTTTGACCCCCTCAGGGTTTGACTTTTAGTTTAACTTTTCATTTTTTATTTTGGGGGTGCAAAAATCAGGTGTCTACAGCTGCCCCTCTTTGCTGGAGTCACCTTTTGGGGATGAACGGCAAAGAAGAAAAAGAACCTTATTTTTGTACCCTGCATTTCTGTCGACATGGTCGACGAGCTCACTCACTGAATTGTTTTTAAATGAAAGGGAAGTGTCAGATGTCTGGTATCACCTCCTGATTTTGGAATCCCTATACCCTCTTTCGGGTTTGAATAAGGTTGTTCCTTAGTTTTCTGTCTTAAAAAAGATAGGATTAAATTTGAGCTCATCAAAGCCTGTTTCGGTGTTGATGCAAGGCACTTAACAATGTTCTTTTCTTTTTGTTTTGTTCCATTAAAGCTTTTAGTGACTTCAACTTTTCTCTTTTTTTTTTTTTTTTTTTTTTTTTTTTTTTTTTTTTTTTTTTTTTTAAGATAGGCCAGGGTATGGGTTTGGGAGTGCAAGTGGGAGGACGGGAGGAAGCTTCCGCGCTGCTGTCCATCATCTCGGAGACCACACACACTTATTCTAGCCTATGCTATTTACAAAAGTGAGAATCAAAATTTACAAGAGGGGGCGAATTGGCCCATTATTGCTCTTTCTTGTTGCTTCTCCTTGCCAGGTTCTTTCTCTTGTCGAGGCATTTAAAGCTTCTCTTCCCACTTATGAGCATCCACTGGGGATCTGGTGGGAGCATGATCTGTCTAGATGACTCTCTGGGGATTATTGTGATGTTTCTTTTTGCTCTTGAAACTTTGTTGGAAGGTCTGAGCATCTTGACGATCTTCTTTCTTCTGCTGGGGATGAAAGGGAAGAAGCCTCTGCTGGGGAATGAAGGAACAAAGTATCCTCCTTATGTTCATCTTGCATCTTTCTTCCTTCTTTGAACCTGTACAAGGAACAAAATGTCAGATATGTTCTGCTTCATTGGGGGATATGCAGGGTTGGTTTATTCTAAGCCTTTGATTCATCACAATCAAAAGTGGCTATTGATTAAGGCCATGAACCCCTCTTCACGGGTTAGCAGCACAGATGGGGAAATTCTAAGAATAGTTAAGCAGAATAATTACGGAAAAACACAGATGTGGCAGTGTGTGTTTGTGCCTGCAATTATCACAAAAGTCAATCCTTAAGCCAGACATAGATTAGAGTGCTTGGTATTTTTAGCCTTGTCATCATAGGCCTTGGAGCGTTGACTCAAACACAGTCTGCCAATCTGGGCCCTTCAGGTTACTTGGCTGTCCCCACTTGGTGCACTGTCCATCCTGTTTCTGTTTTTGCCGCATTTCCCTTTTTGCTTCTAATCAAGGTATGACCAGCTTTTTTTTTTTTTTTTTTTTTACGACCACGACTGACCCTTTTTGCACATAGCGCCCTTTTTGGGTTTTCACCATGCCTGGTCCTTTTAGGGAGAATCCAATTCCAGAAAACGTAGATTTGGCTGTTTTGCTCAAGATCATTCACTTTGGGATCCGAGAGGTCTTCAAGATAGGACGAAATGTAGGCTAGGCCGGGGTTTTGAAAGAAAGATAAGTGGCCCAAGAAGGCTGTGATTTTATGGGTCTGTACAGTGCTCCTTTTATTGTTGGGGCTTACATCCTGGCTTATTTGGTGTAGGGTTCATATTTCCCACATCTTACTTTGTACTTGTTTTTTCTTTTCTTCTTTTTCTTGATTTTCTTCGCAATTGCTCTTTTTTCTTGATTTTCTTCGCAATTGCTCTTTTTTTTTTTTTTTTTTTTGTGAGTTAGGGCCAGGAATGCCCATTTGGATGTGAAGGAATACCTGTACTAGGTTTGAAAAGAAATTTCCAGGCCCAAAAGTGTCTAACTAGGGGAGAACTTTTTGGGGTGCTTGAAAGGATTCACAGGTTTGGGGGAAAGTCAAGGATGGCCTCTCTTCATTTCCTAATTGGAATGATCTCAAGGATAATACAGTTTGACTGCATCTGCATTTATTGGCTCAGGAAAAATAGTTCCGTCCATCTCTTGTAAGATTAGTGCTCCTCTGGACAGAACTTTATGTACTATGAATGGTCCTTCATAGTTTGGCTTGAATTTCCCTCTATTGTCTTCTTGGTGAGGGAATATCTTTTTCATAACAATGTTTCCCACCTTGAAGTGTCGTGGTATCATTTTCTTGTTGTAAGCTCGTGCTATTCTTTGCTGATAGAGTTGTCCATGGCACAAAGCTCTGATTCTTTTTTCATCAAGCAACTGCAACTGGTCAAACCTTGATTTTTCCCACTCAATGTTATCAACTTCTGCTTCTTTCAGGATTCTGAGTGAAGGGATCTGCACTTCTACGGGAAGGACTGCCTCCATTCCATATACAAGAGAGAAGGGAGTTGCTCCGGTTGAGACCCTGATTGAAGTTCGGTATGCATGCAAAGCATATGGCAGCTTCTCATGCCAGTCTCTGTAGGTGACTACCATCTTTTCCAATATTTTCTTCAGATTTTTGTTGGCAGCCTCTACTGCCCCATTCATCTTGGGCCTGTATGCCGTGGAATTTAAATGCCTGATCTTCAAATCTTCACACATCTTGTCCATGTCCTTGTTATTCAAATTTTTGGCATTGTCTGTGATAAGTGCTTCAGGCACACCGTAGCGACAGACAATATTATTTCTGATGAATTTCAGTACATGGGATCCTTTGACCTCTGCAAAGGACACGGCCTCTACCCACTTGGTAAAATAATCTATTGCAACCAAGATGAATCGGTGCCCATTCGATGCCTTTGGATGGATTTCTCCAATCATATCAATTCCCCAAATGGCGAAGGGCCAAGGAGAAGTCATTGAGTACAAAGTGTTGGGCGGTGCATGAATATTGTCAGCATAAACTTGGCATAACTGGCACTTCCTTACATGGATATGGCAATCATGTCCCATAGTCAACCAGTAATAGCCCATTCTCAAGATTTTTCTGGCTAGCATGTGCCCGCTCATATGTGCGCCACATTGTCCCCCATGGACTTCATCAATCAGCTGTTGTGCCTCTTCTTCTGTTACGCATAGCAGCAATGAATCATTGTAGGACTTTTTGTATAGCTTGTCCCCACTAAGGAAGAATTGTCTTGCCAGCTTCTGAATCGTGCGCCTCTCAGACGCTGTGGCATTCTCTGGCAAAGTCCTGTTTCTCAGGTATTTCATTATGTCTGTATACCAGGGTTCCCCTTTTGGTTTGCTCCTTTCAACATTAAAACAGTAGACAGGAGAATGCCGCACCTCTATCTCCAATGGTTGTACCCAAGTATCGCCAGTGATGGTTGCCATAGATGCCAGTGTTGCCAGGGCATCTGCAAACTGATTCCTATCTCGTGGCATATAATCAAATGTCACGTTTTTGAACTGTCCTTCCAATTCCTTAATCAGTTCTTGATATGGCACCAACTTTGGATCCTTAGTCCGCCAATCCCCCATTACTTGGTAGATGATTAGACAGGAATCACCATAAACTTTTAACTCTTGGATATTCATTTCAATTGTGGCTCGCAAGCCTAACACACATGCTTCGTATTCTGCCATGTTGTTAGTGCAATCGAACAAGAGTTTTGCTGCTATTGGATGATGGACTCCTTCTGGGGAAATGATTACTGCTCCAATTCCTTTCCCATTAATGTTGACGGCTCCATCAAAGAACATTTGCCATCCGGTTTCCTTTTCTACTGACTCAGCACACATAATTTCATCATCTGGCAACCCGGTGAGAAGTGGTTGATAGTCGGGCACAGGGTGTTCTGCCAGGTGATCTGCCACTGCCTGTCCCTTTATTGCCTTTCTTGTGGTGTAGACAATGTCATACTGAGATAAGATAACCTGCCATTTGGCTATCCTTCCAGTAGAGATTGGCTTTTCAAAAATGTACTTCAGGGGATCTGTATCTGAAATCAAGAAGACAGTATGACTGAGGAGATAATGCCGGAGCTTCTGAGCTGCCCATACTAATGCGCCACAGGTCTTCTCGAGCAATGTGTATCTTACTTCATAATTTGTAAACTTTTTGCTCAGATAATAAATTGCTTGTTCCTTTCTTCCTGTATCATCATGCTGCCCTAGGACACATCCGGCCGCTGTTTCTGTGACTGACAAGTACATGATTAGGGGTCGTCCTGGTACAGGGGGAACCAAAGTCGGCGGACTCATCAGATAGGCCTTGATTTCGTCAAACTCTTCTTGGCAAGCTTCATTCCAAACCACTGGGTTATCCTTCTTTAGCAATTTGAATATTGGTTCGCACACGGGAGTCATCTGTGCTATGAACCGACTGATGTACTGTAATCTGCCAAGGAAACCTCTTACTTCCTTCTCTGTGGATGGGGGAGGCATCTCCAATATTGCCTTTACTTTGACAGGATCAACCTCAATTCCTCGTTTCCCAACGATGAATCCGAGTAACTTCCCTGAGGTAACGCCGAATACACACTTATTTGGGTTTAGCCTGAGCTTGCATTCCCTGAGTCTGTCAAACACTCTTCCAAGATTCACCAAATGATTTTCCTCTTCTTTTGACTTTGCAATCATGTCATCCACATATACTTCCATTTCTTTGTGCATCAGATCATGGAAGAGCAAAGTCATTGCCCTTTGGTATGTAGCACCTGCATTCTTCAAGCCAAAGGGCATCACTTTGTAGCAGTATGTGCCCCAGTGCGTGATGAAGGATGTCTTTTCCATGTCTTCAGGTGCCATTCTTATCTGATTATACCCAGAGAATCCATCCATGAAGGAGAACATGGAATGAGTTGCAGTATTATCAACTAGTATATCAATGTGTGGCAGCGGGAAGTCATCTTTCGGGCTTGCCTTGTTCAGATCCCTGTAATCGACACACATCCTGACCCTTCCATCTTTCTTGGGGACTGGCACGATGTTTGCTAACCACTCTGGGTAATCTGTAACTTTCAAGAACCCAGCTTTTAACTGCTTGGTGACCTCTTCCTTGATCTTCAGGGCCCATTCTGGTTTCATGCGTCTGAGTTTTTGCTTCACTGGTGTGGCCTCAGACTTTATAGGTAACCGGTGCACAACTAAATCTGTGTCTAACCCAGGCATATCCTCATATGACCATGCAAACACATCAATGTAGGATTTTAGAAAATCAGTTATCTGTGTTTTCTGTAATAATTTCAGCTTTTTACCAACTTGAAGAATCCTTGGCTGTGCTGTGTCACCTATGTTGATGGGTTCAGTTTCCTCAATGTTAGCCTGGAGATCTTTTTCATGTCTGTCCAAGGCAAATTGGATTTCAGGTGGGGTTTCCCATGATTCATCATTATCCTCAAGTTCAAAAGAATCACTGGGGATAATTTCTGAATCATCGGGTTGTGATGAGCAAGTGTCGTTATCTGACTCCTGCTCGACACTTTGGACTTCTTTTTGTTCTTTTTGTTTTTGTTTGATTTTGGCAGCCTGATTATCTATCTCGTGCTCCGAATTTTTCGGGTGTGCGTCGAGATTGATACTAAGGTTGCGATTTTGAGTTTGCTTACTTGCAGAATTATTCACAGAAGCGGAAAAATAATCAAAAGACTTCACGCATTTATTAAAAAGTGCAGCAATATCTACAGGGGGAATTTCAGAAGTGGAAGAAACTCCCTGTGGTAGTTCGGCTTTGCGAGTGGCAAGTGGCGTCGAACTCCAGTTCTGCAATGCGTGCTTGTCCTTGGTTACAGCGGTCACCGCATTTACCTTTCCAGTCTGTATCATGCTGATGCTGCTGTCAGAGGAGATGCAGATGGGGTCATTAGCTGTGCCCTTCTTCGGTTGATTCTGACTCGAATCCTCTGATGATACACTGATCCATACCCCGCGGCGGATGACAGTCCCTGGTACCCGAATAGTGACTTCATGGGGTGGTTCCACCTTAGGCAGTGTCTTGGTTACAGATTTTCCTGATGATTCGTCCCTCCTGCTGGAAGAATGTTCATCAGGGGCCCAGTTACCATAAGTCTCATGATAAGCCAGCTCAGTGGGCAGTCCCAGTACTTGAGGCATATTCTGGAACATCTGACCCAAACCATCCTTGGTACTTGGGTGTATAATGCAGATAGAAGGTGGGGGAGACCTTTGCCTTGGAGTGGGTTCTCCTGAACTATTCTGGCTTTCCATCATGTAGATGTAGTGAGCTGGTTCTTCTTCTTCAGCCTCAGTTGGTGGTGCTTCGACACTATCTGATGGATAGGCAAATGCTTCTTCTGGGATAGCTGGTTTTTCGGTGTCAACTGACTGCCAAGAGAACAAAGCAGACAGTTCTTCCATCATCCCACTGAGAGCTTCTGAGTTTTCTTCTATAACTGTCTCCTGGGGCAAGGGAGGTTCATCCCATAACCTTTGCAGATAATTAGCTTCCGCTTGCTCAACTGGATCATTGAACTCATCGCCCCATCCCTGGGGGACTATGTTCTGAATGGCCTGTGCAGCTTCCTCTTCCATATTGGCAAAGTGATGGTATAACTGACCCTGTACACAGATGGGCCAGTGTGGGTCTCTTCCTTCTGCTCGTGCCCTCTTCCGTTCAGCTTTCTTGCCAAATAGCCTGGCATAGTCTTCAGGTTCAGGAACAAACCCCAATCCAAAGCCCACAGATTTGTCACAGGGCTGGATTGCAGACTTAATGCCTTGCTTGTATTTGCCCAAACCATCTCCTACTCGGAGGCCCCAGTCGGCGCATTCAGCAGCACCGAACATGCTCTTCCTTTTCCTTCTGCGGGACAAGTCTGATTGCAGAGGAGTAGGAATGCTGTTTATCTGCACCATTTCAATGGCTTGGAAGTTCAGGGAAGTAGGCAGCTCATAATCAATCACGGGTACCCCTCCTTGTTCAAATTCTCTGTGATTTTCTGCGTGCACCGTGATCAATTGATTTCCCGAAATAAATCGGATCATTCGATGTAAGGTGGACGGGACTGCACCTGATTGATGTAACCAAGGTCTTCCAATCAGCAGATTAAAGGAGGCATTGATGTCCATCAACTCAAAGGTGATGAAGAAGGCCCTTTCAGCAATTGTAATTTCCAGAGTAACTTCCCCCAGGGAATCCTTTTTGGCATTGTCAAACCCGCGGACATTGTTGGAGCTAGGTTTGATCAATTCAGCATTCAGCTGCAGACTGTGGAAGGTCCTGACTGGGCAGATATTCAGAGCTGACCCATTATCAATCATGACCCGTCTCACTATTAGGTCGGAGCACCTCACAGTGATAAACAGAGGCTCTGTATGGTTATAACCTTCAGGGGGCAAGTCTACTGAGGAGAAGGAGATTGCTTCTGGCGTAGCAATTATAGACATTACTGTCTTCAGCTGTTCAGGGCTGATGTCGTCAGGCACATGAGTATCACCCAGTATTTTCATGAGTACGTCTTTATGTTTGTCTGAATCCAACAAAAGGCGCATAATGGATATCTGGGCTGGTGTCTTATTCAACTGCTGCACTAGATCATACTCTGGAGTGAAGGCACTATAGTGGAGCTTTTCAATCTCCTCTTCTGGGGCCTTCCCTTTCTTCTTATGGGTCTGTGGAAATTCAGTAGCCACATCTTTCCCTTTTTCTTTCCTTGTCCTTTCTTCACTAGTCTCTCCCTCTGGTGCAGGTGGAGGGTTAGGGTTGATATATCGACCAGAACGGGTAATCCGATCGACTTCTCTTTCAGTGGAAGTGATGGTAGAATCATGGTACATGGGTAGGAATTGGTAAGGTGGAGGCACAGCGGAGTAGGTTGGGTTAAGGTGAAGTTGGTGTAAGTTAAGGGTGGGTGGTTCTAGCATGAAGTCCACGGGTTCATTGAATGGGTTCATCATGTCGAAGATGTTTAAGGGAGGTGAATCTGGGACAGGTGGAGGGTAAAAAGGCTCTGGTTCGGGAAAGTTGAAATACACCAGAGGGAACCCCAAGAAGGTTTCTTCGTCATCATCTCCGTTGATGACGCAAACTTGCTGCTTTACTATCCCTTCTTGGAGGTATATCCTGACAATTTGCCCCGGTCGCCCAATCAACATAGAGGGGTCAAAATGTATTTCATTGCCTTGGTCACTGATGACCTGATGTACTGTTCCACTGCCAGAAGCCTTATTATGGTCTGGGAGGGGGTTAGTGGTTGTACCAGTAGGTGGAGTAGGTGCTGCTGGTGCTGGGGGATCTACAGAGATCTTCTTGCTGTCTATCAGATCCTGTATATCATGCCTCAAGTCTCAGCATCGATTTGTGGAATGCCCGGGAGCTCCAGAATGGTATTCGCATCTTTCTGCTGTATTATAACTTCGTGAGTTAATCATTCTGGGGTTAGGAGGCTTGATTTGAAGGTACCCCTTCTTCAGCAGTGTAGCCAATAGTTCTGCAGGTGCATAAGGCAGTGGGGTAAATACCCTCTTCATTCTTGCCTCTGCCTCTTCTCTGGTTCTTCTCACAGGCTGTCCCTGACTTTCATTCCTCTGGGCAATATGATATGGCTGTGTTGGCTGTACATAATTAATAGCCTGAGTTTCCTGCCTCCTAGGCTCTTGCCCCTGATTTCTGTTACTCTGTCCTGTTGCTGCCCTTCTCTGTGTAGGACCTTGGCCACTGCCATCTATCTTGCCAGCCCTTATAGCATCCTCAATTCTGTCTGCCGTCAGAATCAAGTCATTGAAATTGGAAGTACTTTGCCCTAGCAGCAAGGAGAAAAATGGCTGTCCAAGTGGTGCAATGAACAAGGAGGTCATCTCTTGTTCAAGTAGTGGGGGTTGGACTAGGGTTGCCAATTCTTTCCAACGCTTGGCATATTCTCTAACTGATTCCTGATTCTTCTTTGTCATCCTCTGCAGCTCTGCCCTGGTTTGTACAATTTGACTGTTCAAACGGTACTGCTGGATGAACGCTGCTGCTAAATCATTCCAGGTCTTAATCTTGGTTTTGTCCAAGCTCAAAAACCAAGTATATGCTGCCCCTGTCAGCGACCTCTGAAAGAACTGTATCATAATTTTTTCATCTTTGGCATATTGACACATATCTCCAGAGTATGACCTGAGGTGGTTTAACGGGCATCCGGTGCCATCAAACTGATGCAAGTCAGGGCATTTGAATTTTGGTGGAAGTTGAACATCGGAGAAAAAGCAGAGGCTGTCTAAAGTAGCCTCCATGGGGACCGCACTGGGTCGTAGGCTTTTCAGTTCTTCACGCAAAGCATCTACCTCTGACTTAGTGGCTGCCATCTTTTCATCAAACTGGGCCTGCTGTGTTTTATACCAATCCTCCTCTTCCTGCCCCAGTTGGGCAGGCGCAATAATCTGTGGAAGAGGCACAGCTTGCGGAGGTGGAGGTGGTACCAACGGAGCTGGGTACGCAGGGTATGGTGGTGGAGCATCCGCCTGTGGTGGAACAATTGGTTGCTGCAGAGTCACTGTTGCAGCAGGGGGAGCCATCCTGAGTTCTCTTAATTGTGTCATTAATTCTTGAATAATAGTCCCCATGCTGTCTATCCTCTGTTGCAGATCAGTCACTGTCTGTGCCTGGCTGGACTCTGCCTGGTCTTGCCCTGGCGAGGTCTGTTCCCTTGACTGTTCCATTCCGAGTCTTTTCCTTGATCTTAACAGGTACGGGCTTCGGGAAGCAATTTTGGTACCTGCTTGAAACAACCATTAATTAGTGCAATTTTTACATGGTTTATGCGGTCAAATTATCAATTTTAATGATTACAGATCTATTTTAACTATCCTAAGATAGTTGGGAAAGAGAACCCAAATGAATTTAAAGATTGATTTATTTGAGTTATTTGAAGAATGACTGGGAATCTAGAACCTGATCTATTTTAGCCAAACGGCTGGGGAAGAGAACCCGGGTTTAGACTGGTCTGTTTTAGCCAAACGGCTGGGGGAGAGAACCCTAAGCTGATCTGTTTTAACCAAATGGTTGGGGAAGAGAACCCGATTTAGACTGGTCTGTTTTAGCCAAACGGCTGGGGGAGGGAACCCTAAGCTGATCTGTTTTAACCAAATGGTTGGGGAAGAGAACCCGGTTTAAAAGATTGGTTTGAGCTTAGTATCACGAGGTTGGACTATGTTAAGTCTCGGCAGGGGATGAGCTAAACAGCAGCATCCAGGTGTACCTTAACCAATTTTCAGTTTAATCTCTGATGGTTTTAGCACCTAACTTCGGCTAGTAGTTCCCGGGCGTGTCTTAGCTAGTCGTTGGTTTAATCACCATTGACTTTGATGCCTCACAACGGGGAAGGCTATGCCAGGACGATCCTCCACCAACTTTCTGGTTTAAACACCAGTGGCTTCAGTGCCCTAAGAGTTCGGCTAGGGATACCCGAGCGTACCTTAGTCGTTAGCTTAATTGCTTGACCTTGGTGCCACACAACGGGGTATGCTATGCCAGGACGATCCTCTGCCAATTTTCTGGTTTAAACACCAGTGGCTTTAGTGCCCTAAGAGTTCGGCTAGGGATACCCGAGCGTACCTTAGTCGTTAGCTTAGTTGCTTGACCTTGGTGCCACACAACGGGGTATGCTATGCCAGGACGATCCTCCGCCAATTTTCTGGTTTAAACACCAGTGGCTTCAGTGCCCTATAGGCTGACCGTGTGATCTTTTTTAAATCAAACGGGTGTGATCTGAGCTCAAGGGATAGGGTGTTCTTTATTCAGAACCCTGGGGTTTTAAGGCTTAAGTTTGAAACTTGAAGGTTTGAGAGTTGACAAAGACGAGGTGTTCTTTACTCAGAACCCCTGGATTTTAAAGATTCTTTTGGCAAGTTCTTTATTCAGATTGCCTGAAAGTTTTTTAGAGTTGATGGTAAACATGGGATGTTCTTTATTTAGAACCCTTTAGTTTAAAGATTTAAAAGAATTTGGCGAGTTCTTTACTCAGATCGCCTGAAAATTTTGAATTGAGTGTTCTTTATTCAGAACCCTTTTCTTTTAAAGATTTAAACAATTTGGCGAGTTCTTTACTTAGATCGCCTGAAAATTTTGAATTGGGTGTTCTTTATTCAGAACTCTTAAAGATTTAAAACTCAAATTTGAAATTGATAGTTTCTGAATATGGGGAAGTTGGTAAGAATTGGGTGTTCTTTATTCAGAACCCTTGGGTTAAAGGATTTGGCGAGTTCTTTATTCAGATCGCCTGAAAGTTTTGAAGTTGAAGGATTGAGGCTAGATTGTTTGAAAAAGGAATTTGAGGATGTCTTAATTGACTTTATTAAACCTAGCACAAAATTCTTCATGGAAAAAGAAGTACAATGCCAAAATTCAACATAAGCAATTACATGATTAAAAAAATAAACAAACCCAGAGTCTAGCTAGGTTGGTCATCATCATAATGAGAGGACACGTCTCGCCTTTTCAAGGCACGCAGAAGTTTATTCCGCAGACGTCGGTCCTCTTTTGCGCGTCTGCGCATGTTGTCAAGCTGCTGTTGAAGGGCCTCATTGGCCTGCTTGTTTTTACGCTCGGAATCCACGTATGCACGGTGGATCCGAGAATGAGATTCCCGCAGTTCGGCCACCCTATCCCTGTATGTGTCAGGGGGCGGAACTGGGATATCATCAGAGGTGACGATATGGAGAGGAGGTGGGCTGTTTAGGCCAGTTTCTCGAGCAATCCATTGTTCGTAATTACGAACATCGGATGCAGTGAAAATGTCCTCTTGGAGTATGTGCACGTGTTGCCATTCCTTCACCAATTTTTTCTTCAATTCCCATGTAAGTGGGCCAGTTAATCCTTCCGCCTCATCCTTGATCGGTATTCCCTGAGACTTCCCAAACTGTCTCAGAATTCGAACCGGATAGTATGGCATGGCATGGGTCAAGCCTATCAAGGCTAGGCAATGTCTTTTCCTAAAAGCTATGACGGGGGTATATGTCTGGTCAAATGTGCCTCCCCATCTTATATCCGTTTCTCCTTTCAACTGGAGAAAGTGGTCAAACCAATCCTCTCTGGAGGGTAAGTCTGGTCTAATCTCTCTTCGGGCCATCAATGTGACATTGTCACGGACGTACCCATAACGGGGGCTGACAGGTTCAGCAACCATCAGGTGATCTTGGAGCCAAATGTGTAGGAGAGGAGCGCACCCCTGAAACCTCCTAGTTCCGTTCTTGGTCATGGTCAAGGCATGATATAGCTGAGCAAGGATTAATGGTGCAATCCGGAATTTCACTTGGAGTTGGTCCACAATTTCCATGAGGGCCAAATTAATGGTGTCTCCCCCCGTAGGAAAGAAGAGCTGTGACAGAACCACGAGGGTGAAGGTGTCCCACCAAACACGGGGTCTTTCCTGCTTTTTGTCCCTTATCTTTTCAGCAAGGAAGGTTTTAGAGACCCGCGTGAATGCTTGGTCACCTCCTAAGGTCTGGAATTCTCCTCTTGGTAGGCCAAAGAAAGTACAAGCTTCATTCTTGTAGCTATCTTTGAGACTTGGCCTAGCTGGTTCTCCATGGTCACGAAATCGGAGGAATAGTTCGAATTCCTCAATTGTGGGAGTCAACTCATTAGTCCCAAATCTGAAAAGGGAAAATTGGGGATCCCAGAAAAGCAGGGCTGCTTGGATCATGTCCCAATTAATGGGCACATTTAACAGGGACAAAGTTTGTCCCATGCGGTATTTCTGTTCCCAATGAATTTGCTCATCTCCTTGCAATTGCCTTGTCCAAGAATGGATCCAAGGGGTATCAAAGGCACACTTTTCTATCCTAGGGAAGCGAATTCTCTCAGTCGAGGATGAAGATGCCATGCCGACTATCCGATTGAAATTCCAAGTCAATTTAGGGTTTTCCACCAAAAACTCTAAATTAGTCTAAAGCATGCAACAAGATATGCAAAAATTAAATCAATGCCTAAGCAGTTTATGCAATCATCAATCACAGGAATCAAATCCAAGCACTCAAGTTATGGGGTTTTAAAGGTTATGTCCTTTAAATGTTTGGAGAACACATTTAGGTCTTAGCCGGCCTTTTCTTTCATCTGTTCTTTCATCTGCTCTTTCATCTGCTCTTTCATCTGTTCTTTCATCTGTTCTTTCATCTGTCCCTAGTGTCGGACTAAATACAATATTTACAACTTGCCTTCGAGGGCGAAATTTACAAAAATAAATCTGAAAAGAGAATCACCTTTAGGGTTGTTGAGAACTCAAAAGGAGGGTACAAATTTGCCATTCAGCAGGTGGGCTGAAATCCTATCTCTAGGGTTTTTCTGCCTTTGTTCTGACCCATTTCTGTCTGATCTGGCCGGCTTTCGACTGAACCAAGACCGACTTGAATGCACGGATTAAATCGGGTTAATTTCCTTAAATTAGGGTTAAGACCAACAAAGGTGGGGGTTAATGCCCCAGATTGATTTTACCCCTATTTGTTCATTCATGTCCATGCTCATATCAGGGTTTATCAGAAGTAATAGGTGGGGAAGGATACCCAGCCCAAGGCACCTGCCTTTAAGGGTCTGAGCCAAGTACTAGATCCTTCGCGTACCATGGCAAGAAACCAATGGCGCTTGAAGAGTCCAGAAACCTGGGGAGATGGGTTTACCCTGCTTTCCCCGGCAAGCCACGGGAGCGTAGGGCTAATACCATCCCAAAAGTAAGTTTCTCGAGTGAAGAAGGGTGGCTGCTAGAGAGATCTAAGTTTTGGTTAAGAAGAGCATTCAGATATTCAGACAGTATTCAGTTTGGGTCATCCATGCAGACTCCCTCGTGCATATCGCCCCATGCAGTTAAAAGACTCATTCACGGTGTAGTGAGGTGCTTGTATGTGCAGTGGAGTCAAGTGCTGTGTCTAATCGGGTGATTCTCAGATAATAGGCTGATTAAGGGTTCCTTAATGTCACATTTATAGTAAAAGTGCAGAACAGCATGTAATACAAGATATGGGTGGATCCCCAGGTAAGTGGGCGGGTCACATTGGTCCCTGTTAAAAACCACTTGCCTTAGGCGATTATCATGTCCGTTTGACAGGATCCCCCAATATCATGTAATTACATGAGTTCCATACTTTACTAAAGTTGGACAAAAAGTACTTCCTAAATCTGCTTATATCCACCTAGTTGACTCATTTGATAACCAGGGTCCGACTGGGTTGAGGTTTCCCCAGCAGAGTCGCCAAGCTGTGCGCACCTAAACCTGGCCTAGATCGCACACCGGGCGCACCTTCGGTGCGTGCCTCGGGATTTTCAGAGTCGCCACTGCCTGAGAGTGCAGGCAGACACGGTTTTGCTCTAATCGGGTCTAAGTCTGGTCTGCGGCTTATTAGAGATCTAGCTAAGTCCTCGGTTACGGTTCGGGGAAGTCCTAAAGACACCCTGGTCCGCCCTGTCGGTTTGACAGGTCCCTCGGGTCTCCCTGGTTTTTGAGTCAAGTTCACCCTTCCTAGACCAGCATGCTACTTTGTTAGGTCTGGCGGGGCCCTCTGAAGGTGTGGGTCCCTTTTTATTTGATTTTATCTTTTTATTTATTTAAGTGAAGTGGGTCGGATCCGGGTCCCGTTGGAAGACCCATGGGTTGCCATGGTTGGGCCTTGGGCCCAGTTGGGTTATTGGGTAACCCATTTGGTTTTATTAAGTTTTATTTATTTACAATTTTAGTTTGGGCTTAGTGGGCTTGGAATGGGCCCATTAGCCAAAGTCTAGTGGCCTGGACCCGTTTTATTGAAAACGGGCCGGGTTTTGGGCCGGTCAGAAATGGGCCCCACAAGTGGGCCAAAGGGATCTTAATGGGCCTATTCAGGCCCAAAGTCTAAAAATGGGCTTAAAATAGCCCAAGTGGTTTAAGGGGATGGTTTAAACCGGTTTAGGCCGGATCCGGTCCAACCAAACCAAGAAATTACACTTTTTACATTATTTCGCATTTCGCCCGTGTTTGCTCTACGGTCCAGCCTGCCCGTGAATGGATTCCGGTCCCTTCTGCCCGTGAATCAGACACGGTCCAGGCTGGACCGGCCTGAGTTTACGGGCGCAATCAGTTCTGTGCTTTTGCTGCCGATTCTTCTTGGGATTACTCCGGCGGCTTTCTCAGGTATTCTGGCAACTTCAGTGGTGCTTCTAGGCCCTTCGAATTCCCTTGTAGCCTTCAATTGGCCTAAAAGGCCGGATTTTTCTTCTTCTTTCTCCTTGGGTTCTTTGCTGGAAGATCAACCCCTTTGCTAGTTGTTCATAGCTGCTTCTTAAGAGGGGAAATGGATGATTTATAGGGGATATTAAGTGTCCTTAAGAAAAAGCTGGATCTTTCCATATTAAGGGATTAGAAATAACTATTTTGTTCTTAAAAAAACTTTCTTTTCTTCCTTTTTGGCAATGGTTTTACTTCTGAATTCATATGGCATCTAATGCAGTTAGTTTATTTTGTTGGCTTTGTGGTTCTCCAAAGAGTTGGGCAGCGCTTCCGCGTCCTCCCAAATTTGCCGGATTGAAATGGGAAGGGCTTGGTTAATGTGGATGGATTTAAAACCAAATTAAAGGGGATTTGGGCATGGTTTTGGGGTAATTTTAGAGCATAAGGGTAGTTTGGGTATAACAAGAGGTTTAGGTTAGGAGTGGTGGAGGTTGAACAGGGTTTGGCCGTGGAGTGCACCAAGAGGGAGAAGGGAGCCAGCAAGGAGGAAAGCTTGTTCCAAATGAGGGGGTGGCCTCTCTATTTATAGGCAAAAATCCCGTGCCCGTACTTGAATTACGGGCATGCCTTGCCCGTACTTCAAGTACGGGCGTGCCTTGCCCGTAATTCAAATACGGGCGAAAAACGAATATTTGCAATTATCGCAGATTCGGCCGTACGGGACGCGTGTCTCGCCGTACAGCGACGCGTGTTGTCCTTCTAGAAGCGTGCCCGTACTTTAAATACGGGCATGCCCTGCCCGTAATGTAAATACGGTCCCGCACGTTTTAAAAATGTGTGGATTTCAAACCTTTATTCAATTTGGCTTATTGCAGGATTTTTATCCGATTTTTCGATTATTTTATTAAAAAAGCGAGATTCTTTTTATTAAAATATTATTAAACACATTTATCTTATTTATTTTATTGGTTTAGTCCATTTTTGCTACCTTTTTGCCACATGGGCAGTTTTTCTGAAACTTCAACTGCTCATAACTTCTTCATCCGGTGTCCGATTTCTACAAACTTAGTGTCGTTGGAATCAGCTCGGAACCACCTATCCATTATGATTAAGTTTGGCAGCTGAATTGGGGTCGAGCAAAAAGTCAACTTTTTGCTCCCCAAAAGTTTGACCAGCTCATATCTTTTTCATCTGGGCTCCGATTCCAGCAAATTCAGTCGCGTTGCAATCGTGTCGAAATGCTCTTTTCAATGAGATGAAGTTTGATGGCCAAATTCTCTTAAATCAAAAAGTCAATTTTTGACCCCCTCAGGGTTTGACTTTTAGTTTAACTTTTCATTTTTTATTTTGGGGGTGCAAAAATCAGGTGTCTACAGCTGAAGTTCAGAATTTTGATATTCTCCACCATTGTCACTCTGAAGAATCTTGACTTGTGCATTGTACTGAGTTTCAATCATTTTATGAAACTTTTGAAATAATGAGTTCACATCACCTTTGGATTGCATTAAATACAACCAAGTTATCCTTGTACAATCATCAATAAAAGTAACAAACCAACGAGATCCTCTCAAAGTTGAGACTTTAGATGGCCCCCAGACATCAGAATGTATCACCATAAAAGGAAGTGGACTCAATGTTAAACTCAATAGAAATGGAGTTCGATGGCTTTTTACCATTTCACATACATCACAATGGAAACTAGAAACATCCACTTTTGCAAATAAACTAGGAAATAATTTTCTTAGATAGCCAAATGAAGCATGCCCAAGACGTCTATGCCATAGCCAGATTTCAGACATCTTCTTCTCCCCCTCATAGCCATTCACTGTGAAGACTTGTTGTAACTTGTTTGAGATTCCTGACACCAAATCCAGGTAGTACAGCTTGCCTCGTCTAATACCATAACCAATCGTTTGCTTTGTTTGGATGTCCTTAAAAACACAACAATCAGGCCAAAAAATCACAACACAAGATAAGGCTGTAGTTATTTGGGAAACTGACAATAGGTTATATTCTAAAGATGGGACAACCAAAACAGAAGCTAGATTCAAAGTATCAGTGAGGGTCAAGGATCCTTCCCCAAGAACTGGGGTAGTGTTACCATTGGCAGTGGAAACAATTTGTTGTGAGGAGGGTTTAAGAAGGTTTACCTAAAGATGGGACAACCAAAACAGAAGCTAGATTCAAAGTATCAATGAGGGTCAAGGATCCTTCCCCAATAACTGGGGTAGTGTTACCATTGGCAGTGGAAACAATTTGTTGTGAGGAGGGTTTAAGAAGGTTTACCTGTCTAGAATCAAATGTCATATGATCTGTATCACCAGAATCAATTATCCATGCACTATTAGAAACAGGTGAAGAAATATTAAAAGCCTTACCACGGTTTTCTATAGTTGTTACTAACGCTGAGGAGGTCTGTGTTTCAACATTTGTTCTGACATCTGTTACAACATCTGTTACAACATCTGTTACAACAACAACAGTAGTTCCAGTCTTCTTCTTCTGGGATGCATGGCTATGATCCCACCATTCTGGATATCCTACCAGTTCAAATCATCGTTCTTTGGTATGCCCAGTCTGATTGCAATGGGTGCATTTATATGCAGACTTATCAACACCATTGGTGCGCTTTGGAGGGAAGTCTCTTTGACGGTCCTCTCGGTTGTGGGTTGAGCGGTTGCGGGTCATCATGGCTGAAGCTTCAGAATTTTCAGATTCCCCAACCAGAGTTGCTCGACGTACCACCTCTCTTCGAATCAATGCATAGCATTCTTCCAAATCTGGAACTAGTTCTTTGCGTAGAATCTCTCTACGAACTTGATCAAATGTTGCATCCAATCCAGCAAGAAATATGTGCACCCTTAGTCGTTCAATAGACTTTTGATATGCAATGATATCATCAGGATCCTTCATGACAACTTTATCATGATGATCCAATTCTTGGAAAACTCCGGTTAACTCTCCATAATATTCTGAAAGAGACTTTCCCTTTTGTGTGGCTGTAAATGCCTTTTGATTTAAGGCAAACACTTGCAACTCATCACTTCCATCATAGAAGGCTTTTGATAGAGCACTCCAGATTTCATAGGTAGTGGATAAGAGTAAATAACGCTTCATAATTTTTGGAGTCATGGACATCAATATCCATCGTTTCACTTTCTGATTTTCAGCATACCATATTTCATAGCGATCTTCAAATTCTATAGGTGGCTTCGTCTTACAACGAATATAAGAGAGTTTCTCTCTTTTGGCGATATGCATCTCCATCAACTATGACCAAACATCATAATTTGATTCATTAAGAATAATTCCAGCATTAAAAATACCTTCAGATTGAACAACAACAGGAACCGATCTTGTTTGAGATGGTTCCGGCATGTTGTTGGAGGAAGAAGCCATCACGTTTGTTTTGTTGGATGTGGTGGTTCAGCAATGAGCATAACGATCTGAACCAGGCTCTGATACCATGATGAAAATTGAAGAATTCAAATCTGGAGCAATAATCTTTGATGTATATTTCATGGGAGTATTACATTAAGAAAGAAGCTATACAATCTGGAGACATTCCAGAGAAAATCTACAGCTGTACAATCAGTTAAGTAACACTTCAAAATAGATCCTACAATTAAGGAACTAATTGTGTAATTGGTTAAGGAAGTAAATCTCCAGATCCTACAATTAAGGAACTAAATCTTCAACATTCAACTTATACACTACAAATTTTTTTTGAAGAATGCTGAATGGCACCACCAGAAGTACATTAAATTGACATCGTTAAAACCTTTCCATACTGCCAATACCAAAAACAGATCTATAATGATTAAAAAAAGAAAAAAAAATCTATAATAATTTAAAAAACAAAAAAACGGATAAATTAAATTTCTAAAAATTAACATGAGAAACTTTTGGAAAGCAAATTTGATATCACATTAAAAGAAAATATAATTTCAAGGTTGATTTTGGTAATTTGTGCAAATATTAAAAAAAAAAAAACAAATTGCAACATGAATTTATATTGAATGTACAAATAAATAACTAAAAATATAAAATCTCATTCATTATCAAGATTATTACACATGAGCAAATTACATTAGGAAGGTAAATATGCCCCAGTTTCTAAAAATAAAGGGCAGACTCAAACAACAAAGCAAGTTAACAATGCAAGGATATACACTCTGTGATGGAAACGCTATCAGCACAAACCTTGAAACCGCATTTGCAAGGACTCACTTGTTGATCCATCAAGTCCATCACCCATGCTTGTCCTAAAAATAATCAAAGAAAATATATAGGATTCTTGCATTCGTTATCTGCATTACAAATGTAGTCACTCCCGTTGTTTCTGTTAGACATCATCTTGGCCGGTCAATGATACAAACCTCAACAATGTCAAAACCGTAAACATGGTGAAATTCTCTAAGCAAGAAGTCCTGATCAATCAGCGATATCCAAACCAGGGTAAAATCAAGAGAATGACAAATCGATTGATTGAGCACAATAATCATGAATGGCACAGAGAAAAATCGCCTATCAAGGGTGACAGGGAGGGAGAGAGAGAGAGAGAGAGAGAGAGAGAGAGAGAGAGAGAGAGAGAGAGAGAGAGAGAGAGAGAGAGAGAGAGAGAGTAGGGAGTAAGGTGTTACTGTTAGTTTATGCAGCGAAAATCTCACCACACAAGCAACCCAAACGTGTTGCCTCCCAAGGTATCCACAAGTCTCAAAGCCTTCTTCCTTTTTTAGGGGTTTCTTCTCTTTAGAGTTCTAATGGTCAACCCTATTTCCAAAATTGCTATATATATATATATATATATATATATATATATATATATATAGCCTCTTTAAAACCCCAGGCAATGATATGACGTGGGATCCTTAGGGATCTCAATTCTCAGCCGTAGGATCAAAACTGAAAAACTAGTTTTCATTCTTTCCCTTATATTCTTTTATTCAGAATTTTGGGCTTCTACTAATTGCAATCATGCCCATTAACATATTGCAATTGACCCCCGAGAATAGGAGATTAATTTTGTGAAATCCCTTTTGCTTACAATTATTTGCTTGTTCATCCTTCCACCATACTATATTCCACATGAGCCAATAGGATTGGAATAATATCACTGAAAAGGTCCCTAGCTCATATAATTCTTAATTCTTAATCTGTAATTCAGTTGGACTCCAAAACCTTTCTAAAGTATTTTCACAAATAAATATATATATACTTATATGTATATATTTTTGAAAAACAAATCTTTCATAAAACCCACTGGCCAGTTTTTCTTTTTCTTTCAAGTCCAACTATATACAGATATCTTGAATATACTATCTCACTTAGAGATTGGTGGATTCCTTATTGAACATATATACAACTTTATTAATCATGCACAAGACCCAACATTATCTGAATATTTGATCTTCAAAGACCATCATCAATTGATTCAGTCAAAGCACATGTGCATAATAAATAAATTGCATAAATTTCTCAGGTCTAAGGATGTCTAAGCTAATTGTGTTGAATAACCTTTTCAACATCAGTGATCACTTCCAAAAGGTATTCATATATGATCCAATTCAGTACATGTACTCTTACAGTGCGCCCACTTGTTTGCTTAAGGTCAACACCTCAGTGACG
Source organism: Buxus sempervirens (assembly GCA_947561395.2). Lineage (NCBI taxonomy): Eukaryota > Viridiplantae > Streptophyta > Magnoliopsida > Buxales > Buxaceae > Buxus > Buxus sempervirens. Next base: position 33,852,287 of record OX387193.1, read on the forward strand.
GAGTTCATCACCCTATCTTATAGCAACACAACAAGTGTAGACCTTTTTCACATATTAAATATGTACCTTGGTCTAGAACAATGAGTAATACAAAGAACCGAAAAATCATAACTCCCTGCCTTTGATTCCTTAATCGTTGGCATGATTTTTCTACAATGTTACTCAAATTTATTCTTTTCTTCGTAACATCACATATTACAATCAAATACCCATGTAAATAAATATATGCTATATATATGGAGAAACAATAGAAATGCAATAACTATCAAATAATTATTCACAAAAGGGTTTTTTGAGGGCATATTTGTCTAACATTCTCCCACTTGCACTCAAAATCATTCATACATGTATTTAATGCCCATAGGCTCAAGATGTTTCTCAAACACTTTCTGAGATAGGGGTTTGGTGAAAGGATCTGCAACGTTCTCAGAAGATGCAATCTTTGTCATCACCACATCACCCCTATTCACGATATCACGTATGAGATGAAATCTCCTTTCTATGTGCTTCGTCCTCTTATGAGCCCTAGGTTCCACAGCTTGTGCTATCGCACCATTATTGTCACAATAAATGGTGACCGGGGACTCAATGGTTGGGATGACTTCAAGTTCCATAATGAACTTACGAATCCACACAGCTTCCTTTGCAGCTTCACTTGCAGCTATGTACTCTGCCTCAGTGGTAGAGTCTGCAGTGGTATCTTGCTTAAAGCTCCTCCAACTTATAGCTCCCTTTCCCAATGTGAACACAAATCCAGATGTTGATTTTCTATCATCAATATCTGATTGAAAATATGAATCTGTGTATCCTTGGACAGTAAGCAAATCCTCACCACCAAACACCAAGAAATAGTGCTTAGTTCTTTTCAAATATTTAAGGATATGCTTCACAGCTATCCAATGCTCAGGGCCTGGGTTGGATTGATATCTACTCACTATACTCATGGCATGACAGATATCTGGCCTAGTACAAAGCATTGCATACATGAGGCTTCCCACAGCCAAAGCATAAGGACAATTCCTCATCTTATCTCTTTCTTTATGTCTTAGGAGACATCTTTTTAGAGAGATGCATATTATCCCTAAAGGGTAGAAACCCTTTCTTGGCATCCTGCATGCAAAATTTAGCCAATATCCTGTCAATGTAGTTGACTTGTGAAAGTCCCAAAAACCTCTTCTTTCGGTCTCTAAACAATTTGATCCTGAGAATATAGGATGCTTCCCCGAGGTCTTTGATAGAAAATTGGTTTGATAACCAAATTTTCACCGATGACATTGCTCCAATATCATTCCCTATGAGTAAGATATCATCCACATAGAGGATTAGGAATAACACTATACCCTCACTGATTTTCTTGTAAACACAAGGTTCATCCATGTTTTGTGAGAAACCAAACGTTTTGATTAACTCATCAAACCTGATGTTCCAACGACGTGATGCTTGTTTCAGTCCATAAATGGATTTGATTAACTTGCACACTTTGGATTCATTACCAGGAGACATGAAACCCTCTGGTTGTTCCATATAAATTTCCTCTTGGATGTACCCATTCAAAAATGCAGTTTTAACATCCATCTGCCATATCTCATAATCATAATGAGCGGCTATTGACGATAAAATTCTTATGGACTTTAGCATAACTACTGGTGAAAAAATAAAAAGAAAACATGTGTCAATCAACTTTTGAACTTGAAAATTGAGAAAATTCAGCAAATTTGAAAAAAAATAAAAAAAACCTTGGTTGATTATTTTTATCAATCAAGTCAAAAAAAAAGTGGGACCTCTGGAAGCCCTAAAATATTCCATGAACCCTTGGTTGGTCTTTTTTGTACCAGTCAAATCAAAAAATTGTGGGACCTTTGGAAGCCCTAAAATATTCCAAAAAAACCCTTGGTTGGTCTTTTTCGTACCAATCAAGTCAAAAAAAAAGTGGGACCTCTGGAAGCCCCAAAATATTCCATGAACCCTTGGTTGGTCTTTTTCGTACCAATCAAATCAAAAAATTGTGGGACCTTTGGAAGCCCTAAAATATTCCATAAAAACCCTTGGTTGGTCTTTTTCGTACCAATCAAGTCAAAAAAAAAAGTGGGACCTCTGGAAGCCCTAAAATATTCCATGAACCCTTGGTTAGTCTTTTTCGTACCAATCAAATCAAAAAATTGTGGGACCTTTGGAAGCCCTAAAATATTCCATAAAAACCCTTGGTTGGTCTTTTTCGTACCAATCAAGTCAAAAGAAAAAGTGGGACCTCTGGAAGCCCTAAAATATTCCATGAACCCTTGGTTGGTCTTTTTCGTACCAATCAAATCAAAAAATTGGGGGACCTTTGGAAGCCCTAAAATATTCCATAAAAACCCTTGGTTGGTCTTTTTCGTACCAATAAAGTCAAAAAAAAGTGGGACCTTTGGAAGCCCTAAAATATTCCATAAAAACCCTTGGTTGGTCTTTTTCGTACCAATCAAGTCAAAAAAAAGTGGGACCTCTGGAAGCCCTAAAATATTCCATGAACCCTTGGTTGGTCTTTTTTGTACCAATCAAATCAAAAAATTGTGGGACCTTTGGAAGCCCTAAAATATTCCATAAAAACCCTTGGTTGGTCTTTTTCGTACCAATCAAGTCAAAAAAAAAAGTGGGACCTCTGGAAGCCCCAAAATATTCCATGAACCCTTGGTTGGTCTTTTTCATACCAATCAAATCAAAAAATTGTGGGACCTTTGGAAGCCCTAAAATATTCCATAAAAACCCTTGGTTGGTCTTTTTCGTACCAATCAAGTCAAAAAAAAAAGTGGGACCTCTGGAAGCCCTAAAATATTCCATGAACCCTTGGTTAGTCTTTTTCGTACCAATCAAATCAAAAAATTGTGGGACCTTTGGAAGCCCTAAAATATTCCATAAAAACCCTTGGTTGGTCTTTTTCGTACCAATCAAGTCAAAAGAAAAAGTGGGACCTCTGGAAGCCCTAAAATATTCCATGAACCCTTGGTTGGTCTTTTTCGTACCAATCAAATCAAAAAATTGGGGGACCTTTGGAAGCCCTAAAATATTCCATAAAAACCCTTGGTTGGTCTTTTTCGTACCAATAAAGTCAAAAAAAAGTGGGACCTTTGGAAGCCCTAAAATATTCCATAAAAACCCTTGGTTGGTCTTTTTCGTACCAATCAAGTCAAAAAAAAGTGGGACCTCTGGAAGCCCTAAAATATTCCATGAACCCTTGATTGGTCTTTTTCGTACCAATCAAATCAAAAAATTGTGGGACCTTTGGAAGCCCTAAAATATTCCATAAAAACTCTTGGTTGGTCTTTTTCGTACCAATCAAGTCAAAAAAAAGTGGGACCTCTGGAAGCCCTAAAATATTCCATGAAACCCTTGGTTGGTCTTTTTTGTACCAATCAAGTCAAAAAAAGTGGGACCTTTGGAAGCCCTAAAATATTCCATAAAAAACCTTGGTTGGTCTTTTTCGTACCAATCAAATCAAAAAATTGTGGGACCTTTGGAAGCCCTAAAATATTCCATAAAAACCCTTGGTTGGTCTTTTTCGTACCAATCAAGTCAAAAAAAGTGGGACCTCTGGAAGCGCTAAAATATTCCATGAACCTTGGTTGGTCTTTTTCGTACCAATCAAATCAAAAAATTGTGGAACCTTTGGAAGCCCTAGAATATTCCATAAAAACCCTTGGTTGGTCTTTTTCGTACCAATCAAGTAAAAAAAAAGTGGGACCTTTGGAAGCCCTAAAATATTCCATAAAAAACCCTTGGTTGGTCTTTTTCGTACCAATCAAATCAAAAAAATTTTGGGACCCTTGGAAGCCCTAAAATATTCCAACACAAAAAAAAAAAAAAAAACAAATCTGGATTGGTGTTCACCTAACCTACTTGTCTACATGTATAGGGGTGTGACTCAAGTTAAATGGAAGCTAACATGTTCTGTTAATTTTTTTTCCCGAGGTACATTTACTTGCAACCCAGGTACAATTATTTGCAACCATTGCTCCCGTGACCAGATCCAAAGCCAGAGCCATGAACACTGAAAAGAACCAAGCTCAAGCTACTATCCCTGCTCAGGACTTTGCTCAGCTGCAAGAGCAGGTGGCCGGTCTGGCCAAGATGCTGGGAGACCTACTGGCGGCTCAAGCCCAACAGGCTCAAGCCCAAAATCAAGCGTCAACCTCCCATCAGGCACTACCACCTCAGGCCTACATGCCGCCTCCGGCTCAACCCATGCCTGAGCCCATGTCTGAACCGGTCCCTGAACCCATTCTGATCAAGGAAAATACAGCAGAATCCGAGAAAGAACTGGAGAAGGAAAAGGCCAGAGAAGAGATGGAAAAGAAGATGCTACTCATGATAGAAAGGATCCAGGAAGAACTGAAGGAAGTGAAGGGGGGAAACAGCTATGGAGGCACCACTTTCGAGGATCTGTGCATGTATCCAGACGTATGCCTACCGGCCAAGTTCAAGTGCCCGGACTTCGACAAATTCGACGGCACAAGCTGCCCTATGAGCCACTTAAAATTATACTGTGGGGCCTATGCCAGTTTGGCCGGGATGACGGCATATTAATCCAACTCTTCCAGAGGAGTTTGACCGGGTCAACTCTTAGGTGGTTTGCTACAGTGGACCATGGAAGGATCAGGAGGTGGAAGGACTTGGCTGACGCGTTCCTGGATCAGTACAAGTTTAACTCTGAGATCGTGCCAGACTGGTATGACATGATGAGGATGAGTAAAGGGAAAGATGAGCCGGTACCGCAGTATGCCAAAAGGTGGAGAGAGGCCGCCTCCCAAGTCAGGCCACCTATGTAGGAACCGGAAATGATTTCAACATTCATGGGCACACTGGGGCAGCCCTTCTACAACCATTTGGTGGGTCAGATCACCACCAACTTTGCAGCCCTGGTGCAAGTGGCGGACCGGATCGAGGAAGGGGTCAGGTCAGGAAGGCTGATAGACTACTCTACTCTGACTGGGTAGTCTGATTCCTCTGCATCGATGGCCCAGAAGAAGGGAACCGGGTTCAAGAAGAACGGGGCCCGAAAAGAAGGAGAAGTAAATCTGGTCCAGGCTCCTCCAGCCAAGAAGCCGCTCCACGTCAACATCTCTGCACCCCAACAGGCCCAGCAAGCCCAGCAGTCTTATCAGACCCCACTAAATGTCAATTTCTCCCCCTCCGTACCAGCAAACCCAAGGAGGGCTTTTACCAAGGAAGAGAGGGAGGCCTGGTTAGCAACAAGGAGGAACCGTGTCTTTACGCCTCTCCCGATATCTCTGTCCCAACTGCTGCCAACCCTGCTGAAGGGGGAGTATTTGACTCTGAAAGAGCCCAACCCGAATGCCACCAGGGGGAGGAATTTTGACTCAGCGGTCACCTGTGACTTCCACATGGGTGCACCGGGGCATTCTACAGATGCCTGCTTGGTGTTGAAACACGCGGTCCAGGACTTGTTGGACCAGAAGGCCTTGGTGTTTAACACTGTTGCACCAGCCCCGTCCGGGAATGATATTGGGCAGAACCCTTTGCCGTACCATAATGGGGCAGGCCCATCCAATTCTATCACAGCCATATCCACCACGAGAAGGGCCTTTGACCCATCTCAGCTCATAGCTCCAGTAGGGACCACTGTCCAGGTCCGATTTTTCCAAGAAAAGGAAGAATAGGAGATCAACATGGTCTCCCAGAAAAATAATCATGCTGCTGAGGACATAAGCTCCTCTTTAAACCGGGTCTTCTCTCTTATGGCCCAGATGAATACTGCAAGGCCTCCATTGGTCTTCAATTGCAGTCCACCCATTTATTCACCATCCAAGCCGTCCAAGGCTCCATTGGTCGTCAACCTCGACCCCACTACTGCTTCCATCACTTCTTCTATCCCCACAAAATCCAAGCTCCAGCCCTTGGTTGTAAATGTTTAGCCAGCCCACACTATCCCCAAACCGGCCCATACATCCCGGTCCAAACTCCAGCCATTAGTGGTTAATATCCCCAAACTAGCCTATTCTGAGGCCGCTGTACCATGGAATTATAGCGAGGGAATCACGGCTACGGTTCCAGTGGTTAAAAACCAGAACTAGGAGGAGGTGAACCTCATGACGAGGTCGGGGAGATGTGCAGGGGGTAAGGAGAAAGAAAAGGAGACAGAGGCAGATAAAGAGAAAAAAGAAAATGAAGAAAAAAGGAAACAAAAAGGAAAGACAAAAATAGGAGAAGACACCCTCCAGGGTGCGGAAAATGAGGCAGTCGACCTCATAAAAATAATCAAAAAGAGTGAATTCAATCTTGTGGATCAATTGAACAAGGTCCTGGCCCAGATTTCAATACTGGGCCTTTTGCTGAATTCCGAAAAGCACAGGGAAGCATTGTTAAGGGTGCTACAGAGTGCACATGTATCCCAGACCATTGATCCGGACCAACTTGGCAAAATGGTTGGTCAAATCTTGTCACACAATGTGATAAGTTTCTCTGAGGGTGAGATCAGCCCAGGTGGGTGCTATCACGTTGACCCTTTGCACATCATAGTGCTTTGTAAGGGCAGCATGATTGCACGGGTTTTGATTGACAACGGTTTGGCATTAAATGTCTGCCCGTTAATCACTTTTGTCAAGCTGGGTCTGGACCAGTCGAAAATTAAACAGAATGGGCGGATAGTGAGGGCTTTTGATAGCTCCAAGACCCACTCCCTAGGGGAGATTGAACTGCCGGTCACAATTGGGTCGAATATCTTCAACATCACATTTGAGGTGATGGATATAACCACAGCCTTCAATCTGCTCCTAGGAAGGCCGTGGATACACTCGGCTAGGGCAATACCATCCACCCTCCACCAGAGGGTGAAATACATAAGAGGGCAAAGGGTGATAACAGTCCTAGCCGAAAACTTGGTGCCTCCCATTGTGTCACCTGATGTACCCTTGATAAATGTGGACTCAACTGTCGACAAGATTACGTTCCACTCGTTTCAATTCGAAACGGTTAATTTCATACCTGGGGGGTGTGAGAAAAAAGAAAATAAGGGGACTACTGCTGAGAAAATGGTGAAGAAAGTGATGGAAAAATACCACTTTCACCCGGGGAAAGGCCTGGGAGTCAATTTTCAGGGAATGGTGGAGCCAATCACGGCTAAGAAACTGGTTCCTAAAGTGGGACTGGGGTTTAAACCCCGAGGCTGGAGGAGGATGAAGCATGAAGAAGGAGAGGAAAGAAGTAAGGGAAAATTCCCTCACTTAAGGGAAAGTTTTCCAAGACCCTCATATATAATCCAATTATCTCCTCCTATGGACCAGTCCAAACCTCCTTACCGAAACATCAACCCATTTCAAAAGCCTTTTGTTTCGGCATTGCAACCCTATAACCCAACTCCTACAGTTGAAATGGTGGGCGAGCCTGGGCCACAACCAGAGCCGCAGACAGACTTCTCTGAGGATGTTGGGGCTTTCTTCACCATGACTGAAGGCGAAAAAACTGGTACTGACAACGAGCTACCATTCATTGACTGGGCCGCAGTAAAGATTCCGGAGGAGGTCATTTCTGGACTGGGCCCCGTAGCAGAAAAGGGCAGTACCCACCCGGTGATGATGGCATCAGATTCTGGGCTGGAGGAGCAGGATTTCCCTATTTCCCCTGCTCCCAAGAATTTTGTAATGAACAATTGGGAGGAAACTCCCCTTACTTTTGAAGCGGCGTTTGTTCGGCAAACTAATGCTGCTTCCAAAAAAAAAACTCCAATAGTGGATTGCCATTTCCCTGAAGGTCCTAATGAGCCTTCGTCTTCAGGGGGATTATGTTTAGAAAGCTCACAAGAAAACCAAAAAGATTTTTCTATTTTTTCTAGAAAATTTAAATTTTTCAAAAGGGTCCAAACCACTTATGAACCGTATAATAAGACCGAATTAGACCAGGTTGAATATGACTTCGACTTCGAGCTCGACTTTGACCTCATGGGGATCGAAGAAGAGACCGAGGTCGAAGAAGAAGACGTTCCAAAAGAAATTGAATACCAATTGGAACGTCATGAAAAGGGGGTCCAACATAATATTGAGGAGACCATATCCATAAATCTTGGGACCGAAGAGGACCCAAAAATTGTGAAAATCGGGTCATGCTTGTCTAATGTGTAGCAAAATGAAATGTCACGGTTCTTGGTAGATTACAAGGATGTGTTTGCTTGGTCGTATCGTGATATGCCGGGGTTGGACACAGACATGGTGGTGCATAAGTTGCCAATTTTGCCAGGGGTTAAGCCAATTAAGCAGAAGCTGAGAAGATTAAAGCCGGAATGGACCTTAAAGGTCAAGGACGAAGTGGTCAAACAATTTCAAGCCAGATTTTTGGCAGTCTCTACGTACCCTGAGTGGCTCGCAAACATAGTGCCGGTACCAAAGAAGGACGGGAAAGTCCAAATGTGCGTGGACTATAGAGACTTGAATAAGGCAAGCCCAAAGGATAATTTTCCGCTTCCACATATAGACATCTTGGTGGACAATACTGCGGTACATAGTCTATTCTCCTTCATGGATGGTTTCTCGAGATATAATAAAATCAAGATGGCTAAGGAAGATCAAGAAAAAACAACATTTATCACACCTTGGGGCACATTCCACTATACAGTAATGCCATTTGGGCTTAAAAACGCTGGGGCAACATACCAGGGGGCCATGACTGCACTATTCCATGACATGATCCACAAGGAGATGGAGGTCTATGTGGACGATATGATTGCCAAATCATGCAAAGAAGAGGACCACTTGATCAACTTGAAGAAAGTGTTTGATCGTCTCAGGAAGTACAGTCTACGGCTTAACCCGGCTAAGTGCGTCTTTGGGGCTACATCAGGGAAGTTACTGGGATTTATTGTGAGCCGAAGAGGAATTGAAATTGACCCGGCTAAGGCCAAGGCCATAATTGAAATGCCAGCACCCAGAACCGAGAAGGAGGTTCGTGGTTTTCTCGGGAGGATTCAATACATAAGCCGGTTCATAGCACAACTCACTGCTATCTGTGAACCAATTTTCAAGCTTCTGAGGAAAGATAACCCGACGGTCTGGAATGAGGATTGCCAGCAGGCATTTGATACGATAAAGAGATATTTGCTGAACTCACCTGTGCTAGTGCCACCAACTCCAGGAAGACCACTGATCTTGTACTTGTCAGTGTTGGAAACGTCGATGGGATGTGTCTTGGGGCAGCATGATGAGACTGGTAGAAAAGAAAGGGCCATTTACTATCTGAGTAAAAAATTCATGGAATATGAAGCCAAGTACTCACCATTGGAGAAGACTTGTTGTGCTCTAGTGTGGGCAACTCAGAGGCTAAGGCATTACTTCCTTAGTCACTCCACACTATTGATATCTTGGATGGACCCGCTGAAATATCTATTTGAGAAACCGGCACTGACTGGCAGGACGGCAAAGTGGAAATTACTACTGTCCGAATTTGACCTCACATACATCACCCAGAAGGCGATCAAGGGTCAAGCCATAGCTGATCACCTGGCTGCACATTCTCTGCCAAAATACCAACCCTTGAAGACCAACTTTCCCGATGAGGCAATACTGTACACTGAAGAGGAGGAAAGTGAGAGTTCTTGGCAGATGTTCTTTGATGGGGCTGCCAACATGAATGGTAATGGAATAGGGGCAGTCTTAGTTAAACCAGATGGTTCACACATCCCGATTGCAGTAAAGCTGAGATTCCAGTGCACCAATAATATTGCAGAATATGAGGCATGCATAATTGGGTTGCAAGCCGCCATGGATCATGAAGTAGAGGAACTTGACGTATACGGGGATTCGAGTCTTATCATCTTCCAAACGACTGGTGAATGGAAAACCAAGGATCACAAATTGATCCCCTATCACCAGTATTTGGAAGAAATAAGCACAAATTTCACTCGAATTTCCTTCAACTATATGCCAAGGGTCAAGAATCAGTTTGCGGATGCTCTAGCAACATTAGCTTCAATGGTCAGCATATCAGAAGGGGTAGACATTAGACCACTGGAAATTGAGGTCCGAGATGAACTGGCTTACTGTCTCGTTCTAGAGGGAGCACCAGAAGAAGAAACACCATGGTTTCAAGATATCAAAAATTTCTTGTACAATCGGAGTCTGCCAGAAAATGCCACTGTTACTGAGAAAAGGACAATACAGAGGTTGGCGGGTCAGTTTCTGCTAAGTGGTGGACATTTGTACAAGAGATCACATAACGATATTCTGCTCAGATGTGTAGCCAATACTGAATCGAAAAGACTGATTGAAACTGTACATGGAGGAGTTTGTGGGCCCCATATGAGCGGGCACATGCTGACAAAGAAGATCTTGAGACTGGGCTACTACTGGTCGACCATGGAACATGATTGCTGTATACATGTCAGGAGGTGCCATCAATGTCAAATCTATGCAGATAATAAGCATGCACCCCCGGGTGAGTTGCACAACATGACGTCCCCATGGCCCTTTTCCATGTGGGGCATAGACGTCATTGGTATGATTTCACCTAAGGCATCGAACGGGCACATATTCATCCTGGTGGCGATTGATTACTTCAATAAATGGGTAGAAGCAGCATCATATGCAAACATCACAAGCAACCATGTTATTAAGTTTTTGAAGCACAATATCATTTGTCGCTATGGACTGCCAAGTGCCATAGTATCAGACAATGCTTCAAATATTAAGAACAAGGACATGAAGAAGATGTGTGAGCAGTTTCAGATCACCCACCACAAGTCAGCTCCGTACAGGCCAAAGATGAATGGGGCAGTAGAAGCAGCAAACAAAAATATAAAGAAAATCATTCAGAAGATGGTAGTGAGTTACAAGGATTGGCACGAAATGCTACCGCTTGCTCTACATGCTTACAGAACCTCGATCCGGACTTCAACTGGGGCGACCCCGTACTCCCTAGTCTATGGGATGGAAGCAGTCTTGCCAGTGGAAGTAGAAATCCCATCACTCAGAGTGCTCATGGAAGTAGAACTGGAAGAAGCCGAATGGGTACAGTCAAGACATGATCAACTCAACCTAATAGAAGAGAAGCGATTGAAAGCACTATGTCATGGACAGTTGTACCAGAAGAGAATGGCCTGTGCCTACAATAAGAAAGTGAGGCCCAGAGCTTTCCAAGAAGGAAACCTGGTGCTAAAGAAAATCCTACCATTTTTGGAAGACCCTCGTGGTTAGTTCAAGCCAAATTGGGAAGGGCCATATGTTGTCAAGAAGGTCCTGTCAGGGGGTGCACTCATCTTAGCAGAAATGGATGGGTCAGATTTTCCTGAGCCAATTAGCTCCGATGCAGTAAAAAGGTATTTTCCTTGAGCGAATATTTCTAGGAAATGATCTGAGGCCATTTTTCTTTATTTCCTTCAAAATTTGAATCCTTAGTCTAGCCAAATTGAGCCGGTTCGTTTCTTGGATAAACCCAAACCGTATTTACAGTCAAATTGGGGCAAAATCAATTGGGGCGAAGTTGAGAAAAAAAGAAAAAAAAAGGAAAAACAATGAAAAATAGCAAATGAAAGCCAAGTGTGAAAAAAGATGCAAAGAAGGCAATTTGGGGAAAAAGGGTTAAATTCATCATGACTGTAAGTCCGGTTGACCTATTTCCACACTTGAAAATTTTTGGGCCTTTAATACCCTTTCTTTCATAAACCGAGCCTAGCCTTTATTTCGTCCTATTTTTAAGCCATCGGTGATCTTAGTTTATTCATTCAAATTTCAGAGTGAAATTGGGGATGACGGAATGTAGAAGCCGGCCCTAGTGAAAACCGTAACTGGCGCTAGCGGCAATATTGGCAAGAAGAAAAAAAAAGAATAAGAATAAAGAAAAAAAGAAAAAAAAAGATCAAAGGTTGAGTTGATCATGTGATCCAAGCTTAAAGAGAAATCAGCACGAGTACTGAGACTAAGCAGATTGGGTAACACAGTCAATTCAGGAAGGAAAAAAGCATTTGGGGATGACTCTAAAGGCCCTAAGATGGACGGTTTTGATCCCTTATTATTACTTGGACTACCCTCTTCATTATTAAACCTGGTTTTTAATTCATCTAATTATGGGTGATTAAGTGCATGGACCAAATTTCAAAAAATAAAAAAATATAAAAAAGGAAAAACTATACTTTGGCCAGTGATGATAAATCAAATACTTTTCATAAAACCTTTGTTTTTACAAGCATCTGAGCATTCTGAGGCCAATAATATAAAAATTTTACTTTGAATTAAATCCTTTGTCTTTCCACTATTGGAGTTGGCTTTTGTACAAAGGTAGGGAAAAAGAAAAAAAATGTGTGCAGGAAATAAGGCTAATCTCTGTCTCCTAGCCGCTCCTCAAGCTCCCGAATCCGAGCTGCCTGAGCTGCAATAACTCCAGAAGCCCCCTCTGCAGCGGGATCACTCAGCAAGGAAATGACCTCATCTGAAAGAGTCTGCCTAATCCTCATGCTCCTAAGGTCGGCTAAAGCATCCTGGTGCTTCTGCCTCAGTGCTCGGACTTCAAGACAGCGGGCCTGCCGATGCTCCTCAAGTTGCTTTTCCATAGCCAGACGGCGAGATACCTGCTCTGCAAGTTGCCTTTCCATGTCAAGGCCCCGTATCCTAAGCTCCTGGGCCTCTCGTACCCATATCTGCTGAAGTCGCTTGTGGGAAGCTCTCTCAGACTCTAAAATATCCTCATAAGTAGGAGCCAAGACGACAGGAGGATCTTCAGGTACGTTAGCCTGACTCTGTATCTGCTACCTGATCCAGAAGAGATAGTCCTTCACATGGGTGTAGACACCCCAAATTGCACTACAGAATGAGAAAGTAATAAAAACATGTAATTAAAGCTTAAAACAGGTCAAAAATGCATAAAAATTGACTAAGCAGGCTTTGCCCGTATTTCATTCACGGGCCGGTCGCGCCCGAGATCGCTTTACGGTCACCGTTGGACCGTAATTCATTTACGGTCACTAAAGACTCGTTCGAGTTTTATTCTTCTCTCGATTTATCTTTAGTCCAATATATCTTTAAATGAGCGAATTACGTCTTTTATTCGCTGAAGCCACCTTGGTTGGCTATGGATGGGCATTATCTCTGTCTTTCACTCTATCTAAAGGATCAGGATATATCCTCCTGGACCAACATTGCCCCTGTGTTTGCCTATAAATAGAGGGTCTTTCCTCAAGCAAAAGGCCACGAAAATTTGAAGTCTAAGAAGCTCCAAGAGAAGAAGAGGAACCCCTACTGCTTTGCTTGCTCAATCCAGGTAAGTCCCTTTTCCCTTTTATTTTCTGTCTTCAATTCTAGATGTAGTAGGATCATCTCTATTGCTGTAGAATAAGGCCATCTTTTGTACTTGTATTCCCAAACTTGTCTCTAAGTACCTCAAGAGTCTCTCTAGCCGTAAAACGTGAAGAGAGAGCTAGGGGAAAAGAGAACAGGTGGATCCCTAGAATAGAATCCTATATCTGTTTTTCTCCTTTTTTCTAGAATAAAGCCTGTGATTGTGTTTGTGTAACCAAACCTATCTCCAAGTACCTCAAGAATCATCTCTAGCCATAAAACGTGAAGAGAGAGCTAGGGGAAAAGAGAACAGGTGGATCCGTAGGGTAGACCCCCATGTGCTTTAATCTGTGAAATGTGGTTGCTTTGAATATCCTGATCATGTTTTAATGCTTTTTATGATATATCTGAATGAATAACATGAATCCATGATGTTTATAGCATGAGACCCCCACTTTTTGATAAAATTTGGATTTTTCCCACTTTTGCACCTACAGCACTATTTTCGTGATTTTTGTGGTTTTAGGCTAGAATCTTGGATTTATCATGATCAATATGATAGATCTGGATCCAGAGGCCTAAAAATAAATTCTAGGGTTTCATGATGTGGTTTTTAAATCGTTTTTCATTATTGAGAGAAAACCCTACGGTCTTAGTTATCCCCTTTTGATGTTTTTCATTAACGTGGGTATTTTTGGTTTTGATTTTCAGATTTAATGTGAAATTTGGGCTATATCTATGTGTTGGACTATTCAAGTTCAATTTTGAAATATTTTATAAAAATCATATTTTTCTAGATTTCTAGAATTTGACTTGAAGCCAGATTTTTGGATTTTTCACTTGAAATTATCTGATTTTATCTCAATTTTATTTTGATCATGAAACCCTAGGAATGGTATGATCATATTTGAAAGTTCTGGATCAATGAGACTATTCATATGAAAAAACCATATATTTTTGTCTTTTTTGTGATTTTTCATGAATTTTATAGCAAGCCTTTTTTCTTTGAAAAACATGAACAATACCTGGCAACCACCTTGTGTGGATGAATAGGGGTGCCTAGAACCTTCTCCTGTTCATAACCTAATCCCCTTACCCATCTCTGGTTGTTTTTTTTAGGAGGGTTATTTTTACCCGAAAATTGTGCTTATTTAATATTTTGGTGTCCATTCACACCTAAATTGAATGGTGGCGACTCTTTGTTTTGTTTAATCCCGTGTGATGATAGAGGAAGTCATTGGATTTGATTTTTTCCCATGTCTCACAACTGGCGACTCTGCTGGGGAGTGCTTGAGGATTTCAGCCTTTTGGTGTTTGTTCATGTTTTTGATTTTTTGATTTGATTGCTATTTTGTGTTCTTAAGCATGTTGAGTATGTTTTAAATCTGATTTATTGCTTAAGAATTCATGGGGATAGAAACATGCTTAATTTTGATTTATAGGATTGTTTCTAGAAACATGCGTAGGGGAGGTTCATTTTGCTAAACCATGCTAATTTCTTGCTGTATTTTTATAATAGCAAGTTTTAATTTTCAGCATGATCTCCATGATGTATTGTTTTGGTGTATAACATGATCATATGTTTGCATGATTAGATGATTTTTTATGAGCATGTTTTAGGTGCTATATGGACTGCTTTGTATATTTGTTTACTTTATATATGCTTTCCTATTATGCCTTGGTTTGTGTATGCATGGCTGCGAAAAGAGTGGCAAGGGTTTGGGACGTTGTGAATGCACCCAATTTTTTACAATGCACAGTGCACATTTTATTTTTTACACAGCCTACCCTTAACTTATAGGAAGTTGAACCCGAATGTGTGTAACTTGGCGCAATGAGGTCGATACTTCGGAAAGCGAAAGTGAAAACATTCACCTTAGAACTTTGGGCTAATGATGTGATGATAACGTGGATCTGTGATTCTGGTAATCACTAGGCTTGAGTGCTAAGTTGCCATTAAGCCAAAACCCAAAACCCCTACGCTTGAAGGTGGAGTTACACGTTTTTGACTAAAGTACACAATTACGTGGGGATATGGGTTGGTATGATTGTGGGAAGGCCGTGTGCATGGCTTACAAACCAGGGCATAATGCGGATGCCATATTGAAGGTAAACAAGGTAACAAGGTAATTCTATTGTTTTGCATTATTTTCATGTCGTAGGGGTGTCATGGTGCCCATTGGTTCGGGATAAAATTGGTCCCAAAATATGAATAGTTTCTAAAATTGGTGCAGCCCATAGGAAGAGTTTCTAACTCTGTTTAGAATCAATCCTACCCAATGTTCATACAAGAGGCAACAAAAAGGGTACCAAATTCTTGAGTATGGTGTCAATTTGGAGGGTACATGTGCCCTCCCAAGCATGTGTTTTTACAAATAGGCCAAGGTCCACTTTGGGACAGTTTAGAAGCTTTGCAATGGGTGAACCGTATGTTTGGATGAGCCATTAAAGTGATCAAACCATGTAAAAACTGGAAAAATATAACAGAGTTCCGTAAAACCGCATTCAGTACATGGGCTGGGCTTGCCCGTATCGGTTATACGGGCTGGGCTCGCCTGTGTTTTCCATACGGTCACGGCTGGCTCGTAATTTGAGTATGGGCAGGGCTGGACTGTACTGTGTATACGGTTTTCGCAGAATATTCAATTTTAATCAGCTTTTTCCCACTAAATCTTATTCCTTTAACCTTTAAATAATGATAAAGGGAAATAGGTTTGAATAAAATGCTTCAAAAAAAAATAATAATAAATAAATAAATAAAAAGTGTGAAGAGAAAATCCTTTGGGCCTCTGAAAGCCTTTGAATTTCAGACTTTTTCTCAAAAACTCCTTGGGCCTCTGAAAGCCTTTGAATTTCAGACTTTTTCTCAAAAACTCCTTGGGCCTCCGAAAGCCTTTGAATTTCAGACTTTTTCTCAAAAAGCCTTGGGCCTCTGAAAGCCTTTGAATTTCAGACCCTTTCTCAAAATGTCCTTGGGCCTCTGAAAGCCTTTGAATTTCAGACCTTTTTCTTTTGGGCCTCTAAAAGTGTAACGCCCCGAACCCGGGTCAGTGCAAACCGGCACCCGACCCGAACCCGGTTCGCTACTGTAACAACCCGAATTTAGTTCAACAACCAAATCCGAGGTGTTACTGGCCCATATCAATTACAACATCAATAATATACCAGACCAAAGAAAGCAAAATCCAATCATTTTATTAAACTATCAGAGTTGCGGAAACAAGTATGTGCAGAAGTGTAGATCAAAATCCTCAACTAAGCATAAAGCTTGACCATCAGTCAGTAATATCAAAGTCTGGTAAAATGAACTGGTTACTATCTCTCTCATACATCAAATCCAAATAAATGATAATAAACCAATCAAAATGCTAAGTCTATAACATCAATCCACCTCAGACAAGATCTGGATAATAATAATCCTCCGGCGAATACTCGGCTATCTCTCCCTGGAAGTCTAAGAGATCCCCCTCTCGCGTATCAGCTGAAAAAAATGGAATAGAAGTAGGGTGAGATACGAATATCTCAGTAGGTAACACATGCATGACTAAACAGTTAATATAAGCAAAGTAACATTTCATGCACGATTAAGCAACATCGATAAATCAGGCTTGCATAATCATTTATACCATTCATGAACACAAAACAGTTTGATAAACAGTTCTAGAAATGATTTTCAGCAAGTCTTAATATAAGAACTCAATAGCCAAATCAGTAGCATAATCCACACATTGCCAGGATGTACTAAGCAGTCACATCCAACCAATATCCCAATCACATGCATCCCGCACGTGCACAATAATAATAATAATCATATCAAGTGTTGTGTTTTCAGTGTCATTGTAGGACTCAAAAAGATAGATAAACCTTTTGAGATGATTCTCAACCAATTGCTATACCACCGTGCGACTTAGGAGCGATGCTACTAATGATACTCAAGCCCCATGCAGCGCAGCTTAGACAAGAGCCGTAGTCACCGACTTATTGCACACGTACCCATCAGAGTTGGCATGTACCACCAGCATGCAGCACCAGAATCAATACATGGAGATGGTCGCTTATCCACATGTACAGGGAATCACCAGCGGCTCACCGGGGTGTCCCTCCAGACATAGGACCTTCCCAGACAAACTAACTTGCAAAGGAAGCGCGTCGCATATAGGAGTAACTCAACCCAAATGACATATCCCTCAGCTATCTAGCTAAGACTATGGATCCATAACCAGCTATGCCCACTAGACTCCAAAATTCCCTAAAGTATCATAATTCTATAAGGGTTGGTGCCTAGCGGCATATAATGGTTATATCTGTACATTTACTTCATTATTCAGTCATTCGAATTCTGAATTCTCTTTATAATGTCTTCTGATTTATAATGCCATTTAGAAGTGTTTAGATAATCAAATGGTAGTTAGGCTTTTCCAAAATCACATTTCTCATTTACCTTCAAAACTTGGCAACTAATGTCCTAAATATCTCCCTAATTTGTTTTTCTGTAAAACAGGGAATTAGATAGTTTATTTTGGTCTTAAAAGACCTTAGTTAATCATTAAAATTGTCTAAAAATAGTTTAGAGTTGAATTAGGTTCGAAATTATGAAAAATTGGAATTTCTGCTTAGAGCGCCTGGGATCGCTCAAGATCGCTCCGGGCGGTCTCCAGTTGGCGGTAGTTCAACTTCGAGCGCCAACGGTCCGTTGTCCCACGGTCCACGGCGTCCTAAATTTTATAACCAGTGCCTAGGATCGCCGATGAGCGCCGAGTACAGTCGAGGTCGGCGGTCATACAAAATCGAGTAGAAATAGTTCTAAATAATGATTTTTCTCGTCTAAACTCATTCTAATGTATTTATAACATGCTTAGATAACTAAATACAACATTACATATCATAGAAACATGCGTTTGTGATTAAACAGAGGTAAATCCAATTTTAAAACCAAAACGATGTCACCTACCTCTATACGTTGATTTCTCCTTCTCTATTCTGAACAATGGCGAACCTCTAGCACTGAGAAACTCTCTGGACGATGAACGCACGCCCAGCCCTTCCTTCTTCTTCTCCTTCTTCTCTTCTCTTTGGTCGTTCAAACAGGTTCGTCGCTTGCGGCTTCAATACGAGTGAGAATACAAGTATAAAATTAGGTTATTTCTTTATACATATATATACCCCCTGATTCTATGCATCTCCCATGCAACTGTTCTATACACCTTGCCCAATTAGAATACATACCTCGATATCTCACGATCGGACGGTCAGATCTGCATCTAATTCTGGATCTCCGCTAAGTTGATCACCCCCTACAATATTAAAATGTTTCTATCAATCATAACTCTCGGTAATATTATTTACTAATTTAATTTATTATTTAAGGAAAATTCGGGGTTTTACAGAAAGCCTTTGAATTTCATATCTTTTGGGCCTCTGAAAGCCTTTGAATTTCAGACCTTTTTCTTTTGGGCCTCTGAAAGCCTTTGAATTTCAGATCTTTTGGGCCTCTGAAAGCCTTTGAATTTCAGATCTTTGGGCCTCTGAAAGCCTTTGAATTTCAGATCTTTGGGCCTCTGAAAGCCTTTGAATTTCATATTGTTTTCTCAAAAACTCTTTGGGCCTCTGAAAGCCTTTGAATTTCAGACTTTTATCAAAAATCCTCGGGCCTCTAAAAGCCTTTGAATTTCAGACTTTTTCTCAAAATATCCTTGGGCCTCTGAAAGCCTTTGAATTTCAGACCTTTTCCAAAAATATCCCTGGGCCTCTGAAAGCCTTTGAATTTCAGACCTTTTCCAAAAATATCCCTGGGCCTCTGAAAGCCTTTGAATTTCAGACCTTTTCAAACCCCCCCCCCCCTCGGGCCTCTGAAAGCCTTTGAATTTCAGATCTTTCTCTCTTTTTTGTGGGACCTGTTGGAAGCCCTAGAATATTCCAACAATTCAATTCAAAAAAAAAAAGAAGAAGCAAATAAAGAAAAAATCCAAACTCGTGTTCACCCAGCTTGCACATAGGCATTCCTAGGCATGTGAATGAGATTAATTGGGCACTGATATTTTTTCCTTTATTTTGTGACCAGGTACTAATACACTTGCAATCATAGCTCTTATAACCAGATCAAGAGCTCGCGCCATGAATCCCATTGAAGACGAAGCTGATGCTCCTCATCCAGATGTTGTCCTACTCCAAGAACAAGTAGCAGGACTAGCCCGAATGCTAGAGAACGTATTGTCCGTACAGGCCCAACAAGTGCAGGCCCAACAAATGCAGGCCCAGAACCAAGCATCCACTTCCAACCCTGCACCTCCACCCCAAATCAATATTCCACCTCCAGTACAACCAATTCCTGAACCCGTCTATGAACCCACCCCTGAACCTATACTGATCAGGGATGAGACATCTGAGTCAAAAAAGGCTAAGGAAAAGGAAAGGATAAGGGAAGAGGTTGAAAGAAAGTTCCTACACAAACTGGAAATGATCCAAGATGAACTTAGAGAAGTAAAAGGGGTGAGCAACTTCAGGGGCACCAACTTCGAGGACTTATGCCTATACCCCAATGTTAACCTGCCGGCTAAGTTCAATTGCCTGGACCTAGATAAATATGATGGCACTGGCTGCCCCATGAGCCATATGAAGTTATACTGCGGTGCCCTATGCCAGTTTGGTCGAGATGAGGGTGTTCTGATCAAACTCTTCCAAAGGAGCTTAACTGGAACTGCCTTGAGGTGGTTCGCTACTCTAGACCATGGAAAGATTAGAAGATGGAAGGACCTAGCAGATGCCTTCCTAGCTCAATACCGGTTCAATTCAGAGATCGTACCAGACAGGTATGATGTAATGAGAATGAGCAAGGAAATGGACGAATCTGTGAGACAGTACGCCAAGAGATGGAGGGAGACTGCCTCTCAGTTCAGGCCACCTATGCTAGAACAAGAGATGATTTCCACCTTCATCAGTACATTGGGTCAACCATTCTACAGCCACCTGGTGGGTCAGACCACCACTAATTTTGCGGCTTTAGTACAAGTGGCCGACCGAATCGAAGACGGAATCAGGTCGGGTAAAATAATTGACCACTCTGCTATGGTCAGTCAACAAGACCCCAATGTGAAGAAAGGAAGTGGGATGAAGAAGAATGGAAACAAGAAAGAAGGGGATGTAAACATGGTGCAGCCACCATCAGGCCCTAACAAGCCCATACAAATCAACATACCTGCTCATTTTCCTACTCCATCTCCATCTACTCAGGCCCCTATGAGGGTTAATGTTCCAGCAGCACCTTCAGACCAAAAAAGGGTTTTTACTAAGGAGGAAAAGGATGCTTATTTTGCAGCAAGGAGAAATAGGGTTTTCACCCCTATTCCAATGAGTCTTTCTCAGTTGCTGCCCACCTTATTGCAAGCAGGGTATATCACCTTAAGAGAACCCAATCCGAATGCACCCAAGGAGAGAAATTTTGACCCCTCCACCACTTGTGATTACCACATGGGTGCACCTGGGCACCCTACTGACAAGTGCTGGCCTTTGAAACATGCCATTCAGGATTTATTGGACCAGAATACCCTGTCTTTCAATACAGGGGCTCCCAATCCTCCTAGAACAGATATTGGACAGAACCCTCTGCCCCAGCATCATGGGGCAGCTCCATCTAATGTTATAGGTGTCGTCTCTTCTGATAAAATAACCTTTGATCCATTCCAGTTAATTGCTCCAATAGGGACAACGGTCAAGGTTTATTTTAACAGAATAAACAAGGAAAAAGAAATAAATGTAATTTCAAAGGGGAATGATAGTGCTGCAAAGAACATTAGCTCATCTCTGGACCGGGTCTCGTCCCTCATGGCCCAAATGAACATTGCAAAACCACCATTGGTTATCAATTACAGTCCATCCACCTTTACTTCACCCATTCAGTCAAAACCACCATTGGTCATAAACTGTGACCCTCTTAATGCATCAGTCACTTCTGTGACCCCTCAACCAAAACAACTCCCACCATTGGTCGTTGATATCCCTCTCACTCAAATTTCATCATCCAAGTCTAAACTTCCTTCCTTGGTGATAAATGTCCCCAAGCCTTCCTACTCTGAATCGGCTGTACCATGGAACTACAGTGAAGCTTTTACCACTACATGCCCTACAGCTGAAAGCAAGGAAGAAGTGAACCTCATGATGAGGTCAGGAAAATGTGTAGGGGTGGAAGAAAAACAAAAGGAAACAGAGAAGGAGAAGGAAGAAGAAAAAAATAAAGGAAAGGCCAAGATAGGGAATGATGCCCCTCAGGTAACTAACAGTGAAGCAGCTAACCTCATTAAGGTAATAAAAAAGAGTGAGTTCAATGTTGTCGAACAGTTGAATAAAGTCCCTGCCCAGATCTCAATACTGGGCCTATTGTTAAATTCTGAAAAACATAGGGACTCCTTGTTAAGGATACTTCAGGGGGCACATGTGCCTAAAAACATTGAACCAGACCAACTAGGCCGGATGGTTAGGCAAATATTATCTCACAATGTCATAACTTTTTCAGAGACCGAGATCAGCCCAGCAGGGTACCATCATGTAGACCCATTGGACATAGCTGTACTCAGTAAGGGTTGCATGATAGCCCGGGTCTTGATTGATAATGGGTCGGCTCTCAATGTCTGCCCACTAATAACCTTTGTTAAGCTCGGTCTGGAGCAAAATAAAATAAAGCAAAATGGAAGAATCATAAGAGCATTTGACAGCTCTAAAACACACTCCCTAGGGGAGGTTGAACTGCCGGTCACAATTGGACCGTATATTTTCAACATCACATTTGAAGTGATGGATATACCTACAGCCTTCAACCTACTCCTAGGAAGGCCGTGGATTCATACGGCTAGGGCTATACCATCTACTCTCCACCAAAGAGTCAAATATATCAGAGGGCAAAAGGTGATTACTTGTAACGCCCCGGATTCCGTGTTGTTCATTAAAGATATAACACGTCTCACGGAGGTTAGGCAAGGATCGTTAATCAATTTATGATCGCTGGATAATCATACATCTATAACCTAATGTGAGACATGGGAAAAAATCAATTTACATGATTTCCTCAATCATCACACGGGATTATATTAAACAAAGAGTCGCCACCATTCAATTTAGGTGTGAATGGACACCAAAATAATAAATAAGCAAAAAGGCAAATTTTAGGGCAAAATATCCCTCCTAAAAAAAACAACCAGAGATGGGTAAGGGGATTAGGTTATGAACAGGGGAAGGTGTTAGGCACCCCTATTCATCCACACAAGGTGGTTGCCAGGCATTGTTCATGTTTAATTAAAAGAAAAAGCTTGCTATAAAAATCAGGAAAAATCACAAAAAAGACAAAATTGTATGGTTTTTTCATATGAATAGTCTGATTGATCCAGAACTATCAAACATGATCATACCATTCCTAGGGTTTCATGATCAAAATAAAATTGAGATAAAATCAAATAAAATCAATTTAAAGTGAAAAATCCAAAAATCTGGCTTCAAGTCAAAATTCTAGAAATCTAGAAAAATATGATTTTTATAAAATATTTCAAAATTGAACTTGAATAATCCAAGACATAGATAAAGCCTAAATTTCACATTAAATCTGAAAATCAAAACCAAAAATATCCATATTGAAGAAAAACACCAAAAGGGGAGAACTTAGACCGTAGGGTCTTCTCTCAATAATGAAAAACAATTTAAAAACCATATCATGAAACCCTAGAATTTATTTTCAGGCTTTTGGATCCAGATCTATCATATTGATCATGATAAATCCAAGATCTTAGCCTAAAACCACAAAAAACACGAAAACAGTGCTGTAGGTGCAAAAGTGGTGAAAACCCAAATTTTAGAAAAAAGCGGGGATCTCATGCTATAAACATCATGGATTCATGTTATTCATTCAGATATATCATAAAAAGCATTAAAACATGATCAGGATATTCAAAACAGCCACATCTCACAAATTAGAGCACATGGGGGTCTACCCTACGAATCCACCTGTTCCCCTTTTCCCTAGTTCTCTCTTCACGTTTTACGGCTAGAGAGACTCTTGAGGTACTTAGAGATAGGTTTGGTTACACAAACACAATCACAGGCTTTATTCTATGAAAAAAAGAAAAAACAGATATGGGGTTTTATTCTAAGGATCCACCTGTTCCCCTTTCCCCTAGTTCTCTCTTCACGTTTTACGGCTAGAGAGACCCTTGAGGTACTTGGAGACAAGTTTAGGGATACAAAAACAGATATGGCCTTATTCTACAGCAATAGAGATGATCCTATTACATCTAGAATTGAAGACAGAAAATAAAAAGGGATAGGGGACTTACCTGGATTGAGCAGGCAGAGCAGCAGGGATTCCTTTCTCTTCTCTTGGAGTTCCTTGGGGTTCCTTGGAGTTCTTTGACTTCAAAATTTCGTGGCCCTTAGCTAGAGGAGAGAGCCTCTATTTATAGACACACCCAGGGGCAAGGTTGGTCCAAGGTTTGGCAGGATAGAGTTTCAGTTTGAGTTAAACACAAGATCATGTCAATCCTTTATCCACAAGGATAAATGAGATAATTCGAATGGATAAATAAGAGGATTCGCTTATCCAAGAGAGATATTTGGGTGCAGATAAGGCTCAAAAATAGAAAAGGTAAAATTCGCACAAAGACCCCCGTGCCCGTATATATATTACGGTCGCGCCCTGCCCGTATTATTAATACGGGCACGCCGTGACCGTATATCAACAGCAGATATGACCAGTCCGTAGACAAAATACGGTCATGACCAATTTGGCCAGATTTTACACTTTTTTGACCTGTTTCAAATCCCAATTAATATTTTCAATTATTTTCTCATTTTTAGTGCAATTTGGGGTGTCTACAGCTGCCCCCTCTTTGCTGGTAATTGGAACCAATTACAAGCAGAGAGCAAAAAGACCCACCAATTGCACTTTCTAAGATTTTTGTCTAATCAATTGCACTTTGCAAGGATTAAATGGATGATTTTTGAAAAAAGAATTCATTGCGGAAGATTTGCTAAGAAGTCCCTCAGCTTAAGGGCCAAATCCTCCTCTCTCCTCTCACTGAGCACTCGTGGCTATGAAGTGAGATTTGAGACAAAATTTTTAAACAAAAGTGGGTAAGATGGCAATCCTTGCAACTTACAACTAATATAAACATTAATCTCCTAAAAAAATGTGTAGAGAAAATGATGAAAAAGACAATTTTCTGGGCGACCTGCAATTGTAGCACAATGAACAGCAAAGAACAGACACAACTCAAAATTGCACATTTGAAAGACATCTCATTAATTGAACTCGCTTGGGTCAAACAAAGAAATGATAAAAACATGGATTCGAAGATAGCCAATGAAACCCCTGCTTGAAGTCTGATGGGGTGGCGTCTCTTCCTTATCTCAGATTTCTTGGAGCTCTCGTGGCTATGAAAAGAAATTTGAGACAAGCAAATTTTGAAAAGAATGTGGATTTAAAATTGACCACTGCAAACTCAATTGATTTTGATGTTTTTCACTTTTTGAATTTTCTTGATTGATTTTCTTATTTGATATACCTGGGGTGCCATTTGATGCCCGAACCTGTGCTTGAATATTTTGGAACTTGCTTTTGCTTCTTTATCTTCTTACTCTCTCAATAACGATGTATGTGCCCTTACTGCCCATAACTTGTCTTCATGTTTTTTAACTGCCCAAGTAAATGCCCTCATCTTGATTGATGGATCATGATCTGTTGATCTAACCTCATGCCTTTACAACCCATGATCTGTCTTTCATGCCTTCTTGTTGCCTCAGTAAAATCCTTCTTCATGATTGAAGAATTGGGAACCCTTGTTTAACGAAGAAAACATACCACTGCTTCGAAGCTTCTTTTTTTCTTTCAAATTCGAAGAATAAAGCTTGATTGCTTCTTCCAGATGTTGGAATTCATTCCAATGAAAACTCAGAAGGAAAAACACTGAGCATGCCCCGGTTTTGATTATTTGAAGAAGTATTTGCCTCTCGGTAGAGATGATCCTCTTTTTTCTTTTTTCTTTTTTTTTCTTTTTTTTTCTTTTTCTCTTTTTTTTCTCTTTCTTTTTCTTTTTCTTTTTTTTAGCCTTTGCCAAAAAGAAACCCTAATAGAAGAATGCAAATGCAAACATAAGAAAATAGGTTTTATACTAGTGGCCTCAGAATTCTCTAATGCTTGCAAAACCAATGTTTTATGAAAAGATATAGATTCTCATCATAGGCCAAAAATATAGTTTTTGCTTTTTGTGTTTTTTTTTTTTTTGAAAAATGATCCAATCACTTATTAGCATATAGTCCAAAAGAATTAAAATCAAGTTGAATAATGAAAAGATTATTTCAGAAAATGAAGAAAGACCAAAATCAACCTTTGGAACCTTTAGAGTCATCCCCTTAACCATCGGCTTGTCAATTGATGCTCCAGATATGACGACTCTTTCAATCTGACTATTTTGCCCCAGTCTTGGAAAGACATTTTCCTTCATCCAATTGAAGAACAATTGTTTCTCCATTGTATCCATGATATGGGAATTTATGACTTCAACTTCAGCAATAATTTCCTAATGGCAATTTTGATAGCCATTAACTTGTTCACAGATGATTCATATCATAGTTCTGATTATGTTGCTTTAGTCTTGAAAAGAGAATTTTCTCAATCACTTGAAGAGTGGATGTATCTCAAAATAACCACCAACATGAAGACTTCACTTGGATCTCTGCCAATTCTGGACTTTCCTCTCTAACAATTTTCTTCTTGTAGATAGCTGATTATTTGCCATGTAGTGCCCTTCCGGGTTTTCACTACATTTTCTCCATTTTTTCTTTTTTCTTTTTTTTTTCTTCTTTTTTTTTTTTATACCCTTCATCACCAGCAACCATGTAGTCAAAACTGCCTTAATTCAAAATTTCTTAATCAAAGAGGACTTATGAATGGGACGAAACGAAGGCTTGGTGTTAGTTTAGAAAGAAAAGGAATAAAAGGCTCAAATACCATATGATCAAATGGGTTAACTGAAATTGTAATTTTTAAGGCATTTCTTCCTTGGGAATGAATACAAAATTGCTCCCAGTAATGAAGTTCTTCCCTCAATTTGATTTCTTCATTTGAAACTTATTCTTCAGTATTGAACTTCTTTTTTCCATTCTTTTTTTCACAATTTTGAAGACATTCTCCAAATAGCATTTGATTATCTTTTTTTTTTCCTTCCTTTTTTTTTCATTTCTTCGCCCCATTTTCTGAAAACATATTCAAAATCCCTTTTGAACTTCAATAATTGTCCCTTCATTCCCTTTTTTTTATGCCTTAATAAATTTGCCCCAGTGTGGGGTTACAATTCTCCGTTTAGGTTACTTAGAAAAATGTATCAAGCTCAAAGGGTCTAACTAGGGATTTCAAAAATTTTAGAGATATAAGAAAGAAAGGCCTCTTATCATTTTAAGAAAAAATTGAATTTTCAGACTTGGTAAAGTCGTACTACATGACTAGTTCAGGATTTTTTCTTCTTTTTTTTTTTTCTTCTTAATCACCTTCTGTCAACATGAAAGCCTCTTTAAATAGAACTTCTGTTATGAACAAGTTCTTCACCTTTTGATCAATATTATGAATTTGGATGCTTTCCATCAAATGATGCCCAATTCTATTTCCAACGAAAAGGTCAGATTCTCCCATATTTTCAAGTGCAAAGCCCCAAAATTTCTTCAAACAATATTATCAACCTCCCTTTGAACGAATCAGCAAGTGGTGCGATCCTTTTCTGAATTATAATAAAGAAACTTCAAATCTTCTTCTATCTTTTCTGTTGAAGACTGTGGGTCATCTTTGGTTCCAAAGGCCATAAAATTGGTCACTTCATAATTTTGCAGAATATTCTTCTCATGACACTTAAAAAGATTTGAATTTTCACATCAAATGTCTTTTTCTTTGATTTTGGTCTCAAAATTGAGCCCAATGTCAAAGTCATATTCAACTCAATGAAATTCAATAGGAGATATGATTCATAAGTAAAAGGACCTTGCTGAAAACTTTTTTTTTTTCTAGAAAAATGTTAAAGGGAAAAATCTTTTTTTTTTTTTTTGAAGAGCCTTTATTAAAATCACTTCCTGAGAACAAGGCTCCTTAGGATCCTCAGGAAATGTGCATTCTTCTTATGGGAGTTTCTTTTCAAAGAACATGGGAGTTCGAAAACTTCCCCTGTTCTCAAAGGCAAAAGTTGACTTTTCTCCCTTTTTCTGATAATTTCTTTCTCCTGTTGAGTGAGGCAAGCCTTCCTGCTCATAACCAGGAGCATTTCTTTTAAGATAAACCCTGACTGTTGGACCAATAGAAGCGATAAGCTGAGAAGGGTCAAATCTTCTTTCTTCAGAGAAAATTGCCCCTATTGCATTTGAGTTGCCTGCCCCATTGTTATCGATAGGTGAGATGGGAGTGACTGAATTGAATGATAAGGAATTATTATCCAACAAATCCTGGATTGCATGCTTTAGGGCCAAGCAACGATCTGTGGTATGCCCTGGAGTGCTCATATGATAATCACAGATTTCAGATGAATCATAACCCTTCCCCTTACTTGCATGAGGATTTGGTAACCTCAAAGTCACATAACCCTTTTGAAGTAAAGTAGGCAAAAGCTCAGATGGTCTCATAGGCAGTTTAGAAAATTCCCTTCTCTTCCTTACTTCTGTTTCCTCCTTCACAGGCTGTGCAGAAGGGACATTAATTTGGATAGGCAGCAAAGGAACTTGATGGGTTGGCTTGATAGGAGGTGGATGGACATTGATTTGAAAGGGTTCCCTAGGAGGTTGCACCATATTCATTTCTGCTTCTATCCTTTCTTCATTCTTTCTTCTTCCATTACCATTCTCCTTTTTCTGTGTAGAGAAAGTGGTGGAAGCTTTCTGGTTCAACACTGCAGAGTAATCAGCTATTTTCCCAGACTTGATCCCATCTTCAATTCTGTCTGCCACTTGCACTAGGGCAGCAAAGTTGGTGGTAGTTTGACCCACCAAGTGACTGTAAAATGGTTGCCCCAATGTCATGATGAAAGTTGAAATCATTTCTGGTTCTTCCACGGGTGGCTTAACTTGTGCAGCCAACTCCCTCCACCTTTTAGCATATTGCCTTATGGTCTCATCATTTCTCTTTGTCATCCTCATCATGTCATACCTATCTGGTATAATCTCAGAGTTGAACCTGTATTGTGCCAAAAAGGAATCTGCTAGATCCTTCCACCTTCTTATTTTCCCATGATCCAAAGTGGTAAACCACTTCAAAGCAGCTCCAGTTAAACTCCTCTGGAAGAGTTGAATTAGTATGCCGTCATCCCGGCCAAAATGGCATAAAGCCCCGCAGTATAACTTCAAATGGCTCATTGGGCAGCCAGTGCCATCATATTTATCAAAATCTGGGCATTTAAACTTGGCCGGTAGACATACATCGGGGTATAGGCACAGATCTTCAAAATTGGTGCCCCCAAAGTTACGTATCCCTTTCACCTCCCTCATTTCATCCTGGATCATCTCCAGCCTGTGCATGAATTTTCTTTCTATTTCATCCCTCATCTTTCTCTTTTTCCTTCTCTTTCTCAGACTCAACCGTCTCCTCCCTGATCAGTATAGGTTCCGGGGTGGGTTCAGAAATGGGTTCAGGAATAGGTTGAACCGGAGGTGGAATATTGATTTGAGGTGGAGGTGCTGGGTTGGAAGTGGATGCTTGGTTCTGGGCTTGCACTTGTTGGGCCTGCACCGATAGTATGTTCTCTAGCATTCGGGCTAGTCCTGCCACTTGCTCCTGAAGCAGGACAATATCTGGGTGAGGAACATCAGC
This sequence comes from Buxus sempervirens, assembly GCA_947561395.2. NCBI lineage: Eukaryota > Viridiplantae > Streptophyta > Magnoliopsida > Buxales > Buxaceae > Buxus > Buxus sempervirens. The sequence goes on from OX387193.1 coordinate 33,881,357, forward strand.
TTCATTTTCAATAGGATTCATGGCGTGAGCTCTTGATCTGGTTACAGGAGCTATGGTTACAAGTGTACTTGGTACCTGGCAAAAATAAAGAGAATATATCAGTGCCAATTTAATCTCATTCACAAGCCTATGAATGCCTATGTGCAAGCTGGGTGAACACGCGTTTGGATTTTTTCTATATTTGCTTCTTTTTTTTTTTTTTTTGAATTGAATTGTTGGAATATTCTAGGGCTTCCAACAAGTCCCACAAAAAGAGAGAAAGGATCTGAAATTCAAAGGCTTTCAGAGGCCCAAAGAAATTTTTGGAAAAGGTCTGAAATTCAAAGGCTTTCAGAGGCCTATGGATATTTTGAAAAAAGTCTGAAATTCAAAGGCTTTCAGAGGCCCAAAGGATATGTGTCTATAATTCAGAGGCTTATAGACGGCCCAAAGAATATGTGTCTATAATTCAGAGGCTTATAGACGGCCCAAAGAAATGATTTGTCTAAAATTCAAAGGCTTTTAGACGGCCCAAAGAAATGATTTGTCTAAAATTCAGAGGCTTTTAGACGGCCCAAGCAAAGGTTGTGTCTAAAATTCAGAGGCTTTTAGACGGCCCAAAGGATATGTGTCTATAATTCCGAGGCTTATAGATAGCCCAAAGAAATGATTTGTCTAAAATTCAGAGGCTTTTAGACGGCCCAAAAAGGATATGTGTCTATAATTCAGAGGCTTATAGACGGCCCAAAAAGGAATGATTTGTCTAAAATTCAGAGGCTTTTAGACGGCCCAAAGAAAAGGTTTGTCTAAAATTCAGAGGCTTTTAGACGGCCCAAAGGATATGTGTCTATAATTCCGAGGCTTATAGATAGCCCAAAGAAATGATTTGTCTAAAATTCAGAGGCTTTTAGACGGCCCAAAAAGGATATGTGTCTATAATTCAGAGGCTTATAGACGGCCCAAAAAGGAATGATTTGTCTAAAATTCAGAGGCTTTTAGACGGCCCAAAGAAAAGGTTTGTCTAAAATTCAGAGGCTTTTAGACGGCCCAAAGGATATGATTGTCTATAATTCAGAGGCTTATAGACGGCCCAAAGAATTGATTTGTCTAAAATTCAGAGGCTTTTAGACAGCCCAAAGGATATGATTGTCTAAAATTCAGAGGCTTTTAGACGGCCCAAAGGATATGATTGTCTAAAATTCAGAGGCTTTTAGACGGCCCCAGCAAAGGTTGTGTCTAAAATTCAGAGGCTTATAGATGGCCCAAAGGATTTTTGAGAAAAAGTCTGAAATTCAAAGGCTTTCAGAGGCCCAAAGAATTTTGAGGAAAAGTCTGAAATTCAAAGGCTTTCAGAGGCCCAAAGAATTTTTGAGAAAAGGTCTGAAATTCAAAGGCTTTCAGAGGCCCAAAGAGTTTTTTGAGGAAAAGTCTGAAATTCAAAGGCTTTCCGAGGCCCAAAGAGTTTTTTGAGGAAAAGTCTGAAATTCAAAGGCTTTCAGAGGCCCAAAGAATTTTTGAGGAAAAGTCTGAAATTCAAAGGCTTTCAGAGGCCCAAAGGATTTTCTCTTTACACTTATTTATTTATTATTATTTTTTTGAAGCATTTTATTCAAACCTATTTCCCTTTATCATTATTTAAAGGTTAATGGAAGATTTTAATGGGAAAAACTGATTAAAGTTGAATATTCCGAAAAAACCGTATACACAGTACAGTCCAGCCCTGCCCGTATTCAAATTACGAGCAAGCCGTGACCGTATGGAAAACACGGGCGAGCCTAGCCCGTATAACTAATAAGGGTAAGCCCAGCCCGTGTATTAAATGCGGTTTTACGGAACCCTGTTATGTTTTTCCAGTTTTTACATGGTCTGATCACTTTCATTGTTCATCCAAACGTACGGTTCACCCATTGCAGAGCTTCTAAACTGTCCCAAAGTGGACTTTGGCCTTTTTGCTAAAACACATGCTTTGGAGGGCACATGTACCCTCTGAATTGACTCCATATTCTAGAATTTGGTACCCTTGTGTTGCCTCTTGTATGAACATTGGGTAGGATTGATTCTAAATAGAGTGAGAGACTCTTCCTATGGGCTGTACCAATTTTAGAAAATATGCATATTTTGGGACCAATTTTATCCCGAACCAATGGGCACCATGACACCCCTATGACATGAAAATAATGCAAAACAATAGGATTACCTTGTTACCTTGTTTACCTTCAATATGGCATCCGTATTATGCCCTGGTTTGTAAGCCATGCATACGGCCTTCCCACAATCATACAAACCCATATCCCCACGTAATTGTATACTTTAGCCAAAAACGTGTAACTCCACCTTCAAGCGTAGGGGTTTTGGGTTTTGGCTTAATGGCAACTTAGCACTCAAGCCTAGTGATGACCAGAATCCCAGATCCACGTTATCATCACATCATTAGCTCAAAGTTCTAAGGTGAATGTTTTCACTTTCGCTTTCCGAAGTATCGACCTCGTTGCGCCAAGCTACACACATTCGGGTTCAACTTCCTATAGGTTAAGGGTAGGCTGTGTAAAAATAAAAGGTGCACAGTGCATTGTAAAAATAGGGTGCATTCACAATGTCCCAAACCCTTGCCACTCTTTTCGCAGCCATGCATAAACAAACTAAGGCATAATAGGAAAGCATATTTAAAATAAACAAGTAAATAAAGCAATCCTATAGCACCCAAAACATGCTCATAAAAATCATCCAAATCATGTCAACATATGCTCATATTATATGTCCAAAATACACCATAGAAAGCATGCTGAAAATTAGAACATGCATATTAAAATACAGCAAGAAATAAGCATGGTTTATCAAAATAAACCTCCCCTACGCATGTTTTTAGAAATAATCCTATAAATCAGAATTAAGCATGTTTCTACCCCCATGAATTCTTAAGCAATAAATCAGATTTACAACCTATCCCACATGCTTAAGAACACCAAACAGCAAGCAAAACAAAGACATGCTAAAAACACAAAATAGCAAGCAAATCAAAAAGTCAAAAACATGAACCAACACCAAAAAGGCTCAAATCCACAAGTCCCCAGCAGAGTCGCCAGTTGTGAGACATGGGAAAAAATCAATTTACATGATTTCCTCAATCATCACACGGGATTATATTAAACAAAGAGTCGCCACCATTCAATTTAGGTGTGAATGGACACCAAAATAATAAATAAGCAAAAAGGCAAATTTTAGGGCAAAATATCCCTCCTAAAAAAAACAACCAGAGATGGGTAAGGGGATTAGGTTATGAACAGGGGAAGGTGTTAGGCACCCCTATTCATCCACACAAGGTGGTTGCCAGGCATTGTTCATGTTTAATTAAAAGAAAAAGCTTGCTATAAAAATCAGGAAAAATCACAAAAAAGACAAAATTGTATGGTTTTTTCATATGAATAGTCTGATTGATCCAGAACTATCAAACATGATCATACCATTCCTAGGGTTTCATGATCAAAATAAAATTGAGATAAAATCAAATAAAATCAATTTAAAGTGAAAAATCCAAAAATCTGGCTTCAAGTCAAAATTCTAGAAATCTAGAAAAATATGATTTTTATAAAATATTTCAAAATTGAACTTGAATAATCCAAGACATAGATAAAGCCTAAATTTCACATTAAATCTGAAAATCAAAACCAAAAATATCCATATTGAAGAAAAACACCAAAAGGGGAGAACTTAGACCGTAGGGTCTTCTCTCAATAATGAAAAACAATTTAAAAACCATATCATGAAACCCTAGAATTTATTTTCAGGCTTTTGGATCCAGATCTATCATATTGATCATGATAAATCCAAGATCTTAGCCTAAAACCACAAAAAACACGAAAACAGTGCTGTAGGTGCAAAAGTGGTGAAAACCCAAATTTTAGAAAAAAGCGGGGATCTCATGCTATAAACATCATGGATTCATGTTATTCATTCAGATATATCATAAAAAGCATTAAAACATGATCAGGATATTCAAAACAGCCACATCTCACAAATTAGAGCACATGGGGGTCTACCCTACGAATCCACCTGTTCCCCTTTTCCCTAGTTCTCTCTTCACGTTTTACGGCTAGAGAGACTCTTGAGGTACTTAGAGATAGGTTTGGTTACACAAACACAATCACAGGCTTTATTCTATGAAAAAAAGAAAAAACAGATATGGGGTTTTATTCTAAGGATCCACCTGTTCCCCTTTCCCCTAGTTCTCTCTTCACGTTTTACGGCTAGAGAGACCCTTGAGGTACTTGGAGACAAGTTTAGGGATACAAAAACAGATATGGCCTTATTCTACAGCAATAGAGATGATCCTATTACATCTAGAATTGAAGACAGAAAATAAAAAGGGATAGGGGACTTACCTGGATTGAGCAGGCAGAGCAGCAGGGATTCCTTTCTCTTCTCTTGGAGTTCCTTGGGGTTCCTTGGAGTTCTTTGACTTCAAAATTTCGTGGCCCTTAGCTAGAGGAGAGAGCCTCTATTTATAGACACACCCAGGGGCAAGGTTGGTCCAAGGTTTGGCAGGATAGAGTTTCAGTTTGAGTTAAACACAAGATCATGTCAATCCTTTATCCACAAGGATAAATGAGATAATTCGAATGGATAAATAAGAGGATTCGCTTATCCAAGAGAGATATTTGGGTGCAGATAAGGCTCAAAAATAGAAAAGGTAAAATTCGCACAAAGACCCCCGTGCCCGTATATATATTACGGTCGCGCCCTGCCCGTATTATTAATACGGGCACGCCGTGACCGTATATCAACAGCAGATATGACCAGTCCGTAGACAAAATACGGTCATGACCAATTTGGCCAGATTTTACACTTTTTTGACCTGTTTCAAATCCCAATTAATATTTTCAATTATTTTCTCATTTTTAGTGCAATTTGGGGTGTCTACACCTAACAGAGTGCACATTCCATTTATGCAAAATTTCAACATTTAAACTGAACTGAAATCATATGGTTCATTCCCAATTACTTTAATACATCTCAATCAATTCAAGTTCTCAACTTCGGAACAGATAACCTACAAGTCTAAGGAAGGTAATAGTAGTCTTCCTCCCTATATGCCTCAGCAGGATCTACCCCAGAAATCGCCTCACCACGAGTATCTGAAAAAATAGAACAACAACATAGTGAGATACGAATATCTCAGCGAGTAGCACATGCATGCAGAAATAGTTGAATCACATTTTAAAACTATGCATCGACAACACTACAATACGTTTAAACAGCCAACATCAATTTCCCAAGTTCAGTTCAAACAAATCACATCTCAGTTAAATACAATAACGCATCGGTTGGTCAATGTCATGACTATCGTTTGGTTGATAAATTAAACATGCCAAGTAGACACTCCACACCTCCATGTACACAGTTCCGGCCTACTCAGGGTTTCGGATACTCTGAAATGACGGCCTACTCAGGGTTTCGTCATCCAATGCAGGCCTACTCCCCGGGTTTCTGCATTGACAACCAGGCCTACTCAGGGTTTCTGGCTGCTCTACACCGGTCGTGGCAACACACAAGGCCATGCAATTCCAACAACCAACAATAACATCACATTACTAAGCTTAAACATCTGGATCCAGGACAAGCTAGACCAAAACAGTAAACATCGTATAATCTCGATTTCAATATCAAAACAAAACCATTCATTCCACATCATGTAAGAACTCATCACAATTCATCACCTGTCCCTCTGGACCAAGCAGTACCTCAAGTACATTCCGTATTTTCTCATTTCCATAACACAAGTCATATGAAAGTAAAACTCAATCCATTCATACCAAAGAAAGCCTTTCAATACGTATAAAGTTTCCAACAAGTGAAACCAGAATTACAAGAACTTCTCAATCAAAGCAGTGTATAGAATAAGGAAAAGTAACTGGTAACTCTTACTAGTTCGGTGTCCGGCACAATACTCCTAAGTAACCTAAAACCCAACTTGAAACTCATAAGATGTTCACAACATTTTCCTCTATTAATTTCATAGGCAAAATGGTTTCCCAGGTTCCTAACCAAGTGAATAGTGAAGTGGTTTAACCCCTAAGAAGTGCAATTACTCTTGGTCAAGTCGGAAATTCCATTTCATTAAGCAAAATAGGTCTGCCGCTCACCTATTGAGGTGGGCGCGAGGTGAGCGCCGGTCGGCGGTGAAGAAAACGGGCAAATTCGACCTGCCGCTCACCCGACACTAGGTGAGCGCGAGATGGGCGTGAGGTGGGCGTGAGGTGGGCGTGAGGTTCGCGCGAGATGGGCGCCTTGTTTTCTGCTTCGCGCGAGATGAGCGCGAGGTGGGCGCGAGATTCGCGGTAAGTCATTTTTAACAGGGCGCCTACCTCCGAGGTGAACGCCGGTGAGCGCGAGGTGGGCGGATACCCCCTGTGATTTTTTCATTCTCTGTTATTCCAAGATCTACAAGTCTGGCCGGTTGGTTTAGGTCTGTAATGGCTCCAATACACTCCTAATACTCCCAGAACACTTCCCAACCATATTTGAAATTAATCTAAACACTTTCATTTTCAATTAAAACTTCAATCCGGATACTCTGTTCATGCAACTTTCCGAAAACCCAGAAAACAGAAAACCTCATACTATCACTAAATATTCAAGACATGCATCCGAATAAGCTCGAGGAAAACCCAAACACAAACCCAGTGATAAAACAGTGCTACTCACCTGTGCTTATTCCCGAACGAGAAAACCTCCGGCCGATCACTTCTCGGCCACGCGCGCGAATGAAAAAAAACTATCGAACTAAACTTCTCGAGCAGAGGGAAATAACCCAAGTAAAATCAGCTCCGAAATCCTTCTTCCAGCACTCGCGATAGAGGGTTCTTCACGAACGAAAGCCCTAGTCGCCCTCCAGCCGAAATCGCCAATTTCCTTATGTCCAGGGTTAACGAAAATATTGCCGAAATTATGCTAAGCGCATTTTCATAAACCCGAACCCTACTTTCCATTTTCGTCTACTTACCTATTACATGCTCGCTCGAATACTCTCCCATTTCTTGATCCTATGCATGTTCGCCTACGGAAGACACTACCTATTCAGCATCTATTCCCGTTTAAAATCACATAACTACACCTTAAGAATACCAATGATAATAATACTATTTTTCGGAAAAATGGCTATATAACGCCTGTACATATGAGTATGGGCTAAGCCCTCAAACCACAAAATAACCTGATAAACACAGTTTATACATCAGAATAAATAACTAAATAAATAAATAAATATTCACAAAAATTCAGGGTCTTACATTATTGTCCTAGCCGAAAATTTGGTTCTCCTCATGTGGTCCCCTGATGTACCCTACATAAACATGGAAATGACTGCTGATAAGATGGCGTTTCATTCTTTCCAATTTGAAACTGTTAATTTCATACCTGGGGGGTATCAGGAAAAAGAAGGAAAGTTGACCTGTGCTGAGAAGATGGTCAAGAATGTGCTGGAAAAGTACAACTTTCACCTTGGAAAATGTCTGGGGGTTAACCTGCAAGGAAAGATAGAACCGATAAAGGTTAAGAAGATGGTTCATAGAGCAGGATTGGGGTCCAAGCCAAGGAAATGGAGAAGTCAGAAGGAAATAGAAAACATAAAATTCCCGCACATCAGGGAAACTTTTCCAAAGCTTTCTCACATGATTCAGCTGTCTCCTCCTGAGGATCAGTCCAAACCTCCATACTATAACATAAACCCATTCCAGAAACCCAAGTCCTCAACCGTGCAACCATATGTTCCACCTCCACCTCCACAAGCATTGGGTGGGCCTGGGCCACATACAGAACAGGAGCAAGACTTTTCTGTGGACGTGGGAGCATTCTTTGCCATGACAGAAGGCAACCAAGAAGAAGTAGCAGAGGAGCTACCTTTTATTGATTGGGCTGCAGTAGAAGTCCCATCTGGGACAAGCCCTACAGAAGAAGCAGGCGATGCAACTCACCCAGTATTGGTGATTTCAGATGCAGACCCTGAACTTGAGGAGCAGGCTTGTATCCCTGCCCCAGATTCTTTTATTCTGAACAATTGGGAGGAAACTCCCCTTACTTTTGAAGCCGCGTTTGTTTGGCAAACAGACATGGCTTCCAAAAAAAAACTCCATTAGTGGAATGCCCTTTCCCTGAAGGTTTTAATGATCCTTCGTCTTCAGGGAAAGATTTTGTAGAAGGCTCTCAAAAAACACAAAAAGATTTTTCAATTTTTTATAGAAAAGATAAAATTTTCAAAAAGGTCCCAACCACTTATGAACCATATAAGCAAACGGAATTGGATCAGGTTGAGTATGACTTCGACCTCGAGCTCGACTTTGACCTAATGGGGGTTGAGGAAGAGACCAAGGACGAAGAAGACGACCCCCCAAAAGAAATCACATATCAATTGGAGCGTCATGAAAAGGGGGTCCAACCCAATATTGAAGAGACCATATCAGTAAACCTAGGGACCGAAGATGACCCAAAAATAGTGAAGATTGGGATGTGTCTATCTGAAGTATAGCGAGAAGAAATGATAAGGTTCTTAGCTGATTATGAAGATGTATTTGCATGGTCGTATCGGGATATGCCAGGTTTAGACACGGACATGGTTGTGCACAGGCTACCCATTCTACCAAATGCCAAGCCAGTTAAGCAGAAACTGAGAAGGTTAAAACCTGAATGGACATTGAAGGTCAAAGATGAAGTGGTTAAGCAATTCCAAGCTGGGTTCTTAGCAGTCTCCACTTACCCTGAATGGCTTGCAAATATAGTGCCAGTACCAAAGAAGGATGGAAAGGTCAGAATGTGTGTAGACTATAGAGACTTGAATAAGGCAAGTCCAAAGGATGATTTTCCACTTCCACACATAGACATCTTGGTGGATAACACTGCTGTACATAGTCTGTTCTCATTCATGGACGGGTTTTCTGGGTACAATCAAATTAAGATGGCTAAGGAGGACCAAGAAAAAACGGCCTTCATCACACCGTGGGGTACATTCCATTACACTGTCATGCCATTTGGGCTTAAGAATGCTTGGGCAACCTACCAACGGGCCATGACAGCCTTATTCCATCATATGATCCATAAGGAGATGGAGGTTTATGTGGATGACATGATAGCCAAATCATGTGAAGAAGAAGACCACTTGATCAATTTGAAGAAGGTGTTTGACCGGCTAAGGAAATATAGTCTAAGGCTTAACCCTGCGAAATGCGTCTTTGGGGCTACATCAGGAAAATTATTGGGCTTTATAGTAAGCAGGAAGGGAATTGAGATTGACCCAGCTAAAGCCAAAGCAATCATTGAAATGCCATCACCTAGAACGGAGAAGGAAGTTCGTGGTTTTCTTGGAAGGATTCAGTACATAAGCCGGTTCATAGCACAGCTCACCGCTATCTGTGAACCAATTTTCAAGCTTCTAAGAAAGAATAACCCGACAATCTGGAATGACGATTGCCAAGAAGCCTTCGACACAATAAAGGAGTATTTATTGAACCCACCTGTGCTAGTACCACCGACTCCAGGAAGACCATTGATTTTATACTTGTCAGTTTTGGAGACGTCAATGGGGTGTGTCTTGGGATAGCATGACGATACAAGCAGAAAGGAAAGGGCTATTTACTACCTAAGCAAGAAATTTACATAATATGAAGCAAAGTACTCTTCTTTAGAAAAGACTTGTTGTGCCTTAGTGTGGGCAACTCAAAGACTGAGGCATTATTTCCTTAGTCATTCCACCTTATTGATATCCCGAATGGACCCTTTAAAGTATCTATTTGAGAAACCAGCTTTAACTGGCAGAACAGCAAAGTGGTAGTTGTTACTCTCTGAATTTGACCTCACCTATATCACGCAGAAAGCCATTAAGGGCCAAACCATTGCTGATCACTTAGCTGCACACCCTTTACCAAAATACCAACCTTTGAAGACTAATTTCCCTGATGAGGCAATCCTGTTTACTGAGGAAGAAGAAGGTGAAAGCTCTTGGCAAATGTTTTTTGATGGGGCCGCCAATATGAATGGAAATGGAATAGGGGCTGTGTTGATCAAGCCAGATGGGGCACATATCCCGATCGCAGTGAAGCTAAGGTTCCAATGCACAAACAATATAGCAGAGTATGAAGCATGCATAATTGGGTTGCAAGCTGCCTTAGACCATGAAGTAGAGGAACTTGACGTATATGGGGATTCGAGTCTTATCATCTTCCAAACAACTGGTGAATGGAAAACCAAGGATCACAAATTGATCCCCTATCACCAGTATTTGGAAGAAATAAGCACCAAATTTACTCGAATTTCCTTCAATTATATGCCAAGGGCCAAAAATCAGTTTGCGGATGCTCTAACAACATTGGCTTCAATGGTCAGTATGCCAGAAGGTGTTGATATTAGACCATTGGAAATTGAAGTCAGAGATGAACCAGCTTATTGTCTTGTTCTAGAAGAAACCCCAGAAGAAGAAGTACCATGGTTTCAAGATATTAAGAACTTCCTAAATGATCGGAGTTTGCCAGAAAATGTCACTTCTACAGAGAAAAGAACAATACAGAGGTTGGCAGGACAGTTCTTACTAAGTGGTGGTCAGTTGTACAAAAGATCACACAATGATATACTACTTAGATGTGTTGCAAAGACCGAATCAGAAAGGTTAGTTGAAACGGTACATGGAGGAGTGTGTGCACCCCATATGAATGGGCACATGCTTGCCAAGAAGATTCTGCGATTGGGATATTACTGATCGACTATGGAGCATGATTGCTATATACATGTCAAAAGGTGTCATTTATGCCAAGTGTATGCGGATAACAAGAATGCACCCCCAAGTGAATTACACAACATGACATCTCCGTGGCCCTTCTCCATGTGGGGTATAGACGTCATTGGGATGATCTCTCCAAAGGCATCAAATGGACACAGGTTTATACTTGTAGCAATTGATTACTTCACCAAGTGGGTAGAGGCAGCTTCATATGCAAACATTACAAGTAGCCAGGTTTTGAAATTCTTGAAGCACAATATCATTTGTCGCTACGGTTTGCCAAGTGCCATAGTATCAGACAATGCTTCAAACCTTAAGAACAAGGACACGAGAAAGATGTGTGAATAGTTTCAGATTACCCACCACAAGTCAGCTCCGTATAGACCAAAGATGAATGGGGCAGTGGAAGCAGCAAATAAGAATATAAAGAAGATCATTCAGAAGATGGTAGTGAGTTTTAAAGATTGGCATGAAATGCTGCCACTTGCTCTACATGCTTACAGAACCTCAATCCGGACTTCTACAGGGGCAACCCCGTACTCTTTAGTATATGGAATGGAAGCAGTTTTACCAGTGGAAGTGGAAATACCTTCACTAAGAGTGCTAATGGAAGCTGAATTAGAAGAAGCTGAATGGATACAATCAAGACATGATCAACTCAATCTAATAGAGGAAAAGCGATTAAAGGCGCTTTGTCATGGCCAATTGTATCAGAAGAGAATGGCCAGGGCTTACAATAAGAAGGTGAAGCCCAGAACTTTCCAAGAAGGAAATTTAGTATTGAAGAAAATTTTACCCTTTTTGGAAGATCCTCGTGGAAAATTCAAACCAAATTGGGAAGGACCTTACGTTGTCAAGAAGGTCCTATCAGGGGGTGCTCTCATCTTAATGAAAATGGATGGGAAGGATTTTCCTGAGCCAATTAACTCTGATGCAGTAAAGAGATATTTTCCATGAATGAATATTACTAGGAAATGATCTGAGGCCATTTTTCCTTATATCCCAAAATTTTCATCCCTAGTCAAGTCAATTTGAGCATGTTCGTCTTTTTTGTTAAACCTAAACTGGACTTACAGTCTTATACTGGGGCAAGGCCAATAAGGGCAAAGCCAATAGGGGCAAAAAGAAAAAAAAATGAGAAAAAAAGAGAAAAAAATAGGGGCAAATGAAAGCCAAATACAAAAGAAGGGGAATGGGATTGAATTCACCATGACTGTAAGTCCGGTTGACCCATTTTTCACACTTAGAAAATTTTGAGCCTTTAATACCTTTTCTTTCATAAACCGAGCTTAGCCTTTGTTTCGTCCTATTATTAAGCCCTCGGTGATTTTAGTATATTCATTCAACTTTCAAAGTAAAATTGGCGATGACGGAATGCAGAAGCCGACCCTAGTGAAAACCGTAATTGGCACTAGGGGCAATAAGGGCAAAAAGAAAAAAACAGAAAAAGAAAAAAAAAGAGAAAAAAAAGAAAAAAAAATCAAAGGTTGAGTTGATCATGTGGTCTAAATTTAATCAGCATGAGCACTGGAAACTGATCAGATTAGCAGGGTCAATCATGAAGGTAAAACCATTAGGGGATGATTCTAAAGGTCACGGGGTAGACGGATTTGGTCTCTCCCTATTGCTTGGACTACCCTTTTTATTATCCAACCTGATTTAATTCCTTTAATTATATGTGATTAAGTGTTTTGGATCAGCTTTCAAAAATAAATAAATAAAAGAAAAAAAAAACTATACTTTGGCCAGTGATGAGAAATCAAATACTTTTTCATAAAACTTCTGTTTTTACAAGCATCTGAGAATTCTGAGGCCAATAATATAAAACCTATTTTTGAATTAAATCTATTGTCTTTCCACTAATGGAGTTTGCTTTTGTATAAAAGTATGAAAAAAAAAAGATAAAAGAATCTAATCCCTACTCCCTAACTGCTCCTCAAGCTCCCTAATCCTAGCTGCCTGAGTTGCAATGATTCCAGAAGCTCCCTCTGCATCAGGATCACTCAAAAAGGAGATGACCTCATCTGAAAAAGAATGCTTGATCTTCAACGCCCTAAGGTCGGCCAAGGAATCCTGATATTTCTTCCGCATCACTCGGACTTCAAAGCGACGAGCTTGCCTTTGTTCTTCAAGTTTCTTCTCCATGGCAATACGGCCAGACTTCTGCTCTTCAAGTTTCCTCTCCAGATCAATGACTTTTATCCTAAGTTCTTGAGCCTCCCGTACCCATATTTGTTGAAGCCGCTTATGGGTTGCCCTTTCAGACTCCAGAATGTCCTCATAGGTAGGAGGAAGAACTGTAGGAGGATCCTCTGGTACTGGGGCATGACTCTGCACCTGCTCTTTGATCCAAAAGTGATAGTCCTTCACATGGAACTCAGAAAAGACAGGACCCCGCAGAAAGCGAACATAGGACCACTCATTCATTAATTGAGCATTTAGCCCCATGGTGGCTGATGTAAGTGGTCCTACAAGGCTCTCATAGCCAGTTGGGATCATAATTCCCTAGGTCGCTCCAAATTGCCGAAGAACGCTCAAAGGAAGATAGAGAACAGCAGATTTCAAGCCTGCCAGGCCCAGAAAGCTCCTATCTCTGAAGCTGATCACTGTCTCTGGATTGGGTTGATAAGTGCCAGGCCATCTCACTTGATCATCCTGGAGAGTACCGAAGAAAGTGAACCATCCCCGCTTGCCGCCTTGGATATTAGGACAACCCCTGTGGCTCATCAGAACAGGAACTTTCAACTTTGGAAAGAAACGGCGAGTTATCTCTTCAACTTGGCTCAGGTGGTCAAGCAACCAAAGCTGCAGAAAAGGGGAGAATTTCAATTTATGTCAGAAAGAAAAAAAGAAAGAGAAAAAAAGAAAAAAAAAAGGAAAAAAAAAAGAAGAAAAAAGAAAAAAAAAGAGAAAAAAAAGAAGGAAAAGAAAAAGAGAAGAAGAAGAAGAAAAGAAAAAAAAGAAAAAAATATATATATATATGTATATTTTTTACCTGTAGGATAGGGGCGCAGGCAAGGAAGCGCTTCTTCTTTCTGAAATAACAGTCAGTAAGGGCCTGGTATATCTCTACTAAGATCATAGGGGCCAACCTCTCTCGTTCCCTAACTTGGCAGATAACTGAGATGAGAGCCAAGTCAACCTGGTCATCACCCCGTGGAAAAAGCAGCTGGTTGACCACTACCAAAGTCAAAGCATTAAACCTGGCATCCTTGTCCCCACTCCTTAGAAGTTTTTCAGTCAAAAAGGTCTTGGACAAGGTCAGTAGGGTATCAGAATTCCCTAAGTCTTTTTTCCCTATACCCAAGAATGTAGAGGCCTCCTTTTTGTAACTAGGCTTTAGGGGCGGGTTCACAACTTTTTCAGAAAATTTTAACCCAAGGATGGTCTCAATTTCTTCTATGGTAGGAGTCATCTCTTTGTCATCAAAACGGAAGAGATTCAGTTTAGGAACCCAGTGTCCAATCAAAGCTTCAATGATTTCCCACTTGAAGAGAATTTTAGGGATGTGTAGGATATGCCCTAAGTGGATGGAATCCCAACGAATCTCCTCGTCAAGGGTCATGGAGTTAACCCATCTGTCATAGAAAGAATCTACCACGTTATACCTGGTGAGATTAGGAGGTTTGGATCTAACATGTTGTCTTACAGAAGGAGATTTAACGACAGAAGAGAACGGTGCAGGGGAAGCCATGGAAGCGCCAAAGAAGCCAAGGAAAGCGAGAAAAGACGTGCTCAGGGAGTTTTCCAACTATTAAAAGTGTCACAATGACGTTCCCTATGAGTTTATATAGAAAAAATCGTAAGGCAGTAAAATCCGTAATTATAATACGGGCATAGTGCGCCCGTATAGGAAATACGGACACCCTTGACCGTGAAAACTTCACGGGCAGAGTGCGCCCGTATTAACTTTACGGGCACGGCTTGCTCGTAGACTAAGTACGGTTCCTTCAAAAAATGCAAAAAAATGGGAATTTTTAATTTCCTTGTTTCCCTAGGCTTCACCTGTCCCTGCTTTAACATTCATCATGTAATAAGAACTGAAAAGGAAGAAGGAAAGAGCACAAATGAATAAAAATCAAACTTCTTTTATATATATGAATGTGTACATCTGTTTGTCAAAATACATATACATCAAAAATCCTAATCTACTGTGCCTACGCAGGTCCACCCCTACGGCCACGGCCACGTCCTCTGCCTCGACCACGGTGTGCGCACCCGATTTCAGTCGCACGACGAGGCGCACGCAAAACGATGCGTGCCTCGGGGTTTGTTTGGAGTCGCCACTGCCTGATGGGGTGCAGGCAGACACCTGGGTGCCTAAGTTTGTCTATTAAGGCTTGTCTGCGGCTTGAGATTCTAAGTAGGTTCTCGGTTGCGGTCTGGGGAAGTCCGTAGACACCCCAGTCCACCCCGTCAAGTGACGGGTCCCATACGTTTCCTTGGTTTGAGTCAATTCTGGTCTCTCACTCACCCGATTCCTATTCCAGCATGCACACTTGTTTAAGTCTGGCGGGACCGCCAAAGTGATGCGGGTCCCTTTACTTGATTTTATCTTTTTAGCTTTAAAGTGAGACGAGTCTGAGTGGGCGGGCCCCGTTGGAAGGCCCGTGGAGTCCTTGGTGGGCTTGGTTGAGCCCACGTGTCCCTTGTGGGCCTCAGTCTAGCCTGAGAGGCCCTTTGGGCTTTGGTTCAAATGAATTAATTTTACTTTAAGGTTTAAGTTGGATTATTTAAATGGATTTCATGCCAAAAGTGGGCCGGGACTGTTTGTGGGCCCTTGAGTGGGCCACACAGTCGGTTGCCAAGTGATTTTGATTTATCTTTCTTATCTGTGCCAAAATGGGCCAAGCATTGGGCTTGGGGCCCTTTACCTGGGCTCGGGCTTGGAAGCCCAAGACTTTCTGAGATAGGGTTTGGAAACCCTAGCCTTGGTTGGTTAATGGGCTTAGTGGGCCCGATAGGCCCTGCCCTTTGCCTCGGCCAAACCATATCTAAGTCTAGATCAACATACTTCAAAATTGGGCTTGGGTGGGCCTCCAATGGTGTGGCCCACTCAAATGGATTGATTTTATCTTTATTTAACAAAAGGAGTTTGTCGGGCTTGGTGGGCCCCGTTGGAAGGCCCACCGGGAATTAATTTGGACCGGGTGTCCAAGGCCCATCTTGGGTTTCCGAGTGACCCGGAAACCCTTCTGGTTCGACTGGTTTGATCAAATGAACCAAAAAAATCAACACAATATCTCAAAATAGCAAAAAGGGGAATCTGGCAGTGTAGCCGGCTTGAGATGCCGGCTACGCACACAGGACGGTGTATCCGGCATTCTTCGCCGGTTACAAACAGATCTCTGTTGATCCGGCCTGAGTTGCTGGATCAACATAAAAAATCCATTTTTTGGATTTTTCCAATGGGGTTGGTTTCTTGGGCTCCTTGGGGTGTTTCAGGGGTTGTGTGGGCTCCTGTGTGAGCCCACAGTGGTTCGGAGAAGAGCCACCTTGCTTCTTCTTTGAGGCTCTTCAAGCCAAACTAGAGGGAAAGTGGGGGCTTCCCCTCCTTCTTTCTCTTGCAATGGGACCAGCACCTAAACGGGGATCAAGCTTCCCTGTTTTGGGTATCTCATGCTCAAAAAGAGACAACCATGGTACACAAATTAAATAGCCAAACAATATGAGACATGCTTTAATAGGTAGGTTTCATATCAAGATATGTGAGTGCATGTTATTGTGCTTAAAAAGTGTAGAAAACAGATTTTATAATGGCATACCCAGAAAACCTAAACATGCTATTGACATGAGAACAAGTAAATGAGCAAGTGGGACGAATAGTAAACCAAGTAGAGTAACTCCATGGAGCCGAAATCAGCAACTTGATGGGGTGAAGACATCGTGATCAAACATGCAAAATAACTAGCAAAAATGATATACTTGTATGGTTTAAAAGTAACAACATATATGCTCCATATAGAGATAGATCCGCACATCCGCAAAAGTGACAATCTAATCATATAAAAATAAAAATAAAATAAAAACGTACCTAGCATGCATCACATGTTGTCCTAACTTACCCACTTAGTTTAAGAATACAATATCCAAGGAAGGGAAAAGAAGGGGGTTTACTTGGGGGATACATTAGACTTGCATTAGAGGAACATACTCCTCCTTTAAGTGGAAAGAAACCACTAACAATACAACGGCTTTACACTAAAAAAAATACAGCAAACCTACAATGACCTTTAGACCATTTAGATCAACTAAGGAGTCCCCTCCTCCTCACTTTAAACTAATGGGAACTTACCTTCCTTACCTTAGAAGAGTGATGATCCATAAAAGACATGAAGAGGTAATAATACAAGAGGAAAACATCCATAACATGCACAAACAGAATATTATAGCATCTTTGAGGACTCACATGCTCCGAATGAACTCATATTTACATATGTTAAACAACATGGCCCAAGAAAGCTCACCTTGGGTTTCGACCCCTTGTAGAGGATGTGTGGAGCCTCCTTGGAGCTAGGACCAAGGCTGGACCCTCTCTTGGCACCACCAATAGCAAACCTTCCCCCTTTGCTTGAGTGAGAGTGGAGAAGAAGAAGAAAAAAGTGGTAGATGGAGCAAGGTGAGGTGCTTGGGAGAGATGAGAGAGCTTGGGAGAGATGGGAGAGAGGTTGGAGCTCTTGGAGAAGAAGAATGGTGGGAGATGAAAAGTGTGCTCAAAAATGAGAGAGCCCCCATACGTATGTGGCTTTGGGGGGTTTTATTATGTGGCATGAAGGATGGGCATGCATGCATGGGGGGGGGGGGGGGGGAGAGGGAGAGAGAGAGAGAGAGAGAGAGAGAGAGAGATGCATGCTTATGCATGATGCATGATGCATGGGGGGGTGCATAGGGGACATGGATTTATGAAGGAGAGAGAGAGAGAGAGATGTATGATGCTATGATGCATGATACATGGGGGGTGCATGCATAGGGAACATTAATCATGAGAGGGAGAGAGAGAGAGATGAGATGAGATGCATACATGGATGCTCATGAGGGAGAGAGAGAGAGAGAGAGAGAGAGAGAGAGAGAGAGTTGTTTGCATGATGGTATGATGTATGGGGGGATGCATAGGGGACATGGATTTATGAAGGAGAGAGAGAGAGAGAAAAAGATGTGGTGGGGAATTAAACATGTGGGGTGATTTTCTTAGAAATTGCAAATTGGTCCTTGAGCTATTTTCTCATCAACTTGATATTCACAGATTCGTCCCCAGATAATTACAGATATGCCATCAGATATTTTTGACTGTCCTGATTATTTACGGATTTGCCCCCAGACACCTTTTTCTGCTATTTTCTCTACTGTCTTTGCCATGTGGGCAGTTTTTAGGGTTTCTTGTTTTGCTCATAACTTATTATCCGGGACTCCGATTCGAGCAAACTCAATTGCATTGGAATCGTATCAGGATGACCTGTCCATTGGGACAAGTTTGGGCAGCTGTTCTGGGGTTTAGCAGAAAGTCAATTTCTGCTCCCCTCAAGTTTGACCGGCTCATAGATCCTTCATCCGGACTCCGATTTGGGCAAACTCAGTTGCGTCAGAATCGTATTGGAGCCCTCTATCCAATGACATAGGGGTAGGCATCTGGATCGGGTTTTAGCAGAAAGTCAACTTTCGGCTCTGCTCAAGTTTGACCGCCCGCAGAACCTTCATCCGGACTCCGATTCCTGCAAACTCAGTTGCGTTGGAACCGTGTCGAGATTCTCTATCCAATTGTATAGAGCAAGGTACTTGGCACGGAATTCGAGGAAAAGTGAACTCTCAGCTCTTCCTTAAGTTTGACCGCCCGCAGAACCTTCATCCGGACTCCGATTCCTGCAAACTCAGTTGCATTGGAACCGTGTCGAGATTCTCTATCCAATGAGATAAAGCAAGGTGGCCAAATTTTATTTGATCAAAAAGTCAACTTTTCACCCCTTAGGGTTTGACTTTCTGTCCAGGGTTTGCATTTCTGGCTTTTCCAGGAGAGCAAAAATGAGGTGCTTACAGCTGCCCCTCTTTGCCGGAGTCATCTTGCGGATGAACGGCAAAGAGAAAAAAAAGAATCTCGTTTTTGCGCCTGGCATTTCTGTCGACATGGTCGACAAGCTTAGTCCTTTGAAGTTTTCACTTTGAGAGGGAAGCGGCCAATGATGTGGCATCACTTCCTGTCTTTAGAGTTTCCTTACCCTTTGCTTTTCGGGTTTTTGTAGGGCAACTCCTCCGCATTTGATTTAAGTTTGAAAGAGATTAGATTGGACTTGGGCTCGCCAACCTGTTTCGGCGTTGATGCCGGACACTTGACAATATTCTTTTCTTTTTGGTTTTTCCATTAAAGCTTTTAAGTGTCTTTAGATTTCCTTTGTCTTTTTCTTGGGCTTAGAATAGTTTTTTTTTTTTTTTTTAGACGGGATTTGGTTCAAACGGCGGAAGGAGGAAAGGGATAAGGTAGGAAGAGAGAAGAAGGAGTCGTTGCTGGTGAGGAGGTGCTCTCAGCGCTGTCCAGTGCCTCAAGGAAGTCCACACACATGCCCTACTCTATTTACAAAAGTGGGAAACAAAAATTACAATGGGGGCCAATTTGCCCAGTGGTTCTTCATTTTGCCTTCTTCTTCATGTCTTGATTCTCTATCATTTCCAGGAATGGAAACAACTTGTTCAGCTTTGTGGAGACACTTTGCTCTGGAGACGCTGTGTCCTTCAGCATTGGGAGATGCTTTACTCCATGAGGACACATTCCTGTGCCATTTAGATGTGGGAGGTGCCTTTCTCCTTAGGGATTTCAAAAGTGGGAGTCGCCTTGCTCCTTAGTATTTCAAATGGTGGAAGACGCTTTGCTCCTTAGGGACACATTTCGTGTCATTCGAATGATGGGAGACGCTTTGCTCCTTGGGGACACATTTCCGTGTCGTTCAGTGGTGGGAGACGCCTTGCTCCTTAGGGACACATTTCCGTGTCGTTCAGTGGTGGGAGACGCCTTGCTCCTTAGGGATTTCAGATGTGGGAGTCGCCTTGCTTCTTAGGGACACATTTCCGTGTCATTCAAATGGTGGGAGACACTTTGCTCCTTGGGGACACATTTCCGTGTCGTTCAGTGGTGGGAGACGCCTTGCTCCTTGGGGATTTCGACAGTGGGAGTCGCCTTGCTCCTTAGGTACTTCAAATGTGGGAGTCGCCTTGCTCCTTAGTATTTCAAGTAGTGGGAGACGCCTTGCTCCATTAGTTTAGGAGTCGCCTTGCTCCAGGGACGCTTTGCCCTTTCAGTTTTGAGAGACGCCTTGCTCTCGGTGGTTGGGAGACGCCTTGCTCCATTAGTTTCGGAGTCGCCTTGCTCCAGGGACGCCTTGCCCTTTCAGTCTTGAGAGACGCCTTGCTCTCTGTGGTTGGGAGACACCTTGCTCCTTTAGTTTTGGAGTCGCCTTGCTCCAGGGACGCCTTGCCCTTTCAGTCTTGAGAGACGCCTTGCTCTCTGTGGTTGGGAGACACATTGCTCCTTTAGTTTTGGAGTCGCCTTGCTCCAGGGACGCCTTGCCCTTTCAGTCTTGAGAGACGCCTTGCTCTCTGTGGTTGGGAGACACATTGCTCCTTTAGTTTTGGAGTCGCCTTGCTCCAGGGACGCCTTGCCCTTTCAGTCTTGAGAGACGCCTTGCTCTCTGTGGTTGGGAGACACCTTGCTCCTTTAGTTTTTTAATTCTTGGAGGCACCTTGCTCCATTCTATCTTCAAATTTTGGAGGCTTCTTGCTCCTTAGGGTTGGGAGACGCCTTACTCCTTCTGTCTTCCATTCTTGGAGGCTCCTTGCTCAATTCTGTCTTCAAATTCAATTTTTTGGGAGACGCCTTGCTCCTTAATTCTTCAATTCTTGGAGGCTCCTTGCTCCATTCTATCTTCAAATTCAATTTTTTTGGGAGGCGCCTTGCTCCTTAATTCTTCAATTCTTGGAGGCTCCTTGCTCCATTCTGTCTTCAAATTCAATTTTTTGGGAGATGCCTTGCTCCTTAATTCTTCAATTCTTGGAGGCACCTTGCTCCATTCTGTGTTCAAATTCAATTTTTTGGGAGATGCCTTGCTCCTTAATTCTTCAATTCTTGGAGGCACCTTGCTCCATTCTGTGTTCAAATTTTGTTTTTTGGGAGACGCCTTGCTCCTTAATTTTTCAATTCTTGGAGGCTCCTCGCTCCATTCTGTCTTCAAATTTTGGAGGCTTCTTGCTCCATTTTGTCTTTGTCCATTACTTATTCTGACTTGGTGATTTCTTTTTCTTTCTTGATTGCATTCACAGTTGCCTTTACCAATTGCTGACTCATTCGCCAGTGGCTTTGGCTTCACAAACTTGGTCAACCGATGTGTGAATACACTGTGATGACTCTTTCTGCGCCCCGTGTGAGAATACATGTTGGCGATTCTTTTCTCCATCCAACGTGTGAGATACGCTGTGATGCCTTTGTCTGTCTATTTCAGGTCTTGGTTGGTACCTGGAAAAATTCATGTGGAATTCAGTCAATTGGAATTTATTTATCAAAATTATATGCAAACTCAAGCAATTTTTCTTTGATTAAAATCTCTTGGGAATTCCTAAAGTGTTTGGATTTTTCCCTCTCAGGTGGGCCCATTGGCAGAGCCAGTAATCTTTGGGTCAGTTACCTAACACTCTCATTTAGACTTAGGAAGTTATGCCTCCCGGCACTCCCTGTAAGGGTTTCAGCATTTTTTTGCCTTCAAATAGCATGCCCCATGTAGGGACGAAGGGGATTGTTTTGGTTCAGGGGGTTTCTTTGGCACTGTCCCGCCCTGGCTTTTCCTTGATCTCTCTCTTTTTTTCTTTTTCCCACCCTTGGTTAGGGGTTGTGGAATGTTTTTCTCATTGGCTCCCTCATTCGGGTTAGGTGCCTTGCCCCAGTCCGAGGGCCCTGTCAATTTCCACGGATCATGATCCAATGATCAGAGAGGACTTATTAGTAGGACGAAATGTAGGCTTTGGTTCCAGTGTATAGAAATGAAGGATAAACAGGCTCAAACCCTATATAGCTTCACTCTATGGGTAACCATTATGTCTAGCCAAAGTTCTTTTCTATCTTTTTTTTTTTTTTTGGTTCTGTCATTGCTAGTTTGTTCAAGATTCAATGTTACATTCTCTGTAATCAGAAAGGGCTTCACAGTAGGACGAAATGTAGGCTGGGTTCAAGGATCTAGAAGAAATGATATGAAGGCTCAAAATTGATGAATGGGGTAAGAGCCATGTCCTGTCCACCTTTTTTTGTTAGGGCTTGCTTCACCTTTGTTCTTGCAACTTTACACTCAACTTTGATTAGCTTCTTCTCCTTTTTCCATCTTTGTTCTTTTCTTTCTTTCCCTTATTTCTTGGGTCTTTTGCCCCAATTCTTGATTCTTGATCTCGGGGTTTGCCCCAGCCTTTTTTTCTTCTTCTTTTTTTCTTCTTTTTTTCTTTCAAGGGATTGCCCCAGTCCTTTCTTCGAATTCTTGCTTTCTGGGGTTCTCCCCATTCCTCATTTTTGCCCCATTTGTTCTTAGGGTGCTTTTCGCTTTGCCCTATCTTCACCTTCATCCTTTTTGTGTCTCCAATTGCACGAAGCTTTATGCCCCCGTTTTGAAGACCAGACATGGTAGGGTTAGTGAAGGAATTTTTAGGCTCAAAGGGTTTTGCAAGGGTTTCATCTTGTGTCAGATGATTTTTGGAGAAGATCAAGGATGGCCTTCCATCCTTTCACAGAGAATGTAACACTTAATTATTTTTGCACGATTAACTGGTTCAAGTATCATGAGTAAGGAACAATATAATGAGCAAAAATGTTTTCAGAAGAAATGTAGTAAAAGTATCATGAGTAACCATAAATACACAATGTATCGAGTTATTCTCATGGCCAAGGACGCCAGGATCCCGCAAGTTGAGGACAATCCCTTTAGAACCATAGCATTGTAATAACATATTTACAAGTGTACACCATGGGGGAGTCGTGCCCTTCAATCTCTTTTTTGAAGTTATACACCACCACTCATTTACTTCTCCCTCTAACATGATGTTAGCCAAAATCATCTTGTAAACCTTGGGGCATCTCATGTGCATCAAAATATGATCAAGAATCCTAATCCATTCATCAACAATGGGCACATTATCAGGTGCATCACTAAATATTGGAGGCATTTTATTCAGAAATCACCTCAGCTGCTCAAACCCAAGGTGAGGGGGACGACGATGAGTCCTTGTGGCATAACTTGACGATCTGCACTGCCCATTTAGATCCTTCTTTGTTGGCATTGTCCTAAATGGTGGGAGAACTAGTTAAGTAACTAAACAACATTTCTAAAACCGAGCTTCCAAATTTGGTAGATCATATCTATACTTTGTGAAAGTGAATAGTAATTGAAAGAAGTTTCATACCTTTAGTGACCATCCATATGGCTGCTATGATTGAGTGGAACTTCTTTGTAGACAACATTCCTCGAGTAAGTTTTAGTTTGTCATTCTATTTTTCCATGTTTAACCATGACTTTGGTACTATTCTTTGAAACTCCATGGGATAGTGCAACATAAAGTTGTCCATGACTGAAAACATGAGCAAGCAAATATATGTCGACATGTGGTAAAGTTTGTCCTTGGGCTTTATTAATTGTAAGTGCGAAGTTCAACCGAATGGGAAATTACTTCCTTATTAAGGTGCAAGGTAGCTGAATGTTCTTAGATGGTCTTAGCGGTATTAGTGGTAGGAAGACCTGTGTTCCAATAAAAAGACCAGTAACAATTTCTGCATCGATTAGGTTTCGTTGGAACCCCTGTGTAATACTCCGAATTTTTCAAATTTATTTATTAATTTAAATCTGTAAACTATTAAGATTAGTTGCTAATTAGATATTTGATTTAAATAGGAAATCATGTAGAGGAGGTAGATCCAAAATATGAAGTCAATCCGACAGCTAATTATGAGATACAAGGTAAGAAAGATATCAAGTAATTATTTTTAATTTTATTGGTTGAGTGCTTTAAGCTTGGTGGTGTGGCATTGTATGGTATCATGATTAATTAAATAATAATATATGAGGAGCATGGGCATACATATAAGAATAGGTAGTTGCTATTGAAGGGTTTCTAATATTTGGAAGACTTAAAAAATAATTAGGTTTGCAATGTGTGATTGATTTAGACTTGGAGAATTGCTAAAAACTCTTTGTTATTTGCTTTGGACGGCTAAATTAGAGGAAGGAGAAAGGAGAAGACTCTATGTGCAGCCTTGAGAGGAGATTTTCATGGGCTTGCTGTTGCTATGTGGAGAAGGGATCATTCTTTGAAAGTTTTGTTTGGTTTGGATTGTGAAGAAGGTAAGTAGCAACCTTTACATGGCGAAAACTTGCATGATTTATGTTTATACGTGAAACACGATGTTCCTTGGATTTCCAAAGATTGAGAAGCATGTTTGAATGTTTTTTGATGAGTTTGGTTGACATTTAAAGTATGGAAAAATAACTATTGTTCTTCTCGTTTAGTTTTCTGTTTATTGTAACTTTTGGATAAAAACTATTATTTTAATGAGTAGATTTGTTAGTAATTGTTTTGGGATGATTTAATATGTTTAAAGAATGATTTTAAATGTGTTAAAAGTGATCTTGAATGATGGAAATAAGTTTTGGAAAAAGAAATAGAAAATTCAGAATTCTGTTGAAAAACCAAGATTTTGTGTATTTGTACTAGCTCCCAAATCGACGTTCAAACGCCCTATCAGGTGCTAGTTATATGTTGAGGTCGCCCAATACGTAGTTCGAACGTTCTATTAGGCACCCCGTCTGTGTTATATTTTTGTAAAAACTAGAACCCGAGAGTGATTTGTTTGGACGCCCAAGCCATTGTTTGGACACCTAATCAAGCATTGGTTTTGAACAGGATTTCTAGTTAACACCCAATACGTTATTTGAATGCTACATTGGGTGTCTAAATGAGTGATTTTGAAAATTTGAATTTTAAGCGAACGCCCAATACATGGCTTGAACGACGTATTGAGAGTCCAACCCAGATTTTCTAGTTTTAGGTTTTTACCTAGTTTCTCAATATAAAATGATTTTTGAGCAGAGACAACACATGTACAAATAAGATTTGGGCATTTAGAAGTAATTTCCAGTGGCCAAATAATTTTATAAAAATTATATAAAATTTTGGGTATGTTCTACTGAAATAGCTCATATTTTAGTTCCAAGAGGGAATTTGACCTTAAGTTTGATTTTTTTGTGAATTTATTGGTTTCAACAATTGTAAAAGTATGTTTTAAAGATGTTTTAAGCTCTGGAATGGTAAGAAATTATTTTCCTACAGATTTAGGTAGATTGAGCCTAATTTTTGGATTTGGACAATTTTGTGAAAATTTGTTTTTTTTTTTTTTTTTTTTGGTGAGGGGGATGATTTTATTTATTATTTTTCTCCGTGATGGAGTACATCTTGCCATGATGGCAGTAAACATAAAATTTTCTCCATGAGGGAGTGGTTTTGCCAAGAGGGTACTATTGACTTTAAATTGACCATGAGGGCTATGATTCTTGATTTCTTTGCCATGATGGCACTACCTTATGTTTTGGTCATGAGGACCATATGTTTTGGTTTTGTTTGTGGTAATTATCAGGCTTAACTTGTTATGGATCCATAGTTTAGCTAGTAGTGAAGTCTGTCTATCTTTGTTTGGATTAAGTCTAGTTCCTTTATTATTTCCTCAATGACAGAGAGGCCTTCTATGAGAGATGAGCTGCAGCAATTCCTTTTCCACCATTAGGGTGAGGTCTCTTATATTCCACCATAAGGGTGATGATACAGCCGGATATGTTGCAGTTTGTTCTCAGATTGGATTTGTTGGACTAGGTCTTGACCTTTCAAAGTGTTCATATTTCACGAGCCCTGTGAAATCACATACACTTGTGTTTGTTTTGATTCTCATGAGGAGAATACTTGTTGATTTTATTTTAGAAAGTAGTTGTTAAATGCTCAATTGCTTTGAATTGTGATTAGTCAGATTTCTTGCTGAATTTGTTATACCTCGTGAACTGTATTTTATGTTAGCAACATGGGACTATTTTGTTCATACATGTTGTTACTTACTGGGATTTTATCTCACCCCATGTTTTTAATGTTTGGCTTTCAGATCCTATTGGTGAGGATGATATTGATGGGTAGAGCCACAGGGTGTTGATCATCAGGACGATTACTTTGATCTTATGTAGGGATTTTATTTTGAGTAAATGGATTGTAGTAGGATTTATTTCAGTTATTATTGGCAGTATATTATTTGATTTGATGATTAGAGAGTTGAGAGAGTTAGTTGACACTTTCCTTTATCCAGACTTATTGTTAATTGATTTTGGATTAGTTGATCATGTTTCCTTATTTATTTGAAGGATATTAATAAAATTTGAATTTGATAGCGTACTCTGATGCTCGTTTAATTATTATTGATTTAAATTTTGTCTGGATATTAGTTGCTTTGGGCCTACAGAGCTAGCACTTTGGGTTTGGATTATTCATGAGGAATATATCTGGATTCGGGGCGCTACACCCCGACATAGTATCCTTACGCCATTGCAAAGGCCTATTTTTGGATCAATATTTCTCAATAAAATGATTGGCGATCCCAGCTTCAATCGTAGTTTATGAAGAGATAATCCACCTAGTGCGATTGAGTTAAGAAACTCTTGTTGATATAGGTTTTGAGTATCATCTTCAACTGTATTGAATGAATGGTCAACGAGTTCTTCTCCTGGAAATACTGAAATTATAGCTTCATTCACTCTCTCGACACATTCATTTATTGGTGCTAAAATAGCCCTTTTTGTCATGTATGCACGATCTTGTGCTTTGCTAATCAAAGATGGGAAGATGGCAACAATTAGAGCTAACATTTCCTCGTTATTGTTCCAAGGGATTACCATGTCTTCAGGTATTCTGACTGTAACGCCCCGGATCCGTGTTGTTCAATAAAGATATAACACGTCTCACAGAGGTTAGGCAAGGATCGTTAATCAATTTATGATTGCTGAATAATCATATAGCTATAACCTGACAGAGTGCACATTTCCATTTATGCAAAATTGTAACATTTAAACTGAACTAGAATCGTATGGTTCAACCCCAATTAAACTTTAATACATCTCAATTTATTCAAAGTTCTCAAATTCAGAACAGATAACCTACTAGTCTAAGGAAGGTAATAGTAATCCTCCTCCCTATAAGCCTCAGTAGGATCTACCCCAGTAATCGCCTCACCACGAGTATCTGAAAAACAAGCAAGACAAACAACGGAGTGAGATACGAATATCTCAGCAAGTAGCACATGCATGCAGAAATAGTTGATCACAATTTAAACTATGCATCGACAAACGCTGAATACGGTTAAACAATCAACATCAATTCTCAAATCGAAATTCAAGACTGGTTCTAATCAAACAAATCACATCTCAGTTAAGTACGGTAACACATCGATTGGTCAATGTCAGGACTATCGTTTAGTTGATAAATTAAACATGCCAAGTAGACACTCCACACCTCCATGTACACAGTTCCGGCCTACTCAGGGTTTCGGAACTCTGAAATGACGGCCTACTCAGGGTTTCGTCATCCAATGCAGGCCTACTCCCCGGGTTTCTGCATTGACAACCAGGCCTACTCAGGGTTTCTGGCTGCTCTACACCGGTCGTGGCAACACACAAGGCCATGCAATTCCAACAACCAACAATAACATCACATTACTAAGCTTAAACATCTGGATCCAGGACAAGCTAGACCAAAACAGTAAAACATCGTATAATCTCAATTCCAATATCAAAATAAAACCATTCATTCCACATCATGTAAAACCCATCACAAGTCATCACCTGTCCCTCTGGACCAAGCAGTACCTCAAGTACTTTCAGTATTTTTTCATTTCCGTAACACAAGTCATTTGAAAGTAAAACTCAATTCATTCATACCAAGGAAATCTTTACAATACATTTAAAGTTTCCAAACCAGTGAAACCAGAATAGAATAACTCCTCAATCAAAACAGTGTATAAAACAGAGGAAATCTAACTAGTAACTCTTAGTGGTTTGGTATCTGGCATAACATTCATGAATAACCTAAACTCAACTTGAAAGCTTTTAAGAAGTTCACTAAATTTTCCTCTAATAGTTTCCTAGGCAAAATAGATTCTCAGGGTTCCCAAACAAGTGAATAGTGAAGTGGTTTAATCCTCAAGTAACCCAAATACTCTTAGTTAAATCAAATCTCCAATTCAGTAAGCAAAATAGGGTCTGCCGCTCACTTCCTGAGGTGGGCGCGAGGTGAGAGCCGGTCGGCGGTGAAGAAATGGGGTAAAATCGACCTACCGCTCACTCGACGCTAGGTGAGCGTGAGCTGAGCGCGAGACGGGCGTAAGGTGGGCGCGAGATTCGCGCGAGATGAGCGCAGGGTTTTCTGCTGAGCGCGAGCTGAGCGCCAGCCGGGCGTGAGCTCGGCGGTGGGTCGTGTTTAACGGGGCGCCTACCTCTTAGGTGAGCGCTGATGAGCGCGAGGTGAGCGGATACCCCCTGTGATTTTCATTTCTCTGTTATTCCAAGATCTACATGACTGGCCGGTTTGTTTATGTCTGTAATTGTTCCACTACACTCCTAATACTCCCAGAAGACTTCCCAACCATATTTGGATTTAATCTAAATACATTTAATCTCAAGATAAATTTCGGTCTCCGACTCTGTTTCATGCCATTCCAGAAAACTAAAAGAAAACTCAAGAGATCATTTAAACTACAACCATGCATCAGAATAATCTCGAGAAAACATAAAACACAAAACCCCAGTTGTAAATCAGTGCTACTCACCTGAATGCGCTTATTCCAAAGTATAGCAAAACCTTGGCCGATCACCACTCCGGCCACGCACGCGAACACAGAAACTACCCAACCAATTCGTCTCGAACAGGGAGAAAGAACCCACTCAACTTCAACTCCGAAGCCCTTCTCTTACCCCTCGCGATACTTGTTCTTCACGAGCACAGAACCCTAGTCGCCACACTCTCCAGCCGATTCTCCTGAGCTCCTGAGTATTAGACTAACAACAATATTTCCGTAAGTACATACGCGTATTCTCTTAAACCTAAAACCCTACTTTCCCTATTTGTACATTACGTTGCGAGATACATATGCTGCTCGATCAACCCTTTTAACCCCTTGATCCTATGCATGCTCGCCCACCGGAAACACTACATGTTCCGCATCCATTTACGTTAATAAGCACATAACTATACTTTAATAATAATAATGATAATAATATGATTTTTCAGAAAAATGGCTATATAACTCCTGTACATACGAGTATGGGCTAAGCCCTCAAACCACAAAATAACCTGATAAACACAGTTTATACATCAAAATAAATAACTCACAAAAATCAGGGTCTTAAATCCTCCCCTCCTACAAGAAATTTCGTCCTCGAAATTTACCTCAAGGAGGAACAAACAATTCCGGATACTTCTTCTTCATCTCTTCCTCACCTTCCCAAGTGCATTCTTCCACAGTATGATTCTGCCATAGCACTTTCACTAAGGGAACAACCTTGGTGCGAAGAATCTGCTCACGACGGTCTAGAATCTGAACTGGCCTCTCTTCGTATGTCAGATCTTCTCGGATCACTAAAGGTTCAGGATTTATCACGTGACTAGGATCCGCTATGTACTGCCGCAACATGGATATATGGAATACATCATGGACTCCTGCCAAATGGTTTGGCAAAGCTAGTTTATAAGCTACCGGGTTAATCACCTTCACAATCTCAAACGGCCCAATAAAGCGTGGAGACAACTTCCCTTTCTTCCCGAATCTCAGGATTCCTTTGGAAGGCGATATCTTCAAGAACACTTGGTCTCCCACTTCAAATTTCAGCTCACGTCGTCGGGTATCTGAATAACTTTTCTG
Source organism: Buxus sempervirens (assembly GCA_947561395.2). Taxonomy (NCBI): domain Eukaryota; kingdom Viridiplantae; phylum Streptophyta; class Magnoliopsida; order Buxales; family Buxaceae; genus Buxus; species Buxus sempervirens. The sequence continues at coordinate 33,911,056 of OX387193.1, forward strand.
ACGACTCTGCGCAGTCAACAACCGCTGTCTAATCAATTTCACCTTTTCCATACTATCTTGTATAATCTCAGGCCCAAAGTACTGTTTCTCTCCTATCTCCACCCAACACACAGGAGATCTACAAATCCTGCCATAAAGTGCCTCGTAGGGTGCCATTTGTATACTAGCCTGATAGCTATTATTGTAAGCAAATTCAGCTAAGTGTAAATACTTACTCCAATTCCCACCCCAATCTAGGACACAACATCTCAACATGTCCTCCAGAGTCTGGATAGTTCTCTCTGACTGGCCGTCGGTCTGTGGGTGGAAACTAGTACTAAAACTCAACTTAGTTCCCATGGCCTCCTGGAAACACTGCCAAAAATGCGAGGTAAACCGAGAATCCCTATCCGATACAATGGACACTGGAACCCCATGCAACCGGACTATCTCTCGAGTATACAGCTCAACCAATGATGCCAAAGTCTGAGTGGTCTGGTAAGGCAAAAAGTGAGCTGATTTGGTTAGTCTATCCACAATCACCCATACGACGTTGTGATTCTTAGCTGTAGGCGGTAGCCCATTCACAAAATCCATCGATATATGTTCCCATTTCCACTCAGGAACCGGCAAAGGTCGCATCAAACCTGGAGGTCTCCTATGCTCTGCCTTCACTTGTTGACAAGTAAGGCACCTTGCTACATACTCCGCAATGTCCTTCTTCATTCCTGACCACCAATACACTGTCCTTAGATTCTTGTACATCTTGGTACTCCCAGGGTGAATTGCATATTTGGACCTGTGACTCTCGTCTAGGATCAATCCCCTGACTTCAGCATTATTTGGAACACAAGTCCGCCCGCGAAATCTCACCAATCCATCCTGAACATCAAAATCTTTCGTGGCCTCATCATCCTTCTCTACTAACCCTTTGATGCGTAACAAATCAGAATCTGCCAACTGACCCTCCCGTATACGCTGAATCAACTCTGGCTCTGCTTGGACTCGTGCCATGATCAATCCATGCCCATGAGTGCTGAACTCCCCAGGCCAACCTACAACTGTATCAACAAGAGTGCACTGACTAGCCATGAAAGTAGCTAGTGTGGCCACCTCATCTTGGGAAACAACCCTACGACTCAGTGCATCTGCGATCACATTAGCCTTGCCCAGGTGATAATGTAATGTGAAATCATAATCCTTTAGAAGATCCATCCATCTCCTTTGCCTCATATTCAGCTCTCTCTGGGAAAATATATATCTTAAGCTCTTGTGATCTGAGAATATCTCGAATTTGGCTCCCATCAAATAGTGCCTCCACAACTTAAGTGCAAACACGATCGCTGCCAACTCCAGATCGTGCGTAGGATAGTTCTTCTCATGAGTGCGTAGCAACCTTGAAGCATAGGCTACCACACGCCTTTGCTGCATCAAGACACAGCCCAACCCTATTCGAGAAGCATCACAATAGATCGAAAATCCCTCACTCACTGATGGCACAATCAAGACTAGAGCTAAAGACAGTTTACCCTTCAATTCTTGGAAACTAGACTCACACTTGTCGTTTCACTCAAATTTCACAGCCTTCTTAGTGAGATTTGATAAAGGTGCCGCCACTCAAGAAAAGTTCTTGATGAACCTTCTATAATAACCCGCCATTCCCAAGAAACTCCGTACTTCAGTCACCGACGAAGGTCTAGGCCAATCTGCCACAGCCTGAACCTTAGCTGGGTCCACTGCTATCCCATCTCCTGAAATCACATGCCCCAAGAAACTTACTTCTCTTAACCAAAATTGGCACTTGCTGAACTTGGCATACAATCTGTGCTCTCTCAACGTCTGCAATATGGTTCGGAGGTGCCGTACATGATCCTCTCTATTTCGAGAATACACTAGAATATCGTCAATGAACACAACCACAAAGCTATCTAAGTGGGTGTGAAATATCCGATTCATCAGGTTCATGAAAACAGCTGGGGCATTAGTCAGCCCAAAAGGCATAACCAGAAACTTGTAGTGCCCATATCGAGTACGGAAAGCTGTCTTCTCTATATCCTCTAGGGCTACTCTCAACTGGTGGTATCCAGATCTCAGGTCGATCTTAGAAAACCAAGACGCTCCCCTCAACTGGTCGAACAAGTCATCAATCCGAGGCAATGGATACTTATTCTTGATGGTGACTTGATTCAACTGGCGGTAATCTATACACATCCTCATCGTCCCGTCCTTCTTCTGGACAAACAGGACCGGTGCACCCCATGGTGACACACTGGGTCTAATAAAACCCTTTGCTTCCAATTCATCCAACTGTTTCTTCATCTCATGATTTTCAGGTTGTGACATTCTGTATGGTGGTTTGGATACAGGTGCCGTACCAGGTAAGAGTCGTATACTGAACTCAACCTCTCTAGGTGGTGGTAATCCCGGTAGATCGTCTGGGAATATGTCATCAAACTCTGCTACTACAGGCACACTAGAAAGACTAAGTGCCGTAGCCTTTGCCTCCTCAACCTCAATGGATGCTACCAAACTGATCCGTGTTCTCAACCCTTCACATCGGAAACAGTGCACTGGCTGGTCTGGCTGACATACCATAATGGTACCCCTATAGCAATCTATGCTCACATGATGTCGAAAAAGCCAATCGATGCCTAAGATCACATCAAATTCCCCGAATTCCAGTTCTACCAAGTCCCCTGGCAACTCCAAAGAACCCAATCTGATCATGCAATCCCTAAATACGGTCTGTACTCTAGTGGTTTCCACCAATGGTGTGTGTACAAGTAACTCGGACTCGAGTGTGGAAGGAACCAAACCAATACGGCATGCACATAAAGGAGTAATGAAAGACCTAGAAGCACCCGAATCGAATAAGCATACGGCTGATCTACCATGAATGAAAAGAATACCTCCAACCAACTGTGGCGCCTCTGGCTCCTCCTCACGAGCCTCCTCGACATGCCCTCCCTCAGGCTCATCCTCCTGAGCTGCTACTACGTATACTCTAGTTTGCTGGGGGCGTGGGGGTGGTGCCTGCCGTCTCTGAGGTGCCTGCTGCCTTTGTGGTAACTGCTGCCTCTGATATCCCCCACTGCTCTGACCCGGAAATCTCGACGGTGCTGGAAGTGCTGGCACGGGTCTAGAATACTGAAATCTCGAAGCCTCGGCCGGTCGGGTGTCCATAGGTGCAGTAAGGGCTGGCTTGAGTAACTGGTAAGTGTTCGGGTGGGGACAGTCAGCAACCCGATGCCCATGCTGGCCACATCTAAAACACGCGCCTGGAGGTGACACGCACGGACCTGGGATGTGAAATCGGCCGCAACTGAAGCAACCCCCTGAGCCTCTCCTATCTCTCTGTCCATAGTCGATCCTCGGTCTCTTGTCCCTGTCCAGGACCCTCCGTGTCTCTGTGCCGCTAGGCTGTGCTTTAACCCTGCTCTGCTCAACCCCTGAATCTCTAATCTCTCTCTCAACCCGCAGAGCTCTCCCCACTAGGTCAGAGTATCTGGTGCACATCAGCACCGAGACTATGCGCTTGATGTCTGCCCTCAGTCCTCTCTCAAAATGTTGGGTGCGCCTCTGCTCATCATGCACTATATGGTGAGCAAATCGAGAAAGAACCACGAACCTAGCCTCGTACTGTGCTACGGTCAAGGATCCCTGAGAGATATCCATGAACTCTCTCTCCTTCTGCAACCTCACCTCTGCAGAGAAATACTGCTCATAAAAGACCTGCCTGAACTGGTCCCAAGTCATCTGGATCCCATCTACCGTGTAAAACCCCGAATTTTCACCTAATAAATAAAAAAATAATAAATAAAATAAAATATGAGTTAAGTCCTAATTAAAATAAAAAGTGAAGATTTAGAGGATAATTAATCCAAATAAGTTCTAAGTTGAAAATAAAGAAAGAATTTTAATGAAATTAGCCTAAAAGAATAAAAAGGGTATTTTGGTAATTTCCAAAAAAATGGTAATTAGTAAATAGATCATCAAATAATAATTAGAATTAGAAAATAGAAGAAAACAAATTATTTTGACAAGTTAGAAATTAAAAGAAATTAATAAAAGCCTAAAAGTGGGAAAAAGGGGTAATTAGGAGATTTCACGTCTTAATTTGGAGAAAATAAGGTTTTAAGTGATAGAAATGTTTAATTAAATATTTTGCATGAAAATAGGTTATTTTCATGAGTTTCGATAATAAGAAACTTAATTAGTATTGTTTAAGTAGAAAATAGAATGTGGAGAAAAAGTAGGAATTAAATTAGAAGGATTAGACATTAACTAAACCATGGTTGGGTTAGCCCAAATTAAATTAGCCAATTAGGGTTGGTTTAGGATTTCTAAAGCCTAGTATAAATAGGAGACTAAGGTTAGACAAGAGGGAATTTTCGTGGGTTTCTTATGGAGAGAAAAGAGAGGGAAGAAAGGAAAAAGGGAGGTACTGCAGAGGTCCGACCAGCAGACTTTGAGCAACGATCCCCGGAGATCTAGTCGTTGGATCGTCATGAAATTTGGAGGGTATGCTCTATACATGATATGCTTAAATCTGAACGGTTAAGATTGGATTTGGATGAGTCTAAGGTGGTGCGAATTAACCCAGAAGTTGGTGCAAAATCGGATGTTGGAAGAAAAAGGAGTTGCAGAGATGGCCGACTAGTCAACTTCGAACGGGGAGATAGAAAGATCCAACCGTTGGAATGAGCTGAAATTTTAGGGTTTTGTTCTACTCATGGAGGACTTCAGACTGAACGGTGGAGATCAAAATTGAAGAAGTTTAGAGGGGTCCGGTCGAGCTCCAAAAACGTGCACAGAAGATGTTCGGAAAAATGTGGATTCATCAAAAAGGCAAGTAGCAAACACTTGAAACTGGAGGAATTGCATATTTTCTTGTGTTTTTGATGATTGATCGTATCGGTTCTTAAATTGAATTTCATTGGAAAAGTTAGATGTTTATAAAGTTTCGATTTGGTGATGTGAAGCTCTTTTAGGAATCAAGAAAAATGTTGTTCATAGGTGGAATTAAATTAGAAAGAAACCCTAGTTAAGTTTTAATTACCAAGATGTGAGTGGCATTGTTTTACAACCGAGTTTTCGGATTAATTCGTGTATTTGATTGAATGAATGCATTGTTTATGATTGAAGTATTCTCGGTGTGTTTTCTGGGCAAACCAGTTACGGAGGGTTTTGTACAGTGAATTTGGGGATAACTGGAAATCATGTAGATTAAATCCAAATTAGGTTTGGATGTGTCCTGGGAGTATTAGGAGGCTATATAAATGGTTACAGACTGAAAAATTTCAGCCAGAGTTGGATTTCTGGGATTAACAGAGACCTGGGAATCGTAGTGGGCTACCGCCCACTTGGCGCCTACCTGGCGCCCACTTAGGAAGTGAGCGCCAAGAAAAAAAGACCCGGCGCCGAGTTAGCGCCCACCCCGCGCTCAGCTCGCGCCTACCTCAAGTTTGAGCGCCTTTCTCGCGCTTTTCTCGCGCCCGTCTGGCGCCTAGCTCGCGCCCACTCGTCCACGAGTGAGCGCCAGCTTCAGTTATACGAGCGGACTTACCGCCCACTTGGCGCCTACCTGGCGCCCACTTAGGGAAGTGAGCGCCCAGTTGTTTTTCGTGCAGAATCCTATAATTTCGTAAAACCAAGGGGGTTCTGGATACTAGAGGGTCTTCGACCACTTACCCAACTAATTGATTACGACATTAGAGATAACAATTTGCTTGTGAGAACATTGAAAATAGATCCTAGTTTTAGTAAAGGCTTATGAAGTAGAGGTTGGGAAATAAGTCGACGATGTTCGGGATATCTACATACTAGGGCTTTATTTTAGTCCTCTTGAAGCATGCACTGTTTGGTACTTGATTTGTTTTATTAAACCCCGTTTTGATGGCAAGCTTTGAATTAAGTTGTAAATATTATTTACTTGATTTCTTGTGTGAGTTGATGTTCTGGTTGGAACACTGGTGTGAGTTGATGTTCTGGTTGGAACACTTGTGTGAGTTGATGTTCTGGTTGGAACACTTGTGTGAGTGGATGTTCTGGTTGGAACAATGGGTGATGTGTACTAATGCAGAGTTTTAAACAGTTATTTATCGGTTTTGGTTTAGCTCGTCCTGGATCCAGAGTCTAAGCTTAGTAATGTGATGTATATGCTTTATTGGTGTAATGGCATGGCCATGGAGTGTTGCCACGACCGGTGTAGAGCAGCCAGAAACCCAGAGTAGGCCTGGTTGTCAGTGCCGATACCCGGAGTAGGCTGGCATTGGATGACGATACCCTGAGTAGGCCGTCATTTCAGAGTGTCCGATACCCTGAATAGGCCGGAACTGTGTACATGGAGGTGTGGATGTCGCTCTGGCATGGTTGATTAACCAATCTAAGCAACTACATGACATTGACCATTCGATGTTTTATCGGTATTGTTATTGAAAATATGAGTTGATAATAATAATGGGATTTGATTTAAACTTTGGAATTATCCTTGTTAATGTTGTTGGTTTAATCGTACACCTCATGATTTATTTTGTAAACATGGACTGATTTCATGCATGCACCTTGCTACTTGTTGAGATTTATTCTCACTCCGGTTTCTCCCATTTTTCAGGTACTCTTGGTGAGGACGTTAAGTTGTGGGTTAGTTGTAGCTGGGTAGTCTATATAGATGTAGGATTGCTCATATAATTGAAACCCTTTTTATATTATAATTGTTGATTAATAAAGAGAATTTGAATTCCAGTTTCCGCTTTTACTCTGATTATAAAGTTAGAAAAAGTTTTAAATTATTCCATATTTTAGTTGCTTTTGTTGCTTATCATAACACCTCGGGTTTTTGGGAATTGGACCCGGAACCGGGGCGTTACATACCGCCTGCCTCCGTAATGACTGCCACCAATGCTGAGCCTCGCCCTCTAGGGTGAAGGTAGCCAGTCTCACCCTCCGGTCCTCTGGACAGTCCATAGTGTCAAACATGCGCTCCACTCTAGCTACCCAGCTCTCTGCCTCCATCGGATCTAGAACTCCATAAAATGGCGGGGCAGTCAGCTTCCTGAACTGATCAATGTCCCTTAAGGACAACTCCTCTCTCACCCGCTGCTGATCCACCACAGCTCCATGACCATTTCGCTGGCCATTTCCGTTCCCAGTTTGACTCATCCTCTCCTCCCTCTCCATCGCAAGGAGGTGGGCAAGCGAGCCAACCGCAGCCCAAATGTCCTCCACTGGTGGTGGGGCTCCCCGTGGTGGTGCAGGTGGCTGCTCCTGTGGTATATCCCTCTCTGGACAATCCACAGCTCTCGCACGTCTGCCTCTACCGGCCATGTATACCTGTAAGCACAAAATACCATATTAGTTAGGAACTCTCTTCTAATTCTCATGGTTCTATCTAACGTACGCACAATATTTCCCCAGGGTTTTCTATGGTCTTACTACCTAGGAACCTCAAATTTCCAGCTTGGGTCTCTGATACCATCTCTGTAACGCCCCAGATCCGTGTTGTTCAATAAAGATATAACACTTCTCACGGAGGTTAGGCAAGGATCATTAATCAATTTATGATTGCTGGATAATCATATAGCTATAACCTGACAGAGTGCACATTTCCATTTATGCAAAATTGTAACATTTAAACTGAACTAGAATCGTATGGTTCAACCCCAATTAAACTTTAATACATCTCAATTTATTCAAAGTTCTCAAATTCAGAACAGATAACCTACTAGTCTAAGGAAGGTAATAGTAATCCTCCTCCCTATAAGCCTCAGTAGGATCTACCCCAGTAATCGCCTCACCACGAGTATCTGAAAAACAAGCAAGACAAACAACGGAGTGAGATACGAATATCTCAGCAAGTAGCACATGCATGCAGAAATAGTTGATCACAATTTAAACTATGCATCGACAAACGCTGAATACGGTTAAACAATCAACATCAATTCTCAAATCGAAATTCAAGACTGGTTCTAATCAAACAAATCACATCTCAGTTAAGTACGGTAAGACATAGATTGGTCAATGTCAGGACTATCGTTTAGTTGATAAATTAAACATGCCAAGTAGACACTCCACACCTCCATGTACACAGTTCCGGCCTACTCAGGGTTTCGGAACTCTGAAATGACGGCCTACTCAGGGTTTCGTCATCCAATGCAGGCCTACTCCCCGGGTTTCTGCATTGACAACCAGGCCTACTCAGGGTTTCTGGCTGCTCTACACCGGTCGTGGCAACACACAAGGCCATGCAATTCCAACAACCAACAATAACATCACATTACTAAGCTTAAACATCTAGATCCAGGACAAGCTAGACCAAAACAGTAAAACATCGTATAATCTCAATTCCAATATCAAAATAAAACCATTCATTCCACATCATGTAAAACCCATCACAAGTCATCACCTGTCCCTCTGGACCAAGCAGTACCTCAAGTACTTTCAGTATTTTCTCATTTCCGTAACACAAGTCATTTGAAAGTAAAACTCAATTCATTCATACCAAGGAAATCTTTACAATATATTTAAAGTTTCCAAACCAGTGAAACCAGAATAGAATAACTCCTCAATCAAAACAGTGTATAAAACAGAGGAAATCTAACTAGTAACTCTTAGTGGTTTGGTATCCGGCATAACATTCATGAATAACCTAAACTCAACTTGAAAGCTTTTAAGAAGTTCACTAAATTTTCCTCTAATAGTTTCCTAGGCAAAATAGATTCCCAGGGTTCCCAAACAAGTGAATAGTGAAGTGGTTTAATCCTCAAGTAACCCAAATACTCTTAGTTAAATCAAATCTCCAATTCAGTAAGCAAAATAGGGTCTGCCGCTCACTTCCTGAGGTGGGCGCGAGGTGAGCGCCGGTCGGCGGTGAAGAAATGGGGTAAAATCGACCTACCGCTCACTCGACGCTAGGTGAGCGTGAGCTGAGCGCTAGACGGGCGTGAGGTGGGCGCGAGATTCGCGCGAGATGAGCGCAGGGTTTTCTGCTGAGCGCGAGCTGAGCGCCAGCCGGGCATGAGCTCGGCGGTGGGTCGTGTTTAACGGGGCGCCTACCTCTTAGGTGAGCGCCGATGAGCGCGAGGTGAGCGGATACCCCCTGTGATTTTCATTTCTCTGTTATTCCAAGATCTACATGACTGGCCGGTTTGTTTATGTCTGTAATTGTTCCACTACACTCCTAATACTCCCAGAAGACTTCCCAACCATATTTGGATTTAATCTAAATACATTTAATCTCAAGATAAATTTCGGTCTCCGACTCTGTTTCATGCCATTCCAGAAAACTAAAAGAAAACTCAAGAGATCATTTAAACTACAACCATGCATCAGAATAATCTCGAGAAAACATAAAACACAAAACCCCAGTTGTAAATCAGTGCTACTCACCTGAATGCGCTTATTCCAAAGTATAGCAAAACCTCGGCCGATCACCACTCCGGCCACGCACGCGAACACAGAAACTACCCAACCAATTCGTCTCGAACAGGGAGAAAGAACCCACTCAACTTCAACTCCGAAGCCCTTCTCTTACCCCTCGCGATACTTGTTCTTCACGAGCACAGAACCCTAGTCGCCACACTCTCCAGCCGATTCTCCTGAGCTCCTGAGTATTAGACTAACAACAATATTTCCGTAAGTACATACGCGTATTCTCTTAAACCTAAAACCCTAATTTCCCTATTTGTACATTACGTTGCGAGATACATATGCCGCTCGATCAACCCTTTTAACCCCTTGATCCTATGCATGCTCGCCCACCGGAAACACTACATGTTCCGCATCCATTTACGTTAATAAGCACATAACTATACTTTAATAATAATAATGATAATAATATGATTTTTCGGAAAAATGGCTATATAACGCCTGTACATACGAGTATGGGCTAAGCCCTCAAACCACAAAATAACCTGATAAACACAGTTTATACATCAAAATAAATAACTAAATAAATAAATAAATAACTCACAAAAATCAGGGTCTTACACTGACAAAGTTGTCATCCAAAGTTGGCTCGAGCCCCTCGCCAATTCTCAATAAGAACTCTGAAAATTGAGGATCAGTTACGGCACGCATATTTTTGGTCAAGTGAATGATTTGGACATTTGCCCAAATTTTTTACTTAATAATGCATGCATTGATTGGTTCCTAACAGGTCCCATGCCGGACTACATGAAGAACTTGTCTTAAATCTCCACCTAGAATAACAATCTTCCCTCCAAAAGGATGGTCAACACCAATAAGATCTTTAAGATTCCTGTCCATAACCTCAAATGGATGTCTATGTTTCATTGTAGCTTCATCCCAGATAATAGCAGATGCACAGCGCAACAATTTAGACAATTAAAATTGTTGCTTATCATACAAAAAGATTCACTGGTTAATCGAATTAGGATCTTAAATCTTGAATGCACCGTATGGCCTTCTGGAAGTATAATTCCAGTAATTCCTGATATAGCAATTGCGAGGCATATTTTATGCTCTTGTCTAAGAGTTGCTAATACTGCACGATATAGGAATGTTTTTTTCCTTGTTCCACCAGGACAATCGATAAAGAAGATCGAGGCTTTGCCTTGGTTGACGGCGTCGATGATCTTATCGAATGCGTATCTTTATCCAGGATTCAATGTAGACACATCAGTCAAATCTTCTTTCAACACAGAGATTGCTTCTTCTTCATATATCATTCTGTGATTTGTCATACCTACTTGACCATCTCATATTCAAATACAGATTTTGCATACTGTCGCAACACATCATTAAGTTCACTTGAAGACAATTTGTAATAGAAGCGGTATCTCCATAGCTTGTGGAATCGAAATCTTTGGTTAAGTAGGGATAAAACTCATTCCAAAGTTGACGCATACCTGTAGACTCATAGTAAACTAAGATTGTTGTGAATAGCCTATGTAGTGCCGTAGGCATATGTACAATCGAAGCCTCTTCCAAAAAATCTCTGATGCTATGATCACTTTCTATCAATCCCATTTGCTCAGCCGCATGCTTGAATGACGTAAATCTATTCCCATGAACTGTTAGAAGATCATCAAATGATGTTAGTCCTCTAACATAATTTAGAAGGATGCGTAAATAATATGGTTCATCTTCTACTAGAGAAACTGTGTATATCCTTCCTACTACACGTTGTGTAGTACATCTTCTTCTCCAACATTTTGTCATTGCATCCATTTATATTTTTCTAGAAATTCACAATATAATAACGATCGAGCTTTTGCATTTGCTAAATTTATATAGAAGAATTTAGTTAGCATCGTTCTTGATGACGTTTGTAACGACCCAACCCAGTGAGGTATTGTCCGCTTTAGGCCTAAGCCTGCACGGTTTTGTCCTCAAAAGGCGCTTCACTAGTTAGAGTGTTCTCCCTGACTCTTATATCATACTGGTTATTCATCCGTTTCCAATGTGGGATCAGGATATCACAACGTTTCATTGGATAAAACAACTTCAATAGGCTGGTGGCCATAATATGTTAGTTGTTGCCTATTAGGAAGGTGAATTTGCATTGTGTCAATAGAAAGATATATCTTTGAGGTTGGGAACTTAAAAATCTTCCACATAGCTTCCTGTGGACAAACCCAACGTGCATCAATGAACTGCATTACCTCATCGTTATCATAATTGATTCTAGGACAAACTTCCATTGTTACACGATCTAAACCCTTGTGAATATACTTATACAAATACTTAACTAATTTGATGCTCAAGCAAATTTTAATATTGATGTGACAGTTGTACTTCTTCAAGAGCCAATTATTATAAGGAACAACCATCTGTTGTCAAGTTGACAGCAATGTCTTGTATGTAACGCCCCGGATCCGAACCTCATATCCAAACCCGGAGTGTTAAAGTAACAGTGGCCCAAAAACATACTAAACCAGACAATAATTTTAAAATAGAACTTTATTCATAATCAGAGTGCGGAAGAAAAATATTAAACCTAAATATAAGTGTGGATTACATAAATCAAAGTATCCAATAATTCCATCAATCAATAGTAACCATCAAATAAAAATGTCTGGTAGGGGTTTAACTATAGTACTCTGAAATAACCCATGATCAACTACTATAAACTTCCTAATCAACTGAAACATAAAATAATATTGTTCCCTAATCCTACATAGTGAAGTAGTCTTCTTCTCTGTAATCAGAATAGTCCCCTTGCGAATCAGGTTCCACAATGTCCTCACCAAGATAATCTAAAAACAAATCCGATAAAACGATGTGAGATAATAAAATCTCAGCAAGTAGCCATGTAGAAAAGAAACATTTATATAGTTCTGAATATGCAAACGAATAATCAAATTAATCCAGCAATTCAAATCTCAAAACAAACATTCACGATAACTCTTACAGGACGCATGAAATAGGAGATAGAGAATCGACAAGCTATGCCAATATGCTACCTAACAGGTTTACAGGTGGACCAGCCACTATCGGTCAGGTTATTTGACACCCAATGGAAGAACTCAACCGATACCGGAGTGAGTTAGCATGTATGTCCCAACCAATCCAAGAGTGGGTAACGTAGCAACCGACTAATACAGGAGCGGTACTATCCTCGTGATGATGGAATGCCTATGACCTAGAATCCGAACTCTAATAACATTCCACTTACTAGTTACTCTATGGATCCATGTAAGAGCTAAGCCCACTCAACAGCGGCAAACCAAAACCAAGTAGTAGACATATGTCACCAAATCCATATATGCAAAAATCAATAATATAGGCATACGCCAAGTCACATACGTGGAGAGATACATGTCCAAAATCATGGTTTCAATAGGCAAATATGATCTGAGTGTACATTAAAATCAAATTTCATTTAAAAGAAAAGAGTTTGGAACGATAAACTTGGATAAAAGCTATTTCAGTAAAACGTATCCAAAATCTTTATAAAAATTCGATTTAATCAACGGCCAATGCGAACAATCTCTAAACACTCTAATCTTATTGGTACATAAGTTGGAAATCAATAAAAACAATTTTATATTGAAAAACTAGGCTGATTTCAAAATATCAGAAAATACTGTCAGGGGCACTTGTGTGGCCATCCGTTAAAACAGGTTTTGAAAAGGTTCTTAGAGAGTTCGTCACTCAAGAGGGCGCTCAAGCGACGACTCGGGCATTCGATTTATCGAAATCTGTCAACTCTCAGGTTTCAGAACTTTGAAAAAAAAAAAGCACAGGCGGAGCGCCTTGAGTAGCGCTCGAGCGGCGACAAGCGTCTGCTCTTTACAATTGGCGCTTGGGGTGACGCTCGAGCGTCATTGTAGGCATTCGCTATATTTCGTAGATTTCTGAAATTCGTGATTTTTCAAATTTTAGATTCATTTTTCCCGAACTTTTAACATCTCAAATCACTTCCAAATCTTGGGTTTTTATCTTCAAAGTACTCTAAACTATGCCAGATGATCAAATACATCAAATAACAAACTTTCATAACAAATTATTCACAAACAACCGAAAATCTCTTGTTTAAACAAGTTCATCGATAAACCAACACATATTCGTTTATGCAAGTTGTAAGGGACTACTTACCTCTCTTCTTAGATTAGATCCTTCACAAACAATTGGGAAACCACTCTCTTGATATTCCAAACGAACACAGCAACTCATTTCTGATTTAAATCATTATAAACATGATCTCAGAAAATTTTTCAGCAAACTAAACCATACATGAAATCCATAGATTGAATTTTAGATTTATTCTCCTACCTTAGATCCCACAAAAACACTCCTTCTTCTCCTTCTGGTCTGATCAAAGCCAAAGCAATGGTTATCAAACACTCTAGAATTCCAAACATATAAAGGAAAGGCTGCGGCTGTTTCCTTTCTCTCTCTCTCTCTCTCTCTTTTTCCTTCTTTTCTCTCTAACGTGAATGGCAACCTTCTAATTTTATTTTCTTTTCATATTTTCGTCCACCACTACTAATTAAACCTAATAATCTTTCTTTTTACCTTCCTACCCTTCAAACTATTCAAACCATTGTATTAACTCTCAATAAAGTTTATCTTAGTCGATCACACCCTTCTCTAGTGGGATTCAGCCACTTATATAAAGAATTAAATTTTTATTTCTTTTAAATTACTGATTAGTTAATTTCTCATCATCCAACATCTATAAAATTAATGATACTAATTATCTTAAAACAAAAATATAAACTCACCTTATATTTTAATTCTCCTAGTTCTCCGGGTCACCCTGCAACTCTCCAGGTTGAACCAATTCCTCATTCTTTGCAATATTAATATTAACAATTAATATAGTTATTTTATCTCATTTATTTATTAATAAAATCTATGATTTTACATTGTAACGAACAATCCGTTATCATGTCTTCTATAAATGGGATATGATTCATTGCCTTGTATTGTTGAATGTGAAAATTGACATGGATAACCTTCGCTGCTTTTGCCATGCCTCATACATGAGCACCTTGAATTCAACTGTCCATACAGGCCATGAATCATATGTCATGAAACTGTAACATGTAAACTGGGTTCACTAGTTGCATCTGGGATTTTAGCTCATACAATGCCGCCATAGTTACTGAGTTTATCAATCTCAGACATAATGATCAGCATGTGTACATGAGGAAAGGCCTCGTTTTTGGAATTCAATGACGTGAACATGTGCAATAAAGACGCCAAGTACCCCTCTGTCTAAAACATCTTTCTTGAGATCTTCACACTTTACATGAAATATCCGTGTTGTTAAATCGAGACAATCCTGGACTGTTTGGCCTAGAAGGAGCTCTCTAGTTATTTCATCCCACATTGGATTGCCTATCATTGTGATGAATAAGTCAAGTTCGCTGTATTTCTGTACTAAAGCCATTGCATCTTGATAATGATGGTACTTATCTCTTGGACTCCCAATGTATGAGGAAGGAAGAATGATTCTTCGTCCAACGTTACTGTAAAATCCCGAATTTTTAATAATATTAAAAATTAGGATTTTATGGTTGCTAATTGATTTAATTGGTGGAAAATTTCAGGAAAGAAGAAAGGGAAGTTATTTAGAGGAAATTTCATCATTGAATTATGAGGATTAATTAAGTTGGTAAGTAGTATTTAAGATTTGCTCATTGACTAAACTTATGGGGTTAAGAAGTGTGACAATCATAGAATCAAATCAAGTTTAATCATGCTCATGCAGGTAGTAAATGGTGGTGTGGTGTAGCAACGGATTAGGACAATTGAATACCTGAGTTGGGCGGCAACTATAAATAGCTACCAAACTTCGGTTAGAAGGTTTAGTCGCTGGATCGATAATCCTAGAGCATCTGAGAAGGAAGGGAGAGAGATCTAGGGTTTGAAGATTGAAGGTAGACGACAGTTCTAGAGAAGACAGAATAGTTCGAATCTAGAGGGCATTGGATTGGAGAAGGAGTTGGAATTTGTTTGGAGCTAAACGTCAGTGCATGGTTTGATTTGATCTGGTGGAATTCTACAAAACAGAGAGTAATCAGGTGAGTTACGATTATAATCTGTAAATTAGTCAGAATTATGAACTATTAGAGGTTAGAGATCAGAACGGGGGAGGTTTTTGAGGAATTATGTTGTGTTTGATTCGTGGATTGAGCTCAGATTTGTGATCTCCGGAAGGAATTGAGTTGAATTTGAACTAAACAGAGGTAAGTAGCACCTTTAGAAATCTAGTTTATTGTTTGATTTTGTTTGTTAAGAACCTGATCATGATTTGAACGAAATAAACTCTGTTTGTATGTATAATGGAGGATAATTTGAAATTCGTTGATATTCTGTTTCGATTAAATCGATGGGTGTGCATCTGAGTTGTTAAGTGGTTATAGAATGGAATTGAATTGGTTTGGAAGAGGGAAATTGGGTCAGAGATCATGAAGTTCAGGTTTCAAAAAGGAGATGTTACGATTTTAATGGATCGCTCAGCCAGGGCGCTTAGGCGAAGCGATCAAATTGGTGCAAATCTTATATGGGTGCCTAGCACATCGCCTAGGTGATGTGCCAGGTGACCCACACTTCACAAAAATTGCAGAGATGTCTAGACTAGGCGCTTAGGCGCCCATGCTAGACAACCATTGAAGCTTAGGCTTTTAGTTGCTATAAAATTTGGGGATTTTATTCATGGAATTATTTTAAACAAATCTAAAGAGTGAACAATTAAAGTTAATTAGATTAAGAAATATTTCTGGAAGGGATCAATAATTCATTTTATTAAGTAATTGTGCAACTGTTACAAGAGTAATCTTCTTTAAATGTATGTGGTTTCTAATTTTTAAAATAAAATGAGTTAATGAAAATAATTGCAATGTCTTAAACTATCAGAAAATGCAACAATGGTTTTGGAAATTATAATTTAATTTGAGTTTGAGATTTGGTTCCAGATTCTAATTTCCTCCATGTACTCAGGGATGCCCCATGTACTTGGGATGATGATGCCTATGTGTACTCAAGGATGCCCCGTGTACTCGGGATGAGATGATTGTATTTGAGTCGAGTTTGTGCTTATTTGATATCATATTAGTTTTGTTTTCGAGTCTAGTTGGCATAGCTCGATATGGATCCATTTAGGAGCTAGATAGTGGAAAGGATTATTCTTTGCTAGATGTAATTCTTTGTTCATGCACGCATTCCATCGTTTACTCGATGAGGCCTTCTCTGTACTGGTGGGCTGCGGCTTTCCCTCATCTTATCGTGTACTTGGACTATGACTGGTAGTACATGCTAACCCTTCGCTGTACTGGTAGGGTTCTCCCGCAATAAGACGATGATCTTGTACTCAACTTCACACATAAGCCAGGAGGTGGCACAGTGGACATTGACTTTACACTAGTTAAAGGCAGTCTTCTTTCATGAGTCCTACTGGGACTTAATGTTTTAAATTAAAAATTGCGGATTATTTTTACTTGATGAATTATTTGATTATAATTGTATTAAAATTGGAAATTGAGGATGTATTATTATGGTTAATCGGATATATATTGTGTTATTGTTATCGTGATATGTTTTACAACTGAATCATGTTTTAGAACTATAAAATTGTATTTGTAGCATGCATGTCCTACTTGCTAGGATATTTGTATCTCACTACGTTTTGTTCCACAAGTAGACACTAACGATTACCCGGAGTATAGGGAGGAGGACTACTACATGGAGGAGTAGTAGTCATTATTTATTTAGTCTTTTGTTGTTTGAGATTACATTGGATGGTGAGTAGTTGTATTGTTTCATGATATGATACATATTTGGATTTGCTGATTGGGATTAGTAGACTCTGATATTGATTGCTTTAAATTTGATCTTGTTATATTTGTGTTTTTCCTTAACTGTGATATAGATCCTGCAGATTATCTAACACTCCGAACTCAAGTTACGGTTTCATTAAGTAACCCGGATCCGGGGCGTTACAGTTACCTAGGGCAAATGTAATCTTTCAGGCCCTAAAATATCATGTAGTGTTTTGAAGTAAAATTCTCTAAATATACCTGCTATAGTTTCACCAGCTTGCAGTGAATCTTGTAAGCCCTGATACAATTCTGCGCATGTGGTATTTTGATTGTCCTAAATAGACCGCAACTTTTGGGTTTCAATCTTCACCCAGTTGTCTACTATATATTGTTGCAGCAAACGTCCTCCTCGTAGTAGTAATGACTCATATCCATTTCTTATCTAGGAAAATTTTTAATTCAAGTAGTTATATGGATGCAACAATAAGTTTGGAACACAAAATGTTAGCAATTTAGATGGTAATGTACTTGCAAGTTATAAGCATAGAAAGCTTGACAGCTAATATTTTGGCCACTGTATGCCGGTATGTTTACATCCCAACCGTAACTTCCATAAGGTAATAGAAGTGGATATTGTAAAGGATCATAAAAGCTGGTGGTATCTGGTACATTTTCCAACATATCTCCGTGTGCTTGTACGATGATATCCTGCCATGCACATTCAGATAAATTATCATCTCCAACAATTACTGCAGTGACTTGTGAGGCATTTAGCATTGTATATTGGTGTTGTGCAAGGCAAAGCTCCTTAATAAGAAGCCGACGCTATGGCAAATCATGACACATTCCTATTTGTAAGAGAAGATGCACGAATGGATTGTGCCGATTAAGGATGCCTTGGATCTTTTCGACCAACATTCTATCCACAAAATCGTTTTCCATCATTCGATGATTAATTTCGTGTTCAATGTCATAAATATAAAGCTGCAGAAATTTAGGTCTGCAACCTTATTGAACCATGAGCACGAAACGTATAAATACCATCTTGAGCATTTGCAAGATTCTCCCATTGACATGAATGCAAACAAATGGTTTAAGATACGAATATTCCTCCGAAAGTATAAACCTTCAGGGCCTTGATCCGTGTATATATTTAATAATTCTGCTGGTACAGGAACATATGGCAATCTTATCTTTCCACTTGCACAACATAGCTCCAACTTCTCATACTTAAATAGCTTAGCACCACAATATTCACAGACCTTTCCTTCAGGTAACACACCAATTTTCAAGGTGTTGTTATCTACGACATCTCTTGCACAATTTTGCACTCTCCGTCGGCATCTATCTTGCAAAGGAATACCATTTGGGAGTGAAGTTTCTTGAACTGTGAATCCAGAAGAACCCGTGTTGCATAGTTTCTTGAACTATCTACTCACTCATATTAAAATATGAACGTGCCTGGCATCTTACATTGCTCAAGCGAGAGCTACGTCCAATATTGCCTGTGCTAGGTATTGATATTGAGTGACGGCTAGCTCAATTCACATGCTGTAAAACCCCGAAATTTTTGGTATTTATTTTGAGAAATAATTAAAATAAATTATTTATTTATGTGGTGGACTTTCAGGTGAACAATGCACAAGGGCAAGTTGGTAAATTTCTTAAAGGATGGATTTAGCTAAACTAAGGTAAGTCAAGTTAGGATACAATTTTTAATATTCAATAAGTAATATGTAATAATTTGTTAACTATTAGTGGTACTAATATTTCATTTAAAATTTGATAAATCAAAGTATTAAAAGAGAATAGGTTGTTGGTGTAGGTGATATGGTGGTAAGGCACCACACTTGATCAAAAATAGCATGCAAACAGTTTTTAAAACGTATGGTTTTGTTTTGCTGTTTGCTGAAACGTAGCATATGCTTTATCTCCGGGCGTTACCAACGGTTACAGCTTTGGGAGAAGGCAAAACAAATGGATGCAACTCAGATCTAAGAATCTAGAGAGAGTGGAGAGATTTGTTGGAGAAGAAAGAGGTGGTCGCCCACTGCTGTTGGAGAAGAAAGAAGAAGAGAAAAACCCAGATTTTTAATCCAGTTCGTGAGGACTTCTGGGCGTGGGAAACATTGGGTTTCATTGCTGGTTTTTGCAGAAGTTGAACTCCAGCAATCAAGAGGCAAGTAGCCTTTCAAAATAGCATGATTTTCGTGTGAATTGTGAGCATCTAAATGCTTAGTTCTGAATGGAACGAATCTGATATATTTGGTTCATTTTTGGACGTCTATGATAGTAAGCTTAGTTCTGTTGTGGTGTTTAATCTTTTTGCTCTAATAAGGATGCTTAGAATAATTTTACAGTAGTTAAAGATGGCCATTTAGATGATGATTCTTGTGTTATGCAAGTAGCACCTTTAAGCATTTTGTTTTCTTATGGTTTTGGTGAATTTCTAATGAGTCAGATCTGAATTGAACACAATGGTTATTTCTGGTCATGTATGGACGGCTGAACTATAAATCTGGTTATTGTTAATTAGATTAATTTCGAGTTAGCTTGAAGATGTTATTCAGAGGATGTTTAATATCTTAGACATGTTTAGGATGTAGTTATTTGTTCAGAATGGAAGTACCAAATTATGCTGCAAATTGGAGTATGAAATAACTCAACGCTAGCTCCATTTTAATAATAGTGCAGCTAGTTCAGTAGAGTTTAGTTTCTATTGTTTAATTGGCTAAACCATGTACTAAGATTTGAACTGGGAAGATTGCAACGAGGAAATTTATGAGGTAGCATTAGCATCAAAAGATCCTATTCTATTCTATGATGAGGTGGTTTTGTATGAAGAGGTATTGGCTGATAATGGAGTCTCTTTCTTAACTGTTAAAGTTAGAGTTATGCCGAATTATTGTTTTTTTTTTCTGCTGTGTTTCTGGCTTAGAGTTGATGGGGTCCTTGTGAGATTGAGAGATACTAGAAGGTACTGTGATTTTTGTGAACAATGTCAAACCCACCATCCTTAAAGAGTGCTGCTGGAGAGAAGCCACGTTTCAAGCTTTATCAATAAAAGAATATCCTTCTGATTCCACTTCAAGTTCTATCATGATGAACAAGACCCAAAAGCTGAATGTATCTGGAAATCTGTAACTATTCCTTGTTAAAAACTTGGTCATGTAAGCTCTGTTTGCATCATTTGACAGTACTCACATCAGCCCATGTTTTCTCTTCAGCACTAGCTAGTTATATATTATATTTTTTTTCTGGTCTAATTTGGTGCCCAGCACAAAGAAAACAGTAGGTGCGGCAGATGTGTTGTGTGAGCATAAGGACACTTTTAGCTTCTTAAAGTTGTACTCATGAGTTTTAATAAGATCTAACTAACCTCTATGTATATTAGAATATTATGGAATAAGAGAATGGTTGAGAAGCATAATACTAGGATAGATTATAAAATTTCTGCAGCATATAGAGAATACTTCTTAAAGCAAATAAGTGTAGCAAGTCTATTCTCTCATTTCACCGGAATTATTCAGAAATTAAATAGAAGATCTCAGAACCGTTAGTAATCCATAAGAGTTAAATTTAACAATAAAAAAATGAGGGAACCATGAGTGGAAGTGTAAATGAGAAGAAGGTTAACAAAAGTAAGCTTGGTGATCTATAGTGGTTATCCGAATGTTTTTAATTTATTTTATTGAACTATAATTTAAGCTCTTGTTGAATACCTAATTTGCTCTACCTCTTGAATTATCTGAAATGCTGTTATGAACTAAAAAGTTTTGGATTGGATTCTTAGTTATTGCTGTTTGTTTTCCATTTTGAGTAAATTGTATAGTATGATATCGATTGTGCCGAATGTTGGAAATTTCCACTATTTGATGGTTTTGGTGACTATTTGAAAACAGAATTTGGTGTTATTAACTGTAAAATGATTTCTTTCGCTATAAGCATGGGTACATGTTAAACTTGAACTTTATATGATAATTTTACTAAAGTTTAAAAGGGCGAGACTTAGTGTGGATCCATAGTCTAGTTATAAGTGGAATTTGTATATTTTGTCTGGATGTAAGTCTGGAGTTCCTTCATGCGTTTCCTCCATGATGGAGAGGCCTTCCATGAAGGAAGCGCTGCAGCAACTCCGTTTCCACCATGATGGTGAGGTCACTTGAGTAATTCCGCCATGAGGGCGATGATATTGGATGTTCGAACTGTTGCAGTGTTAGACTGGATTGTCTGGAACTCTAGTGCTTAGCCACACAAAATAGACAAACTTCATGAGTCCCAATATATAATGTTTTTCCGAAATTGTAATTGTCGATGTATTTCCGAGATTAGTCGGATTAACCGAGATTAATCGTAACTTAATTGATTATAACTTGTGCATGTTTAGAATTGTTATAACTGTATTTTTGTGCATGCATTGCTACATGCATTGCTACTTGCTGAGATAGTCGTATCTCACTGCTTTGTTTTGTTTTCAGATTTCAGCGAGGACGATACCGTGGGGGTTGATATTCCGGTGGACTATCCGGAGTATCGTGAGGAGGATTATTTTATTGAGTAGATCTTAGTAGTTGGTTTTACTTACTCTAGTGAGTTTTATTATGAACATTGTATTACTTTTGAATAGTGTTTTGGGAAATTAGTGAACCTTGATTTCATGCATTTGAATCTTTATATTATCTTATTTCATGTTTTCCCTTACTCTGTTGATCCTGTGGATTTTTAATTAACCTTCGGGTACGAGTTACGGTTATTTTACGTAACCCGGATCCGGGGCGTTACACATGCGTAAATCTTTTGCTTGAAGTGTTGAAGGTGAGGAGGTTGCTTGAGACATCTAGAAGATGTTGGCTTCAAACCATTTCCTAACAAATTTGGTTCTTTATGTTACAACATGAGTAAAGATTAATGCTTATAAATGAGTTAACATAGATCGGGAAATGGATTTTTGAAGTGGCGCTCCAATAACAATGCTCTTAACAAATTGCATGGGGGAACTTTAGGAGATATAGTTGTATGGAAAATGGATCGGAATAAATTCCGTACCATTTGATTGCATATTTGTTAATGAATTGTGGATGGTTTTATTTGGTTGAAGATAATTAATACAACCAAAGCTTCAGAGTAGGGCTGAACTTACCGGTATGTATTAGTAAAACAACTTCCATTTTTGGTGAACATGTAATATTTTTATATGGGCATCTTTTTGTAAATTTTAATTTAATATCTATTGGTACACTATACAACTATGGGTGGGTTGATGCTCCGATTCTATATGAGAAACGTAATGAACTTATATTTGGTGTCCCTATCCAAAATATAGAATATTGTTATAAAGAAGCTGAAAATTATTTAGAGTATCTGTAAGCAAAATACTACTGGCATCACAACACAGAATTTAACATGTAAAAGTAAACATGAAATAATGACTATGCAATATCGACATTGCCAAAAATGAAAATAGTATCCAAAAAAAAAAAAAAGACAACAATCCAAATGCAATTTATCCTACCAATTAAGCAATAAGAAAATAATGAAATAAAGGTGAAGTCAAATATATATTGTGAATGTCAAAGATCAAGATAGCTCATAAGAAAAATGCCAATGATATTAGCAGAACACTTCCAATCTTTCAGTATTTGTTTTAATTTTTTTTTCAACATTCAAGTGTTATTAGGAATTGATCAATACTTGCATATGAATGCAACATACAACAATCCTGAAGCCCAATTTTTTATTTCTTATCAAACAGTATTTTAGGTTTAAAACTTAGAATATTCAAAAGCGGAGTGGAGTTCAGCTAATTTATACCAACTACTAAGTTTATGTAATGTAGCTGTTAATTTGAGCATTTTAAAATTTGATAAAAAAAAATGCATACAAATATTCAATATAATTAAGGATAGTTTCCAACTGATTTACATTAATGTTTTGAGTGACAAACATGGTGTCGTTATGATTTTGGTTTCAAGGCTTGTTTGGCTTTGGTAAGAAACTGAGGCCTTTTTATTTAGTTTTGGTCTAGCGTATATTTAAAGTGAGTTGTTTTCCATTTATGTCACAAAAGGATGGAAATTGAAATGTTGCCATCATAAAATCCAGATAACTTTCCTGCGTATGATCCAGTCTATTAGTTGAAAATAATAAACCTATCCAAGAAATATTTGAAAGGAATTTTTTTGTATTTTTTTATTTATTTTCTTCCTGCTGCAATACTAAAATGCTAAAACATTCGTTTGATTACAAAATATATTAATGCTTCTTGACATCAATATCAACCTAAACATACTCTCAAAATTATTATTGCATTTATATGCAGTTTTATGTTAAAAATATTGTTTGTTTAACGGTGTCTAGGTCAAAATTTCATTCATAATGGATTGAACTCCTAATAAAACATGTAGATGGAAATGGTTGATTTTGTTATCAACCTATAGAGGGCGTATGGAGATTTCAAAGGTAATCAAGAATATTTAGCGAAAGCTGGGAAGTGAAATTTATTTTGGAAATGTTAGAAATAATTTGGAACAAGTAGTGTGAGATTTAGGTAGAAAGAACAAAAGTTTTGATTGATGATGAGTAATATAGATTTGCTAAGTGGGTGGAATATTTTAAATAGAGAACGAATAACATGGTTAGAGATGAGAATGAAAAAAAAATCCCTTGAAGATATTGTTTAGATTGCATTAAATTAGCAAGATCACTTACATAGGTCATCAAAATTCTTGCACTTAATATGTGTATTTATGAAACCAAGAGCAAGATACTATAGGGATATTTTCTACGATAATGAATCCAAATTTAAACCAAACATAAAATCAAGACCCAAAAGATGTACGGGAACACTTCACACAACATGAAACCTCTTCTTTTTTTTTATTTTATTTGTTGGAACATGAAACCTTGAGAATTGCATAATAACATAGATAAAATAGGTGCATGGAATCAACCTTTAAAAGATCATTAATTTATTTTCTAGAAAAGTAGCATGAAATACAGCACTTGTTTAGTATAAAATTGAACAACATACTCTTTAGTTGAAATAGACGCATGAAATTTGCATACCGTTTGTCACTTGTGTTGGGTATAATGTCTTAGTAATCCTACGCTTACATACGATGCAACTCCTTTGACCACGGCACCTTGGAAAACCAAATATGGGCTGAAATTTAAAAAATAGTGTGAATTTTACATAATGATAGAGTCCATCAAGAACAGGGTGGAAAGTACAATAAAAAAAATAAAGAAAAGCATAGAACGAAGCTGCATATGGTGACATTGATTTGTAATATATGGAAATATATAGGTGCATAGGAAATAAAAGAATATAAAGAAAAGCATAGAACTAAAATGCGTATTGTGACATTGATTTTTTTTATCTAGAAAAATTATAGGCACATAAGAAAATAAAATAATTTTAGTTTCAAAGGGTTCAAAGAGAATCACATAAAATAATTTGCATAGTGTATATACCTTAATGATTCAACTAAATAAACAGGAGTATTGTGTCAAAATTATGCTTCTGTGGTAGGAATTAAGGTTTTATTTCTCGTTAACCATACTCTTTTTGATCCATACAAAAGGTAAAACAGTGATATTGACACAACAAAAAAATAGGGATTCACTGGCGGACGCTTAGGTGACCTTTAGCAGCGGTCCCTTTTATGACCGCCGCTAAAAGTGATAATTTCTATTTTATTTCCAACTCTTTCTCCAATCCTATGTCTTATGTCTTCTCGGTCTCTCTCTTCAGTCTCTCTGATGTTCTTTCTCTCCGTCTCTATCTTTCTCTGTCTAATCTCTCTTTCTTTTGCGTTTTCTATGCGAAATTGAAGAATCTATGTTCTTTAGATCTGAAGTAGGTTTGGATGGTCCTCTTAAGCTAATCATTGGATTTTATTGTCAATTTCACATCGATCTTGGTGTTTGACAAATGGATGAACGATAACTTCCTATCTCTTCTTCTTTGTTGAACTTTCTAATTCTACAATGAAATAAGTCGTAGATTTTAGGCTTTTTGTTTAACATTGTTTGAAATTGTAGTAGAATTTCATCTGATTAACGTTTTGATGTACTTAATCTTGAAATTTTGGATTCATTTAAACTAATTTTTTTCCGATCTGAACATCTCTTTTTTTATCTACATATCTTCCAGTCTCCTGATCTTCAACATCTAAATCTCTCTGTAGATCTTGGTGAAATCATTGTGCTTTTGGTTCAAAGGGATGTCAAAGCGTCTCAGGTAGATCTTGCACTCTCTATCTCTCGTGTTTTGTTTTTTGAAACCCTCTTTTTCTCTCCCTTTCGTTCTAAGGCAGATCTATTTCTTTGAATTATCTTCTATCTCTCTCTCGTTCTTTCTCTCAGACCTTTTGGTCAGAGAAGACTTTGATACAACCGCATCGAAGTGAAAATACGAAATCTAGATCTCTTTGCATGTATAGTCACTGGTATTCCTCCTCCTTTTATTTGAACATCTTAGAATGAATTGAAATTTATGCTTTAGGTTCAAGTCGTGCCTCACTTTTACTTGCAATAATTTTTTTGAATTGTTGATCAATGCTTCTAAAGGTGTGCTGATAATTGTTGCTGTGGATGCTGTTTTTATTTCTTTTAGGTAAATAAAAAGATCTTTTATCTTCAAATGTTTGCTGTATTTCTGTTCTTGTTTCTATCAGTGGATAGATCTATTGTATCATAGTAACTTGGCTGCTGTGTAACATGCTTTCATTTAAGGTATGTGTAAGGCTTCTTAATGGGAGGAAGCAATTCTGTTTTTTTTGGTAAGGCTTCTTAATGGGAGGAAGCAAATCCATTTCTGGTAAATGGGGTGCCACCATGCAATAAGTTCTTATGTGGGTTTATTTTGCTCCTGACTTATTTTTATGTTGAGTAACCTGATTTAATGTCATTGATTTATGCAAGGATAGCTGTTAAAAGCCCAAGGTAAACATATTTCCTTTGATAAATTTATATAAATATCTTTCATTCGCCTTGCTATGAACACATTTATTTTATTTATTGATTATGTGATAATTCATGCACTATTTGGAAGATGTAAAACTATTGCTTGACATTTTGTTGCTTTGCTTGAGTTCAAGAAAAAGTGGTTGTGACAAACAGGTGCTAATTATTATTTTAAAAAAAATTAGGAGTTGTAGATATCCATCCATGTATTCTAGGTTGTGTGTTTTCCCTCAGTTCTTAAGAATCTTCTTGGAAATTTAAGCCTTGGTAAATGAATGTTTTACTTGATTTAGTGCCTAAGAGACCTAGCATCCTAGGCAAGATGTGAACGGTTGATATGCATCCTATAATGCCTGTACTGAGGAACTTTATAAGCATCATGTGAAATCTAGTTAAATCATGGAAACTTTAAATTTTGACTGAGTGTTATTTCTGATTAAGAAATCTTGGGTTTGTGAATCACAGAAAACTAGTTAATTTCATTAACAAAAAAAAAAACATTACTTTAGAGCACTAAATTCTGAGGAAAATTTGGTTCTCTGGATGAAGATTTATTATATGTAGTAGAGAATATTAACAGGTGGCAAAATTTTCAGCCTAAAATACTGAAACATGAAGCTTGGAAAATGAAGGAGGTAAATAATTGTTAAGAAACTGTCAAATGCCTGAGAAATGTGAGGCTTACTATGGGAGAAGTTAATAATGGTTAAGGCCGTTTATTGGCACTGCTTAATTGATTATTTGTTCTTACATATAACCAGTTAAAGTTATGTTTAAGGTCAAAAGGGCTTCTAGTAACATCAAATAGGTAAGTTCTTACGCATAGAAAATAAAGTAAAATTGCCCATGAAGAGAATATTTTTTAGTCCCAAACACGTTAGTAGACCTTAAAAGTAAATTTTTTTAGCACTTAATTACTTTTATTTTTTATAATTTTTAAAACTACCTCACTTTTTTTTAAACTTAACAAGAATTCACAAGATAGAGAACATGACAAGATCCCCTTGTAATAAATCTTAACATAAAGAAATTGGTCCATCAATTTCTTTGTGTAACAAACTGGAATTTTCATGAGAATTTTATTATGTAAAGATTAGCATTCTTGAAGGAGTTCTACAAGTTTTGTAGTTGCAGGCAGTCCCCTTATGCTCTTTTAAAGTAGTATTAGTTTATTGTTTTCTTATCACTATCTTGATGTCATCTTGGCCTTCTTTGTTATTTGAAATTTGAACTAAAATGTCTTATACACTGTTCAAGGTAGTATTAGTTTTTATTGATTTGTTCTAATGAAGGGAACTTGTCTTTTTTCAGGTTTTCAAAAAAGAAAGATGCCTTCAGTGACTACTTTTTGTTGCTACCCATTGCTCCAGCTGCTCCTATTGGAAGATGTGAAATTTTTTGTAGATTTTATGTAAAAATTCAGCGACATCAGATTTTTTTTTCTGTTATTTGTTTGAATTTCTATTTTATTACATTTAATATGGATTATTATTAAGCTTTTTTGGGTTCTTAATTTGTAGGGCAAGGGGCAAGAGGTGGGGCAGCGGGCAGGGGGCAGGGGCAAGGGTAAGGAGCACGAGGGCAGCCTGGGCAGGGGCAGGTAGAGAGAGGAGCGCAATAAATTTTTTTTAAACAAGAAGGCCCTTTTGCGGCGGTCACAAAACCGCCGCTAAAAACAAAAGTGACTCCAGCATGGTTCTTGTAGTGTGACTTTAATTGGACTAGGGAATTTTTTTTTCACCATTGAACTATTCTGTTGAACAAACAACATCTATAAGAAGGTATTTATTTATACTTTTTGTGGGTTGACATAAGATTGCAGCATGCTTCTATTATAGAATTTAGGTGACCAGATTTGGCAGGTTTTGTAAAGAAAAGGGGAGAGAGGTGGTGTAATCTTTTTTTACATGGTAAATAGAAAGTGTGAAATTTTTTTTTTGAAATTCCTGTAGTGATGTCATTTTCGTCCTAACCCCTTAAAACAGCTGGAAGCTTTCTGTTAAAAGTCTTTTTCTATTAGAAACAACTTCTTGAGTTGGAAGGTAATAAGCTCAAAAGTATCGCCCAAGTTTGAAAATCTATACTATTTTAACCAATTGTAAGTTTCTTAGAAGATATGCATGGAAAATGGTAGCAAGGAATAGCAGCTGATAAAAGTTTTACTAAGAGATCAAAGTGCTTGAAAACCAGAGCGTGAAAGTATGTTTTACATAGATATTTTAATGCATATAAGAACACGAAAGATGGTAGCAAGGAACAACAGCTGATAAAAAATAAGATAACAATAATTCTAGATGAATGATTGAGTTAAAATTTCAGCAGTGGGTGAA
Source organism: Buxus sempervirens (assembly GCA_947561395.2). NCBI lineage: Eukaryota > Viridiplantae > Streptophyta > Magnoliopsida > Buxales > Buxaceae > Buxus > Buxus sempervirens. The sequence continues at coordinate 33,939,563 of OX387193.1, forward strand.
AAAAGGTGTGGAAAATGTTCTCAAACAAAGTTATACCACATCTCATTGATGTTCTCTATGGTTGGTGGTTTGTATGTCGTTAAATCATGGTCGAAGTTAGTGAAATTAAACACGAAGTTTCTGAATAAAAGGTATCTAGTTGATTGGTTGATATTGTTTAATTTGTCATCATCCTTGAGCATTTGACAATGCTTCTAAAACCATCTGCCCAAGGCCTTAGCTACAATCATGAATGCAAATAGGTATAAAAGAGCAACTTGCCTCATAGTTAAGGATGCCAAAAACGAACCAATTTACCGTGACCAATATACAGACCATCAAAATATATGTTTTTATATAGCTTCTCCATGTATATGTATATATTAGGAAGTCCCAATGAGCATAGTCATAAAGAATGAAGGAACTTTAGATTACAATTTGCGACATAAAGTCCCTTCAATGTACACGGGTATGAATTCCACAACCCCAAAAAGAGAATTCCATCTATTTACATCGAACCAAAAAACAGAAAAAGCGCAAACATCGAAGCTTAAAAAATACGGAGAAAGAAAGAGATAAGTTGAATATTGTTGTAAGAAGTATAATATCAAAGATTTCAAAAGAAGAGATTCACTTGAGAGTGCATGTTAATATAGACACAACAAAATATATACCAAATAAGAGAAGCTGAAAGGAGAAAAAGGGAAGACGAAATAGCAAAAAGAATTTGTGGACCTGGATAGGCTGCGGAAGTGGAGTGGAGGAACCCCAATACAAGTCTAAGAAACATCAGTACCCGACGCCTTTGCATCAATACGATCTTGATTTTGCTGCTGTGTTCCAGTGAGTGATGGACGTGATTCTGCTCCTATCTAAGGTGGTTAACGGTAACACTTCTGTTCAAATTGATTGGTTTGGAATGCAATCCACTTGTGAGGGCTTTTAGAAGAGCTTCTTCTCCGCAGTAGGCTTCGGTTGTGTAGAAATGGAAGAACAAATGGTAGTGGAGAGGATGCCCAAATCCCTATTTGTTAGGTGTGATTGAATGGGAGAGGAGAGGATGCCCAAATCCCTATTTATGCTGATGGGTGGAGATAATGGATGTATGGAACTGAGAGAACAAATAGGAAGGCAGGCATTGTGAGATTTTTTATTCGAACGATAAGGTGGATATGTGGGAAAATCCGAGGTAGATATGTGGTTTTTGTGTGGGAACCGAAAGCTGAGAAGAAGGGCTTCTTCGCGAGATTGACGATGCACAAGGAAGGCTTTTGTGAAAGGTGTGTACTTTCTGGGAAGGTCTTCATCGTGAGGTAGACAGGAAGGAGGAAATGACATGGGTGCGAGCAGTTGCAGAATTGAATTTCAGGCTTTAGAGAATGGAGGTATTTTTGTCAATAATATCACTATATTAATTGATATTGGTGTTGCTTTGCAAGGGCAAGAGTGGAAAGATGTGAAATTTAGCTTGGCGCGATTCCCAAAGGGCACTCGCTTTATACATAGTATAGATATATTCAAAATCGGTAGCTTGGGGACTTTGCGGAGGAGCTAAATACCTCCATTTTTTTACTTTTAGGGTGTGTTTGTTTTACCGGAAAATAGTGGGAAAAAAAATATTTTCCGGAATTTTGTAATTTGATGGTGTTTGTTTCATCAGAAAACTTAAAACTACGGAAATTATTTTCCTAAAAGCTGAAAAATTGGTGGAAAATAACTTCCGCCAAAATTTAGCGGAAGTTGTTTTCCGTATTTCGGGGAAAATGTTCCCGATGCTTTGGTCTTCCTATTTTTCCTCCGTCCAATCGCATCTCTTTCCTCTCTTTCTTCGTATGAGAACGAGACGAGTCATCTTGGTATATATTGAGAGGAACAAGGATATGGCTTCGGAGATGAGGGAGAGTGATCGACAAAGACAAGCCTGATTCGCTGTAACGGAGAGTCTAGAGACAATGTGGGCGTCGAGGCTGGTGTTGATGGTGTTGAGGACGGCTCCACACATGGAAACGATGAAGTGAAGCTCGTACATGGAGGGGAGATTTGGGGCGATGACAGAGACGACGTGAGAGAAGAGGCAAGCTGGAGGCATCTATGGTGTGTCTGAGACCACGTGTAGGTGCTGTTGTTGTATATGATGGAGTTGCAGTCGCCATAAACAATAGCAACTCTATCCAGAAACGATAAAGAGTTAAGTGGATAAGAATTTGCTGGTCTTGGCTTAAGCTGATCTCTCTCTCTCTCTCTCTCTCTCTCTCTCTCTAGATCGCTCTCTTTCTCACGATAGCTAGATTTCCTCTCTATCTCTCTCTCTCTCTCTCTCTCGCTTTTCACAGGTGAACGATTCGAGCATGATTTTAATGCTGCGGTCCATTAATGGACTCATTTGTTAATTCATTAGAGAGAGAGGGAGTGAGCGAAGGAGGGAACAGATTCGTCATCATCAGAGTAAAAGCATCAACCCATCTTTCCCACATCGTCAAAGCTTTATGAAAAGTTAGGGGCACTTTTTGCAAATTTGATAAACTACCAAATCGTTTTTGATATATTAAAAATTTCATGAGTCAAAATAAATATTAAAATTTCTCCTTTCCCTTGTTTTTTAACTTTTATTTCGATTCAGACCTCTCTAACAGAAAATTCCGGAAAATCATCTACCTTACATCCAAACACATTAAAAAGGGGAAAACGGAAAAAATTATTCTGAAAAATTTTCTCCCAGAAAATATTTTCCAACAGAAAATATTTTCCTTTGAAACAAACAGAGCCTTATTATATGGCCTAATATGTCTTGGGCAAACCTGTGGTGGTCTGGCCTTGGTTGTGCCCCAAAAAGGACAAATTCTTAAAATAAAGTGCTTAAAAGGAGGCTAAAGAACCATTCCAACATGCTCTGAGGCTATTTTAAGGATGTGAAATATGTTTCAAAGGCATAAGAGATGAGTCTGTGCCTTAGGTTGGAGTTATCTCTTATGCCTGATACATAAGAGACGTGGGTGTGATCCGGTTCGTGATCCCACTGCGTATTTTGGTTTGGATCTCTCCTCTTCGTAGGACATATAAGCAATGAAATTGGCCAAACCAAAACCAGAATTTAGCAACTCAAACGGTTTCTCTTCAATAAACGAAGGATGAGAAATGGATTAATATTTGTAGATCAGAAGCCCATTTCGCCTACCACAGAACCAATAGAAAAAGTATAAATTAAAATGCAACTTTTTTTCTAATTTTCTATTTTCCCCATATATATGATGACCAATGAATGCTGTTACTCGATCGACCTCCATTAGCATCCAAAACAGCAATTAATGGAATAAAATCACAGAAATATATCTAGTCCAAAGGCAAATTAAGGATACTTACAAAATGTTTCATTTTTAATACAAAGGAATAATCTCTCATACGCTAATGCCATCTTGTGAGCTGTAAACATGGAAGTTGCGTATTCGCGGCACGCTCGTCCCCTCCTTGCAAGCCTTTCAGGACCTTCTACTATCACTTCCTCTAACGTCTCTAACAAGGACTCAACATTAGGAGAGAACATGAAACCAAATTCCTCATCAACGATTATAGTCCCTTTGATACTAGGGAACCTTGACGCCATCACAGGCTTCCCACTCATCATGGCTTCCATTAGTGTAAGATCAAGCCCCTGGGGTCTCAGTGTGGGGTTTACAAAGATATCAATGGAGTTATAGAAAGCCCTTAACTCAGTTGGATTCATGGATCCTAAAACTATGACTCTGGGTCCTAAATCCCGGTACCGACTCTCCCATGGTCCTGAACCTGCAACGATCAGGTAGATGTTATGGTGCTTGGTGATCAGCTTGGAGAAAGCCTCATGAAGTAAGGGATGACCCTTGTCCTTCACTAGCCGACCAGCAACCCCAAGTACAAGACTTGCATTCTTTGGGATTCTAATCATGTTTCTGAACTCATCTCCTAGTCCTGTATCAACTCCAAAATCCTCTTCATTCACACCATTTAGAATGACATGAACTCTTCCATTGGGGATTTGGTAGACATCCCTTAACATCTCTCCGCAGCTGTCACTAATGGCTACATGGTGAGCATAGTTCTTAAAGAATCTTATTTCATTCAAGACCTTTGGGAGGACCCCTTGTAGGCTCTTGTTGAAAACAGGTGACATGGGTTCCTCAGGCTTACGAGCCAAATCCTGGTAGATACTGGACTGTAAGCTCTCGAGGGCAATACCATGCCATGACACAGCAAGGTTGGGAACATTGCGTGCTAACCAGTGAGGAAGTGCGACGCTTTCCGAATGCACCACGTCAAATCGTTCCCGTCCGTTCTCAGCCTGAAACAGTGACCACGCTTCGTTGTAGCGCCATTGCCCTGGCTCCCCATCATGGAAGTGAATCAGTGGAGATGAAATTGGGCTTCCGGATAATTCGTTGGCGATGGTGGCGCCGCCGTTGATCAGTGGAGGAGAGGTGTAGACATGAATTTCATGGCCTCGCTGTGCTAGAGTGCTGTGTAAGGTGAGTGCATGTCGCTCCATGCCACCTGGGGTTGCACCGACTGGCCATTTCCGTGAGAAGACTGCAATTTTGAGAGTGGCCGGAGGGGGATTCTTCACAAAGGGTAGACGGTTCCATGCGAACTGTGCATTACGAAGATTGCTGGCCCAGTGTTGGACATGGCTGGAGAAATTTGTGCAGGTGTTGGTGGTGGTGGTTGAAGGGGTGTAAAGGAGAAGAAGGGTTGGGATTGTAAAGAGTAGAATGAAGAAAATGGTGGTGGAGAGACTGGTCATGGAAGGAACAAGGGGCTTCTTGGGTTTGTTGCCGAAGGCCATTGGGGCTCTCATGGGAAATAAAAATGTTGTCTTTTATGAGCTTTCAGGTCAGAGTTGCACAGCGAAAACATAGAAAAGTAAGAGGGTTGTTTGGTGCGGTAAGCACGCACTAAAGCAAGTGCGTTTGCGTTGGTGTTTGTTAAGTGCGTTTCTCACGCCTCCCTGACCAAAGAGATGAATCTTGTGCTTTAGAAAATGCATGAAATCTTTGGAGACTTTAGGACTTTACTTCAGCTCTCCTCCTTCTGTTGAAATTGCTTGATCTTCTCTCAAGTCGCACAAAAGATCATTCTGTTTGAGTCAGAAACTATGGCTGCAAGTAGACTTTTCAAGGTTTAAGTTTCAATTAATTCCAACAAGGATTTTGAAAGGCTTGGCTGCTATATGAGAATATGGGGTAGGAGATGGAGCACTACAATTTTGTACAAAAAGTTAAAAGGAATGTTTATTCTCTTGTGATGTGATGCCACCCGTGCTCGGACTACCGTATTTTCTATAAAGATTGATCAAAATCGCCTTACGAAGGTCATGTAACATATGTTTCATTAATTAGTAAGGTATGTTTTCTAGTTTCATTTTAAATTTGTTCGTTCCACGGCTTAAACTGAGTTCTAGAGCTTGGAATGAGTTTCAATAATAGAACAGGTATTTTGGTTCCATTTTGGCAACTAACTTTTTTCCCAAATGAGATTTCAAAATACATGTAAGGAAGAAATAATCAACTCCAAACCCGTTTTTAGATGTTTAGAACTCAGTATTGCAAAAGTTCAATTGGCATATATTCTTGTAATACTTATAAATTCTGAAGGTCATACTCCAAACTTGTTTTAAAGAGTACTCCTTTACATGCCAAGACAGACTTGTAATTTTTAAAAAATTCTTCTTTTAAGTTATAACAATTAATGGCAAATTTTTAATATTTATAACTTCTAAAAGAATGAATAGCTCGTTACCAAACTTCAAACTCATTGTATCTTCAAATCTTTCAAACCCATTCTTGGCGAATGACTTCTAGATTCAGAATGAATGCCAAAAGAGGGCTAAACTTTTTGCTAATTTTACAGTAAATGCATTGTAAGCTTTTGAATGTGCTGCTATAATAGGGATAAAACCTTTCTAGGTCCTTCCCAAAGCCTCCGTTGAACCCTGCATTACCTACTATGGTAGGAGATGAAATCTTTTGCACTGTCTACCTACATTAATTTCTGCTGTGGGCATGAGATGCTGCCATGAGGAGCATCTCATAGTCATTGATTCTTAAATATTGCAAATATTAATTTCATGTGGGTCGCATATGAAAAAATACTAACTGTGAGATGCTCTCACAGCAACATCCAATACATGTAAGCATTGTAGAACATTTCAATCCTTGGTGTATGGCGCCTTATAAGCTGCAGGGTGCTTGATCCCTTTGGAGGTGGTTGAAGTAGAAGAAAAAAAAAAGCCAAAAATAAAAAACAAAATAAAATTTTAGTTTTGCGGACTCTAGAAGTTCACAACTTTGAGTAATATTTCTACTAAGAAAAAAAACAAATTAAAACAAAAAAAATTGGACATTGAGTAACGTGCGCGTAGTCTTCCTTACGGCGTTGTAACGCACATGGAAGAGGCTTGTTCGTAAAGCAACCGGGCGATTGCAAACAAGTTCCAGGAAACATTGTAAGCTGTCATCTAAGTTCGGATCAATTGACTTTGACCGCGTAGATATTAAGGTAGCCCAACTCGTCCCCTAGTACGTAAAATGGTGAAGATTAATGTTTTTCACACCAATCTCAACATTTTTAGCTATGTGGAGATATAGCGACATACCAAGGCTGTGTAGACTTAAATTTTGGTCACTTTTTGGAGTCATTTGATTCGGATGCACTATAATTTAAAACAATGAGTTGAGTTAAAACTCGGCCGAGTTAACTCAATTCACCAATCACACTATTATAAATTGGTGGAACAAATAAAATTTAACTCAATCAATCTTCAACAATCAATGACAATTTTGATTATATAATCTAATTGAATACTTCCAATGTAAATCAAGCAATCAAGTTAATTCTATTCAATGAAGTCTTGAGTCCAATTGAGATTTTGTGTTTTCAAACTTTGGAAGTGGATGGATAGTCACATAAATAGATAATTATTTGACCCAAATTAAACCACATTTAATTCCTGAAGGTTTAGTCATCTAATTAATCAGAAATTTGAGACAAAGGCCCAAATAAGATGACTAAAAAGTGTTACGTCTACATTTATCCTCCTTGTTTGAACCTATTAGGTTAATTAGGCTTGCCGTACTTGTATCATAGATAGTTTAAATCTAATTTAATTAGGAAAATAAATATAGAAAACCTAAAAATATGAAATATGAAAAAAAAAACGTAAAAAATTATATTCAGTATAAATAAGAATTTGATATAAGCTTAAAAGTATCAAACCAAGTATATATTATGTCACGCCCCGAAACCAAGTCTACCCCTCCAAGGCACGACCCGTTCCAGACCGTGGCAAGTGGGTCATTCTACTTGATAAAACATGAAGGAATTAAAACTTTTTCCTAACAAGTGCAAGTGATAAGACAATTTATGCTGTGCATATCAAAAGTGGTTTCTATATATATAAAAGAAATATCATAAGACACGAGTTTGATTACAAAAGGACAGGTGCTACATCACTCCTCTCAAAATACAAGGTGTACAATCCAAAATAAACTATACATATACGAATAAGAAATAAACCTAAGGCCTATAGACATCTGCCTCTCAAAATCCCAAAGGCTTTCTTCTCGCCTTTATTCCCCAACCCGGTCCTTCACACCGGACGACGATGGATCTGAAAAACAAGATAAGTAGCAACTGTGAGACAGATGTCTCAGTAAGCAACACATGCATGCACGAGAAAACATAGTTTAGGCATATATTGATCGGCTAAATCATGACATGCGGTTTATTTGAAATCATAATCAATTATCACAGTTTAGTGCCATACAAATTGGTGCATGCTTATGCGTCAGTGTACAGTTTATGCATTTAATACCATCATCCATCCGATCATGAAAATTGATCGTGCAGGTAAGTTAGTATCTAACTATACATCATCGATATCCCGTCTAGCTTCACCAATCACATGCGGTGGCTAGTGTGCGCACGTTGTAGCGATGCGAGGGCGCACGCGAAACGAATGGAGAGGGGGATTAGGAGTCGCCACTACCTGATGGGGTGCAGGCAGACACCTGGGTGCTCTAAGGATGTCTATTTTAGTCTGCGGCTTGAGATTCTGAGAAAGGGCTCGGTTACGGTCCGGGGAAGTCCGTAGACACCCCAGTCCGCCCCGTCGATTTGACGGGTCCCTTGGGTTTCCTGGTTTTTGAGTCAACCCAATTCTAAATTCACCCTACTTCTAGGCCAGCATGCACATTTTATTGGTCTAGGTGGGGCCACCCAGGTGGTGTGAGTCCCCTTATTTGATTTTATCTTTTTATCCAGGTGGTGTTGGTCTGATGTGGACCCCGTTGGAAGGCCCACAGATCCTTAGTGGGCCCAAGTCTCAAAAGAGAGCCTAGGTTGACCCAAAAACCCAAATAGTTCAGTTTGATTACATTCGGATCAGATCGACCGGATCCGGGTCATAGAAATCAGGCTTTGAGGCTTCTCTGGGTCTAACCGCACACTTTGTGCAATTTGAGCATAACCGCACACTCTATGCAGTTTAACCCGAACCGCTCTGTGTATGCGGTTTCGGCCTAGAAAACCTAAAACGCCGAAACTACCAGGTGGGCTGTGTTCGTCTACCTCTCAGGGATCTTTATGAACTTTTGTGGGTCTCCGGAACCTTCTACAAATTGCTTAAGTGCTCATTTCGAGCTCAAGCATCTCACTTAATTGGCGTTCCACGAATGGAGAAATT